>OZ038494.1:67771216-67874495 GCA_964036315.1 Acanthosepion esculentum | reverse complement strand
AGGAGGAAAAGAGGAGAGGCAAAGTATTCAAAAAGAAAAAGAATTTTAAATAGTAGATGAAATAAGGTGGCAAATGAAGAAAATATAAACTTTCTCAAAACATTTAGCAGAACTATCATCATGGGAATCTTTTAATTTATTTTTCATTTCTGCAATGTTTTTATAATGCCTTTTTAAGTTCCTAAGAGAAAATAGATCTTACAAAGCCAAATATTTTTATTACACTTATTAATTTATCTTTCTTTTTAAAAGAAAAAAAAAACATCTAGGCCTGTCTTTCATCTTCAATATTTTAATGAGAGTGTGAAAGGTATTTTTTATTCAAAAACGATAATTAAATTACAAAATAAATAAAATAAAATAAAATAATGAAATTAAAGTTAAAAAAGAATAAATCAAAAATGTTTTGTGTCTCACCCTAATTTCAGAGTCAAGCCAGTAGTGTGGACAGCCTCTTCCCCTAGTAGTCCCACTGACTCTTCTGCTATCCCAGGATCATGCAAAGCCTGAGTGTGATGGAATTCAGCCTAGTAAAATTGATGATATCTACACTTTAACATCCATCCCTTCCCATCATTGTACACCAGTGGCCAGCTGAAGGTCAAGGGCAGTGAGTATGGATGTGTTTGGGATGGGAGGAGGGAATCAGAGAGCATGCAGCAGACCAATAACAACAACATTAACAATAAAGGAACAGTCAAATCATTGCTGATATAGCCAATCACATGCATAATTCATAAATATATTTAACACCATCTACAAAATATACATATCACTTCAAGACCTGGTCAGGAGATACATCACTTGAAATAAATCAATCCAAATAATATTCCCTCTCCATTCAAATGACAACTTCATTTTCATTAAAGGATAGAAATTAATGCTGTGGGTTTCATAAACAAAGAGAAACAGATCAAAATTATACAGTTTGGGGGGATTTTTGTTCTAAATACACACATTCATCTATGGAGTTATTTTAAAAAGTGTAAGATTTAATTACTGATGCTAAATTGTCATTTTAGCAAAACTCCCTTTATTTTTATAAATATTTTAAACATATTTGATTGGTTAAGAATATGTTTTAACTGAAAAAAAGTGGAGCATTTGAAAAATATTTTAATAGAGATCTTAAATGAATCTTAATGCAAAAAAGGATTATATGGCATGAATTATTTCAATAACAATGTAATTGAATTAAAAAAATATTTTCCTTTAGATAAAATTATTACACATTCACTAATTAAATGTATTAACATTTGCAGAAAGTAAGATCGTGATAATAATCATTTACTTTTGCATAGGTAAGTTTACAGCAAGCAAGCATGTCTTACCGTTAACTTTCATATATGTGCAAAAAGTAAAAGGCTGTCACTGTTAATATCCTAATGGGACCTTAGAAATTACTGTTCCTAAAGATCTTAATACAATTTAACAAAACACCTTCAGTTTTAACAGTTTTAAATTAGACCGATTAAAATAAAAATCCCCTATTTAGAAAAAAATATTATCTGAGATATAAAAAATGTAACTGACAAATATTACCTATGTAAAGCATTATTTACATTAGCAATTATGTATTTCTTTTTAACAAGTACATGATCAGGTCTTGTAGTTGACAGAAGAAAAAAATAGCAGACCAGAATAATTTGACACAGGTAACAAAACAAAGATGGATTTTTGTGATACTTAAAATTTTGACCAACAACCTATCTGTAATATTCTGCATAAAAATACCAGCTTGCAATTTAATAATCATGTTGATCAAATAAAAGACAAAAATATATATTTCCAACAAATGTTTTCACAAGAGATATTTTTTCCATGTTTACATTTTTTCTATATCTATTTATCAAAACAGAGAAAGATAAAAACTGAGTCTGCTCAGAACTCCTGTTTATGATAGAACAAACTGATTATCAGTAAAAACAAAAAAAAATTGCCATTGTATATATTTTTACCTTACCTGATTTAAGCACTGAAGTGAAAAATCATAAGAGAAAAGTAGTATGAATTTTAAGCCTTGTTTTTCAGATTTCCAAACAATTTAAGGTGTTCCAAATTTTGCACCTCAAAATTTGGAATTTCTACTACTACAAAAAAAAAGTTAATTTTTTTTATATCTATTTTTTTTCACTAGAAAAAGTTTAACAGAAATAATCTTAAAAAATAAAAATCTAGGTATTAAAATAAGAAAATGTATATGTAAATGTTCTAGAATTAAATAATTTTACAGAAGACATTTTTTTCCTTTCACAGACATTAATATCAAATGAACATAGGATAAAAAAAGTTGGATAAGTAAATAAATATATGTAATAATTCCAAATTTTGGAAGTAGAACCAGAATAAATTTTTTTTTAAATTTTGATATCATACAAATTAATGTAAATACAGTGTAACCCGGATATAAGAGAGATTTTCTCTCGTCCCAAATTAGAGCTTGTGTTAATGTATATATAATAGACCAAACCCGGATATAAGAGACTTCTTCTCCGGTCCCGACAACTCTCTTATATCTGGGTTACACTGTAGATTAATCAAATTTAACTGGTTTTGAAACAGTTATTTTATAAGTCATTGCTAGTCATTTGATTAAAATTATCCAAGAATTAATTTCTTAATTAATGCCTCTTAATTATTTCTTTAACGTAAAACACAAAATAAATATTTTCTACTACATAATAATTGAGAAAATTTATGAAGCAATTAAACTTTTCAACTGTTTTTTATAAGGCTGTTGAACAAAATTAATTAAGATGACTGCAGATTTTTAAAGAACAACAGTTAGAAAAAATAAAAAATAAATTATTTAATAAAAAAATTAAGTTCAGTTAAAAAACTGATGTCATCATTCAAATAAACACATTTTATGCTTCATTAAAATAAGAATGTTCATCCAGGTATACATATGTAAAATATGTTGCTAAAAACAAACAAGAATTTTAAATAACTAATAAAATTCATTTTCTAGAGATTGTATTGGGGATGCTGAAATGTTCTTGGCCCAACTAATAAACCTCGAAGAGAAAAAAAAAGGATGTTTTGGCAACTGAAACAGATTTTTTGTAATGTGTTGAACTGTCTATCATTTCCTTGTATATTGATCTTTTGAGTCCTAATTATAACCAATATATTCAAGTATAAAAGTTTATATGCCCACACCATGCAAAACATTAATGACATTGACAGTCCTAAAATAAATCTTGATGTAAGAAATTAGAATAAGTGCACAGTCTAAATGCATTTTCCTTTCTGTAATTTTTATCTTTATTAATTGATAATTACAATTGCTTCAGTATCCTCACGGTCTAGTATATATATTTTTTTATGTGCCCTAACCTGAAAGGACATGGGTGATCATGGCTCTACACAATTTCCTGTCTTTCGTTGCTTTAATTAACTTTTGACACTTTACCATTCCTCTTGGTTTCTGTTAGTTATCCATTCACAAAAACTCGTTAAATGTATTACTTACTATTTTCCTCCATTTTTCTTGAATGTCCTGTGAGTTTTAAATTCTCCATGCCCTCCTTCCTAATTGTGTGTCCTAGAAATTTCAACTGTCTCTTTATCATTGTAAATATGAGTTTCCTTGTAGTTCCTACTTTCCTTAAAACTTCCTCATTGCTAATATGTTCTGCTAATGTTATTCTCAACATTTGAGTAAAACTTCATTGTTTCAAATATCTTCATCTGTGAGGAGGTTGTCCAGCATTCACTGCCATAGAGAAGATAAATAGCAGTTCAGCATTATTCTTGGTTTATAAACACATTATTCTATCTCTTAATAAGTTTCTGCAAGTTATTTTATGTACTTTTGTATTTCTGTGTCACATTTTATGTGGCTGGTTACTATACAACCCAGATAGTTGAATTTATTCACTTACTTGATTTTTAACCTTCACAAAAGATAGCAACTCACACTTTAGACTAGTGTTTTCAACTTTTTTTTTTACTTCAAAACTCTTGGGCACACTTTCAGTTTTAACAGGGGGAAAATTGTGAAATTTGAAAATAGGAAAATAAGAAGTTTCCTGAAATAAGCATTTATTTTTAAAACATTACATTATATATTTAAATATGCTTGTGTGAAACATGTGCTTGATGTGTCTTGGTAACCTTTTGAATGATAGGCCTTATATGTTATGCCTTGAGGAAAGCAAAGTAGAAAGGAATCTCCTCCTTATTAAACTTTAAGGAATTTAACATAAAGTCCAGTTTACAATATCAAATGCCAAAGACTTGACTTAATCATGGAAGCTATGTGCTTGGTGTCTCTAGCTTTTTTATAAATAAAGATTTTTAAATATAAAAATAATTCATAAATTGCTCTTCTGTTAACTTGAGGTGCACCTAGCTACCTTTCAGGGCACATTAGTGTGCCCAGGTGCATCAGTTGAGAAATGCTTCCTTAGACTGTCTTTTTGGTTGATAATTATGCATTCTGCCTTCTTACAGCTAATAGTTTTCTTCTTGCTTTCTTTTACTAATTTATCTAAGAGTTCTTTCATTTTCCTTCTGAGCCCGCATCAACACTGTGTCAACTATGTGTCTTATATTCTTTAAGATCATGTCCACTGATAATAAATCCTGGTAGGTCTTCTAGTTCTACTGGGATTGTCTTGCATGTAGTTTAAATGTATTTAGGGGAAAAAATGCATTACATCATATCCCTCTGTTTTTGTGTATTTTCTGCACTCGTTCTCTAACCATATGTGTTTAAATCCACAGCTACACAGATAATTTGATAGTATTTTATTAATCTAAACAGTTTAAGAAAAATAAATGAAACATGAATAAAAAGTTTCTTGATGCCCATCTGTAAATGTTAGCAATCAAACTACTATTATTGGTTTAACTGTAGATTAGATTTTATCAAATGCAAACAAAATGTGCTAATTATAACTTAATTATTATATCTTAATACGATGACATACTTAAGTAAGTTTACAGTCAAATGCACAAATCTTAAATAGCTAAAGTAAGAACACATTCATCTATGAGGGGCAACATTGTTTAGTGACAATGACAAGATAAAATTTTAAAATCTTTCGACAATAATAAGTGTTAATTCATATCATCCATCAGTAGGGCTTGTACATGCTGAGGTAACAAAGAATAATAGACATCATTTCTACAAATAATGCTAAGTGATTCTCACATGTGACAATGAAGAAAAAATAAAGTAAAATAAAATAGTATATTTAATTCATACATAGCTTGAAGATTATAAAAGTGGTTTATAAAACAACACAAATAATCAGCTGAGTTTTGCATACAGTGGGGGAAACAAATATTCGTACACATACAAATTTTTAATTTATTGTATTTCCAACAAATGAATAAACATACTTTTCATATAATTAACTGTACACAGATGCATAATAACTAAATATGCATAGAAAACAGAAAAAAAATTTTGATTTAATAGAAATAAATGCCATTTATCCATTTTAATGGGTGAAAAAAGTATTCGTACAATACAAAAAAAATACATAATCTGCATTTAAGACTTTGTAGAATAGCTATTATTCACTTCTACAGGAACCAACCTCTTCTTGTAGTTCTCAATGATTTGCAAATTTTAGTTGGTATTTTGTGCCATTCTTGACATATGGTCTTCAGATCCAGGATATTTGTTGGAGTTCTCAATTGGATTTGAATTTTCAAATAACGCCACAGATTCTTGATTGGGTTTAAATCTGGGGACTGACTTGGCCATTTCAGGATATTTACATTATTTTCAGCAAGCCATTTCTTCATAGATTTTGCTTGGGATCATTATCTTGCTGGAAGATCCATCAGGAGGAATTTCAAGATTTTCAACCGAAATCATTAAATTTGCTTCCAAAATATTTTGATATGCTGTGGTATTCATTCTACCATCTGTTACTGATATGTTACCAGTACCTTTTGCAGAAAAGCATCCCCAAACCATGAGGCTGCCACCACCAAATTTCACTGTTGGAACTGTGTTCTTTTGTTTGAAGGTATTGCCATCTTTCCTCCATACATGATTTCAAGAATTACATCCAAAACAACTCAATTTTGGTTTTGTCTGTCCATAATACTCTTTCCCAATACAATTTTCCCTTATCCTTACGTACATGAATGAATTTCAACCTGGCATCTGTCTTTTCAATAGCAGTAGAATTTTCCGAAGGGAGTGTGGCTTTAGATTGTTCCTATGAATGTCATTGTTTATTGCCTGTTTAGTGACACAGATTCCTGATGAAAACAAATCATCCTGCAACTCTTGACAAGTAACCATTGGATTTTGTTTAATTTGTTGCATTAATTTCCTCAAAGATCTTGTGGAGCACCAATACTTCTTTAGTTTTCAACAGTTTTGAGTTTTTTATACCTTGCAATGAATGAACTAATGGTAGTAAATGGAATATTTAGATTGTCTGAGATTTTCCTGTAACTTTTACCTTCTTTCCAGAGCTTAACAATCAGTTCTTTTTGCGAATTTGCCAATTTTTACCTCTTGCCATGATGATAACCTTCTTGCACAAATATCAATTAAAGAATGTTCTGTTCATATTTTTTTAGGCTAAAAGTAACATTGGAACATTCTAGAATATTCCACTTGAATAATCTAGAGTATTAAAGCAATTTAAAAGTTTTAAAATTAGAAATTTGCATTGTACGAATACTTTTTTCACCAATTAAAATGGATAAATGGGATTTATTTCTATTAAATCAAATTTTTTTTGTTTTCAATGCATATTTAGTTATGCATCGTCTACAGTTAATTATATGAAAAGTATGTTTATTCATTAGTTGAAATACAATAAATCAAAAATTTTTATGTGTACAAATATTTGTTTCTCCCACTGTATATCTGGAACATAAAACTAATAACAAACCTGCAATCTGAAAGATTTTTTGTTAAAAAGTATTTTTTTTTTAAATTAGAAAAAAATATTAAAATATGAAATATTTCTGAACTAAGGTAAAAATGATAGAATCTAATGAAAAACATTTGGCTTATATCTAACAAATATTAGAATGAAAATCCTTTTTTACATGTATAATTATAGGTATTATATTTGTGTTTATATAACTTCCAATAATTTATTCATAATTTTAAAATTGGCTAATGATATAAAAAAAAAAAAATGAAAAAACTCTCCCAATATTTCTATTACAGTTAAAGCCTTAAAATGTTAAATTTAATTGCAAATGAACTGTTGTTACACCACAATACTTGCATGGTTATGTAAAACTGGCTTTGTCAAAAGTAGTAAAATTCATCTTGAACAATAACTATAATATTTATTTTATTAAACATATGAAATGAAACTGAACTAGTATTTCACTAGTATGGAAATATTTGTTACTAGATTACAAGAGCTAGCTCTAACTGTAGACATTTTTGTAAAAATGTACCAAATTTTTACTGAAAATATTTATAGGATAATCATTAATATTAGTTTTATCTGATGTAAAAGTAATTCAATATTGATTTACTTAAACAAGGTTGTCCTATCAATCAAACATTCAATGATGCATCATAAGTGAAAGAACTTATCTTTTCCACTATTTCAGTTATCAGGTCTTATTTACTTCATTTATTAATTTTAAAAAAAGTGTTGCTTTGAAAACTATACATAAAGATTTGAAGTTTTAATAAAATATTCCAACAATATCACATTTTCAAGAGTAATCCTATTTATTCTAATCATATAAATGGAGGATTTTATTTTCATAATTAAATCTTTTCCTAATGCCTTCATAGTATGCACGGATATGGAAAAATGAAGATAAATCTTCACATATGATAGAAATGAGCAGAAAAAGCATTGAACTGTTGAAGAAAAATGCAAAGTGTAAGTTTTAGTTGAAGAAATATTCCATAAAATATGGAGGAAACAAAAAGGCATCATAGCAGTGCACTGAAATTAGAAATCAAAATGCATAAAAATAAAAATTAAATTGATATGAAGAAAATACTTTTTATGATGAAGGAAATAAATTTTTAATAAAAGAAATGAAATATTGCAGTGTTGAGTAAATAAGATCTAGCATGAAGCTGTGCTGCATGCAACACTTGATTTGGCCAGGAAAAAACATCCCTACCCCAGAGTTAATGATGGAAAGAAGGAAAAAGAATTTAGTTAATTTTAGTTTGATGTTTGATACAGATTTGCACACTGCAAACTAAGAGGAAATAAAATTTATATTTCTCTCTAAATATTTCTTAAATATAAAGAATGAATAAATCAAGTTTGCTGAAAATTAATTTACCAAAGATTAAATATTTTAAGATTATTTTGACAAGTTACTAATAAATTAATAGTAACAATAAAGGTTTGGTAAGAACTTTCAAGAGAAATCTTTGAACAAATTCAATGGTTTCATTTAAATTATAAACAGCTAATTCATAGAGAGTGGAGAAAAGAAAGCAATGTAAAAACAATAGATCAACTAATCAACAAGTCTTTTGTGTGAGTATAAGTTCCTTAAAACTATCTTCTTTTACTTATTAATGAAGTTAAAAATAAAAACTTGTCTGTTTTCATATACTACAAGAAAGGAAGCCTTCATCTCCTGAACAATCACCATATATCCTTGTAACATTGACATTACAGATCTGAAAGAGGGACACCAAGTCAAGGGCAAAAGGAGTTATCCAAAATTTACATGATTGACTAATTCAAACTTGTATTAACCCTTTTAAGGAGATGACTCAATTATTAAAAGAGCCTTCACATCAAAATGAGAGCCATCACTTAAGTTATCAAAATGAGAGCAGAAAATACTGTAATAAATTGCACAACTGCAACAGTCACTAACTTATTCATAATAAACCAATAGACTTATATCAACAGTAACTTAAATCCAACAAAAAACATTTTCATAACTATTTGGAAATATTTAATTTATAGAAGATAGTGTAGAAGTGTAAGTGATAAAGAAAATCTCATCATATTTTTTCTTAAAGTTTTTCCAGTTACAAAGTTACATTTTGTTTAAGGAAAAAGTTATGCAATGTCACCCCACCAAAAAAAAAAAAAAAAAAAAAAAAAAACCATATCACACATCAAACTATAGACATTGAAACAAAGTATAAAACCAAAATGCAAGGGATAAATGCCAAATATGCAGATATATGGATTTAAAAACACTAAATATTTAATTTATAACAACTTTATTATTATTTAATGAACAATTTAAATCTGTATTTTTAAACAAATTAACAAAGCCTTAATAGTAGAAGAGAATTAGTTAATTATTGATTTTTTTGTAAATAATAATCATTTTAATTCAGCATTACAATTTGGTGTCAGAAAAGTCTGTTGTGGAAAATGACAACAGGAACATTTTCTGCTATTAGAACCAATGTAATTACATGAAATTTAATATTGCAAGATGTAGTTTTTAATCAAATTGAGCAATAACTAGCTATTATTAAAGTATCAATGAAAACAGCCTAAAAATGTTTAATATATTTATTAAATGTTCTCTAACTTCAACTTTTATATTAAAAACATAAAAAAATATTATTTAAAAAATAAATGTATCATGACTTAAGAGAATTAAGACTGAAATCATTCAAATGGAAAAATAGAAAAGATTCTCATGTAAAATTAAAATATAATGGTAAATAGAAAAAATATTAAATCTTCCAATTTATTAAGGGAAAAAAATGATAAAAATTAAATATTCACAAACAGCTCAGTTTATGATTATAATTGTATTTTTAAAATAACTTAAAAGTTCACTTTTTGTATGCTTAATAGGCTATGTTACTGACAATGTATCCATTGCATTGAAAGAGTTTAGTCAGGAATTCATATTTAATTGCAATAATTTCAAATAAAAACAGAGCACAATAAATAAAACTATTCACAAAAGAAACAGAAGTTATCAATAAAAAGAAAAAATTCTGTAAGAAATATCACAAATAAAATCAAACGAGAATAAGATGTTTTGTTTACCTCTTCAAAGAAGTTTTGTGTTTTGCGGAGAATGTGTTTCAATTCAGTTAATTCAAGGAAATTTCTTTTCAATGCTTCGGCATTTGCATTTACTTCCTTCATTTCATTTTCTAATTTTTCAAACGTTGCCTGAAATGAAGACAAAATATAATCAAAATGATATTTTCAACAGAATGTAATTTGCTACCATCTACCATGGATTTTAGATGAAAATGGTTTATTAAACTATACTTTATTTACTCAGAAAGTTTTATCAAAAATAAAAAAAATAATTTTTAAACAATTGATTTTTTTAATCAAACATTATTTCATATTACTGTAAATATTATACATGATTGAATATACATGATTGAGTAAACATCCCTGTATTTTAAACAATTAAATTAATGTCAACCACTTTAGAGATATAGAAATCCTAAAGAAAATGAGCCCCCTCCCTACCGGAATTGAACCTGTATTCATTTTTTCCTTCAAGGAAACCACTTTTAAGTCAAGTCAACCGTTGCCAATTAGGCCATGAGAAACCATTATAATAAAGTAAAGTTTACTTATCCTATTTTAGCATTGTGCATATTTTAGTGGGACCTTGCAAGGTTTATATCTGCTAACATTATTTTCATAGCCGAAACATAAACAAAGTAATTTTTTAATCAATTAATTTATTTTAATTTGACATTATTTCATATTACTATAAACACGATATTTAGTGGGTACACGTATTTAACTAGCTATCCCAGTTTGTTTTTTTAACAGTGAAATTAATATAAACTAGCCTAGAGATTGAAAAGTCCTATTACTACTGATAGGAAATTACTTAGTATTCTTATCTTTGCTGTTTTTATTTTTACTAATATTTGGACCAATATAATCTCTCACCCTTCCTTACAGTTTGGAGATGTTTTACATAAAGTTTACAATCCAATGTTTCTGTACAAGAAAAAGATAATATTTAAGGACAAAAAATTATGCCTGCTTAATGACCAGGTTAAGAGGAGTGGTGTATATCTGAATGCTATATATCCCCTTCAAAATTTATAACATTAAAAGAGCATACATGCATAACCAATGTGTACACTAACTAAAATCATTATTTTACTGACTACCTGCTTCCTCTCAGCACTGTCTTAAGGCATAGGCATACTTGGTAATTGACATGGTCACCCACCATTCTAGGAGACCCATGCTGCCATACTGATCATATCAGATCTCATAGCAGAGTGGATAATTACAAGACCGCTCACTGGAAAGAGCTGAAATTATATACTTAGCTACAGATGCATTTTCAAATAAATAAAACTGGTTTATTTGATTTTAACACTGAGTTTTTAAACTCTTGATCTGCAACCAAATGAATTATGTCATAGTTTATAAAGCAAGACTTTTGAGGCCTTAAATATTATTGCTAGAAGTGGATATTTAACAAGATCAAGGAAAGCAGAATTAACTTCATTTAACAACAGTAACCTTTTGAAGAAGTTAATCTTTTAGCTTAGGTGTTCCACTCACTAAACCACTATATATGTGGCAATCTTCATTAGTTATACTCCTTGAGAACATCTCAAAGTCATCTCTCAGCAATATTTTTTCCTTGCTCTTTTTAACTGTTATTTTAGTTTCAATAGAGGCTTTGCTAAAATTCCTTTCAACATTTAAAAGTAAGTTTTTATTTTAATTTCTTATATTTTAATTTGCACCATTTTTGTCACTACAATGACATTACTTTAATTTTTTCTCACTTAGAACCATTACCTTAGTGTTCAATTCTATTTACTCAAATACATTTGTTTGTTTTGAATTATATTATCAAATTGTGTAGAATTATAGAAAAAAAAATTTAGGCCTTATGAGATTAAACAAAAAAAATATATTTTCAAAAGGTATTTCATAAGAAAACTTTGAAAATATTTTTCAGTCAGCCACTTAACCACTTTATTTTATAAAATCTTTAAATGATACAAGAAGAAAAAATTTGTATCCATAAACTAGGTTTAAAATATGAAAGGTTGGTATTTTTCCTTAAATGTATTTTATTTACCATAATCTTTCTTTTCTCTCAATTATCTGCAATTCTAAGTCTTTGTTCAAATCATTTCAATTGTGGCATAGGTCATGTAAGGTTGATCTCTAAGGTCACAAGTGAAAAGTCTGTTCTACTACTTATATCAGAATTTTCTAAAGTTATTCCTGTTATAGATGACAATGATTTCTTACAATAAAATTAATTTTTATACAAATCTCAGGAATTTCATTTTGATATTGCATTTATACTGTATATATGACCACTATCTCTAAAACTGTATATTAAAGAAAAAAAAGAAAATAAATCAGCATTATACTGGATTGTGTCATTTGTATTCCCTGAGCTGGACACAGAATGGTAGGAATAGAAACAGCAATGTGCTGTCAACTGTTTATAAAATATGTTGTCTTTATTCAACATCTGTTTCTTTTCCCATTGATAGAATATTCTGATATCATCTTTAGGAAAAGACTAGACCACCTGTGACCCGTTAGGTCAACCTTGTTGTATTTACTGTTTACATTTAGTTTCATGAAGAGTTTGTAAAAGTAGAGATATTTTAAAATTACATTTATCTGCAGTTATTGAAGTTGCTTTCAACATTAAAAAAATTGCCTATTTGAAGAAAGTTGAACAATAAGAGCTTGGAATGTCAAAATTCGGAGTGTTGGGATTCAATACAATAACATAAAATATTGTGGGGCTGTGTGTAATTCGGCCGTTTAGAATAATCAAACAATTTTCATTGAAAGAATAAAAAATTCTGTAGAAAAGAATGTAGTTTCAACAAATGAACATTAATATAACGACAAGAATACAAGCAATTGGTCATAGATTGGAAAGTATGTCCCTTTGTTTGGGTTAATAAAATTCTGAAATAAAATATAAATTCTCTTTGTGTATGTATGTGAGAAATAATGAAATGTTGTTATATATGTGTTTGTGTGAAAAAGTCAACACGTGTGTGTGGTTCATAGTAAAGAGGATACAAGAGATAGATTTTTTTCCATAGTCTGAAGCAGTCTCTTTGAAGTTTGTCAGTGCTGTTGCTTTTAGCATGCAGTCATGAAGTTCACAAGCAAGAGTGGCATGGACCTTGTTGACAGCTGTGCATATCCTGTATGGGGCTGGATTTCATATGTTTTATATGCTTTCTTGTAAGAAAATTGGCTCCATCCCCCACTTCCCACATGATAATAAATTTACATCTTTCTTTTCCCCACTCTCTATATATGACTTCTGACAAACACAATATACAAAGTTCATAGTTTTATATAGTAATAAGATGATATTGTGGTCTGATATTATCTGATGATATTAAGAAAAGATGATATTGTTTGACAAGAAACAGCCATAACATCAGCTAACACTAACCAGGAAATGAACATAAGGCAAAAGGATTGATTAAAAAAATAGAAACCATCGTTCTGACAATTTTTTGAAGTGATATTCTAAAAAAGAAGGCTCTACTGTAAAAAGATGTTGCTATGAATCTTGGGTTTTTGAAAATTCATTTTCAGGAAATTAAGAGACAAATTTAGTGAATATGGACATTGATAGTGACTTTAAGTGAAATTCTTCTCATCATAGATTCTCAAAATTTCATATCTGTTCAGTTTCATATCCTAACGTAAACAAAGAAATTTTTGAATAAGTAATGGATTATTTATTTATTAATCTGACATATTTTATCAATTTAAACATTATTTTTTAGTGGGCACTCATATTTGAGTAGATGCTCCATTTATTTATTAAACAGTATATTTATTTTCGTCTATCAGCCTGAATATTTTTAAAATTTTAATAAAGAAAAATGTGCTCTCTGACCCAATTCATACGTGCCTCCCCAGGGCAGAGGATGCTCTCGTTAGATCCAACCTGCTTTAACCAACTCAACCACAACAAACCTTTTGCTGATCAAGCAGGGCTGAGTGGTGCTTTTGAGTGAGGTCCTAGTCACAGATTCTCAAAATTTCATATCTGCTCAGAGTCTATGACAAGAAGGATTTTGCTTGGACATACTGTTCAGCTGTGTGTGTGTGTGTGTATATAGATATATATATATATATATATATATATATATATAAAAAACACATTTTTTTTTTTTTTTTTTTTTTTACACTGCATTATTTGTACATTTTAATAGTAGATCTGCTCACCTATCCTCTGGTTCACACTCCTCCCCAGTTTTTTTTTGTTTTTTTTAATAAGAGTAGAGATTTATCCCTTGTTTCCTGCTTAGGATTAGGAATCTGGTTCCTTCTAAAGTCTACTTCCACATTAAACTTCTAACGTCTCCAACTGAACTCTGAAATATTATTCACTAATTAAATCTTGACCACTTCAAGTCTAGAGTTAGCAGTCATCTTTCCTGCATAGACTCCCAAGGACTTCACTTCTTGGTCATTCTTATGCTCATATAACACCACACAGTAACCCTCTACCTTGAGTGGTTCTTGGGCCTCGTATTGGGTGAACATTAGTTTAAAAAAAAAAAAAAGAAGAAAAGAATCCAAAAATAGGTATCCAGATTCAGATTATAACAATGTGAAGAAACAAAGTGAATGTCTTACTTTATATGATGGAACAGACAAAGAGAAACTTCTAAACAAAAATGGAAAAAATAGAAACATTTCTCCTTGTGCTGGAGTCTCTGAACACTGATCTGACAAAATATTCAAAATGTTTTCCTTTTGCAGTCAACCGAAAACAACCAAGTTTGATAAACTAAACAGAAAGTGGGAACTTCTGACTAATGTTATCATGAACATCATTATTATGTTGAGCTTCTAAATGAATATGGTTCTTGATGAGAATCATGACTCCCTGCATTGTACAGGAAATAATTTCAGACAACTTGAAATTTGTTCTTTTCAATGCAAAACTGTATTCAGATTGTTCATATGCATGACAGTGGTCAACTGTACAGGGGAACATATATATTCAAAATTGAAATTTATGAAATACCAGCTTTGCAGTACAATGGGGCAGCAACATTTGAATTGGCTTATGTGCATGACATCCTTTCCAATATTGACATCAAGCAAATTATAGATCAATTCTATACAAAAATTTGTATATTCTCACAAAAATTTGTATATTCTCACAAAAATTTGTCAATAATTGATATTAATTTATATTGTACCATCTGTTTGTAAAGTGTACCAATTACTTGTCATTTATATGTTGAAATGTTTATGCTTTTTAAGACTTATGTTGTTCAAAAGTTTGTGTTGATTAGTCCTCCCTTTACAGTATGTTTTTTTTTTTTTATATATACAGATTCTGGTGACAATAGAGAGAATGGCTTACCTCCAGGACAAAAATGGATTCAAGCACAAAATACTCCCAGAAAGAAAATGGTGACTTTACAATATACTCGTATTTATTTTTATATAATATTAGGCTTGCCAAACATTTCGAAAAAAATAAAAATAAAACAGCATGAAAAAAGGTCCCAAACTTAATAAAGACAAAGTTTTATCATGAAAAAGTTTGTTATTAATAAGAGGAAAGATGAAAGTATTTTTAAATTACTTTTAAAAAATTTTTTTATTCCTTTCTAGCATGTTTGAAATTTAAGTTGAAATCTTGTTTATTTTGTTTTTTGTTTTTTTAGGTCAGCAGTCATGTAATATTTAGCATTAGTTTTCTTTTTAGCACCTTTGTCAGTTGGAAAACATTAATTTGGAAATTCTTGCAAAAATCAAATAATTATTGAATTTTAGTGAAACTTTCAGAAATTATTTACAAAATGAATGAAATTATTTTAGAAATGTTTGTTTTTTAGACAGTCATGGTAAAAAATTTTTTTTTTATACATCTTTTACACCCTCTTACATAATTTTATGAAAACTTGGAAAACTCACCGTTAGTTTTTTAAAAAAATTAAATGCACAAGACTTTGAAGAATATAAACCATCAGTTTTTTTTGTAAATTGATGTGCAATATTACCTAAACTTTAGCTCTGAATTGAAAAATGCAAAACCCAATAAAACTAAGACATTATTTAATTAAAAAAGCTTTTAATGACTTTCCTGAATAATATATATATTAAGGACATTTTTATCTGAAGCCAAAATATTTTTTGATGAAAAATGAATTTTTACAAGAATTGTTTCCTTTTTTTCAATTTTAAATACATAATGTGATAAAAATTTGTTAAGTATTTTAAAATTAAGTTTGAATCCATAAGTAAATGGAAATGCTTTTATTAAAGGATCTACTTTTTACAGATCATAAATTTGAAAGCTTAGTAAAATCTGCAATGCAAGTATATTTTTTAAATAATTTAAAAGATTTTCCCAAAAATGTATTAAAATCGTCTCCGACAAAACTACAGAAGCACAATTCTGAAATAATGTCACATGTGCTGATAGCAAGTAATATGACTCATAACTTGCTTGGCTTTCATTCTGTTAGTGTATGTCAAGTTTTTAAAAATTGTGTATGCCAGATTTTTAAAAATTTTCTTTTTCTTTTCAATTTTTAAATATAATCAATTTTTTCTTTTTCAGTGAGAGACATACTGCAAATATTATTTCCTCTTTTTTTTTTTTTTTAAATAGAATTTAAAACTTAAAAACATACCATAAAATTTTATAATAGGTGTATGTAACAATTAGGTTATTCTTTCTTCTGTTATAAAATTTGAATTCTAAATGTATTTTATTTTTCGTATTTTAAATGTTATTTTTATTCCAGAATTATTCTTGAAACGTAAGGTTAAAAAAAAATTAAATTTTTGAAAGTGTACTTTTTTTTATTTAACTCTACTAACCAGGTTCACTTAAAATTAGGGCAAATTTTGTTACTTCTGTCCTACTATCTGATAAATTCCCCTGATGTTAAGTTGTCGATACATTGACATATGTCAATTCACACCTAAAAAAAATGGCGGATACGATTGATTTTATCGTAATTTCGTTGAATCAAAAAAAAAAAAAAAAAAAAAAATACTTTGGTCTTTACTCTTAATGGTAACATAATGATAGATGATAAAAAAATTGTTTAATCAAGTTTGGGGCCATTTTCATCAGGGTATGCTAATTTTTAGCGAAATATTGGACATGCCTATATTATATATTTAAATTAAAAAAGATACATCTTGGAGTCAGATAGACTTTCATGAGAATCTCTTTACATATGCAAATCGAACTGTCACTCAATCTATAAAAAGTGCTTAACCTTTAGCATGCTGCATTATTAATATTACTTCCCTTTCCACTTCATTTTTTTTCAAGGCCTCTCAAGTATCCTTATTGTTAATTTCACTCGAAGTTGTTTTATATTGCCATAGCATAACAACACAACTGTAAAATTCAAACACTATTGTTCAGGGATCAGAGTCACCTTCAGTGGCAGGATAGACTTTTTGTACAGCAAATGAAGTCACATACAGAATGATAAAGGTTAAAGAGGTGACAGATGATTGCTGTAACGAACAGGAGACAATTGTTTGAATTATGCTACTCTGTTGGTTGAAGGAAACAGATTAGGGAAATTTATTACAAGCCAGAAAACACTGACAACAGTACCAATAAATCTATAGGTTTACTTTTATTTCTCATTTACATTTTTATTCATGTGGGTGACTGGGTAGAGGTCCTAGTGTACTGCTTTGTCTAGGGCTAACAATTCTGCTAAGTTAGCCCTGGTCAGTGTCAAGGTCAATTATGGAGGAAACAGCTTTTTGTGGCTGCTGCCTGAAGAGGTAAGGCAGTTATGAGAGAGCAATTTACCTAAGTGCTTAGACACAATTTCTTCTCCAATTATGGCTTGTCAGTGAAATCATATCAACATATCTAGTGATGAGACAACACACAGGGAAAGTGGAGTCATGCCTCCCTAAAGGACATTAGTGAAAAGTAAACAATTATTCTCAACCATAATTTGAACACATACTACCACAACTTATAATTTAAAAAAAAAAAAAAAATTCTTTTATACATGTTAAAAAAAAAATAAAAATAAGAAACTTCTGACATTCAATATTGTTTCCAACAATAAACTTGGATTTTGTCAATCAAAATATTACAATAGAAAGTAAAGCATCTTTGATGATAAACTCGGTATCTGAAAAATATAATTTATTATTTACAGAGCTCCAGCCATAGAATGTTAAACACAGCTGTCTTGCATGTCATGGCACATGAATGATTCTCTCAGGTTCCTCTACTATAATTGTGGCTTTGCATCACTAAATTTAGTAAATATTTATTAGCAACTGTTGCAAGAAATATTTTTATTAAAAAAAATTAACATAATTCATAACAGATTTTTTTAAAATTATTTTCTTAGGTGTCTTACCTCTAAATCAATCATTTCCCTAGGAACTGGAGCATCAGGATTGTCTCCAGTATCTAACATTGGAATGGCATCTTTCTTAATTTCTTTCTCCAGAAAACCTGAAAAACAAGAATGCAAACTTAACAAAAATTGTATGTATTACAAAAGAAAATTGGCCTGTCCCGGATATAGCAAGGATTCTTCTTTCTATTTCTGTAATTTATCTTCTCTTTAAAAATATTACAATCTCAGACTGCAACAATTAAGATACTAGCAGGCTTCACCCACTTGCTATCGCTTTGCAAAGATATATTCATTACTTGAAATCTTTGAAACTGTTGTGGTGTACTATCTACCATAAGTCAATGGTGGACTCTTCCACTAGGTATAAGACTGATTGTAGAGGGGAATAGAGGGAAACCGTGTACCATCACAAACTCTCAAGTACTACTCTTCTGTTATAATACTACTAATCTGCGAACACTTCTTTTGTTATTCTGTGACCATTCATTTAGTCACAACAGAAACAAAAATTTTAACTGAACATTTCATTCATAAATTGGCTTCTTATAGTTAATGAAAGTTTTACAAATAGATACCAACTTGTTGAAGGCCAAGTAAAATGCAACTTTCAAACAATTTTCTGCACTATACAAGACAATATTCCTAAACAGAACTATTTTTATATGAAAATCAAAATCCTCAAATAAAAGAACAGTAATGAAGGACAGTTAATTAATGAAATAAACTTTTTTAAAATCAATATGCAAATTAGTTAAACCTGAAGAGTGATATTGCCTAGAAGTAGATAATATATAATATGGATATTGAGCTTTTAGTGTGTAAACCCCTCCCTTGAGGTGGCATACACATTCAGATACTTGCTGGTCACAGGGATCTGTCCCTGCACTGGTAGTATCACAGCTATGACTAGCTTGGACTGGCTCTGACCAGATAAGACCATCTATGACTAGCTTAGACAAGCTATGACCAGCAGCCTGAGTGAAGACACTCAGGTCCCCACGTTAAATTTTCTATTTTCCTATCTTTACACTATATTAATTTTATCTTATAAATTGTCCCCTGTTCTGTCACCCATGAAATAAAAATAATTGTTTGTACAGAAAATAAGGATCTACATACATCAAATCATCTTTAAATTATGTGGAAGCAGAAGAATTATCGTTGAACTTTTAAAAGGTAAGCTTATTAATTCAATACTTAAATACAGTGATCAATTTTGAGTTCTTCTGCAATTTATTGATGCCTATCACATCTACTCCTCCCTAACATGAGATGATGGCTAAACCAAGAGTCCTCCACAGGAGCTAGTTTAAATGCCGCCCAATAGGGCAGTTTTTAAGCTAGTTTTTAATAAAACGTGTACTGCAATTTTGGATACAAAAGGAAAATAAGAGTTACTCCCCTTGAATCATGAAAGCAACGATAATGGCTAGTATAATATATTAATATATATTTTTAACTTTGCATAATCTGGCAACCTGAATCTGATCTCAACAAAAATCGTTCCCTGCACCTAACTTTTCTAGGGCTTCTGTATGAGCTATGAATCATTGAAATCAGACCAGTGGGAGCGGAGGAGTTGCTTGGACACACACACACATAAACACATACACTGTACTTTATATATAAGATTTAATACTTAATTTAGAGTCTTATCACATGATCATACAGTGTTTACAGAAAATATTCCATGCTGCAAAAAACATAGATGAAATTAGGAACATATGGCATTTGATAGTAATCCCAACAAAGGATTTTACAAACTTGAAAAATGTAAGGAACACTGGATAAGTTAAGTCCCAAGAGGAGTACTTTCAAGGCTGTAAGGTGCCATTGCTCTAAGTAAGCTATTTTTGTTAATACAAAATAGCTGAATACTTTCTGTGCAGAACTCCTCAAGTGGTTATATATCTCAGTGGCAACTCTCGGTCATCAATGATTGTTGGGTTCATTACAATCTTTAACAAAATATACTATTGGTATAATTTAGATACTATAATGATTTCTTTACTCTAACTAAAATATATAATTTTAAAAAATCTGTGTATAAAATTTAAAAAAACATTTTGGTATTTTAATATTAATTGTAATAATTCTATAAAAATAAACATTTATTTTTAAAAAATTTTACAAACATGTAGAAAAAAAAGTGAGGACAAAGCCTATGATATGTTTATCTGTTTATTGCCACCTTTCTATTTTCTTTTTTATTGTTTTATAGCCTGGTTATCAAGTCACTGATGATAGAGATAAGAATAGTTGTTGTAGGATCAGAAAGTAGAAATGTATATTTCACTCACTGAGGCTAACAGTGTGGATAGAGGTGTCCCCCAGTTGAGTTATGGCCGACTTTAAATTAGGCTAAATTTAATTTGCCCTTTTTTTCAATTGACACATTCTACTAAAAGTCCTTATACTGTATGGAATAAATTATTTAAAATGGATATTTGAAAACAATAAGTTGAAATAAAAAATGTGTTCTTTGAAAAACAGGGCATACAAGTCATTAGATTAGGTACCTTCATGAGCGCGTGTATTTTTTTTTTTAATTTTCTTTTTAATGGGAGCCGTTAATTTTGAAAATCTTGTAAAAATAAAAATAATTGTCGGATTTTCATGAAACTTTCAGAAACTATTCACAAATGATGGAAATTATTATAAATGTGTTTATTTTTTTTTTTTAAATCATGGTAATTTTTTTATTTTATTTATTACACCCCCCCATAAGTAATTTCATGAAAACTCATGAAATTCTAAGGTGTTCTGATTTAGCGATTAATTAGTTAAAAGCACAAGGCTTTGACCAAAGCAAATCCATTTTACCTTTAATCAGCTCTGAATTGTAACATACAAAACTCAATAAAACAAAGATATTATTTAATTTCAAAAACTTTTAGTTGCTTTTACTTATTTGTATGACTATGGATAACATTTCCTGAAAGCAAAAAACATTTTCGATGAAAAATAAATTTTTACAACAATTGTTATTTCTTATTGTTAAATTTATGTTTATTGTTTAAAGTTGTTAAATATTTTAAAATTGATCAAAATGGTGTTGCAGTTAGTCAATGTATTATTAAGTAGATAAATATCATTTACAGATTATAAAATAAACCTGGTTACAATCAGAAAGTTGCTTTTAGGTAAAAATCTAATATAACATGGTTTTTTTTGTGTCAAAAATAGCTTAAATTCAAATATACGGAAGACCGGAAACGAAACATCATGAAAACAAAAGAAAGTCACATGGTTTGCATGACTAAATGTTGTTCTCCACTGTCAGTTAGCCTTTTCATTTCAAAATTAATAAAATGAAGGGAAATACAAATAATACCATGAAATAAAATATAATAAATGTATATATTTATATTCTACACTTAGCCTTTCATAAGAAAGATACCTAATTAAAGTAATTACAGTGTAACCCTGACATAAGAGAGTTGTCGGGGCCCGGAGACGAAGTCTCTTATATCCAGGTTTCTCTTATATCCGGGTTTGATCTATTTTGTTTAGGTAAGTATGGCTCTAATTTGGGACCACATAAAATCTCTCTTATATCCATGTTTCTCTTATACCCGGGTCTCATATCTGAGTTACACTGTAATTAAATTATATTAATTTGTATGCACCTTATGAAATATTTTCTTTCAACAGTCTTAGTTAAAAAAAATTTTCATAAAGCATCGTACACGTAAAGATGGAAAGCTAAGAAACAATTAAAAATTAAAACGCTGTAATTTTCCCTTAATAACTGGTTACGTAATTTGGTTCAATAAAAAGCTAAATTATTTCCCTTTTGTCCATCCGTACGATGAAATTAGGTCGCGTAAGCTGTCAATTCTTGATGACAGCATCAATCAACACATCGAATTTGTCGCTACTGTTCAAACCTGCTGTGTTTTTTTTTTAAAGTACACTTTTCAGCGCGTAAAGTAAGTAATGTTTTCTTTCAAAATATGTTAAATAAACATTTAAATTTTAAATTTTGTAAAAATAAATTTTTAAAAAGTAACTATTTCTTGGCAGAATTTTAAACAGAAAAATTAACTTTTTTTATAAAATTTAAAAAAATGTAAGACAATCAAAAAAAAAAAAAAAAACATGATTTTAAACGACAAATTTGGACGTGCTCGAAATGATAAAAAAAATTTAAAAAATAATCAAAAAATACTTTGATCTTTCCTCTTGATTATAATATAAACAGTTAGACAAATAAAAATTATTTTCGTCAAGTTTAAGGCCATTTTTATCATGCTATGCTCATTTTCTGGCAATCTCATGAAGGTACCTACATTAGATATTTTTAAAAGATTATTTATAAAATTAAAGCAAGAAATACGTTACCTATTAAGTATATGTCTGATTGATAGGGCTCAGATCTACGCAGCCCGACTAGCCAAATTAATTTTATTTCATAGTCATGAACAATATCAACAAAATGTATTTCAGTCAATATTTTGAGGCATGGAGTTGAAACAATTAATTTTGGATCGAGCTGAAGTCAAGCATGAAAACAACAAACTATGAAAAATTTGTGTTGCTTTGAAATAAATATACTTGAACGTTGACTCACTCAGGCTAAGCCCAACCCTTGGAGTCGGGCCTGATATATATTAAATATTTTCATAGATTTAAGATTTGTAAATTGGAGAACAAATACAATTTTATACTTCATCTTTATTTATTTATTATAAAATGAAAATTAACATTATTATTATAGTCAGACACTTTCACATCTTTAAGAACTAATGCCAAAAACAAACCTTTTTTTAAGCTTATTAGTTTTTAAACCAGTACACTACAGCTGATAATAAATTGTTAACTTCCTAACCACATATTTATTACTATGGAAAAATTTAGTTATCAAATTTAATCTTTTAATAGATTAAATTTTTTACATGCTTGATCTTGTAAAAATACAATCAAGTTAATCTGAAACTTTTTTTTGCATTAAAATCAGGTAAAATATATATATGATACTGTTGATTTGGCCTAAAATAAAAAAAATAACTTATAAACAGTTAAATTATATGTAAACTATAAGGGAAAATATAAAATCATTTTCCTGCAAATTGAAAGTATATTGCATAAGGAGTTATTTAGAAACTGTTCTAATTTAATTAAAATTATAAAGTGCACATGAAGAGCTTCACACACAATTGAAATTACTGGAATTCTACATAATTCCAGAGCCTAATATAAATAAAATTTAACGCAAAAAGAACCTGATAGTTTTCTGAGAAAGGCACATGCTTGACAGATGTAGAAAATAAAATAAATAGGGAGGAAAAGAAAGTGGTTTCTAAATTTAATATGGTTTTGCAAGATCATCTAAAAAAGAGTGAATAAAACTTACAACTAATGAATTTCCTGTACTTATTTATAAACTTGATTAATATAATAAAAATGCTGTAGTAATCAAAGAGTCTGTATACGACACATAATGCATTCCTGTATATTAATTATAAGACATTTGTATTTGCATAATAGACAGCATGATAGACTAGTGTTTAATATTCTTATTGGTTAGACAAGTCAAATTCTTATATTTGATATTTTATATAAACGTAGGTACCACTACTTGCTCACAGAAAAACAGCATAGCATGATGGAAAAAAAAAGGCCCCAGTTTTAATGTTTTATCATCATTGTTTATGTTATTATTAAGAGGAAAGACCAAAGTATTTTTTATTAAAATTTTTAATCCTTTCTACCATGTTCAAAATTTTTGGTTACATTTTTTTTTTTTTTTTTCTTTTTTACACCTGCAGTTAACGTTAATTTACGATTAGTGATTTGCACTTTTTTCCAGTGAAAAACACTGGGATTTGGAAATTCTTGCAAAAATCAAATAATTATTGGATTTTAATGAAACATTCAGGACTTATTCACAAATGAATTTTTGAAATTTTTTTTTTTTTTATTTAGAAAATCTTGGTAAAATTTCTCTTTTTTTTTTTTTTTATTCTTTTTTTTTTTAGATATATTACCCCCGACTTAATTTTGTAAAATTTTGAGAAATTAAATTGCAATCTCAAAATTTGTTTTATTAGTTAAAAGCAGGACTCCTTGGAAAATGTAAATCATCAATTTTTTTTTCTTTCAAACTACTACTCATTTCCAAAAAATCTGAACCAAATCTTAAAATAAAAAAATGCAATAAAACTAGGACATTATTTAATTAGAAAAGCTTTCATTTGCTTTTATAAATAAGATTTAAGGAAAACTATTATCTTAAGAAAAATCTTTTTCAATGAATAATGAATTTTTACAAAAATTGTTTTCATTTTTAAAAATTTTAATTATAACAATTTATAATATAAATCATTTAAAATTCTGCATTACTTCAATCCATTTAAGTCATATTGTTAATAAGTAAAAACTATATTTAAGAATCAAAAATTGAAAAGTCGTTTACACCCAATATTTTTTTAAAATTTTAAATTCTTTTATGTATATAAAATATTACATAACTTGCCCCTATTTGAAAGTCTGGTCAATCATACATGACATAATCAGAAAACAAGAGTGGTGACTATAGTAAATTTAAATTCAACATTCCTAAAATTAGACTATGGAGAATATTTTCCAACATTTTTAAGATTCCTGAGTACTTAAAAAGGCGCTTACCCGATATTTTCTTAAATTATGTTTTTTAACAGGTAAATTCTCTCTAGAACAACAGTAAAGGTGTCAGATTTTATCATCACTTGTCAAGTGATCTACGAGTGACAAGTGACAGTGATAAGCACATAATCACTGCTACTGTTTGTTTTAAAAATCCATTTCTCTATTATTTTAAATTTAAAGTAAATAATATTATTTTTAAATCAGCTTATACTTTAAATCAGCTAATATTCCTCAAATAAAGTTTCAGAAAAGTATATTTTATTTTTGGAAGACTTTTAAAACTGAGAATTAACTTTTATTTATAAATGTGTCAAAATATGTCAAAAATGGCTGATTTTGTGAAAGCTGCCCAAAAAATTGAAATTCCAACCAATATAATTTCTGTATGAAATACACCACAGTATTTTGCTCACTGTAAATAGTAAATTTAATCATTTAGTTTTCAATTAAAGCTAAAATGAATACTTTTTCATTTTTAAAACTTCATTTTAAACCTTAGGCATCAAAAATTCAGTAGAGGTGCCTATAAAAATGTGTGCATGTAAGTGACATGAAAATACATCAGCCATAATACTAAAAACAACTAAGTGTAAAATACTTGAATTCAATTGTACATTCAAATTCATGATATATATAAAAGACTAAATGCTTAAACGTTAACTATGTTTCTATGAAAATGATTCATCAAAAACTCAAAGTTCTTGATCTGACAACCACAATAAGTGTTTCACGTGTTTGTATATCATTCACATCAGTCCAGTTGAGTAATCTGAGAACATCTACCAGCAGCTAATTATTTGAATGATTGTTCATTATCCAGATCAGATAAAAGATCAGAACAATTACAGCATTATTTCCTATAAGTACATTAAAAAATCAGAAAAAAATATATATACAGAAAGCATTCATTAATAGGTTTATGCTATGAATGCAAAGTAACAAGTAGAATTATATAGAAAAGTGACAATACAAAATGTAAAATAGCAATTTAACAGTTAATTCAAATTTGAATTTTAAATTAATTAAATTTAATAATTAAAAAAAACAAAAAAAACTACCAGAATATTGTATGCTGACATTACATGAATGACGCAAACATTATATTTTGAATGTATTTAAAAAAAAATGTTTTTTAAATTGTTCAATCAGTTTTAATGATAAAAGGAAAAAGTTACTCATTTTTTCTTCAATATTTTTTTTAACTATATTTTCAAGAATATATTTACCATACACAAACTATAAAACTTAAAATTGTAAACTCATTTCCTTATCTGTGGTTTAAAGTGAGATATTTACCTTCATTTCATTTTTAATCTGACAGATAAAGTATTAGCCATGTAGTTAAGCCAAGAAGTAATAATTCAGATTAATTCAATACAGAAAGTGCCAATTGAGTATTTAAAAAATGCACCCAAATCTAGCCAAGACCACATGTAGTCTTCTACTTACTAACAATTTTGTATATTACATCAGTATTGATAGCAATTTAGAGATATTTCCATTCTTTATATATGTACTCTGCATTTCATAGTGTTATCATTATCAACTCCCAGTTTCATAAGCATACCGGAATAATCTACTTTTATAAAAAAAACTCACTTGATGTTGCCAATGTAAGCGAAATATCTCTAGTGCATTAAAGTGGTTCTAATAACTCACTTTCTGCTGAAAAAAAGTCACTTCAGTGTTTATTTATATAGCACTAATTTTCCCAAAAAATAAATGGTAAGGTACTCTTATTAATATTCAACATTCGAGATTTTTATATGAAGTTTAATAATAATGAGCAGTGAAGAAAAAGCCACTGTCACCAACAAAACTTGTTCTGTTATTATTTGGCCATATTTGTAGGAAGTTTGTATCCTTGGGGTATTCAGTGATGATCAAATTCTTGCAAAACTAGTAAACTAATCCTTTCTTTACAAACAATATTACAAGAAATGCTTAAATCAAATTCAGATAACTTGTATAAACAAATCAAAAGAAATACATGAAAAACATTTGGAGAAATCTTATAATTATTTATTATTATACCACTAAATTCATAAATCAACACTTTAATCCACTATGCTATAGTCCTATGAGGCAATCCTGAATCTAGAACTGGAAGCCTTAAACCTAACGTTTTTATTGCCTTTGTTGGGTTAACCCCTCCTAATTTTCAAAACCACTACTAGGGGACGCTCTCCAGACTATAAGTACTCGGCAATGTTTTTTTCTTGCTCTCTTTTTACCATATCTGCTTATTCGTCAACATGTAACCTATCACACAGAACACATTCCTATTGGGAAATGCATGAACAATACACACACATGTACGTACACACATTCACTCACTCCAAAGGTTTTCACATTCATTTTATACACACATCTTGTCTTTGTCACTGGCATACCTTTGTTGTTAATACATTATCATTTGTTTGTACATATATATTGGTTCTTGTCATTTCTTTCAATTTTTTTTATGTGGAATCACATCCTAAGTTCGCCATGTTTGTTGTGAGTATTTCAGGAGACAGGATGTTATTCCAAATTTCAAACACTGACGTTATTAATGCCTGCAACAAGTTGAGAACCGCATAAACCGGCCAACACCTTCCTGTTACATTTGATCTTCATCTGCTGCTGAAGCCTTTGCTGTCAAAATTGGCTCCTCCATCATCATTTCTTTCTTTATTAAAGACGACTATATGGCATTTATTTCTATGCTAGGTCTACTAAAGTGATTATCATAGTCTAGAATATGCACAGATTCTTTCAGATATCTGATTTTCCAGTGTTCTTTCAGCGAGACAATGATATCAAGCACTGACTGATCATGTATGGAGAGAAAAGGGTGGTCACCACCCCCACTCCTCTAGAATGAAGTAAAAATACTAGACAGAGAAAACTCAAAGAAAACTGGACTAGCAATAACTGAGCAGTACTAAAGATGATATATCCTTAGACATGGACAGTGGAATGAGAACAATCTAACCCTGTAGATTAAATAAAGGGTTTAGTTCAAAATTATCTGAAGGTTAGCCAGATCAACAGATACCTTGAAGTAGGTTTGAGGGTATGACAACCTAAACATTATGATATTAACAAAGATGAGGATATTAGTCTAACTGTTCATCCCAGAAATTCAAACATAAATCTTATAATGTTCGACAATGACACCATGTTTCTAAGAAGTTTCAACACAAAGCTAAGCATAATTGCTTTTATGAATATTAAAAAAATAAAAAATACTTGAAATATGTCTTTCTGAATAATGTACACTTTACACGCTCTTAAAGGTTTGGGGGTTATTTTCAATGTTATTAAATTAGCTACACAGTTTAATGAAGTAATTGAGAATTATATCTATTATCCATACTAAAATGTAATTATCCAAAATAAATATTGACTGAAATATTAAATGTAGGGAAGAGAAATCATCAATGCATAAATGAAACACTGAATGCATGCTTTAGATGAATGAGGAGAAGTATTATTGTAACTGAATTCAGTAGTGCCACCTGTGGAACAAAAGAATAGAACACATAAATATAAGTACCTCTATGGAAACACTAAAAAGCTCAGCATACCAAAATCAAAACGTGCTCCAAACATAATGAAAACATAGTTTTTATTGTTATTATTAAGAGGAAGGATCAGAGTATTTTTTTATTATTTAATTAAATTTTTTTTACTCCTTTTTAGAACATTTGAAATTTTGATTAAAAAAACTTCTTTTTCTTGCGTCAGCAGTTGTACGGATTTTAATGATATTTTCAATATTTATTCACAAATGAATTAATTTTTTTTTCTTAGAAAATCTTGGTAAAAATATGATTTTTTTTTAATGTGTTTCAGCCTCTTAATCTTATGAAAACTTGAGAAATTCAATGTGATAATTTTTAGTGATTATATTAGTTAAAAGCAGAATTCTTTGAAAAATTTAAATCAGCAAACTTTTTGCAAAATTGAACCCCGACTTACTGAAAATCTGTTCTGAATCGAAAAATAAAAAACACAATAAAACTAAGACATTAGTTAATTAGAGAGGCTTTTAATTGCTTTTATGTATCATATATATTAAAGACAATATTGTCCGAAGAGAAAAAAATTTTTTTGATGAAAAATGAATTTTTATGAGATTTTTTTCATTTTTTATAATTTTAAATTGAATAATTTATAAAAGGTTTTAAATTTTAAAATTAATTTTCAATGTGATAATTCTTAGGAAATATTGCTATTAAGTAAAACTATATTTATTAATCATATGCTGTAAAGCTTATTACAATCTGATGACCCTGAATATTTTTAAAAGAATTTCAATTTGTTTTTGTATGTGTGATTACATGCAGAATTTCTGAAGTATGGATGTACGATCTATCATTAAAAGGTCACATTTTTTAAGGGCTGTCCCCTCCTTATAAACTTTATCATCTGCTCCACCATACTTAACTATAAACACATTCGGCTGTCAATTAGCTGTAATTAAAGCAATTAACACATCAGAAAAACAAGACCCCATAGTTAAATGTTTGTATACAACATTTTATGCTACAAGTAATATTTGTTTCAAATCATATTAATTTAACTTTAAATTTGCTAATTTTTCTCGAATATCATTTCAGAAACATATATTTTATTTTGCAAAATTTTTAAAACTGAGAATTAACTTTTGTTCACAAATGTGTCATAAATGGTGTTTTTTTTATCAATTTTACTGAAAAAAATTAATTCCAATCAATATAATTTCTGTTTGAAATACATCACAGTATTTTACTGACTGGAAATAGTAAATTTTAAATCCTTTAGCTTTCAATTAAAGTTAAAATGAAAGGTTCAAGAAAGCTTTTTCGTTTTTAAAAACCTTATGTATACCTAATTAGTGGAGGTACCTACTTAAATAAGTCTTTTCTTTTGAATCTCTATTAATATAAAAAGCTATTATAACAATGACAGTGGATGCTACTTATTGTCTAAGTTGGAGTAGGAAAGCCACATGAAGTGAAGCATAACAGTAATAATCTACAGCAAAGTAACTTTTAAACACTGGAGAAAAATGTGAACAAAAGTTATACATTTACAAAGTGGTAAATCAGAAATGTTTAAAAAGCATGGGAAGTAAACAGATTTTCAAGTCATTAACAACCAATCAAATTCAAGGGTAGGCAGCTATTAAAATCATATGCTTCATGTAACCAACATCCCTTTTTTCTATTTAATTTTTTTTAGATGAAATACCATAAAAATTAAAAAAAACTTTCTAGCATATCCTTGGATTTTAATTTTTTTTAGTTTGGAATAATTTCTTCATCTGTTAGCTTTGTGTTCTAGAAAGTCAAATCTACTCTAAAAAAACAACTACACCACAAACATAATATCAGAAACAACCAACATAAGAGGAATGAGCTACTGCAACATAGATTAGAAGCATAGTGGAGATTCTTTACACCATACATCAGAAGAGTATTTAAAAGTGGCCCTACACTTTGCTGATACATCACCAAAGTATTAAGAAAACCTGACTGAGCACACACTCTCTAAAGATAAATCAAGAGGAATATCAAAAAGCTGTAAACTATGGTGACACTTTAAAATTGGCTATGACTGATCATGTATTGGAAGGGTGAACCAACATTTCTGGTTGGAATTCAAAATAATGAACAAAGGGCAGCATTGTATAATAAGAAAGTTGAAGGAATTTACACTGTGCTCAGATAACTATCAGCAGAATGCATATGCATTAATAGCCTGTGGGAGCCTTCAATCAACAAAGAAAACTGATTAACTTTGGATTTTAACGTTAAGGCCCGAGATTTGAGATCATTGGCAAAATTCAATGATTTCATTGGAAGTTCATGGGTTCTGCATAATGGACAGAAATCAATCCCAAGAACAACACAATATCAGCTGCAGTATGTATGAAAGGAGTAACACATGGCACATCAGGGCAAAAATCCTACATTCCAAAATGCAATAGCTGAAGGATAAATGGCTAAAACAAAATGTTTGCAATAGAAAGACAAGGAATTAATCCAAACCAAATAAATACTAACAAAATTCAGACAAGAATTATCATTATCTTTGTTCTTAAAAATAAAAGCAACAATTACAAAAATTTAATTTTCAAGCAATATGCAATATACAAACCCTGTAATCATAACACATGTAATTATCTCTAAAATATTTGTGATTAGAGCATTGCCAGTCATATGACAGTGTCTTTATTGTTGAAAATATGTGTTTGCTATTATGAGTCACATCAAATTTTGTCATTTTTGGTCATCCATACTTCAGCTGTCTAAATTTCATCAGTTTTTTTTTATAGGTAAAGACAGCTGACACACTATCTACTTGACCTTTGAACAAAGTAGCTGTAAATGTATTTTTCAATATATTTTAAATAATTTTTTCAAAATTTAGTTAAGTAATCATTAAATTAGTTAATCTTCCTACATTCTTATAACAAATACTTATTTCTGGAAGATTTTTCAATTACAGAGTTTAAATTTTTTGTCAGCAGACATGGCATAACTGAAGTTAATTTTGAATAGCAAAAATGGATATTAAAAATAGTCAAAAACCTGCTTTAAGTAATTTTTATTTTTACAATGAATTTTACACTAGTTTCTTGCAATTAAGCCAAAATTAAACTAAATTTTTTTGTCAAAATTCAGTTAAGTAATCAAGTTAATTAGTTAATCTTATTGGAATATGTTTTAAGATGTTCATGAATAAAGTCTATTCATCGATATAATTTGTAATACTTTTAGTTGAGATGATTTCATTCAGACATTTATGTATACAAAAATATATAAGATGTGATTTGGCTACATTCTTATAAATTATTTATGCTATTTACACAAAGTAGCTCCTGCTGGAAGATATTCTGATACACCATCCTGTAACACCTAATTATATACAAATGTAGTTCATTATTTTGATAGAGCTTCTGGCTATACGACATTACTGCATTTCTTATTGGGTAGCAGTATGAAAAGGCTGTTTCGTGATCCAACCCAAAAACATCCAAAATAGAGCTGGCTATGGAAAAGCATGGAAAGGTCAGGCTGAAGCCAGTGATTTCCTTGTACCTTGTTGAACCTCACTGAAAATTGAATTGCTAACAGTTTCTTCTACCTCACTTCTCGCTTGTGGAACTCTTCTGGTTTCTTGCTTCCCAGTCAACTTTGATCTTCAAAAATTTGAATGCAATGTAAATCATTATCTTCTCCCTTAATTCTTGTTCTTTTATTGTCTCCTCTCCTTAATAGTATTTTTTCACACATTCTCTAATACTCAATAACCCTTGAATGCTACTGGCTTTATTGGCTTGCTTGGGATGAAATGATAAAAAAAAAAAAAACAATATAGAGTTGGCCAAGAAAAAGCATGGAGAGATCAGGTTGAAGCCAGTGATTTCCTTGTGTCTTATTGAAGTCACTTAAATTTAAAAGGCAAATCTATTGTAATTATGAGGATCTTAGGAATGAGCATGTCTTCCTTTTTTGCCTACTCCCATTAGGAAAGTTACCTCAATAACACATGGGAAAAACTGCTTGATAGTTCCATTGCACAATTTCAGAGGATCAAGATTTCTGAGAAGAATGTGTAGTAGAAAGTGAGTAGAAGCACTGGGAAGCTCAAAAGAATTGAGAAACTTGATTGGCTTCTGAACAGCCTTTGAAGTCTATGGGAAATTGTCAATTGGCTTCTCCGGATATCTGCTGCAGCATCTTTTAGTTTATTTCCTTGAATTAATGATATATTGGAACAAGAATGTCTTGGTCACAGAGCAACTGGTAGTTTATATAGTTTAATGACAGTGAAAGTCAAATTTTATTTATCCTTATGCACCCAACCGTTTGTAAATGCAAAAAACATTTATGTGCTACATAGCAAATTCAATTCAGTCCATTTTACAAGAAATGGGACTTATTTGACTTGAAATAGCATGTGATATGCTTCAATAATCTTTGATGACCACAAATGACTATTTCCAATCTCACATTCTCCATTGTGATTATTCAGACTAACAGAAATAATGAGTTTTGGGACTTTTCACTTGGCCATGATGTGGGCATGCACACTGACACACAAACTGTGCATAATCTTTTTATGCAAATATTTTTAAAAGTCTTGAGAGATTGTAAACTGTATTTATTCAGTGTTAAAAAAAGTAGTCATAAAATATTTTATGAGCAAAAACAAGAATTTTCTACAGAGACAACTGAACTAATATACATGTGCCTCCTGTCTCCCATCTGTTGAGCTTTGAATATAAATGTCAACTTGCTAACCTTATTTTTTTTTTCAAAAGAAAAATAGGTTATGGCATGAGGCACAAACATTTTTCTGTTAATAGCTCATATTAATTATCATACAGGAGATACACCTCAATCAAAAATTAAACTATGCTATCTTAGTAGTGCATAGAAAATACTGTTACACAATTTTACATATCAGCCAGAATAAATTTTATTGTTTATTTCTATTTGATTTCTTGTCATATTTTGCCTTAGTTTCCTTGTCTAAAAATACAATCAAGGACAAATTCCTCAAAAATTATTTCTGCTTCATTGTTCAACCAATGTAAACAATAATGGATGTAGATGTAAATAGTTATAGTTTTATAATATTTAATAAATAAGAATTAATGCAAACATATGCACAGGCACAGAAAAAGACAGTTATTCCAAAATGTTTAATATTAACCAAGATTTTTCTCAAAGAGGCTTTGCCTAGTTAATAAGACAGTTCATAGAATAATCAAAATCTAGTAAAAACTATGGAGGAATATTAACCTTGATTCACATAAAAGTTATGAGATAGCTATATCTCTTTAATTGGCAAAAGGCACAATCTTTTCAATATATCTGCCAATTTCATAATATATAAAATTAAAATGACAAACTAGCTTATATGAGCATTCACAAATCAATCTCTTATTTATTTGAATTTGTCCCACCCAGACTAACTAAACTGTACACAAGTAGTCATCTATTGTCAAAGATTCACAATATGGAAACCAAGATGTATGTATATTTCAAATGAGTGAGATGGGTATTTATACTTTATCACACATCCTCCTTTCTTGAGATATGATTTTGGCAGATACTAAAGAGAGGATTATGGTAAAGATTCTTGATAAGACAGGAAAATTTAGTTTTAAATTCTAATGACCAAGAAACAAAATCTCAAATTTATTCATAACACATTTTTAAACACACACCTTCCTGATTATACTTGTCTTTATGTATATAATTATACATACACACTTGCAGAGCAACATTTAACATTCTTGTCTCACTCACAGGTCATTGTTAGTAGTTCTCCAGAATTTCCAATCAAACATAAAAGAACATCTGTAGAATGATGACTAACAAGATAGTTTTTCAACCTACTGATAGGGAATTTAACCCTTAGGAACACACTGCAGATGTGGCTCAGTACTAGACTGGGCTAAACCTAATAAATTATGTACAATTTTTTATTTAAATATATTAATACATGGTTAAATTAAGCTATATATTCAAGGTTTAACAGTTACATTAGTGCATTTAATTATGAAACAAAACATGTTTTTAAATGTTTGCATAAAATGTTTTATGATTTACTTTCATGTATCCCAAAACATAAAATAGTGATAACAATTTGAATGATGCAACTCAATGGGAACAAAAAGGTTAAGATCACTTACGGAGTTTTCTCTCCATTTCTTCACATCTTCGGACTTCATTAACAAATTTACGCTGGAATGCATTGACATCTGGATTCAGCTGAAATTAAAATATTTTGATGATTTTTACTTTTATTTTTGAAAATTGTGATTTAATAAAGGATTGAAATAAAAAGATCAAAAAAACATTTCTAAAAAATAAAAATATGAAAAAATATTTGCCAAAAATGTTAAACTTTAGAGTGGGGTATACATTAAACTTGACATTTTATTTATCACATAATGTTGTCAAAATCTAGTATGATAAAATAGAAAAATCTGGAATAGGAGAGAATAAAATGTAAAAAAATAAACAGGGAAAAAACAAAAATTGTAGAATCTAAATTATGTATCATGGAAAAAATTTTTTTCCTGTTTTTTTTTTAATCTAAAATTAAAGTATAGAATTGTCTATTTGAAGTAGGCTCAATAAAAATTTTTGATCCCCACTTATTTAAAAAAAAAAAAAGAGGGTGGAGTTTACTTTTAAGAAAATGCTTAAATAAGACTATCAATAAAGTTTTGTGAAAAGTGAGTTAATTCTTATTGGACACTTAATGTTATTTATAAATGAAAGTATAGACACTTTATCAAAAAATAAAAAAGTATTATATAGCAAGGTACAAAAGTTAATTCAATTTGATCGATGTAAATTAGACAACTAAGCAAAATATTATCTTACATCTCTAAACTGGACCAAACCCAATTCTCCAAGTTCAGACACACAAGCATAAGCTGCTTCTGACTGCAAAAACAGCTGACATAATGTCATTTCCTCACTTCGGAATAATGTCCCCATCTTGTTTTGTTGATTCTTTTGCCTTCTTCCAGATCAGATGTTTTGCATTCTGAAAATAGAGGATGGGAAAGTAAATTTAGGTGCTTCAGTAACAGTTTACAAATGTGGTCAATTGATATATTTATTGTCAGATTAAAAGGTTTCTATGAAAAGCTTGTCCAACCGAAAATTTTAAAACAAATAATAAAAGTAACTTTGAAAATCGTACCTGTAGGGGTTAAAAGTCGATTAATAAACAGCTGTTAATTTTTAGTAATATTTCAATATTTACATTATTTTTAGGACACTAACATTTTTTTTTACCATATGATATTCATCTTTGATGATTTAGCACATTTCAGTGGAAACTGCATTCGGCATTGTAGAAACTGCATTCGGTATTTTAGAAATTGCCTAGCATTTTTCTTTTCTTCCTTTTTAGCTCTAACGTTACAGAGCAATAGTGTTGCATGACTGAGTATTAAGGTTGCAATGTTAGTAGCATTAAAGAAATAACAGACAAGATAGAGTATAATTTAACAAGTTTGTAACAATGATGAAAAAATTATTTTATGCAACAAATAAATTTTCAACTTTATCTCCCTGTCAATTCACTTAATTTAGTATTGAATATTAATCACATTATACAGTGACAATTTCAGATCAAAATTCAGGTAATACTTATGGTAGGCTACAAACTTATTGATCTGTTCTCACAAACAGTTAAATTTTTCTTTTGAAATTTTCAAAATTTGTATATTGTCTGTTTCATCATTTTAATGCTTATAATTAATATATATACCATCACACAGAAACAAATACATTCTTATAAACAAAAATATTTTCTTCAATATTCTTGTATTATTTTGAACTATTGTTCTCATCTTGGTTGATATAAATGTTATTATAGACCGTGTTTTGACCAAGTACCCTCTGGTCATAATCAGGTGTCCACCGATTGGCTGATTTGGAATATCTGTTGATTATGGAGACATTTTGTCCCTGTGATATCAGTTATTGTTCGTTCTTACTGAATTGATGATTCATTACCAGATGCAAAGATTGAACTCATGACAGTAACACATATATAACCATCTCTGATAATCACTATGCCACCATCCTGAAGGACATTAATGGTATGTTTTTTTGGAGCCCTTTATATTCAACGGCATATGGTTAGGATGCTGAGTTCATACCATCTATATCAATCAAAATGAGAACAATAGTTTGAAATAATACAAAAATATTTTTACATATTTCATTTTAAAAAATTAAAAGTAGTTGCAATTTAAGATCTCTATAAATTTGTTTATCTATAAAATTCTAAGTAGAGTGTAAGTGATTTTTTTTTTATATAGGCTAAATGTAGTTTTGACAATAGTGTATATGTGTGTATAGATAGACAGTATCTTTACCAAAACTTTAACTTTTTAACTTTAATTATTATTATAGTAATACATAATCAGTATAGCAGACTGTTGAGCAACAACTTGTGGTACAAATTATCTTTTTTTTTTCTGCAACAAAAATCTATTTAAAATACCTATTTATAACATTTGCATATAAAGTATTGTAACCAAAGCTTTTAGGCATGAATTTTTCATAAAAGTTAAATGAATTTGAAAGTAGAATATTAACTGAAATATGTGAACAACTATTATGGTTCAGTAGTTAAAAAGGTGCATCCTTAATTAGTCATGCTAACTGGTTTGAACCTGTATGTAGATATATAGGCCATGAGTAAATCTTTTGTATCTCTAGTGCATGACAGTTATTCCATTAACTTGTAAAAATCACCAGCAACATTGTATGAGAATTTAAATGTTATGAAAATACAAATTTTTAATATGCATGATATAAAAATGATTAATGAGGTTTCTTATAAGTACCAATCATAAAAAAAGAGATTTAAACAAACCAAATGTTTTTTAATGAACTGATATTTGACTTTCTTCAAAAGACAAATAAATTGATTTCCCCCCTCCACTCATTTTGATAACAAAAAGAATGTTTTCTTTTTAAATCATACTTAAATATCCTATTATAATTTTGCTTGACCCCTCCACCTTCATTAGTTTGCACAACAGTTATGCCCTGCCAATATATCATAAATAACGGACTATTCTGTTTTGATCACATAAAAAGAGTGGAAAAACACTACTTTGTTTCAGAGAGAAAATGAAAAAAAAGAAGAGAAGAGGGAGAAGATTAAGCTAATAAGAACAGATACTACACTTTAATCTTAGCATCTTCAGATGCATAGTATCAAAGGATGGAAAACAAGTAAGGCAATCACCAAAAATTCAATTACAATAAATAAAATAACAGTTTGCTGAATTATCTTAAAATTATTAAGAGAAATATTTGTAAAACAGGGATTTGGCTAGTAAGTAATATCTCTAAAAACATGGAGAGGTAAAGTAATAGAGTTCTGTGTTATACCTCTCTAATATATAAAGTTAAAAAATTGTGTTTGCTCAAAAGACCAAAAATTAGTTAAATATATATAAAGTTAGTTGTGTGTGCAATATTACGTAAAATTCCAATAACAAATAAATGTAATTTTATCCTTTGTATCTACTAGCATGTGATTTACATCTTAGAGGCTCCTGCATATTCATTTTTTAAAATAATTTTATCATCCATTTCCAATCTGGTCATTTGTGTTTATAAATAAGCAATTGTTTTTTTTACAATTAAATTGTTTAGTATTTAAATAAAGCCACTTCCTGTTCTAAAAATTTGGTAACCATCTGAGCATTTAGATCACAGTTTGGGAGTAAACAAAAGTAAGCAATGTTGATATTTTCAATAGTACATTTGAAAACCTATCATATAAATTATATATGAAACAAGTGACTATCAAAGTGTTTAAACTTATTGAACTATTTTAATTACAATATATGTAAGCCTCTCAAACAAATAACTGCACAGAACAGTGAAGCAAAAGAAAGTCAACATTGCCAAGTAGTATTGCTAGTAAATAAAATTTTTAAAATACTGTTTATATTTGCAAAATATAGGCATACAATGGTATTACATTTAGTGAAGCAGTTGCCGAGAGAAGGCGTTGTTCACCCACCATGAAAAGAATTCATGTGGCAACATGCATTGTTTGTAGCCATAAGCAGAATTGATTTCTGTGCAATTCGAACCTAAGGCTTGCATTAACCAGTTAAGGTTGATTTATCAGAGTAGAATGAATGCACAATAGACAAGCTAGGATGTGGAGAGAGTGACGAGATTAGCATATGCATATGCGAATTTAATCCAAACACCCGGATCAAGTACTTTATGAGTGAATAAAAGCACAAACGAGATTGATGCTCTTAACGGTATTTCTAATGACAGCCAGGATGAACAAGAAACTGAAACAAGTGACTGTGTTTCTTTTTTTTTTTGTCTTTTACTTCATATTCTTTTTACTTCAATATTTGATGGTCAAATTATTTTTCATGGGAAATATTTTCATTTAAATCTATTGAAAATGAGTTAAAAATAAAAGTAAAAATACTCAATTTATTTTGATTGAAATCAGTTTTATATCTCTGACATATTTTTATTCATACATGAATGAAATGCATCTTTTCCCTCCAGTGTTGTTCTCTGTTATCCGGATTTCATTTCACAGAAATTGATGACCCCCTCCCCACCTTTTCATCCCATGTCATACCAGATTTCAAGGTCTCTCCTTGAATAACAGCTTTTCATTGTTTTACCTACCTTACTTTTAATGGGTAGCTAATCTCTTATTTGCATTCCTTGTCATAGCTGCACGAGATGGAATAAGAGTTTTTGGTCATGTATTTCAAGCGGAAAGCTTGGTCCAGGTGAGGTATCTCCGAAGGATTGAACAGCTTTTGAATAACATCCTATTGTCATATTCTCTTCAGATAGATTATTGCAGAAACAGCTTTCAGGACAAAAATAAAAAAATCTACCACAATTTGATTACATATATAAAGGGTATCCCATAAACATGAAAAGTGAAATGTAAATGATCTACCCCTGTGAATTGAATAAAGGCTTCCGTTCAAAATTGCAAGAAAGTTACCGAGTACAGATACCTGAAGAAAGCAGAAGAGTGCAATAGTTGAAATGCTGTAAGTATAACAACTAATACTGGTCTGAATAGTATAATAATGATAATTCCTCATTTAAAAAAAAATTTTTTTAAATGTTACTGATTAAATAACAGTGAGTGATGGGTTAATTTGAAGAGTAAAGCTAAACCATATTACCACTAGTTCTCTCTACTACTCATGCCAAATTTGACAGAATACTGAAAAAGTTATGTAGAAAGTTTAAATATATTTTAATGAAGAGTAGTTAAATGTGATACAACATTGATATTTTATATAACACAAAATATACTCCATTGAAATTTAACATGGAACCAGAAATATTGATCAATGATAATTCTAATAGATTATGGTTATATTAAAAATATCTATTCTTATGAGGGAGTAATGAAAACGTTCTCAGTGGTTGAATACTGAAACTGACAATTCATCAATGTATACTATAATTTCATAATGTCCAACAAGTTACTTTTTTAACAAAAAAAAAAAAAAAATTAAAACATTCACTTATTTTTTTTCTCTTACATATGCTCAGGTTAATCTATAGGCTTCTGCTTGTAGATCTGCACATGTCACTGCCTCACAAGGTATAATTTTGAGATTAATAACTCATATTCAACTATCTGAGGGTGACATCATTTAAGGCCACCAGAGGTAATCAAAGAGAACAGAATATCATAACCAAATTAGGCAATTTCTTGCAAAATGAACTAAAAGGTTAAGTTTACAATGGAGATGCAAAAACTTTTTTAACCTCACAAATGGTAGTATGGATATGGTCAAATTTGACTTCCAATATCAACAGAGGTCACTAGAGATAGAATTAGTTGTTAGCCATTGTTATCTCTATTGCAGCCAAACAATAATATGCTTGGAGGTCAATTCCGAGCAACTAAGACAGAAAAAAAATGAGAGGATAGGTGGTGCTGAACCCCAAAGTCATTAGGTCACCAGAGATCATTTTTTTGTTTTTTTAATATATCTCCTTTTTTCCATTCAAACAAATGAAACATAAAGGGTTCAGGAGAACAATGCTTTCTGTAAATTTTTTTCAGACAAAATTCTAAGATTTTCAGACTCAAACTGGTTTTCAGCTATTTAAATAAACAATATACTGTGAGGCAGAGAATTCTTGCTTCATCCCGAAAAAAAAAAAAAAAAAAAAAAAGATTCAGCTGTACAAATCAATTGACAATTTCCCATAGACTTCAAAGGTTGTTCAGAAGCAAGCTAATTGAGTTTCTCAACTCTCAAGCTTCTCAGTGTTTCACTGGCCTATACTACACATCATGCTTTTCAGAAATCTTGATCCTCTGAAGTTGTGCAATGTAACTATCAAACAGCTTCTCCCACATGTTATTGAGGTAACTTTCCTAATGAGAGTAGGCAAAAAAGAAAGGCATGCTCATTCCTAAGATCCTCATAATTACAATAGATTTGCCTTTTAAATTTAAGTGACTTCAATTCCCAGTGAGTTTCAACAAGACTAGGAAATCACTGGCTTCAACCTGATCTCTCCATGCTTTTTCTTGGCCAACTCTATATTGGTTATTGTTTTTTTATCATTTCATCCCAAGCAAGCCAATAAAGACAGTAGGACGCAAGGGATTACTAAGTATTAGAGAATATGTAAAAAAAGTTCTATTAAGGAGAGAAGACAATAAAAGAACAAGAATTAAAAAGGGAAAGATAATGATTTGCATTGCATTCGATCCATTTTTTTAATAATACAAAAAAATTAACTTCTACTATAAAATAAAAATAAAATACAAATTGTGTTTAAAAATTATATGTAACAGTTTGCTAATAGAATCAAAATCCTGAAATGGTTGCTGGGCCATGATTTAGCAAAGATTAACAAATATCTAAATCATGAACATTTTTATCTTTTTTTTATTTATTTTTTAAATTTGGATCTCTCATTGTATTGTGCAGGCAGATTTTTCCATGGGTAAACAAAACCAGAAACCAACAATTGTAACATTATTTATAATTATTATGATAATGAGAAATGTGTCAGCTGGGCTACCAACTCCATAACATAATAAGAATAGGAATATAAAAAGGTTTTAAAGCACATAATTTGATCTCTAAACACAAATATGATGAAATCTTTTCCTCACTGAAACAAAAGAATGCAAGATATGAACCTGTAAATCTATTATAGCAGCTTAATCACTGTGACAAAAGGAACAGGAAACAAAATAAATTTAGAATTTTACCTGTAATATGATTCATCAAATAGTTTTGAAAAGCAAAGTCATATAGACATCAACTATTTGTTTGAATCATTACACTTGGTTTAAAATATTTAGCTCCTGAGAGCCCCACTGTAATCTCAAAAAGGTAACAAATAAGTTGATGCAAATGGCATGCCCTCAGTTGTACTGACAGGATTCATAAAATTTGAAAAATTCATATTTTAATAAGGACTTGCTTTAATTTAAATCTTAATGAAAATACCATGATTAAATAACTTTCATATTCCAGGTTCTTTAATTTTAATTTTGTATTATATCAAAGGTAATGTATAAAAATTGTCCATTATTAAATACTGGTTATGGCAAGTATTCAAACAATGCCAAAAGTTTGTCCTTGACTTTATATATTAGTTAAATAGAATAGATTAAATTTGTCTATGTCGATAGAATAGAGGAATTCACCAGGCCAGTATATTTTAATTTCTTCTAGAGAAAAGGGTTCTCTATTTGCACACTATTAAATGGGAAGCAACCAAGGTGATAACTATATATTTATGGAGGACACTCTTACAAATAATTGTGATGATAAAATTTCCATTTATGTATCACTATCAATTTTAAACACCACATCATAACTAAAACAATATAAATTTAAGACTATATGAATTTAAGAATGGTAAGTGAGAAATAATTGTATGTAATATCTTGCAAAAAAATAAAAATAATTATTTTTTTTACTCTAATAGGTACAAAGAAAAAAAAAAAAAAAAAGATGAAAAATTCCAGAGTTCTAATTAAAAGAAAAAAAAGAAAATCAGATATTGAACCGTGATTGTAACCAAACAACCTTTGTCAAATAAACAGTATCTATTAAAAATACTCTTAAACTGTAGTTATTATTGGAACACAGAAATTCTCAAGGTCACAAGATCTTTGGGTTTTTTTAAAATCTGTTTTTCATTTACTTTAGCATATTTGGAATGCTGATAATATGATAGTTATCTAGTCATTTTTCAGGTATCCTTTCAAGATACATTAGAAAGCAAAATGCTATAAATAAATTTGGTATTTGAATGATCTTTAAAAAAGATTATTTTTGTAGTTCATTCATATTTTACTTAAGATAATTACATTCACTTTCTGCTTGTGTTTTACAATTTCATCCATGAGGCTCATTGATATTTGTTTTTTCATATTGTAATAATCACATAATACTATCTAACATTTTAAAAATGTCGAGGAAAGCATAGTTAAAATTTTTAATCACAAATTTTAATGGTAAAAACTGGAGCAACAAAACTAAGTAGCAACTGTTATGTGTGTGTATACAACGTGTATCAAAAATACTTTTACAAACTTTTGGGAGCAGGCTCCTCACAACAAAACAAGGACAACAGTCCATATAAACATATGACCACAAATTCTTCATTTCCGAGTTATTAAATTTAAAGTAAGTTTACAGTAGATGGTGCTGTGTTGCCATGTAGACTAGGTTACATTTGTCATTTGTGTACATTTGTGGCTAGGCTGTCTTCAACTTTTAACATGTGTAATAGTGAGTTAACCGAGAAGTGTTTCATTTAACGATGGCAGGATATTCATATTGTAAGCAGGCAGATATGATTTTTACATGCAGCCATGTGAATGGTAATGGCTGTATTAGATTGCATTTCCAGACCAAAGACAGCTAAGTCATCCAACCTTTGCTGCTGTTTATTGTTGCATTGCTGAGGCAGGATCTGTGGCACCACAAACTATATATCAAGGAAGACCAAGATCTTCTCATACACCTGACCATGAAGAAAACATAGTCAGAGACAATCCAGATATCAGTACATCTCAAGTGGCCCTAGCAAGTTGTACATCTCATACTACCACATGTAGGATACTTCAAGAGCAGCTCCTGTTTCCAGATCATTTGCAAAGGATCTTTTGGGAGAACTTTGTCAATGTTTATTGCACAAACTGCCGATCCATTGTTTCTCTCTCATTCTTGTTTATGGATAAGGTAACATTTGGAAGAGATGGAATAACAAATTTACACAACAAACATTTGTGGGTGGATCAGAATCCCCATAGTACAATACAGGTTAGACACCAGCATCAGTTTACAATTAATGTGTGGGCTGGAATTGTAGGTGACTGCCTGGTAGGTCTATATGTTCTCCCAGCATGTCTTACAGGAACTGTCTACATGAACTTTATTTCAAACACACTTCCACACCTGCTAGAGGATGTATCCCTGCTAATATGAACATGCATGTGGTTCATACATGATGGGGCTCCAGTACATTTTAGTCACATTGTTCGCAATGCACTGGCTGATAACTACCATGAAAGATGAATAGGTAGGGGAGAACCGGTTCCATGGTCTGCATGTTCCTCTGACCTCAATCCTTTAGATTTTTACCTGTGGGGCCACTTGAAACAATTGGTTTATGCAGCAGACATTAATAAAGCAGAGACACTTCATTAACATGCCAGGAGGAGGCCTGCAAAACCATTCGACACTATGTAGGAGTATTTGAAAGGGTCTGCCAATCAATGATCTGATGAGTGCATGCATGTGTAGAAGCAAGAAAAGGACATTTTCTTTTGTATCTATTCTAAGTAAAAGTTTATTCTCTATTGACTGATAATATCAAAGCATCATGAATAGATATTTTACTAACAGATGAATATCTCTTCATAGTGAGTATTTAGAGCCATTTAGTCTACTTATTCATAACATTTTATTAGGGAGAGCTTGTAATTTGTAGTAGAGATGTTTTGAATCCTTTCATTTTTTTTAATGTTTATTTTTACTATTTATTCTGTATAGTAGATTATTTTCTATTATTTAAACAATTGTTTCAACAAGTTACATATTTGATGATTAAATTCTATTATTTGCTTTCATTATTTACTACTTTCTATTAGTTATCATCATTTAAACTGTTGTAATAATGAGTTCAGCCAAGGAGCAGTAACTACAACAGTGTTAAAACTGGCTACAGTAAGAAGAATACCTCTAATGAAATCAGCTAACAACTATGAATCCATGGTCTAACCTGGAAGAGGATGGGCTCCACCAGGTCTACTTTGTCCAAAATATGCTACACATGAATAACTACAAAGATGTGGCGGTAGTTAGTCAGGTGCATAGTGACTCTACAAGCACACCTGTTCATGTGGCATGAGTAAGAGTTATGGAATCCTGGAACAATCCTACTGGTAACCAAAATCTTTAACAATTTCAATATCATGAGGATTTCAATTTGATCAAGTCATGTCTAACAGAAAGATGTTTTTAAAGTCATCAGGAAGGATCAAACTTTCAAGGATTTGTAAAACCAGCATACTGTCTCATAAGCATCAAAATGAATAAGTAACATAGCAGTATTAGGAAACATGTTTTCTCTTCCTACCACTTTTGCTGAAGTCATTTACCACAGCTAAAATACACACAAGGAAGCCAATAATTATCTGAAGCCTGGTGCCAGGAGCTGTTTCCCAGGAGGTAATTCCCTACTGCATTAAAAGAAGTATATCCATGCATTTACATTTCTTGACAACCTTGAGTCAAGTGATAATATCCTACACTAAAAAATAATAATAATAAAAAAAAAAAACCAGCAACCATGTCTTCATGTAATAAATCATCAGAAAAACATCCAATGAAAAAAAAAAAATCTTGCACGCATTAAAGCCATAAGGGTAAACAATATTTTTTTTAACTTCACCAAAATATGCTTGTTATACAACACAATATTTACATACTAAAGTTAAACCCCAAAAATGACATTCTGGCTATGCTTTTTCCTATTTATAAACACAAAACTAAGGGTAACAGAAATCAAATGAGATTTGTATGTAAAAATGGAAAAAACTTCTCAGTTCAACCCACTTATCAAAATCTGACCAAATGATTTTTTGTAAAGACTTCTTCAGTTGTCAGAAGTTTAAACATGTCATTGGAGCCGAAACAGATAAAAATTTACCAACTAAATGAGGATCTGAATCCATTACTTCTCACTCACAAAAATTGAACCAGTATTTTTCATATATCATGACAGTTTTTTTTTTAGGACAAAAGAAAGAAAGAGAAACACATGACTAAAAGCAATAATAATACTTTGTAACATACAATAAATCTATAAATTTTAATTGGGTACCTCCAAATTAAAAAAAAAAAAAAAAAATAAGGAATATCTAAAGTTTAAAATGCATATTAAAAATGAAAAATCTTCTTTGAAGCTTTTATTTTAGTTTTAATTCCAAGCTAATAGATTAAATTTAATATGTCCAATAAGTAAAATACCCTGTTCTATTTCAAAAAGAATTTAAATTGACTGGAATGATTTTTAAAACAAAAAAATAAATAAATAAATAAAAAAAAATTAAAAAAATTTTTTTTTTTTTTTTTTAAAAAAATCGCTAAAATCCACATTTTTAAATCTGTCAACACAGCCTAATTCAGTATTTACATTATTCGGACTATTGTCCTCATCTTTGTCGCCATATTTGTCACAACGTTTCGGCCGTTGTACGCTCCGGCCTTCTTCAGGTGGTTGGAATTTCGAACCGAACCCTTTATTTCGATCGCTGGGGTAGACTGTTCTAGTTCCACGAGCCATGTTTGGAACTAGAACAGTCGTGGAACTAGAACAGTCTACCCCAGCGATCGAAATAAAGGGTTCGGTTCGAAATTCCAACCACCTGAAGAAGGCCGGAGCGTACAACGGCCGAAACGTGACAAATATGGTGACAAAGATGAGGACAATAGTCCGAATAATGTAAATACTGTACATAATACCTCATCTCAGAAATATAGACAGCCTAATTCCCTTTATTAAAAAAATCTTTAAAAAATAAAAATATACTTTTCTGGAATTTTATTTGAAGAAGATTAATTGATGTAAAGTTTAATTATTCTGAATTAAAATAAATATTACTTACTTTTAGTTTAAAATTGACAAAAACATTTTTTAACAGAGGCAAGCATTTTCATGAGGTGTTAACAGATTTATCGATAGCTTAATGTTTGGCTTTTTTAAGTAAAAGGCAAATAACTGTAACAACTTGAATGCCATTTTTTATGTAACTTTTTTTTAACTACCCAGTAATCTTTAAGATTTAGGAAAATAATCTAAGTAATCTAATATTTTATTGAATTTTAAGTACTTTGGTTTTATAGTTTTACTTAGATGCTTGTTGAGGAAATTTTAGATTACCAATAAATTTAAAATGTACTATAGTTACCCCTCATTTTCTGATAATGCAGTGTATGGACATTTGTATTTACAAAAATCAGCACTTTTATGCACACAAAAATTTTTTTTTTTAATTCTTTGTAAAATACTGGGATGGGGGGGGGCATTGAATTGCAGTAAGCCTTTCTATTTATGATTAGTAACTATAGTTTTTACTTAATAATAATATCACCTAATCACTACAAATTAATACAGAACTTTAAAAGATTTAAAACTTTATAAATTATTATAATTAAAATTTTAAAATGCAAATGATTCTTGTAAAAAATTATTATTCATCAAAAAAATATTTTTTTCTTAAGACAATAGTGTCCATAAAATATCTCATATATAAAAGTAATTAAGAGCTTTCCTAATTAAATAATGTTTCAGTTTTATTTAGGTACTGCCAAAGACGTGCTACAAAAAAAAAAAAAAAAAAAAAAAAAAGAAATAAGCATAAATAATTAAATCGTTATTATTAAGAGGAAAGACCAAAGAATTCTTTGATTATTAAATTATAGTTTTTAATCTTTTTCACACCTTCAAAATGTTGTTCTTGTGTCAACAGATGATCATAAATTAGTTTAGGAAATTTTAGCATCTTTTTATGGTGAAAAACACAGATTCAGTTCTTGCAAAAATCAAATGATTGTCAGATTTTAATGAAAATTTTAGGACTTATTCACAAATGAATAAAATTATTTTAGAAATGTTTCTTTTTTCAGAAATTCTTTTTTTGTACTGCTTAATGTTTATATTAGTTCTAACCAGAAGTCCTTGGAGACTTTAAATCATCATTATTTTTTTGTAAACAGGACCCACAGTTACAAAAAATTGCTTTCATGAATAAGATATATATTATGGACATCATAATATATATCTTATTCATGAAAGTAATTTTTTTGTCTTTAAAAAAAAATTTCAATGACTAATGAATTTTTACAAGAATGGTTTTCATTAAAATTTTAATTAGAATAATTTATAAAGTTTTAAATTTTTTATAAATTCTGTATAATCTTTAGTGGTTAGGTGATATTATTATTAAGTAAAAACTATATTTACTCGTCTTAAATGGAAAAAGCTTCCTACAATTCAGCAACTCCCCACCACTCAATATTTTAAAAAGAATTTTATTTTTTTGCGTATATATAAACATGGCAATTTTTGTAAATTCAGACATCCATACATGCTATTATCAGAAAATATGAGCAGTAACTATAGTGAATTTTAAGCCAAAGTACTTAAAATTCAATAAAACACTAGAATATTTTCCTAAATTTTTAAGATTACTGGGGAGTTAAAAAAAATTATATAAAATAGGTGCTTACATTATATTCGTCATTAATTTTTACAGCTATATCCCCGTTGAAAAAAATTTCCAAACATAAATTTGTCAACACTTCATAAAAAACACCCACCTCCATGTTAAAAAATGCTTTTCTGCAATATTTTAAACTAATATTTGTTTCAAATCAGTTTAATTAAATTTTAACTCAGCTAATCTTCTGCAAATAAAGTTTCAGAAGACTATATTTTACTTTTTTAATGAAGAGATTTTTTCTTAGAGATTTGTAAATATGGCTAAAATCAACCATTTTGCAATTTAAAAAAAAAAAAAAAAAAAAAAAAAAAGTCTCATTCCAATCAATTTAAATGTTTTGAAATACAGTAAAGTATTTTGCTTATTGGAAATATTAAATTTAATCTATTAGCTTGAACTAAAAAATTTAAAAAAGCTTCAAGAGAGATATTTCATTTAAAAAATAAATTATTTTAAACCTTAGGTATTGCTTTACTTTGGAGGTACCTAGATTGTACTTTTATTTTACAATTCAGAGCAGAAATTTTGTAACTGGAAGTGGGAATCCTGTTTGACAAACAAATTTGATGATTTAAATTCTATAAACATTAAATGCTACAAAGATGAATTTCTCAAAATTTCATAAAATTAAATAAGTGGAGGGGTAACAGATGTAAAAAAAAAAAAAATAAATAAATAAATTTCTAAAAATAATTTAATTCATTTATGAATAAGTCCTCAAAGTTTCATTAAAATCTAACAATTATCTGATTTTTGCAAGAATTTCCAAATCAAAAGGTTTTTCACCCTAAATAGATGCTCAAATTTCCCATACAAGGGTGGGCTGAAAAGTTCATAGGCTGACTATGAAGGAGTGATGCTAGAGCTGTAAAATCTTGAATGCATTTATTTCAACTCTTCTTAATAAGTACATTGTTTCTTTTCTGTTTGAAGAAGACTTCACAAGTAACTAGTAGTAACATGTCTTGAAAATGGACAAAATTTTGACTAGGTATGTCCAATTTTGACCTTTTTAGCGTTTTTTTTTTAGTTGTTTTTTTGTCAGTTGAAAGACACATTAATTTCGAAATTCTTGTAAAAATTAACTACTTGTTGGATTTTAATGAAAACTTCAGAACTTATTCAGAAATGAATGAACTTATTTTAGAAATGTTTGTCTCTTTGAAAGTCATGGTATAAATATTTTTTTTTTATATCTGTTACCCCCCTCGAACTTAATTTTATGAAAACACAAAAAAAAATTTATTTGCAACCTGAATTTTTTTTTTTAATTAAATGCACAAAACTCTGAAAAATCTAAATCATCGAGTTTTTTGTTAAAAAAATGTCCGAAATTGTCCAAACTTTTACCTCAATTGTAAAAATACAAAACCCAATAAAACTAAGACAATATTTAATTAAGAAAGTTTTTAATGGCTTTTCTGAATAATATATACGAAGGTAATTATTATCTGAAAGAAAAAAATTTTTTTGATGAACAATGAATTTTTACATTAATTTTCTTTTTTTTTTCAATTTTAAATACACAATATGACAAAAGGTTGTTATATATTTATACATTAAGTTCTTTCTGCAACCTTATGGAAATGATATATTATGTTCTCTACTTTTTAAAGATCATAAATTTGAAAGCTTATTAAAATCTGACAACCATAATTATTTTAAAAATAATTTTTAATATTCCAAAATTGTATTTAAAATCGTCTACAACAAAAGTACGGATGCACATTGTTGAAATAATGTCACATGAGTAGTTTCCTTTGATAGAAGCAAGTTTTTTTTTTTACTTCAGAAATGGCTTTGATTCGTTCAGTAACAAGAAAACAACGCTTGTCAAGTTTTCTGAATATCGTCGTATTATTTTCAATTTTTTTCTTTTTCTATTCAAATATAATCGAATACAATAGTGGGATTTACAATTACAAAAAAAAACGCCCTTGGAAGTCCACCCAAATTTCAAGTTTGAAATCGAATGCATAAATTCATTGTACATTACTTTGGAATTATTATCCACACGACAAATTATCAATTAAAACGATTTTTGGAGTTTAAATTTTCTGGAGTTAGCTCGCTACTACTCAAACTAAAAAATACTTGTTGAGTCAAAACAAAACCAACATAGCATGTTAATTTTATTAATAAATAAAATAAAACTCATATTACTGCCATATAATTATTAATAAATAGAAAAAAATCTGCCTTAATAAAAAAGAAATAAAATCTCATTTCATTAAGTTAACCCGTTTCAATTAATGGTGTTTCATGTAATTTTTATATTCTCAGAAAAATATTTCATGACTGAAATAATAAACCTCAATTTAAAAAAATGTATTTTTTTTACTGTTTTATTTTTACTTGTAAAATTTGATTTTCTTTCATAATTTAAATGTTATTTTCAGTGCAGAATTCTTCCTCAAACGTAAGGTAAAAAAAAAAAAAAAAAAAAATTTGAAAGTGAATTTTTAAAAAAAAAATCTACTAACCAGATTCACTTAAAATTAGAACGAATTATATCACTTTGGCGCTACCATCCAATAAATTTCCGTGCAGTAAGTTGTGAATATATTGACGTACATCAATTAACGCCTGTCAATTCCTTAAAAAAGGAACGACTACGGTTGGAAATATCTCTCTTAAAAAAATTTCTGCTAAAAATGTAAGTAATGTTTCTTTCAAATTACATTAAGTATACTTTAATCATTCTAAATTTCCTAAGATAACAAAAGAAAAAGGTGTAATTGATTTTTCATGATTTTTTAACTAACAAACTATGATCTTTCCGACAGAAATGTCGATAAGTTCGATTTTACGAAATTTTTTGACTCGAAAAAAAAACAAGATTTTTAATAAAATTTTTAACATTTATAGGAAGGATTAAAAAATCTGAAAAAATATTCAGAAAATACTTTGGTCTTTCCTCTTTAATAAGAACATAAATATTTAAACGTTAAAAATTATTTTATCAATTTGGGGACCTTTTGTCGTCAAGGTATACCACTTTTTAGCGAAATATTGGACATACCTAATTTTGACTATCAAGTACCAGCAGAAACAGGGTTTAGCCCCAAGGATATCCATGTTGACATGCTACATTAGGGGATGATGCTTCAGCTATATAAACAGTACAAAAGTGGGCAGCTGAATTTAGAAAGGGAAGGGAAAGTTTTGAAGATGATCCAAGGTCTAGACATCCTGCAACTGCCAGCACTAAAAAAAAAAAAGCATATTCACCACATAGTGATGGATGACAGGCAATTGATTATAACTCAAATAGCCAATGCTATTAGCATATCTCGTGAGAGAGTTGAGAATATTCTGTACAATGAACTTGGCATGACAAAGGTTTCTGCTCAGTGGGTGCCACATCTTCTAACATCTGACCAAAAATGCGCTAGGCTGATAACATCACTGGAAAATCTGATATTGTCTGAGGCAGATCCAGCTGGTTTCCTTGAACATTTCCTAACCTAGGATGAGTGTTAGGTTCATCACTTTCAGTCAGAGAAAGAGACAATTCATGCAATGGAAACACCCCTCCTCGCCTGCTCCAAAAAGGACAAAGTTGTTTCATCTGCAAGGAAGGTGATGGTCTCAGTTTTTTTTAATGCAAAAGGTGTTTATTATTTTCAAAAAGCTCACACCATCAATGGAGAACACTATGCCAACTTGCTGAGGCAGTTACAAAAGGCTATCAAGACCAAACACACAGGAAAACTAACAAAAAGGGTCTTGTTTCAACAGGACAATGCTTCAGTATACAAGTCCTTAGTTTCAATGGCTGTTGTGAATGACTGTTTTTGGACTGGTTGATCATAACTCCCTATTCTCCTGATTTGGCCTCATCTATAAAAATAAATAACGAGTAACATATGCAAAAATTACTCCTCTAAGAATACTAAGAGAAACAAATTCAATTTCGAAAATCATTTTTATTTTTTTAACTTGATATTTTTTAATCGCTGATATTACTCAGTAAGAAAAAAAAAAGAAAAACTTAGACTGCCTACACACTCAACACAAAAATTAAAAAAAATAAATCAAACTTTTTTTCCATTAATAGGCTTTATATTTGATTTGTGATGAAAACAAAGACAGACAAAAAACAATTCTTGTTGTAACAAATTACATTGACAACAAACGAATTTCCGCATTCAAATGCAGTCACACATTTTTACACTGGTAAGCAAAAGGATTCTATACGTCAGTCAATATGTTTAACATAATGTATCAACTGTAGCAGTAGTAGTAGTAGTAATTCCCACCCACACAAATTTCTAGTTTCAATGAGAAAATCTTGAATCTTCATCAGGAAGGACAAGGAAAATTTTAATGAGGAATTACTTAAAGAAAGAAATAATGAAATAAAGTAAAGATGATCACATATGTAAGAATAACTGAGTAAAGACGACTTATTTATTCCATCATCGAGAAAAATATGAAATTTAAACATCATAAATGAGTGATCACAAGCGCATTATGAAGGTCGGTTTTTTTTTTTGAAGGAACTAAAAAGTCAGTACTTCAAATAAAACATATCCCCAAAAAATTATTTGATGCAGGTTGAAAGAGTGCACACAAGAGAATAATCATTTAAAAAGATAAAGAGAAAAGTAAACTTATGAGAATGAGTCAAAGACTCACAATGACAAAAAAATAAATAAATAAATAAAAAGATTCTTTTAAAAAATAATATTTTTTATCCGTTATGTCTAAGATAGATATAAAGTTTCCTTAAACGAAAATACATTCTTTGAAAGAAAAACGACACAGGATCATTGGGTAAATAAATGACACTTTTGTTGTAGCTCCTCGATATTGGTCCGACCAATAATTCTCAAGAACAAAAAAAAGTATTTTGCAACTCGAATCTAAAGGTAAATAACACACCGTGTGTTATTTACCTTTAGATTCGAGTTGCAAAATACTTTTTTTTGTTCTTGAGAATTATTTAACAGACTTTGTTGTAATATTAATTTCATGTGCTGGAGAACTTAAACATTTTTTATTAAAAAGGACATTTTTCAAATCTTGGAAGATAAAAGCGGCGAATTTTTTTTTTTTTTTGTGCAAAGATATTTTTAATAAAATTTAATTATCAATTCTATAGGCAAGTTATTTAATTTAAAGAGGATTTTTTCAGTTTTTATTTTAATAAAAAAAAAAAAACAATAAACGGCGTCCGTAAAAAATTGAATTCTGAAACTGAATAAATGACAAAAAGCAATATTTCACTCAGTAGGCATTTTGATCACTGACAGCAGTGTCAATATCAGTTCCTTGTTACGTTTCTTTTTTTTTGTTTTTATGGCTTTCTTTTTACACATCTTTTATTCGAGTTTTCTCGGGTTATTTTCTTATCAGAACAATCAGTGAGTTTTCTGAGCTGACGTACCTTTCTAATCATCATTTTTAGACTCATCCAACTCTTTCCGAATCCTCTGCACTGTCCTATTGACACCCAAACACTCTGAAATGTTCGTATTACATCTTCCGGCGCGAATGCCAAGCAGTACAGCATGCCATTTCAAAATTTCTGGTGGAATGAATTGCGTCATGGTGATCATTTTCTCACAGACGGTGCCCAACTGACCCTACTATACTGTGCAGTCGACAAAATAAAAAAACAAACAACGCGCATGCGCGAAATTAAAAATATAAAATGGTGACAATTTAACCATCGCACCCTGTAGTTAATATAGATGTCCAGGTTTAACGCGAGTAAGATTTGATAAATAAAAAGTGCTTACTGGAAGCATTCGAATAAAAACTACATGTTTAAGTCGGGTGTAATATAGACGTCAAAAAATTATAGTTAATAATAATAAAATATCTGAATTGAGTATCAATTGTTTAAGGACGATAGCTAATTAAAATGAAAAAGCTACACTACAGACAGCTGTTACATAAAAAAAAAAAAGAAATCACATGAAAAAAAACAGGTTGTCGAGTCAAAAACTGATTATTTTTGTATTGTAAATAAATAGGAGTTAAAGAAGAAGATACGTTTTTCGGTTTTCAACTGTTGGTAACAGAACAGGTAACTCCCTTTTTATCTTTAAACTAAAAAGGAGTTTAAAAACAGAAAGAAAGAATTCACTCATCAGGACCAGAACTAGACAATAACCATTGAACAAGCAAGACTAATGATCAGTGCATGCAATTAAAATCTGGAATGCTGATTGAATCAAATTCTTTGTGAATTTTAATTATGTTTCAAAGAAGTCACGAAAATTGCCAAAATGCCGGAAGGCAATGAAAACATGTGTGAGGGTAGCTAAGATGCAAAGATAAGGAACTTAAAAATAAAAAACGAAAACGATATTATTGCTTAACTAATTGCCAATGAACACCATAAGAGAAGGAGAAGAGATATCCCCTAAAATTGAAAATAAGAGTAATGAAGGACGAATTGTTTAATCTCAAAATGAGACCATCGAGAAGACTCAAAAATGTGTTTAAAAAAAAAAGCCATATAAAAAAACGTAACATTAAGGAATGATATTGACACTATCAAGTGTCAATGATTAAAATGCCTTAAATCTGAAGTCTACAAAGGAATTGAAGAATAAATAGCTTACCTTGTCCGATCCCACCAGTTTTGTGATGTGTTAATGTCACTTTTACAACAACTACTACATTTAAAACAGATCTCTATTTCTCTAGCAGCAGCAGAAGCTTTCTTCCATACAATAAAGATGGCTGCTGGGATACAATTGTGAATTGATTATTAAAAAGCGAAGTGAATGAGACGTTAAATGAAAGTATGGAAGACCAAAAGTGACATATATATCATTTTATTGTGAACACGTGCCATACTTAGCATGGAACAAAACAAAACCAACTGAGAGTAAAGAAGATTGTATTACGTAAATCTTACAAGTTATAGTAAATCAGCATTCTTAATCCATGCTTTCACCTGGTCTCGAATACCAACATGTGGCACCGGTAGCTAGGAAGTAGAAACATAACTCAATCACGAAGCAAGCCAGCTTGGCCACTTTTTCTTTTTTTTTTTTTAATTCTAGAAAGTTTGAATTATAACAAAATTAATACAAATATACTTTCAATTTTAAATTCAATTGTCCTTAAGTAAATGAAACAATTGCTGAATTTCAAATTTAAATATTTTCATATAAACTTTTTTTATTAGGTAGGTATCTACTATCATCACTGTTAGTGTTAATCACGAGTTTTCATTTCATGAAAACTATAAATAGATCCAATTTTCTTTTTTTAATCTCACTTCAAGTTTCTTTTTGTAATATTGAAACAGATCAGGCAGTGATAGGAATTTCACATGCAAAAAAAAATTCTCTTCAGGCACACAATAAAAAAGACTTAGTGTGAAAAAGAAGATAGGTGGAGAAGCTTGATTAAAAAAATATTCTTTTGAGCACCAAGTGAAATTAAGCTAGATAGAAAAATGTTCATAAGAAAGTAGGGACTTGGAGTAACAGCCATGGAGAAGGCAATGGGAAACGACTTAAATATCTTTCCCAAGAAGTTATGGCAATTTACTGGTAATAAAGAAAAGGAATTTTTGGAAAGTCATAATCACATACTTTCTGAAAGGATATGGCATTTAAAGTAAAATTTCTGCTAAACACTTTTTCATCACATAGTTAACTTTTTAAATATATTAATACAAAATGGATAATAAGAGAAAAAATTACACTAAATAAAATATGCAGGAAAATCAGGGTTGCACCAAATGGTGAGGAACAACTGTATATTTATTATTATTTTTAGTATATATATATATATAATTATTAAGTATTATTAAGTAATTCATCAAGTCTGAAAACTCAACAGAATGCAGAAAGCACTGGACAGCCATTTCATCCTATATTTGGGACTCATCAGCAGTGCACATCCACTACCAAGAATTGAAACCCTGACAGTTAGGTTGTCAAACAAACATCATACCAACTGTTCCAACAGGCCTCAGTGACAAAGAGATAGCAAATCAGACTCAATAATATATATATATGTTCAATTTAAATAGAAAACAGACAACCTTAAGGTTGTCTGTTTTCTATTTAAATTGAATTAATAATTGCTCTGATTTGACATTGAGCTCTCTGGATTACATCCTCCTTGGGATTATTCATACAGATTACCAAACTTTTCATTACTTATATATATATATATATATATAGTGTGACCCGGATATAAGAGACCCTGATATAAGATAAACCCGGATATAAGAGAGATTTTCTCGGGTCCCAAATTAGAACCTGTGTTAATAAAACAAAATAGACCAAACCCGGATATAAGAGAAACTCGGATATAAGAGAAACCCGGATATAAGATACTTCTCCTCCGGCCCCGACTACTCTCTTATATCCGGGTTACACTGTATATATATATATATATATATATATATATATATATGTTTGTGTGTGTGTGTCTGTGTATGTTAGGTAATTGAATAACAAAGTGGAAAAATGCTGTGTGATATGCTTTGGTCTCTAAAAGGTCTTCATCTGACTGAAGTAATGTTCTTATTGATGGAAATATATATGTGATGGCGGTAAATATAAGTGTAAACATTGGTTATAATTATACATTGAGGGGAATGCTAAATTTAACATTTTTAAGTTTGAAAATTGTTAATTTGACATCTGACATGACCCGACACAGAACTGGGCCAATCTCATTCGGTCTCCTTATGCTTTTGTTTTTATCACTATTGTTCTTAAATATTTCACATTGTGAGAACAGAAGATCTTCTAAGAATATATATAAATACATATATATATATATATATATATATATATATATATATATATATATATGAGATAACAATATGTAAATTTTTATATATCAAGAACAATTTTGGGGGAAAGATGTATGACAAAGTGGAAAAAGTTTTCATCTGTCCTGCCACAAGTTTGGTTGTTTTCGTTTAGCAGCATATCAACCTCTGCAGGTTATTTAATGCCAAAATATAAATATTTTGTATGCATTTTTTTTTAAGATAATAATGGTTTTAGTGATACAACCCATAGCTAAGAAAAGGTGGATTCATACCTTTCCCAAGGATATTTGTGGTATACTGTTGTTGCGGGGCTGATAAGGATGTCGCCTCCGTAAGCTTTTAGAAGAAAGGTGTGAACAGCCAAGACAATGAAGGGACAAAGGCAGAGATTTAAAAAACAATAACTGTCGATTTTATTTATCCAAAATGTACAAAAGTGTACAGTCTGGAGAAATATGTTTGTATCTGTGTCGGGTCCAGTATGACTGGTTTCCTATCGGCAAAACAAGTGTGGAGGTATCAGCGGCGGTAGCTGGTCGACTGCCGGATTAGGGAGTTGTCAACGGCAGTAGCTGGTCAATTGATGATGCACAAACATTCGTCAGGTTGGTTAGGATAAGTCCCTACACTTTGATCCAGGTCACCGGGCCGAGCAGCCTGGGTTTGGATGAAAAAAGGGGGCTAACAATATGTGGAATGATTTGTTCAAGTACTCCCTGGCTAGAGGGAGTAGAAAACCGTAGATATAAAATTACTCCCCATGTTGTTCAATGTTTGGGAAGCACTGCCTAATCCGATGCTCATGAGGTACGCTTTTGGACTCAACCATATTGGGCCAGTCATCCTGTTTCTCACATGCTGCTGGACTTAAATCTGCGAGATCAGGGGTTGTGAAGGTCAAGGTCGTTTTACTAAGGAGCGGCTAATGGCGGCCGTGACACTGCAACTAAGATGAGCAAACGTTACAGTTTTTGGAAGAAAGTGCATGGCCTGACGTGATCAGTAACTGAGCAAGGACAGTGCACTTGAACTCTTGATTATGATGACTTGTGATTTTCTGCTTGCATGACATTGACAGCTTTCAAACAGGTTCATCTACCCATTTTCACTCACAGGGGTTGGGTTAACCCATAGTATAACCCATAGTATAGTCTTCAAGTATATCCTAACAGTACTGCATGCTGGGATCATCTCTCCAGGTTGATTCACTTCTTTGACAAATTGACTATGGTGAGAATTGAAGCAAGGTTTCATATATATGATGGACTCTCCTGTTATTTCCTTAGAATCAAAATTTCATTAGAATTGAAATTTCGATTCCAACTCATCAGACCGAACATTACACAAATAAATGGATAAAGATTTTACCGAACTTAAAAAATAATCTGAACATAAATTATGTTTAAATATGCAGATTCAAAATTGGAGGAGGGTATGAAAACTCTGATATAAAAATAACATCTATTAATGCATGTAGTCACTTTATTATTGTATGATTTAATGTTTATATTTGAATACATGTATATATATGGGTATGTGTGTATATCTGTAAGTATGTATATATATATATATATATATATATATATATATATATGTTTTTTATATATATGTATATGTTGATTCTTATATGTGTATGTATGAGAATATATATGTATACGTGTGTATATAAGTGTCTATATGTGTGTATGTATGTATATATGTATGTGTGTATGTATATGTATATATGTATAGATATATATATGTATATATATGTATATATGTGTACATCTCTGTGTTTGGGGATGTGTATACTTCTATGTGCCTAGATGTGTCTATATGTGTAGGTATGTATATATATATATATCTGTATGTGTGTGTATGCATAGATATGTGTATATAAAACTTTTTTATATATATGTATGTCTGTGTGTGTAGTTGTGTTTATATATGTGTTTTTAGAATGTTTTTGAGACTATATATATGAAATTTGTGCATATATTTATTTATATGTGTATGTATATGGATAGATATGTATATATATATATATGTATGTATGTGCATATATGTATATAAGTGTTTCTATTTGTACACATATGTGAGTGTATTTATATGTGGATATGGGATTATTATGTTATTTACATATTCTATTTTTGTTATGGGTGTTATTATCACCATATATATGATTATAAATAGAAGAGGAGAAATAAATAATTTTTCCGAATTTGGTGCCATATATGTATGGTATTTATATATGTGTGTTTATATGTTTTTAGATATATGTAGATTGTTTGTTTTTTTGTAGGTATATAATTGCATAATTTTCTTCATAACTTGTTTATTTAATCTTTATGTTTTTTATTATTATCATCATCATCATCATCATTATAATTATATATATTTTTATCCTTATTTTTATTTCTATTAAATAATACCCTATTTTAAATAAAAAAGAAATTTTTTGATGAAAAATAGTATATATTTTTAAAAATTCTTTGCACCATTATTATTATTAATATTATAATTATTATTATTATTATTTTTATTATTTTTTTAAAAAAATACAAGTGTCATAATCGTCACTGACTACATGCATCAGACAGAAAACCTATTCGATTGTGTATAGAAAATTGCCGGTTTGCAAGCCATCTCTCGGGTTCCCTTTCTACTTCATTGTGCACACCCCGAAAATTAGGTCAATATGTCTACAGCCTCACTATATCTTTTTAAACAGACTTAGATATATCCCTCTTTCTTTCCCTTCCAAGCTTTGAATACCTCTTCTTCCCCTCTTCTCTCCATTATCTTTTCCCTATCTGAATACATACCCTCCCCCAATTTTGAATCTGCATATTTAAACATGATTTATGTTCAAATTATTTTTTAAACCTGGTAAAATCTTTATCCATTTATTTGTGTAATGTTTGGTCTGATGAATTGGAATTGAAATTTTGATTCTAATGAAATAAATATCACCATGATCTTTTAAAGTCTTCGTTTTCAGGATAATTATTACATGCTCTGTTTTTGACATTGAGCTCTCTCTGGATCTATATCCTCATTGGAATTATCCATACAATTACCAAATAATATCATTATTATATATATATATATATATATATATATATATATATATATATATTAGTTTATATGTCCCAGCAATTGCTCTGTCCACTTGTCAGGGATATCTTTTTTGGTAGTTTATATAAATATATCTGTTAATGACTTTAGTAGATTATCTTACCCTATCAAGCAGTGTATCTGCAAAACTTTAAGTCAGAAATCAATCTTTTAAACTTTTATTTATCTATTAACTATATATCTATATATATATATATATATATATATATATATATATATATATATTTGTCATCTACAGATAGACTGTTTCGCTGTTTCACAGCTCATCAGTGTGGCTAGACGTCCAGTTGCCTCTAGCTAGGATCGAAACCCGACTGAATTTGCGCCAGTCGGAACTTCTACCAGTAGGCCGTCGGCGCACGGCAGGGATGAAGGTGAATTTTAGCGTGTTTATTTTTAGATTTAGATAAACACACAGTGACTGACGGTGACTCAATTCTGCCGAAGAGTCGTGCAAATATTAGCTTAAATAGTCACTGTTTACAAACCCACACCTCAAACCAGAGAGCTCAACCAAAATTAATTTTTCAGGAGCCAATATTTTTGTCATCCACAGACAGACTGTTTCACTGTTTCACAGCTCATCAGTGTGAATAGACATATATATATATATATATATATATATATATATATATATATATATATATATATATATATATATATATGATAGACTCTCCCATTGTTTAAGAGCAACACATCATTCTCAAACATTTGTTGGTAAACTCTGCTATTCACTTTCAATCTTTCTTCAATGAACACCAAGAGTGATTTCAAACTATCAGAAGCAACAGCATCCTAACCTATGATAACAGTTGGTTTCTATGACTTGAAATATGTTCTGATAATTTCAATAATGTTTCCTGGTGAAATGGCATTAACCCTATAATTTTGATAGTTTACCACAGCCTCCAATGGAAAAAACTTCTCATCTGACCAAAGACTGTCTGCACCACACTGTATCTCCTCCAAAATTTTCTTCCCTCTGCCAACCCATTTTTGCTCAGATGCAGCTGTCATCATTTAATATTGCATGGTTTTAACCCTAAATCCTCTTTCAAAATCCTCCCTAGTGACCTATCCAAAATATTCAGCTCTTTTGCCATTTTCCTCATGCTTCTTCATGGATTTCTCTTTACCATCTTCTCAACAGCTTCAATGACCCTCCTGGTATGAACTGAATGGGCTCTTCCTGAAATTAGATTTAGTGAGATTGTTTGTATCTCTTTAAACATTTTCCACACATTCAAACAGTTTTTCTGCAAACATTCAACTTTTTTGTAGGTGTCTCCAGTCAGTAGGGGTCATTGGATCACCCTAAATAATTTATTATTACGCAAATTACCACAAAATATAAAACAAGAAGAAACACATTCAACAAGAGAAGTTGCACAAGTAGATGGAATTTATGTATGCATAACAACAATTGTACAAAACAGGAATTCAGTTGTATTGAAATGCTGAAATTTGCTTGTCAGTGGAATTTTGAGTGAGGAAAATGTTCTTGTTGATAAACTGTGAAATGTATTAAAAGGTGTGTGAGTTTGGAGAATTTTAGTAAGATGTAGTGTAACAATTTAGTGACAAAAGTTGTCTGCCTTTGACTATATACTTGTGTGTGTCAAAGATTGAATAAAATATTTTACAAAAATACTGGAAGGAAGTTCGTTCTGTAGTTAAGAACTAAACTTAGTGAATAATAAATTCAAGTGTAAGAAATGTTCTGCAGATTCTGTTGAAGATAAATTCTATGATTGAGAATTTTCACTATGTTATAATTGAATCCAGAAATGGTGAGTGAGTGAATTGGATAGAGCTGCATTAAATTAGCTTGACTTAACTCGAATTGTATTAAGTTTGTTTTGTGTTATGTAATTCTAACTTTGTAACTTAAAAGAAACAAGCATCATAGAGTAGTTTAGTAGTTGTTAGCCATGTGAAAAATTCACTAAAGAAAATGTGCTTGTGCCCTCCATTTAATTATTTTTCAATCACAGGATCAGCTCACAAACACGTTTAAAGATTTTGGCAGTAAACTGAGTCTAAACACTAGTGAGTAGGCATTGTTGCAACTTTTGATGTATATTGACCAATCAATGATGAATAATGTAAGATTTAAGCTTGGAGCCTGAATTGCATTTAGGTTGCACCAAATTTGTCATTAGCATAAGTAAATATACAATAAATGTACTTGAATATTTGTTATCCAATGAAAATTGTTAAATCAGAATAATATGATAATTAGTTAATGGATCCTTGGTGTATAGAGATTAAACTCTATAGTTTTATCACTTCACAATCAATTTTCCAATGCAACAATTTGATCATGTTTTGTTTGAACCATCATATTTAATTAAACAGTAAGCAATAAAATAAAAAAATGTTAGGAAGCCCTATACTAAATATATCTTTATGAATAGGTATGTTTAAATATTGGGTAAATTTTTATGTTAAAATAATGGGCAAATATTTTTACCACAGCCAGTACAGCATGACCAGATCACTTGAAGATTCAATCCTACCAATGTCACACTTGATAAATATATCAGCATTGGAGGCTCTGTCTTCCGGTGTTTAGCTAGAAATTGTGTGTAGACAATGTTTAATGGAAAGCATTTGTGAGTTATCCCACTTGACTTTACAAAAAAAATGTCACTTGGGGGTGCTCTTCAATTCTATAAAAAGGTGGGCATTTCTCTCCCTAGCCTCTTTTACAGTTTTTTTTAGCACTCACTTTCAGATTTAGTCACACATGAGTAAAGTGCCCCTATTGGGGCACGTTCATTTTCATGGATTTTTGCTTGATTTTTGTACTCTCTCACATGAGCGTGTTACAGACACATGTGCACACACACACACGCACGCACACACACACACACATGCACAAAGAAGCACATTCTTATTATAGCTATTTTCATGTTTTTTTTCCTTTTGTTACATGTAATTACTTTTGTAAATATATGTACTGTCATTTGTTTTATATTTATTGTTTTGTGTTACCCATTTTTTACTTAGATTCTTAATGAGTTTGGCAATATTGTTTGTGAGATAAACTTTCCAGGAGCCAGTAAACATTAGCTCTCCAAAGTGTTGATTCCCACAACTAATATTTACCTAAACAAACAAGCACCCCATAACAATTAATATGGATATAATGAAGGGTTCATGCTTTTTGAGCCATAACAAATACCATAATTGCTACAGCATGATAAATTCTGATATATATATATATATATATATATATATATATATATATATATTCTAGACTCTCCCATTGTTTAAGAGAAACACATCACTCTCAAAAATTTGTTGGTAAACTCTGTTATTCACTTTCAATCCTTCTTCAATGAAAACCAAAAGTGATTTCAAACTATCAGAGGCAACAGCATCCTAATCTATGATAACAGTTGGAATATGTTCTGATATTTTCAGGAATGTTTCCTGGTGACGTGAAGGTTTCCTTTCTTGTTTTCAGGGATGATGATGACAGAGTTTACCAAAAGCATCAGTTGCTTCAGATATGGAGTTGCCAATCTTGTCATCAAACAAATCTGAGCTGTTCATTTTGCTGCCAAGGTATGCAAAAGATTTCATCAATTTAGATGAGTACAGTTGGAAATCTGTGAACTGGCTGCTGCTGCCTAACACCTTTGACCTGTTTGGGTGTTGACTTTGGTTGATGAACCACTTTGATCTTCTTTGTGCTGATTGTCAATCCAGAAGCTTTACTGGCAAATGAAAACCGGTTTATGAGCCCTGAATTTCTTGAGTTGATGTTGCAAAAAGTAGGTCATGCATAATGATACATATTGTAAGCATTTTGTCTTTTAATGTTCTTAAAGAGCCCACCTGAGTTATAAAATTCAAAACTTAATTCCAGTATCTATATCACTATGTACTGAAGCACTACAAAACATTACAGAGCAAAGAGTACCAGAGCCATAAAACAATCCTGTTTTTTACCATTTGTGACAGTAAATAAATCAAAACATTTGCCATCTGACATAAAAGATATTTGTGGAAAAATGAAATAAAATCAATAAATAAAATAATAATAATGTGTAATAAAAAAAGAAAAAGAATTACACCCCCCCCCCCACCACTTTGATGCTAAGAGTAAAGGAACTGGAAATATGATTACCCCACTTTGTTTCACCAAATGTCATTAGGTGACATTGTTGAAGCCTATAAAAAGACAAACATTTCCTGCTTCACTTTCTTTCTCCTTTTTGCTCTAAGATGTAGTAGCGTGTGGTAATTATGTTTCTGCTGAGAACATAATTTCCCGGGTTCACTGACAACTGAACTACCTTCCCACTTTTCAATGCATGGCACTCACACATGCCTTCCAAAACCTCAGCCTATCAAGTAGATCAAGCTTTCTCTTTGGTTGTTCCCAATCAGTATAAGGCTGACCTGAATGCAACCATAGTAACAATGCTTGTACTGATGTACTCTAAATTCTGGACCAAGAAAAAGAAAACAGACATCCCATAACCATGTTTATGCCTTCCAATGATAAGTAAATAGAAACATTCATTTGGTTGTTCTAACTCTGTGCAAGGCTAACATGAGCTCACCTATGAATATATTTGTACTTACTTACCCAAACTTCTGGACCAGAAAGAGAATGGACACAGAAGACTCTGTTTCACTACAGTCACCATAAAAAGAATAAATGTCCACAGTGGAAACTCAAGTTATATATACTTCTTCATCTTTGTTTTCATACTGTACATGCACATTCACTTAAAATACACACAAACAGGCAACCTGTTAAATTCCACATGCTTTCATGCCCTGATAAAACAAGGTAATAAGATCCAGCTTTTTGTCAGGTATGCTAAGCTGAGAACTTTCCATAGGGCATTTGTAATTGATATTGTCAAAAGCCTTATTAAGATCACATATAACTACTGGTTACTTTCTTGGCAACCTGATAGTAAGAGAAAATCATATCAGTCATGCCATGGCCAGAATGAAATCTATGTTAAGTCTCAGAACAAATTTAGTCAACAAATTTAGATATAATTCAGTTGAGAATGACAAAAGTAAGATGTATGAGAAATATGACATGATTGTCTGTCCTTGGCAGTTCAAGGTTAGCCAGTCAGCTCACAGCTGCTGATTGGCACACATTTCTACCTTTGTTTGAACAACTCTTTACTCTTGGTACAACTTTTGGAAGGACCACATGCTGAATGGGTCATCTCTACACCCTTATCATCACAGAGTCTATAGATGGTGAGAACATCAACTCATCCATGGCAGATAAGTTTGGTTATAGACACCATTAAGTTTGTAAGGACCCATTTGTAATGTTTATTAATATAATTTGTACAAATCATAAGTCAGTTGCATTCTATTCTTTATTATTACTAAATCTGCAACCATCACGTAGGAATCTTATATGGGGCTCACTCCAATTCTCCATAGGAGTTCTTCAGCTATGCAGAGAAAAGAAATAGCAGAACAGTTGCCAAAAAATGAATTTTTTACCTTTGTTCTTGAACAGATTAGTAGGAGATGGATACATCCTTAAAATCCTCAGATAAAATGTGTGTATTTCATTGATGAGGAAATTTTAAAAGATATTTTAATATATACAAAAAATACAAATATGTAAGATTGTTATTAAAAATATATTTAAAAATTGAATGTAGTGATTATTAAAGTGGTTTCAATCAGACTCCTTATGTTCTAAAGACCAAAGTTGAACAACCTTAATAGTACACAGTAAATTCAATGATCAGATTATTTGTTATTCAGATTTGTCTTGGATTTAATCATTTTCTATTTCCAAAATTTAAATTCCTTCTTGTTTATATTATTTTCAATTTCATAGAAGGGCTCAGAATATAAGGCTAGTTAAAGAAATGAATATTGTTTATTAAGACAAAATCAAGAATACCCATTTTACTCTTAAGTTTGAATAACAAAGTCCAAGGGAAGTAATTCCATTTTTTTCAATATATTAGTTGCTTCCCTTATGAGATTTTTTTTGACAATGATGAATATCTGAATGTCCAATGGAATTTTCAAATGGAAAATTTTTGTACATAAATCTAGAAAAAATATCATATGTTAAGATTATATCAAATTAGGCTTACATCAAGTTTTCAGTTTTATTATAGATTTAGTTTTCTTATATAATAAAGTATTTTCATGACACAATATTCTTTAAGTTTCAAGGCTGAAACAAAGAAGCAAATGCTGATATATCACTGAGACAGATCTTTTCAGCCAGAAGTCTATATCAAATACATGAGCTGAAATAATATGATTCAAAATAAAACTACTTTAAATAAATAATACTGATTCTTGAATCTTGTTCATTTGAATTAATTATCCGTAAGGAAAAGACCTTGAGATAGACAAAATATATTTTCTTGAATATTATATATTTTTATACATTTTTAAAATTTTTGTAGTTCATATTTAATAATTATTTCTATATTTTTAACACCTCATCTTTAATGTTTTTTTCTTTCACATTATGAAAGAGCTAAAGAGCCAATAAACAAAATTACATTTAAGAATGGCTAAACAATGAACTGGTAAATATTTTCTAAAGAAAGACACAACAGCATAGATAAAAAAAAATTGAATGTTGACATTATTACCAAATTTTCAATCAAATTTGTATGCTAACCTATTTAATTTGTTTATGTTCAAATTTTACTACATAATTTTACTTATGTAAAATTTCTGCATCAAATAGTTTATATAAATAACCATGTAGTGAACAGGTGCTACTTTGTATCAGATGCAGTTGTTTAAGAATTGTAACAGAGAGGTAGAATTCAACATTTTCAAAAGAAATAAATTTCAGCACATATAGGAATTTTATATACATAGGGTGCGATGGGTAAATTGTCGCCATTTTATATTTTCTAATTTCACACATGCGCACCACTTGTTTTTGATCATATCAACTGCACAGCATAGTAGGGTCAGTTGGGTACTGTCTGTGACAAAAAGAGTACCATGATACAATTCACTCTGCCAGAAATTTAGAAATGGCATGCTGTACTGCTTGGCATTCACACTGGTAGCTGCAAACATTGCAGAGTGTTTTGGTGTCAATCTGAGGACAGTGCAGAGGATTCAGAAAGAGTTGGATGAGTCTAATGGTGATTACAAAGGTACAGAAGCTCGGAAAACTTACTCTAAAAAAAATCCTGAATTTGTTGATGAGGGCCTCAGACTCAACAGAAACCTACATCAAGGTCAAGAGGGCAGTTGATAGAAGACCCTATGTCTGGCAACAGGACTCTCCACCATAGCACACAAGCAGGAGAACCCAATCATGACTGTCAGACAATTTCTGCGACCACATCACCCCTTACATGTGGCCAACTAACTCCTTAGACTGCAACCCTCTTGATTGTTATGTATGGGGTGCAGTTGAACGAGAGACCAGCAATACCAGTTTGTAATACCAAAGATGAACTGAATGCAAAGATTATGGTAGCATTCACCAACTTAAACAAGGAGAGACCATCCAAAAGAGATGCAGAACATTCAGAACTCTTCTGGAGGTCATGGTTGAAGTCAATAGTGATTTTATGAAATAAATTTACTCTTTTAGTATTCCAAGATATTTTTTGTAATTTTGCTAAATATATCTGTTAAAATGAGATATCAGTATTATTTTCATTTTTGCATAATTTAGACATCGCACTCTGTACATTTATATAAAGAGCAACATAGCTCACAAAAGAAGAGAAAGCTAAAATTATATTTACATGCACACAGATAGCTCAAAAAAATGAAAGAAAAACATTTATGCTCTTAGCTGTAGTGTGTGTACAATGCACCGGGTTGTTGGGTGAAATCAAGCAGTCAGCCTGCTCAGGGAAAGAAATCTCCCCTGCCAATATTGTTGCTACTACAAAAAAAGGGGGGGAGAGAGAGAGAGAGAGAGAGATTATTTCTCTTCCTTTTATTGTCTGAAATACAATGACACCTAGTGGATATTCTGACAGGCAAGCGGGGGTAGCCCCACAACTTAATTCTTCAATAGTTTAGATTTCATAATTGTTCAGTAATTATTCATTAAAGAATACTACTTCAGAATGGTAAGTACTTTACTTTAAGCATTTAAATTATGCAGGACCAGTGCATGCTACCCACAAATCCCCTGACCAACTCAGGGGGAGGGGACACGAGATCCTTGCACCAGCCATAATATTATGTACATCGTATATGATTGCATAAAGATATACTGGTCTCCCATTTCACATGGAATCGACAGCCATAAGTCCATGAGATTTCAAGTTGGAGGACATCAGTTGTGGTTGCACTGGAAAGAGATGTGCTCCCCCAAGTTTCATTGCTCAAGACACTCCATGCATAAATGATTACTTCTCCAGCTTTCTATCTAGATATATGCAGGGAACTGGTCAGGGGCTCAGTTGCACAGCACCCCTATGACCAAAGTCAATTATGGTGTTCGAGGTGCGGTGGTAGTGATGACTACAAATGGATAAACTACTGTAGGACTACAAAATATTTTAGTTATTTTTTAAGCCTTAACCAAGTTTCAAGTAATAAGAATATTAAAATATTATTGAAAGGACGAATCAGATTAGACATAAATCTGCTCCAATTAGATAGATAGATTTGAATAGAATTAAATAGATAGATAGATCTGAATAGAATGAGATAGATAGATAGATAGATAGATAGATAGATAGATAGATAGATATGAACAGACTAAGATAGATAGATCTGAATAGAATGAGATAGATATGAACAGACTAAGAATCTTTAGAAGCAGTTAAAATGGTTAATTTTTTTTAATAATTTCATCTTTATAAGATAAAATTTAGTAAAACTTCATAAGTGCATCTATGTATATTTAATTTTTAGATAGAGTAAAATGATAAATTTTACAAAGCGTATAGTGGTTATCATGCATAAAGTTTCCCCAAAATCTAGATAATGTATAATATAATTTAATTTTAATATAAAATAATATAATGTAAAATACACTTTAATATAAAACTAATTGAAATTAACATTTTAGTAAATGCTTCCATTGTATGCTTATCAGTATGTACATGGTTGACTAAAGTAGGCATAGACTTTCATAGATAAGTTTTATTTAGACAAAAATGATAGTGAAAAGAACCAACATATTTATTAGATGAGTCATGATAAGAACCCTATTTAGAAAATATGTGTGTGTGAATGAATTAATACAAACAAAGGCATACATATGCTTGGATACTAGTAGAAAATAGTAAATGCCTATCAGTAAAATATCCTACACACACACACACACACATATATATGTAGGACTAATACAAATATAAAATTTGTCACTTAGCTGATTGATGTTACCTTCAGCATCCCGACTCTAGAGTTTCATAAACAGACTCTCCAGTAATCACTCTGTGCACACACACACACACACACACACACACACACACACATATATTAGGCTGATGAAAAATATTTGATTTGATAAAAAAAACAACAATAACAATAATATGGATAATAAAAATAATATTATTTATTGTATGTATGTTATTAGGCATTGAAACCAAATAGAAGCATTTTATATCTCTAATTTCTTTCATTGGTCTACTATATTTACATATTATAAGAACCATATGTGGACAATCTTTCTTTACTATCATACACATATATATATATATATATATATATATATATATATATATATATATAGATAGATAGATAGATAGATAGATAGATAGATAGATAGATAGATAGATGTGTGTGTGTGTATGTACATATATAATGTATATTTGAGCAATAACCTTTCTTTCAAACATTTCATTGAATATGACAGACAAGGAAAATTTTATGTATTTTTTATTGAGTAATTTTCGATTGTCCATAGTGTCTAATGTACCAAGCCCATTTGGACACTTCTTTAGCTATTTTCAAGTGGTTTGTTAATTGTTGTTAATTTCTTTTCACAGTTGTCTTTTAAGGCGTATTGTTTGATGCATATTGCATGATAGTAGTATTTGTTCCAAGCCCTGCAAAAGGAACATGGCTGGAATTCAAGTTGGCATCCTTCTGTTTTAAAAACTTTTAGCACATTGTTTCCATTGTTAAATAAACTAAGATTAATACTGGGTTCCTTGTCTGTCATATTCAACAAAACACACACACACACACACACACACACACACACACACACACATATATATATATATCAAATATGTGGTGCAGTTCAATTTATATTACAATGAATCATTCATACAAAATGTAGATTAGTAAAGTTAATGATATAAAATGGTAAAATCCTTTCGCAAACAAAATTTTAAAGATGCATTAACTTACAAATCACTCGATGAATGTTATGATCCATGTTTTTAAAAATTATAAGCTGTATATGGTCTTTCTTTAATACACAAGTACTTTCAACTGTACATTCAGTCATCCTCAGGCATGGAAATGATTTTGTTTTTAGTAAAATTCAGGTAGCATCCGAGACGAAAAAATTAAGTGCGAATCGAAATATGTTTTTTTTTAAATGTGTTTTTGTTAACGGATATAAAATTTTTTGTTGTAGGAGTTTATCAGTCAATGAACTAAATTGTTCAATAAATACAGTAATGTCTCAATTGTTATCCCGAAAATTTGCACGTCAGATCAGTTCTTTTAAATTAAATATCTGGTGCAGTTCAATTTATATTACAATTAATCATTAACTCCTACACCAAAAAAATTCTCAAATTGCCATATTAGTAAAAAAAAAACACTTTCTCTTAAATTTTCAAAAAAATTCAACTTTAGCGTTGCGACTGCACACTCCAAAAGTTTGTATCCGTTAACAAAAACACATTTAAAAAAAAACATATTTCGATTCACATTTAATTTTTTGTCTCGGATGCTACCTAAATTTTACCAAAATCAAAATAATTTACATGCCTGAGGATAACTGAATGTACAATTAAAGGTACTTGCATATTAAAGAAAGACCTTATACAGTTTATAATTTTTAAAAACAAGGATCATAATATTTAACGAGTGATTTGTAGGTTAATGCACCTTTAAAATTTTGTTTGCGAAAGGATTTCGCCATTTTATATCATTAACTTTACTAACTACTTTTTGTATGAATGATTCATTATAATATATATATATATATATATATATATATATATATATATATATATATATGAATAAAAAGTGACAAAATGAAAAACTATTCTTAGCTGACAGATTTTGACCTCTGAGGGACTTTATCAAGACAATGTAGGATTTATTTTTTTGCATGTGTTTATGTATAAAAGCAAGGATGTCATTGGTTTATGAAGGCTTTTAAATTTGAGAATATTCATGAATGTTCATCTGGTGATTGAAAGGTCAGCCAAAACCTGTGGAGTGCACAAAGTGTCATAATTCAAAGTCTAGCAAAAATTAAGCAAGTAATATTCAAAAATTTTTTTTTTAAATGAATATCATTTAGATTGTGATTAGATTGTTAAGGTATGAGATGGACATATGTGCTGTACATCTTCAAAAACATGAGTTGATGCATTTAATCATTTCTTTTGATTTTTCAACATATTTGTAATCATGGATGTTGGCTTGGGAGAGTAGTAATTCTTTCATAAAAGGTGAGATTGAGAAAAAACAGGGAATAGATTTATATTTTGATAAGATTTGATGGCAGCACTCTTGAGAATTTTCCTTCTGAGTAAATTACTTTCTCTTTTTATGAGTGTCGCACTTTTTAGATCAAAATTGTGGTCAAATTTATTTCTGAGTATGACTAGTATATTCGATAAATTGTTATGTATAAAGTCCCTTTTGTGTTTATAGATATGTATTTTTAAATTTCTGCATGTTTCCCCAATGTAATGTGAGGAACAGTTTTGGCAATTTATTTTATCTATGCCTGCTACTGAATTATTATTTAGTTCTGATCATATCCATTCAGAGGACAAAACATGTCAGCTAAGAATAGTTTTTCCTCTTATGTCTTTTTATTCATTTTGTTCCTCTACGGATACATTTTATCTGGAAATATTTACATACATATATATTTTTATGTTTAATTTATTTTGTGCAAACGTTATTTTTCATAGATACTCATCCTCAAGTAGAAGCTTGGTTTTTTAAATTTTTTTATCTAACTACATCTACTAGCTTAAATATTCAATAAATCTTATCAGAAAAATATGCATCCCCTGGCATGATTCAAACTTTCATACCCTATTGGGAACTGCCATTAGATCTGATATGCCTATGCCTAACCACTCTGTCACATAGGACTTATGATCATATATATATATATATATATATATATATATATATATATATATATATATATATATTATCAATTGATAATTATATTCATCTCTTCAGACTGAAGTTTTTTAATAAATGGAGCCAATTTATCCAGATGAAAGGAAAAGTGAGAGGAAAATAGAAAAAAGAAGAAAAGGACAAAATTTTAATATTTAAAGAGGAAGAAAGAAAAAGAAAAATTTTAACATAAGGTTTTAAAAAAATTGGAGGGAAGAGAAAGAGAGAGGAAATAGAGGGGTAAGGGAGAGAAAAGGAGAGAGTGAGAGAAGGAAGGAAAGAAAAGAAAGGAAAGATGGAAAAATTAAACATGACAGAGTAACCTAGAAATGATTTTTTCTTTAAGGACTGAACAAGTTAAAATACAGGGTAAGGGAGGGGATAGATACATTGAATTGTCTGATATTCATGTCTTTTTGACAGGGAAACAATCATCATCGCATTATAATTATCAGAATTTCAAATTCATAATAATAATTTTAATTTTATTTAACTTACTTTATTTTAGTAATGTCAAATATTATTATATTTGACATTACTAAAATAAAGTAAGTTAAATAAAATTAAAAATGAAAAAATTAAAATATATAAAAAGTACATAAAAATACATAAAAATATATACATAAAAAATATTAATTAATAAAATAATTTAATTAAATGAAATTAAGAAATAACTAAAGAACAATTTTAAGGAACTTAAAATATGCATATATATATATATATATATATATATATATATATATATATATAGAGAGAGAGAGAGAGAGAGAGAGAGAGAGAGATAGATAGATAGATAGATAGATAGATAGATAGATAGATAGATAGATAAGGATAAAAATAATAATAATATGAAAAATAATTAATACATTAAGATTATAATTGATGTAGGCAAGAGAATCACATAAATGATCATATACAAAAACATGAATGTACATACATATACATGTTAATACTGATATAAACCAGAATCAACACTTCAAGTGCAAATTCTTCAAAATTAATGTTTTCAGGGAATTTTAAATCTGTTCTTGTGTCTACACTTGAAGATAAGTTCATTCCTTTGGTTCAATAATTCATCAGCATTTTTATACTGATTTTTTTCCTGTATGCATATAGATTGCATCTGAAGTTGTTTGTCTGTGTCTGAGATTGAAAGATGACCTTCCATTTACTTTGTGGTGTGAAGCCTCCATCTTTAGGATCCAATAATGTTTAGATAGAGCAGTTTGATAGCTTAAAGAAGCATTGGTGAAGGAATACCAGTGATTGTAAAGTCTCTGCTTCCAACTCCTAGCAGATATTCCTATGTATATCTTTTTCTCATTGATATTTTCTTTTGGAAAAATGGTAGCTTCATATAATACATTTTCAGAATTACAAATGCCTCCAAGTGGGTAATTAGTTCCGGTTTCACATTGCATCACATTGTTAGTACAGGAATAACTGATTTTTAGAGTTCTTCTATTGAAAATTCTTTTTAGAGAGTTATGATAAAAATGTTTATCTATTAAATTTAGAAAATATTTGCCAATATTTATATTAGATAATTTACAGAAAGGTGAGTTAGACCATATTGTCTTTCTTTTTCTGTTTTTGGTTTTATTAGTTGTATTGTTTTTGATATCACTCTGCTCAAATTGCTGATTTAGTAGGCGTTTATATATTAGCACTCTTAGTAGAATTATTGATCTTAATCAAGTAGGTCTTTACAGAGATGATGGATTTATTTTTATCCCAAATAGTAATGGTCCTCTATCTTTTAGAATACAGAAAAAGAATATAGGAATTTTCCAATTTCTCGGTTTTAAAATTGAAATCTCATCTAACCTTAAAATAGATAATTTCTTAGATATCACTTTCAACCTCTCTAACAACACATTCAAACTATTTCATAAAGAAAATCAAACTCATATTTATATATATTAATGTCAACTTCAATCACCCTAAGTCAATAATTAGTCAAATCTCTAACACTGTAAATACTAGAATTAATAGATTATCATCTAACAAAAAAATCTTCAATGAGAATAAAATAACCTATAAAAAAAAGTAATTTCCAACAAGAATTAGGTTACCAGGAAACTTTGAAAAACAATACAACTAATAAAACAAAAAAAAACAGAAAAAGAAAGACAATATGGTTTAACACACATTTCTGTAAATGATTAAGTATAAAAATGTTGATGAATTATTGAACAAAAGGAATGAACTTATCCTCAAGAATAGACACAAGAACAGATTTAAAATTCCCTAATAACATTACATTAATTTTGGAGAACTTGCACTTGAAATGTTGATTCTGGTTTATTATTTTTATCCTTATATATATATATATATATATATATATATATATATATATATATATATATATATATATGTATATGTATATATGTATATATATATATATATATATATATATATATATATGTATATGTATATATGTATATATGTATATATATATATATATATATATATATATATATATATATGCATATTTTAAGTTCCTTAAAATTGTTCTTTATTTATTGCTTAATTTTATTTAATGAATTTAATTATTTTATTTATTAATACTTTTTATGTATTTTTTTATATATTTTAATTTTTTATTTTTTATTTTTATTTTATTTATCTTACTTTATTTTATTGGTGTCAAATATTATTATTATTATTAATTTGAAATTGTGATGATTATAATGTGATGATGATTGTGTCACTGTCAAAAAGACATGATTAGACAATTCAATGTATCTATTTTAAATCTGATCACTCCCCTCCCTTACCCTGTATTTTAACTTGTTCAGTCCTTAAAGAAAAAATCATTTCTAGATCAACATATTGGCTCATGTTTAATTCTTCCAGCTTTCCTTTCTTTTCTTTCCCTCCCTCTCTCACTCTCTCTTTATCTCTCCCCTCTCCCTCTTTCCCCCCCAATTTTTTAAAAAACTTTATATTAAAATTTTTATTTTTCTTTCTCCATTTTTTAATACTAAATATTTTCCTTTTCTTCCTCTTTCTTTTTTCCTCTCTCTTTTCCTTTCATCTGGATAAATTGACTCCATTTATTAAAAAAACTTTTGAATGAAGCGATGAATATTTGTATATTCATAAAGTAAATTATAACCGAATGGATTTTTAAGGATCATCTATACTCATATATGTACATATATACACATATATATATATATATGTACATATACATTCCCACATAAGACTTACAGTCAATATATATATATATATATATATATATATATATATATATATATATATATATATATATATTTAAAGACATTTATGATATGTTTAACATTCTTTTTATAGATACAAGTATTTAAGCAAATGCTCTGTTTTATAATAAACAGTATTAAATAACATATATATAACTTTATCCAGTTCAAAAATATATATATATATATATATATATATATATATATATATATATATATATTATTATTATTATTATTATTATTATTATTATTATTATTACAAATGTTATTTTTAATGGATATGCATCTTTGAGTTAATGCTCTGTTTTGGGTTTTTTTTAAACAGTGTGAATTATATCTACCAGCTGGACATTCAAGAGATTTAATGATGAAAATGTGTTCTCTCTGGCAGGGTTTTAACCTGTGTAACCCTTTGTAGGGGAAATCACCATCTTTAGACAGTTCATCTACAGTGCAGATAATAATTACCCTTTAAAAGGATAAAGGTTCAATTAACTTTGCTGGTCTGTGATGCTCTCTGAGGCAAAATAGCTTAAAGTATGTCAGATATACACAGTGCTTTGTGACCCTTGTTATCTTATCAACATTTGCTTTTTTCTATCTACATTTATATACGTTACAAATTAAACTATGCACAACTGACTATTAAAGGACAATACATTTTTGTGGATTTGACATCATTCTGGCATATTTTTTCCCATTCAAATCTGAATTTATTTTGTTATTTTTACCACAGGTTAAATATGACTTTAGTCTTCTATTCCCTGCCAGGTATCTGCCTTGCTTTTTGATCTGAAACTAATTTGACTCTAAGCAGCAAGAGATGAAAAGAACTTTGTCTCAAAGAGGAACAACTAGGAATCTTGACAACACAAGCTCTACTTACCCACTTGAAGAAAACATCACTTACAATGTTATGGTAAAATTTTGAAAATATATGAAAATTAAGATGTAGTAGATTGACCCCCATGCACCATAGATTTGGTGGATCCCCACAAGACCCTTGACCCAACCCTGGTGGTTTCCCTTATACAGTTTTGAACCCTACCAGAAAGCGCATTTTCTTTATTAAGTCTCTCAAATCCAAAGATCAGTATATTTAATGCATACTCTTAGAAAAAATATGGGCATCTATTCAAATATAGATATCCAATAAAATTATGTTTAGAGTAATAAGAAATAATGTTGGATTAAAAATAAGATCTGTTAATTTCTCATATATATATATATATATATATATATATATATATATATATACATACATATATATATATAAAGATACCTGTAAAAAGACAATATAAATAAAGACAAAAGGAAAACTTATCTTAGCTGACATGTTTCATTCTTTGAGGGACTTTCTCAAAGCACTTTGCCTTGATAAAGTCCTGAAATGCATCAACTAAGGTAATCATTCTGTAGTGAAATCACATAAAATACATGTCCATATCCTATGGGTGTCAAAGCTACACTGCCACAGTTACAATACCTCTTTACCTGTTACACCATCCAGGAAGGCACAACCATCTAATCTGACATTGATTTTAATGCTTCAGTTTATTGCTAAAAACAAATTTTATCAAAAGGGGTTGGAATTTTTAACTTCAGAAAAACAAATTTTAAAATATTCACACACAAGATAAAAATATGTTTTAAGACCTAACAGAAAAATTCTACTATCAAAAGAAACAGGTGAATCTTTTTGTCTGGATTTTCATTATAAGAAAATATTGGCAATGTTTTGCCTGCAAAAAAATCAGTGTGTCAAAAGGACAGTTTTTCTCTTGACACCACTATTATTTTAACTACCTTCACTCCTCAGCAATGTTTATTCTTTTACAAAGTGATGATTAGAATTTTAATAAAACCTAAACATATGAAAGTCAATTTATACATTTTTTTTTCTTGAGAATTTACAACAAAAATAATAAACACTATTTATTTATTAGATTGTTTATTGAAATGGTTGTTTAAACATTGGCTAATTGCCAAATTATTCAAACTTTATAAAATGGTAAATAATAATGATGTCCTTATAGTTGGTTCACATCTTTTAATAATTTAGTAAATGTTTATAAATTATGAATAAAATTTTTTCTCATATTTATTTCTTTATAAATTGGTAAATGATGAATATTGCATTGCATTAGTTTTTAATACAATCGTATTAGTTTTTAGAATGTTGCAAATATAAATAGGAAGACATACAACAGACTGTAATGTATTCCTTCTTTATATTTGTCACCTTCAGATAATGGCTCTTTATTTTTTTATATATATATGTCTTAACAACTCCATATAGGACAATTTGCAACATGTATATATGTATTCATATATTGCACCTTAGTATGATTTATATTTCTATAGTTCAGTGTTGTATATAAAATGCCTTCCTGTATAACCCATTTTTTAATTCATTTTTTGGCTTATTCTAGTCCTTCCTTCATCATGTTAAAATGTTAGAATATCCTTAAATAAACTAATGCTTATAATGAACCTTGGAAAGGTTTCCTCTCTCAATTCAAGCACCCTATAAAAGGGATCGGTTTAAAATTCTTGAAAGATTACCAACTATGACAGATACCTGAAGAAAGATAGATAGTACAATATCTGAAACATTGTGACAAGAACAAGCAAGATGAGGAAATATCTCCAACCAAGTCTGTGTATAATATATGAATCTGCTAATTAGTTCTGCAAGTTGAGTGTACATTACAAAGTTAACCAATTGTCATTCTTTTGCAAAAGAATGTTAATTGATATCCATGAAGAAAGAATTACATATGAGAGTGAATCAATAAGTGCACAGCCTGACATGTTATTAGCAGAACATTGATTTGAAATTTTCACAGCATAATCTTCAGCCTGTAGGATTAATGTTCACCATTGGATTAAGTGTATTGATAAAGAAGCAGAAAAATAAATATTTGTTGTGTAAAGTTAATTTTTTTTCATCATCAGGCTACAGATTTACTGATATACATCAAATGTTAGCATTCACTTGGTCTCTTTACTTTTTTTTTCAGTTGAAACTGTAATGAGAAAGCTGTGTTAATCTGTTCAAGTTACATGCAACTAACAAATATCTAGATTAGGAGAAAATATATTTTACTTATCTTAAAAATTGCACTAAAATTTTGTTTTGTGTAATGTTAAAAAGTAACATTAAAAAAATTATTTTTGAAATTATCTTTCTTCTCTGTCTGGATTTCAGGAATATAGAGTTATTATTATTTAGATTATTTACATTCAGGCTCATATATAGTGTGTCTGTAAATAATAATGCGAATAGTTATCTTTTAATATAATATTATTATTTAAATATATATAATTTTATTATTATATTATAAAAAGTAGTACTTAAGCATCTATAAAATTCAAGAGGGATTATTCTATATTTTTAACAAAAATACTGATTTTTTTTTCATTATATAAGGTAACCATTTTTTATGTTGTGTGAAAAAAAACTGATCCCTCATATGCAAATGAGTGTCATGAACCAGGAAAGTGGTGGGGTGGGGGTGGAGGAATTGCTCTTGATCAATGCAGATGTGTTGCACACACACACATCAGTCATAGCTCGATCAATGGCGAAGAAATATGGCAGTGTCAAAGCAGCTCATTCGGGATTTTATGCTTTATGACTTTAAGGTGGGCTTGTCCACAGCCATATCAAGTCACTAAATATGTCAAGCCTTTTGGGATAATGCTGTGAGTGAATGCACCACCAAGCATTGGTTCCAGAAATTCAGGTCAGGAGATTTGTCCCTTTGTGGCTGGCCACAGGTCCTGAATAATGAAGCCCTGAGGGCAGCCATAGAAAACGAATCTATGGTGAGCTTGCTGAATGCTTCCAGATTTCTCTGAAACAGTCAGATTTCACCTGCACTGCACAGTGAAGCCAACAAGCAACAACAAGTGACAGCCTGTTTCTTGTTGCTTTCTCAGCACTGCAACATGCCCATATTTGACTGAGTGCTCACCAGTGACAAAAAGTGGGTCCTATATGACAATCCTAAGCATGCCAAACATTGGTTGTCACTACGGGACCCTGTGACTCACATCACAAAACCAACTCTATATCCATGCAAGATCATGCTCTGTATTTGGCGAACTAGTTGACAAGTGGTGCACTATAAGCTGCTACCATCACTGTGGACCAGTATTCACAGCAGATGGAATGTGTGCATCAGGCACTGAAGCAGAAGGAGCCAGAATTGGTTAATTGCAAGGGGGTACAGTGCGAGGCTTCATGTAGCACAGGTCGTCAGTGGTTGACCTCAACCACTTCCTATCTCTGACCATACTAGGCCATATGGGGCAAAAGTATCAGGTAAGAACGTCATGCCATCTTGCCTTTGGCCACCCTCTAGTCCTTCTCCACTGCCTTGGTGTCCACTCTGTCACTCTAATAATCCACTTGTCTCAGAAATGAGAGACATGGCCAGCCCGTCTATGTTTGCCATTCTTGATGGTCTTGATTATGCTCTTCAAGACAGTCTGATGTTGAATTGAGGTGTTGCTCTTCCTGTCATGTAAGGTAATGCTAAACATGATTCACCCCATTGCAGTGGTGGTGTTGAGCATCTATGTCTCACTTCCATAAGTCATCACCAGCAGAACATATTCATTAAACAACTTTCTTTACATTTCATTTGTTGACTTGAGACTTCTCATGATGCTATAAAGTTTTCAAAAAGCCATGCACAACCCTTCTTTTGACCTCTGGAAGTAGGGCACTAAGATGAATTAAACACCCAAGATTTATATTTCATACTTTAGGCATGTGTTAGATTGTTGTATTTGTGAAATTCAATCAAACTCATTAACAAATCATCAAATTAATATTTTGTTAATTAATACTTGCTGCTCTGTCTTATCAAACCATTCCTCTTACTACAAGTAGACGTATTTGATTATTTAGATTTCAGTGTGACTGTTTAGAATGTGGTTATAGGAATATTTTACAATAATTTCTCTCTCATGAATCTTTCAAGATATTTGAGATTTAAGATTTTTTTAGCATCCTTATACAAGTTTTTGTCTGAAAGTTTTGAGATATAAATAAATAAAATAAATTGTAAATATTCCATGAAAATAAGGCAGTTTATCAGAAAAACTATATCCTTCTCTCTCTCTCTCACTCTCTCTCATATATATACATATATATATATATATATATATATATATATATATATATATATATATATATATATATATAAGGTATATTTAGGCAACAAGTATTTAATGGAGATAAATTATAATACATCATGTTCAACAGTTAATGGGTGATAATAATATCACATGTTGGGTGAATAATATTGCATCATGGTCACCATTATAATGGGAGCACTTATTCTCACATTTACATTTCCCCCATTATGGACATTATTATATCTGTGATATAATAACACTGTACTTCATGAATGGAATGGAATAGCTGAAAAGAAAAGGAATGATAAACATGCTTTGTTCTCAGAGAGACTTTTATACTTATCAGACATACACAAAACTATATATACATATTTACACATGACCTATGAAGAGAATAATATATCATATATCTCCACAGCAAGAAGAGTGAAAGGAGAATGAAAAGATAGGGTCTTACATATAATATAGAGATTCTTCTGTATTTTGGGAGAAGCCATGTTTGTAATTCAAACAGGTTGGATTCATCTACTATGTTCCAGGCAAGGACATATTCCACTAACAAGAAACTGCAAGCTGGGTTTTCCCAAATTGAGGACTGCGAGTCAGAATTTCTATCTTTATCTAGGGAAGAAAACTGTTGGGGAAGCAGATTTAGCTTCAGCCATGGCTAAGAGGCTCAAGCCAAACAAATGACTGCTTCATTTCACTACTGTAAATTGAATGACTTTGTGCTGCCACTTTCATCACTGTGTGACATGACATCACTAAGCAGCTGTCACATGGCCCATGTGACTATCTCAACCAAAGGGAGATAATCGCTTTTTGTATCCCAACTTATTCATAAGTAACAAGTTTGATTAAATGTAAAAGACTAGGTCTGTCTGTTTAAATTTTATTGTACATTTTTTTTATTGTATTATTGAGTATTGTGATTGAAATCATGGATAAACTGTCCAAAGTTCATCTTGTATTATTATTTTGTTCAAGTAATTTTGGCTATCTCAGTAATTATCAAGAACCAATGTGGTGTCTGTGTAGTAGTTAAGCAATAAAAAATTAAACAGACAGACATTGTCAGTCCATTTTAATCAAGCTTGTTTGGATATACAGGGGTTGGACAAAATAATTGAAATGCTTGTTAAATTCAAAGAAAAGTTGGTCCTCCTTTAGCCTCACATACAGCTTTAATATGTCTAGGAATGGAATCATACAGCTTCCTGACTTCATCCAGAAGAATTTTCAGCCATTCTTCCATTAACACCTGCTCTAGCTCTTTAAGACACAATGGTGGAGGATAGCGGCTCCTAACTTGTCACTCCAAAATGCACCACAAATGTTTAATAATATTGATATCTGGAGATTGGGGAGGCCACTCCATATGTTCTAGCTCACTTTCATGCTCTTCATACCAATTCTTAACCACTCAAGCGGTATGTATTGGAGCATTATCATTTTGGAAGATGCAATTACCATCAGGGGATATAGTCTGGGCTATTGGATGAACATGATCACCCAAAATGTTCAGGTAATCTTTGCTGTTGATTCTACCACACAGTGCAACTATTGGACCGAGACATTTCCATCATATAGCGGCCCAAACTATCACTGATCCACCACCATGCTTCACTGTTGGAAGAAGGCAGTCAGGGTTGTAAGCTTCTTTGGGTTGCCTCCACACATAAACTTGCCCTGAAGTTGGGAAAAGAGAAAAACTGGACTCGTCTGAGAATATGACTTGCTTCCATTGGTCTGAAGACCAGGCATTGGGATCTCTGCACCACTTCAACCACTTCTGAATATTGTGAGTGGAGAGAAGAGGTTTCCTTATGGCGGCTCTTCCAAGATATCCAGCCTTATGGAGCTCACAACGAACAGTTTTAGTAGAAACTGGACTATTCAGATGATTATTCAACTCAGCAGTCACTTTGGCCACAGTAGTCCAAAGATTTTTCACCACATTGCATTTCAATGCATGTCGGTTCCTGTCAGTAAGTTTGCAAGTCTGGCCCGAATTGCTAGAGGTTTTACTCTGTTTCTTGAATTGCATCATAGTTCTTGATAAACTGAACAGTTTAGCAACCTTAGTGATCAAGTCTCCTGCCATGCAAGCTCCAACAATTTGCCCATTTTCAAACTCAGAGAGGTCATGCATTTAGCTTAAATTTTATTAAATTCTAAAAATAAATAAGCCAAAGACAGTAAATTAGATAAATAAACGTATTTACAATAGATATAACCTGTAATTACGAAGTTTTAGTTAAAGTTCTTAATATAATAGGTCTTTGAAATATAGGAGTGGAATTTGCACCTGTTCCAATTATTTTGTCCAACCCCTGTATATTGTGTTGACACAAAAAGTTGGCAGCATTTTTCAGTAGGCAGTATTTGAACTAATGATTTTGTTTCACATGTGACTGAAATTTATGATATATATACATATTCAGAACAGTTAAATTTCAATGTGTTTTTCCATATGATTCATGTGTGGATTGTGAATTTTAAATGTTTTTAGTTAAAAGTGAAAATAAAGGAAAATTAGACAGATTTTTATAATTTAAAGCACCTTTATTTCCCAAAAGGAAAAAAGAGGTAGAAACAGCAAAAAAGGTATGTGCCATTGATGGAGATGGTGCCAGAACTGAGAGTACTTTCATAAGTGGTTTGCTAGATTCAAAGGTAGAAACTTTGATCTGGAAGACTGAGAATGTTCTAGCAGATCTGCAGTTACTGATGATGATCAAATTGAATCATTGATTAAAAATAACCCCAGTCACATGGCATAGGATATTACAAAAATACTCTACATATCTCATTGTAAGGTATTGGAAAACATTTGGATATGTGAATCACTGCAATGACTGGGTGCCTCATGATTTAACAGAAAAATATTTAATGGACTGCATTTCCATGTATAATTATCTTCTCAAACACAACAAAAATGGCTCATTTTAAAGAAACAATTACAACCAATGAAAATTGGATTATTTACACCAAAGTGAAAGGAAAATGGTCCTGGGGTGATGCTATGTATCTGGTGGAATTGGAATCTGAAAAATCAGATAGGGAAAAATAATTACATATTCCATCACTATGAATTATGAGTCAACCAATCAAAGCAGAACCAAGGTTGAATGGTAGGAAACTGCATCTAGAATTAGTTTATCATCTCTTCTATACTACAGTGTGTTGTTTACATTGCATTTCAGAGTTTAACTCCATGGAAGATTATAACTTTAAAAAGCCACATGTTCACCATTGCCAACTTTTGTTATTCCATATTGAAGGAGACAGTTGTAAAAACTCTTGGAACACACCTTACAGCAGACAAATTTGCAGAATGCAGTCAGCATATGAAGACGATTTGGATGCTCGCTATGCAATAAAGTTTTGTGTTAAACTGGACAATAATGCTACAGAAACATATGAAATGCTTCAGACTGCTTATGGATTAACTTGTATGAGCCAAGCAACTGCTTTCTGCTGGCTCAAGAGGTTCAAGGATGCTGGAGAGGAAATGAGAGATAATAGAAGCATGGTAATGTGGATGTAGACATCAAAATATCAGAACTCTTTGAGAAAATTTGCAATTTTCTAGATGAAGTGTATCATAAAGACAATAAGTATACAGTTTGGAGTTGGAGTGGCAACTGAACACAGAATTATTCAAGATGGTCTAAACATGTACAAAATTTTTCCCAAAGTGTTCAGTGACAAACAGAAGGAAGAAATGCATTATTGACAGCAGAGAGATAGTTAATGGTCATCAAAACAATCCCTCATCTTCCCAACAGGCCAAACATTGCTCCCTGTGACTTTTGGTTGTTCTTTAAACTGAAGAAGAATCTCAGGTGCACTCATTTTGAAAACATTGAGAAGATGGAGGAGGTTGTGATAAGGGTCCTGAGCACCTTCACTTTGGATGACTTGCAGGGGGTCCTCATGGAATGGCTGGAGCACTATAACAAGTGCATTGAATTCAGAAGATCTAATATGAAGGAGATTAGAGTTCTGTACTTCTTTGAAATTAATAAATGTCTCTCCTGAAAAAGTCTCCATTTTCCATTTTGTTTCTCCTGTTTAAATCTTTCCATGTTCCATCCCAATTTAGGAATAACAAGTTCAAATAACGAAAAGATTTTTATACTGTTTTTCATACAAAGTATTAGTTCCTGAAGACAAAAAAGGATATGCATAAGAAATAAAACTGAAATTATTTAAAATTACGAATTCTGATTTACACTATATTCAAACTTATTGTTCAAATCTTTGTTGCCATCACAACATTTCAGCTGTTGTGCCCTCCAGCCTTCCTCAAGTGTATATCAATTTGGGCAATCTAGAGAAAATTCTGAACTGAACCCTTTATTTAATCCATGGGAGTAAATTATCCTCACTCCACTGCTCATATCTAGGGATATCATCTAGTTCTTATTTTTATTTAGTACTGCTCAGTTATTGCTTGCCCATTTTCACTGAGAGCAAGTACACACTGCCCAGTCACAGGGATTGAACTCACAACCACTATGTCACCAAATCCACAAACCAACTCTTTAATTCACTAGACCATTATCCTGCAGATTGATATACACCTGAGGAAAGCCAGAGGTCTCAATGGCCAAAACATAACAACAACAACAACAGTCCAAATACAAATAGTGTAAATAATGATAACTTCTCATCCCAAAAATTCTGACAGAAAATGAATTCTGAGTTGAGTTTTTGTTCATTTGTTTCTCCTTTCTTTGTTCAATTGACCTCACAATCAAAGCACTGTTTTCATCAATTTCTCTTCCTTTCCTCTACTTGAACAAATGACAAAAACCTAAAATGGGTACCATCTTTTTTTATTGATCTAATGCTGCCAATTTCTGCATATGATTACAAAGTCTCTGTTCTGATTGTGTCATTTCATATTTTCTGCAAGGATCTTCTTCTTCTTCTTCTTCTTTGTGTCGTGTCCCTTCAGTATGTTGGCAATCAAGCCTCACTAGAATTTCCTGTCCTTTGTAGCATACTGTAAATATGGTCTTTTTGCTATCTCTAATAAATCGTGTTCTGCCAACCATTTTCACAAGTTCATTAGGTAGGTTATGGACTATTTTCCTCTGTCCCTCTTGCTTTCAATATGTCCTGTGAGTGTCAAATTTTCTAAGCCTTTTTCCTCATTATATGTCCTAGAAACTTCAGCTATCTCTTTCTGATTTTAAGTATAAGTGTCCTTTTTGTTTCCATTGAAGTTCTGCAAGGATACAAGTAAATAATTTCATTATGATTATAATATTAAGTAATAACTCAATCTCAGAGAAAACCTGTATTTGAGGACTGATTTTCCTTCATTTTAAGCTAACTCTCATTCCTTCAGATGATCGTATTTTAGGGTCACAAGATTAATTTGTTTTGAGTAAGCATTGCTTACTTTTCTTTTTATAGATACATACCACTGTACACTCCTTGTTACTCTTCATAAGTTTCATTTTTCATCACTTACTTAATCAGAAAGAGAATATGCTATTCACCCAATCAGCAACTAGAAGCTTGTACTAGCATTAAAAAAATCACTCAAGGGAAATAAATCATGTCTACTCACAGGTAACAGATGTTTCCTAATTTAAGAATGATTTGAAGAAAAAAAAATAGGAAGTAAAGAAGAACCCTTCCTCTAAACATTCCAGAAGATCTCTTACATTTTGAAGGAAAGAACAGACATCCTACTTCAGGGCTAGATTTTTTAGGAACAAAAAATTTAGTTCTATTAGTTCTAGGAAAAAGTGATTGAGAGACAGCTTTTATCCTTGGGCCCTGTGTAAAATGAACGCTGATCCACACTGACAATCTTCAATGTTTTTTTAAAATGTTATTGCTTTTCTTCAGTTAATGCTAGGCATGTTTGTTTTCATCTGTGTTGTGTGCATGTTTTTTTTTCTCGTACCCTTGAGGATTGCTGTCCAATTTCATTATATTGCACAGTGACAAGAATAGATGTAAATAAATTAAACTGGGATGAGAAAATTAATAGAATCCTATTATTATGTAAAGAAATTTATTCACTATTTACTAATTCCTAAAATACTTTCTATCTACTGTAAAAATATTCCTTTTTAAAATTAAAATAAATGAAATTGAAATTTAAAGCGAAATTATATCAATGTTTTAATTTAAAGATAAATTATACTAATCTTATTTTGATGTGATAATTTACAAAACAGGGGAAAAAAAGCAGTTTTAGTTGGATTGATAATGACTAAAATTATGCATCATTTAATTTTAATAGCTGAAATAATAAAGTGTTAAGAAGTGTGATAATATCAGTTTGTGAAACATCAATATAAATAACACTTCTTTTTTAAAAATCCACACATAGTCATCATCATCATCATATACAATTTATAAACTAATTCTTCTTCATACTTCTTACATAGAACTGTAATAAACTGCTACATCTTAATATTTTCTGCAGGCCAGTGATCATTGTCTTAGTGGTAAAACTTGTAGGGGACCGGCGGGTTAATGTGAGGATAAAATCTCTGGACTAAGACTTCCTGCTGGCCAGTCCCGCTACATAGTATTGTTGGACTATGATGGAGTCCAAAGAAAGCAAAATAAAATGAACAAGACAGATATATATGTACAAAACAAATATATATTAATGACAAACAGATTGATACAAGAATTACAAATACATCATTTAAAACATGAATAAAACGTTAGTGTCTGTATGGAAAGTTGTTTGTGTGTGTGTTGAATTGAAATGTCCGTACGGTTGTGAATTTCGTTTTAGCGTGTTCCCAGAATATGGGAAACGCTGGTTGTATATTAGAGTTCACATATTGGATATGTTAGAGAAAGTTTTTGTACCTCGCCCCACGTGCGAGGTTTCGGCCCGCGGCGTAAGTGGGGAAAAGAGAGAAAGAGAGAAGGATGAACAAGTATTTATACACGTGGGAGAGAGAGACCCCTGTTGAAAGGGTTACGAAACGAAGAGGAGATAACCCGATAAACTAAATACAAATTAAACTTCTTTAGTTTTTGATTGTTGAATTTTTTTATTTATTAAAGTAACTATGCTGTGATATACAGTGGTTTCCTCTAAATAAGGGGGATACAGGTTTGGACCCTGCCAAAAAAGTGTACATTTCCTTTAACAAAAACCCTTGAAAAACCCCGTCCAATAGATGAAAATTTTACTCTTTAAAACAGAGATATCTACTCACATACATCCACTAAATAAAATATATACCGTGTAACCCGGATATAAGAGAGTTGTCGGGACCGGATAAGAAATCTCTTATATCCGGGTTTATCTTATATCTGGGTTTGGTCTATTTTGTTTAAGTAAGTATGGCTCTAATTTGGGACCAGATAAAATCTCTCTTATATCCGGGGGTTTCTCTTATATCCGGGTTACACTGTATAGTAATAAGAAATAATGTTGGGTTAAAATAATAATCCATTAATTCCTTAGAAATTAAAGAGAGAATGAGAGATTAAGTTTGTTCTTCAATCAAAATATCTGACCACATACAACAGGCAGAACCCAACTGAATTCTAACTCTTACATTTCTGCTGATATTAATGCCAAACGGACACTGCCCAGTTATATCTGATTGGTAACTGAATTACCAATTATTGAATCCTCTACACCTAGCTGATCTCCTCAAATTTATAAATCCACCAGTCTGAATAAATTCTTTTATATACACTGTTATCCTTTTGGGAAATAGGGATGCAAGTTCAAATCCTGCTGGAGGTTTATCTGTTATTTTCCAATCCATGCTACTTAATAAGAATCTTAGAATGAGAATCTGGACATTACAATAAAAAGCAACTGAAATTAGGATTTAAAAATAACAGTCAAAAATTAATAATAATTGGTAATGGTAATTACCAATACTTATATAAGGAAACATTTGGCATTTATTGACCGAGCAGCTAGTACTAATGTTAGTTAAAATTCATAAAATCTTTCTCTTAAAACGCTTTTTCAGGAAAATAGTTTTCTGAAGTCTGGCAGCTATTATTGCTCTAATACTTTATCTAAGACATTCAGATATTATATCTTATACTACTAGTGTATGTAAACAAAGAAGATGGTGGCATATCGGGCATTCAAGAAAAAATTATGAATAAAATCTATATGGCAAGATTTGGATGGTTATCATTATTTGGTTTTCATAGACTAATGGCTAAAATAGTTTATGAGGAGCTTGTGATCGTGATTTAGAGCCTCATTGTTATTTCGAATCCTTGCTGCTTATTGATCATTGTAGAATCTGGGAGTTGTGATAAAAAGCAACTGAAATTATGATGAAAGAGATACTTGTCAAAAATTAATAATTACTACTAATTCTTAATCCAAGAGATTCAATGTGTGACAAATTATTTTCCACCTGCAACTGCTCTCTCAATGACAAGATGTTGCAAGCCTCTCACTGCTTTATAGCTGCTTCCAAAGAAGATGAAATACATTCCTTAGTTCCACCAGTTCTAACCTTCATGGCTATAACCTGCCACACTACACACATTGTAGCAAACCACCCTCATTCCCTCAGTGTTCCATTGGTAAGAAGTAAATTTTACTCAAGCAGCTTCTTTCCATGAACCACTGCTCTATGGAAAAGACTTCCAAGAGGATGTTTTCCTGATCTTTACATTCTTAACCTGTTCAAGTCTAGGGTTAACTGTTATCTTCCCCACATATTTGTATAAACTGTGCCTCTTACTCTAATCCTCTACCTCCAGTGGCTCCAAGACCTTGTACAGGGAAAACCTCACTATAAAAAAAAAAAAAATGATACAAATGTTTTTTTTCCCATCAAACATATTTATATATTCATATATACATAGATCAATATTTAAGTCAGCAAACAACATTTTTTTCCTGTAATATATGAACAGTTTTATTTTCTGTCATTAAACTGCATAGATGCACTATAAAATTTTCAGACTTGGGTAAATGAAATGTGCAGGTGAATTAATAAATCTGCAGCTTGATACATAGCAATTAGTTGAAATTTGATTTTAATTTTTCACTTCATAATGTTCAATCCCCTGAATAAAGTGCATTGGCAAGAAATGGCATTATGCTGAAAAATAAATATTTGCTGTGTAAAATAAATGCTTTATCATCATTAGACTGCTGACATTGATTTGGATGTGTGGGTAGTGTAATGGATAATGGCTCAGAATAAAAAATCAGAGAGCCAAGTTCACATTCCAGTTGAGTATCATTACATTCACTTCCATGCAAGAACCCTCAAGAAAGGTATGAATCCCCCAACTATGGGTTAAATAGTAGAGGAGACTGGGTTCTTCCGTTTTGTTGGCAACTAGTCTGAAAGAAAGTCAACTCTGAATTCAAAACCATATGTAACCATGGCAAAACACCTACTACTATACAGCTAATGAAAAGTTTTAGAAAGAAAAGCAGAAAATTATGTTTTCTGATTTATTTTAAAAATGAATAGCAGTAATGATTTTAGACAAATGATACAACTCAATGCAATAGCATCATCATAGATTGAGGCCAAAAAATAAATTTAGCATCCCGTTTATTTCTCAGTTCCAGCAAAAAAAGTGAGGTGGCTGAATACTGTGGTTGTACTATATCGAAGAATATTTTTATTATAATACTTAGGTAAACCAATATACAATCAGTTGAAAGATTTACCTATTTTCTATTCATGTTAAAAATTCTTGATAATTTTTTAAAATAAAATTAGTTTATATGGAAAATATACATCATAGTAAACTAATTAAAATTCATAAAGTGAAAGGAGTGAAGGCAAGTTTTCATTGTTAAGCAATTAGTGACTTGTAACAAATTTATTAAAGCATGAAAAATTGAGGCCATTTGAAAGCTAAATACAGAGGAATTATTTGCATTGGATAACTTGATAGAAAGCTCTCCCAAGATTGAAACTCCAAGGAGGAAATAAGATTAAACTGCAAATATTTCTTTATTTTTTAGGCTGAATGTATTCAAACCTCTTACTCTCTCTAGAATAGAACTATTCTTTTTGTTTCTCTTCATTTCAAAATTTATTGCAACCCAAATTTAGATCCTGACAATGTTAAAATTAATATGAGTTGATATTTATAAAATATTTTATGTTTTCTCTTTCATACTTATTGCAATTCTTGGTGATTATAACAGTAAATATGTCTCATTATACACTGATTATATATATGGTTTTTAATCAATTAAATTGGAAGAACTATATTTGGCAGTCTATAAGACAAATGAGTGGTATTCAAATTCCAGTTTTCCAGAGGCGCTCCAAAAGTAATACCTCCAAATTAATTGTCAGCTCATGATATCAGAAGTACATGTTGGTATAGCAGTAAAGATTTAACCATCCCACCAATAAGTCAATTTGTTTTACTTTGTTACAGAGAACGGCTGAACAGCAGTGTGGCAAAATGTCATCTGACATAAAAGTGGATATGAAGGACATGCAAATTCCTTCAAGTGGCAGGGAAAAATTGCACCTTTATCAATGGAGACCAAACAGTAGAAGAGGGTAATGTGTTGTTAGTGATATGTGTGACTAGACACATTCCAATCAGCCCTGCATAGGCTCCAGGCCCATTACAAGGTGGGGGAGCAGGGCCTGCCCCCCAACCTATGAAAATGATGTGAACTAAATTTAAATGTGAAAATTCTTACTTGTGTCCCCCTAGACTTTAAGGCCACCCACACCATTCTAAACACTTGGGCAACAAGCCTGACAAGCTTTTGTTCACCACTAGAAAAAATGCATAGCTAATGATGGTAACTATGTGGGAAAATAATGTTTTGTAGAGGAAAACCTGTTCTATCCAACAGTGTAATTGTGATTCTGGTATCTGTTACAAAAATACATGGAAATAAATAAGAGAATCCTCTCTGTGTGTGCACGCCCATATATATATATATATATATATATATATATATATATATATTTATATATTTATATATATATATATATATAATGCTAATTTATCAATCTCTAAAGTTCTATTTTTCTGTAAGTATTATTTATATTTGTTTAACTGGTCCATTCTTAAACAGCACTAGAATGTCAAAAATGACAACAGTATTTAAAATAGTAACACCACACATATGCACACACCACTCACATGCACAGACATAAACACATGTACATGCATGCAAATATACATACACAAATATATATATATATATATATATATATATATATATATATATATATATATATATATATAAAAGTGAACATTGAAGTCAACACTTAGAGGCGACAGGCTGTTTCATGCTAGACGCAATCATCAGGCAATCGTAGCCTGACGATTGTGTCTAGCATGAAACAGCCTGTCACCTCTAAGTGTTGACTTTAATGTTCACTTTTATATTTACACATGCTCTATCTCTGATATTGAGCACTTTATTCCATAAATATAGCACACCTTAAGAGAATATTTCTTCATATGTGTATATATATATATATATATATATATATATATATATATATATATATGTGTGTGTATGTGTGTGTGTGTGTGTGTGTGTGTATGTATATATGCACACACATACAAGCTTATATGCACATACATGCATATACTCATCACCAGCAGTAAGGCAATTTATTGCTTTAAATCTTTTTGCCAATATATGTAGTAACATATTTTATCAAAACTGTTGCTGGTAATATTTGCAATTAATTATTTATAAGACTGAAATCCCATGACTCTGAAATTGCTACAGTCTTAAAAAAGTTATTTCATATATTTACACATAAAATAGTACAAAAATTACATATATAATAGTATAAAATAGTATTAAAAAGAAAAGAAAGCACTTTCTGGTTTCGGAGGGCTGATTTAAAATCCAACCAACAGCTTTAATATATACACATAACAAACAAACAAACACACACTTTCTGGTTTCTGGTCGTTGGATCTGAAATGTTAATTTAATTTATTGCCACTCTTATCCTCAAAAATCCCATTGCATTTTCCATAAACAGAGTTTTGTCTTTCATTCTGACCTGAAGAAGCCAAAACCAACAGATGTTTGGTGAAACACACCCCACTGTCTCATCATCTTCAATAGTACATGCAATTGTATAAAAATTATATAATAAACAGAAATAAAAAAATTGTACAAGAATTACAAGCAATAAAAAAAATATTTTATATGTTTTATCCTGTGTTTTAAAATCAAAATTTGATAACACCAAAAAATAAGTATTCTAACTTTGATTGCTCACATAATTAGCATGCCCATCTGTTAAAAAAGATACTGACTTCAATAGTTAGGAATCATGCTAAAAAGGATTTTGAAAGTAGCTTCTTGTGCATCCATATCAGACAATTTGTCTAACATAAGATAGATCAAATAGTTCCCATCCAAAATCTTATTTCTTAATTTTTCTGCTTTGGGACTAAAGAATGCTGACCCCAGCAGATCACTTTTGAATAGATTTTTAGGTAATCTGGAACCTGTTGTATTTACTGACTCTATATATAACGATTATATTATTATATTTTTATAGACTCTGTATGTAACAACAACAACTACTACTACTACTACTACTACTACTACAACTATTATTATTATTATTATTATATGTTATTACAGACTCTCTATATTATTATTCTCATGATACACGGAAACAATAATATTTTAAGTTAAGAATTTCTAAAATCTGAACTTTTAGAATTTTATGTATCCTATCAAGAAGTACATTTGTATGTTTATAAAATTTGCTATATCATTGTGACATATATTATATATATATATATATATATATACATGTATATATTAATGAAAAAAAATGTTGGTGGAACTAACATACAACTTTCCAAAACCTAAAACTCTTATCCAGATGCTCGAATAAAAACTCTCAAATAAAAATGACAATACTGAAATAGAAAGAGAAAAAAAGCCTAAAGGCAAACTTACCTACTCAGTAAAGTGCTCGAAGCCTAGATCATCTCGACCAAGCAAAAAAAAAGCTTAACAACATTAAATCCTATGAAAGGATGGCTCTAGTTGTAACTCAAGTTTCACACACACGCAACCTTCAGAAAACTTGAAGTCATCTGAAGATCATGTGAGCATGAAACTTGAGTTATGACTAGAGCCATCTTTTCATAGGATTTAATGTTATATATATATATATATATATATATATATATATATATATATATATATATATATATATGTATATGTATATATATATATATATATATGTATATATATATATATATAAATTTTAGTTTCATAATCCACATATACTTATGCACACAAACTCACACCTTCCAGTAGTTTTAACTTCTGCAATAAGAACTCTTACTTCTAAATGCACCATCTTTCTTTGCAGGCTCAAATTAAATTTTTTTGCAATTTTCAACTAAAAATTACTTTGGCTGAGCAAAATTCATTAAAACAAACAACAATTTAATAAAATTGTCTCACTACTATAATTATAAAGATTTTTTATTTTTTTTTTATTTAGAAGCTCAAATCTGATACAAAATCTGATATCTGATTATCTTCTCATCGAACTGTATCAGTGGTTCACAATGGGAGCAGTCACAACACTTAAGGATGCTATGAACTCTTAAGTGAGCACCAAGCATTCAAGTTAGTTACTGGCAGGGAAATGGCTACAATTTTAACCATTCAGTAAGATGATTTAACTCCACAGAGCCTGATTAGAGCAAGTCACATACTATATATTATTTTTTTTATCTATTTACCTATATATTTACTTCTCAATCAGCATTTGATGATTGCATTGTGTATAAAACACAGAGTTGTACTACCAGTGAGGAAAAAATGTATATTTATTATTAATATAAATAATTCACATCTTTAGATATATTTTAAACATTTAGCTCAATTGTGGTGGTTTTCTAAGTGAAGCTTAGATGCAGCCCAAGGCTGAAAGTATGATGCTCACAGGGAGGATCGAACTCACTATTCAGTCATAACTGATCTAGTGAGACAAGCTTGCTAACCATTACACTATGTCAAAGTGCCTCATTTAGCTCAATTGTGGTGGTTTTCTAAGTGAAGCTTAGATGTAGCCCAAGGCTGAAAGTATGATGCTCACAGGGAGGATCGAACTCACTATTCAGTCATAACTGATCTAGTGAGACAAGCTTGCTAACCATTACACTATGTCAAAGTGCCTCATTTAGCTCAATTGTGATATGTGTATGAAGTACAAACCTACAAGCTAAAATCCAGTAGCATCTACGGTCTGACTTGGTGACTGTCACTTGGCTATTTCTACCACAGCTTACTCCCAGTGACAGGCCTTGACAAAATGCAACAAAATGTAAACATGTGACATTAACTCAGTTACATTAACTCTGATCCATTTACCAGTGCAATTTTAGCATAGAGGGTACCAGCCCATGCAAATATCCGAAATGGGGTACTGGAGAATATGAACATCATGATCAATATGGTATTACTTTTGTGTTTAAGAACTGAATCTCAACAGATACATACCTAGTACAGATGAAATCTATTCTTTAGTTCTACCAGTTCAGACTTTTACAGCTAAGACACACCATGCTGCTTCCAAGAAGTCAAATAATTCTCATTTCCTCCATGTTCCAAATATAAGAAGAAAGTTCCACTCAGACAGCTTTTTCACAAGAACTGCCATTTTGTGGAACAGACACCTGTATTGGTGCTACCCTGGCAACTTCTTCAAGTTAAGTATCTTTTATTATCTATCCTCCTTATCCTCACTTCCTACCACCACCTCGTTCATTTATATCACACACTTCATTCATTATTACCATTTTAACATTTCTACCTGTGAGTGGCTATCAAGCCTTTTATTTGGTGAATTCTAGTATTAAAAAGAGTATGAATTCTTCTACATCCATAGCCAATCAGGTATTATCACAAGAAAGCACTAAAAACAGTAATATAACTCAGTATCTTGTAAAGAAATTATTATGCTGAATAGCAGTGAAAAAAATTACCAATAATTCTTAGTTAAAGCTTATTATAAATGTTTTCAGTCTGACCACTAGTGTAAAGCAATAATAATGCTCATGACACCAGTCCTCAGAATGTTAACTTCATCCTGTTGAGGATCTTATAATTTGCCTTAGCACTTAGCATCTATCTTCTATTCAATAAATTCCCAATACTCTAAAAGTGAGTGCTTAATCATTGTCTAATGCCTGCAGTTACTATCAATTTACTACAATTATTTGTTATTGCAACTGCAATTGATTTATACTTGAGAAATTAAGAATACTACACTTTGTTCTGAATGACAAATAACTGATAAGTTGGCAATACCAGAATCTGTGGTAAGTTTGTTAAACTCACATCCAAGATGACTGATTATATTTAAGAAATCAGAGGAAGTGATAATCAAACCTTTTTTATGATAATCATAACCACAAAACTAAATCTAAATTCAACTCGCTAATTTTATTACTACTCTGCTAATTTTGCACATCCTAACCCTTGAACTATATTCTCAAATTCATATCTTCATGTGCTCTTTGTGAAATCAAGTGTTAATCTTTTTTGTATGATCATGCTTTTGATGATATGTTGCAGGTGTGGCATCTTTTTTTTCCACTGTCAAAGTGACTCCTCACAATATATGTAATGAATTTTTCAGAGACCAGATCGTCTTTATTGCATAAAGACAAAAACAGAACTGTAACTTCTCATATGCCAACTTGCACTAACAAATGAACAAAATACATTTTTTATACCAGCTCAGCTGAATACACATCTCTATCAAAGAATACTGTAAATCATGATACTCGATAACTTATTCAGAAATCAAATCATGCTACAAACTTCAATAAAAAATTTACATTTTTGGCTTGGTTTCTCTTTTCTTCATATTGAACACGGTTAAGAATAATCCAACAATTTGAGACTTTGATCTTATAATTTTGTGGCCTCCAGTTTCAGAGCACTATATAACATTAGTGCTCATATCTCACATGTAAGATAGTGGATAAGTATAATTCCTACTTACAACTTCTAGATTTAAAGGCAAAGGCAGAAAAGAAGAAGTTAAAAAAATCTTACCTTTTGGGAATTGAGAGACAGTATGTATAGGAATTAAATCCTATATATATATATTTTTCAACCAATAAAATCCCATCAGAAGGGTTGTTTAATAAACAATCATTACAAGGACAAATACTGCCAAAATACTTGTGGACATAGTTGTAGTCATACCACATGTTATTTTGAGACCATTTAGAAAATAATAATAACTCCCTTCACCACTCCTGCAAATTCAAGAAAAAGATTTTTGTGAGCCAGTGTGAAATTATTTTCTAACCAATAAACCTTGTATTCAAAAAATTCACACCTCTATGTGAAATTAGATTTTGAATCCCCTTATGGATATAAAAATAGAAGTGTACTGCTTCTCCAGGCTCACAACAACTATGGAAGCCAGTTTGATCTACATGTGCATACACACACATGCAAACAATGGAAAATATGACAGCCAGCAGCCCATCTATGCACACAATAGAAACAACCACCTTCTAAGCCTTTGTCTATGAACTCACAAACATATTAGGCTGACCGTCATAAAGTAAGTCTGTCCACACATTTTACACTATACCAAGAAAACTTAATTACTTTATAAAACAAACTTCACTGCAAGGAAAATTAAACATTTTGTTGCTATTCTATATTTTTAAAATGAATATATAAATGTTATTTCAACTGCTTCTACTTTTCCTTCAGAAAATAACCTTTTTTATATTTCATTTAAAAGATGTGCTGTAGTTGTTGTTAAATGTTTGGAATCCCAACACACAGATAGCAACAAAAACTTGGTTAGATGGATCTCCAACAGGTGTATGAAATAAGAAACTGGGGTTTAAGATGAGTGATGAAATACTACCAGTGGTAACCCCAACCGGCAACAAAGAGGTAATTATGGGTAGAGGTGGAGGGTATGAAGGAAAAATCAAGAGAGAGGTTGTTTCTTTTCACTTTTCAATGATCATGAGATCCATGTGGACATGTCAATGGAAAACAGGAAAGTGGAGAAGGAAATTGGACAAAATATGAAATGCTAGTGAACTACATAAGAGACAGAGACAAAAGATAAGACAAGAATTTGTTACATTCCCATTGAGATGCTTGTGGGAAGCCCAGGTTTTACTTTTCTGCCATCAAACTACACAAATTTAAAATCTTAACCCAAACAAACTATATTCCATCTGGCATCCAAGTTAAGAATCTGACACCAAGTTACATCTTGAAAATCAAGATTCATTTAAACTTTCAAAGGAATTGTTTGAATTGATGACTTGGCATGCTAAAAACATTTGGCTTACTTTTTGGCTGAAATAGTTATATATTTATTTCTCATTGGAATCAGATGATGAGATTTACACTGACATGACAAAAGTCATAGGATAGGTGCTTAATTAGAGTGAAAAAATGTTTATTGTTGGTAGAGAGTACAGGAATAGCGATCAGGTGTACACATAGTGTTGAGAGTTGAACCATTTCTTGTGACAGCATGGTGAGGTCACAGGATATGGTTGGTGCATGTTTGGTTGATGGAGGTCACAGTTGGTTGACCTGTTGTGTTGAAACAGGGTGACTCCGGATTGGTGTGGTCTTGGTAGTAATGTTCTGTGGAGCAGATGTCACTGGGTTAAACTGCAAAGGGAATGCCTTGTAAATGAGTCAAGGTAAGCCAAGGTGATGGCAGGTGCTGGGAGGCCAGTTCTGTGGAACGGAGGTCACTGTATCAACTGTGAAGTGAATGCCTTGTAAACAAGTTGAGGTAGATAATACAGTGAGAAAACATTGAGTTTGTCCTGATGAGGACAGCTTGTTATCACATATAATGTAGCAAGAAAAGGCAGAAATTTGTCCTGAAAATGACAGGTAGTTATCATATATCATGCAACCAGGAAAAGACTTAGGTTTGTCCTGAAAAGGACAGGGTCAGCATATTGTGAAGTGAGGAATGACTTAAGTTTGTCCCAAAAAGGACAGGTAGTTATCGCATATCATGCAGCCAGGAAAAGACTTAGGTTTGTCCTGAAAAGGACAGGTATCCTGCAACTAGAAAAAGGACTTATTTTTGTCCTGAAAAGGACATGGTCAGCATATCATGCAGCAAGGAATGACTTAAGTTTGTCCTGAAAAGGACAGGGTCAGCATATCATGCAGCAATGAGAAGACTTAAATGCCAAGCAAAGATGTGGTAGGTCAAAGTCAGTTTGGAGTTAACCAGGGCAGCAGAAATTTGTGTTGACAATGTCCGCTACTGCTGCTGCTACTGCTCGTTGCTGAGTCACCTGAAGTTGGTATTGGCATATCTGTTACTGTTGCTATTTGCTGGCTGTTGTTGCTGTTGCTGGCTGCTGGAACAGATACAACACAATCATCTTCTTTGCAATATCTTCAATATTTACCAAAGACTTCCCACTGAGTCAGGATGCGACACAAAGTCAGTTATTTAACATCAGGAAACTGAGCACGAACACTTGGTTGATTAGTCAAAATTTACCCAGCCCCGCCTATGTGGGATCGGGCACAAAACTCGTCTTAGCTGGTCAAAACTGCAGAACAGATACTACAATTTGATCATAGTCTCTGGCCGAGTAGACTTCATCGGTATTTACCAAAGACTCACCACTGAGTCAGAATGCAACACAAGGTCAGTTATTTAACGTGAGGAACCCGAGTGCAAACACTCAGGTCAAAATTTACCCAGCCCCACTTACATGAGATCAAGCACAAAGCCTGTCTTAGCTGGCCATAGCTGGTCAAGGCCACAGAACTTCTGGTGCTTCAATTCAGTTTACTGATTTTATTATAGTGTGAGAGCTTTACAACACTTGCTGGTCTTGAAGCTACTTCCAGTTATGAATGAAATCCATAAAAATAACCCTAGGTTATGAAATATAACTGGACATAACCAAACTACTAACAGGAAAGAAATAGTATTTGTTTTGGATAACCATCGTAAAATATCTCCAAAATTAATAATCTTGAAAAAACTGTTCAAGGTCACATAGAAGGAGTCTGTTCACTGAAACAGAATAATAACAGAGCAGCATGGTGCTATGATAATTGTGTTATTTTGCCACATCAAACTGCTAAGCTATTTTCTTCTGTTTTAATTTTTATATGAGGAGGTGCAGAATTGGTACAGTGTTTTTAAAGCACAGAGACTGAAATCAGTTAGCTAAGTTCAAGTTCCAGTTGAGGTAGTTTGGATTCATTTCACAGTAACAAAATGCTTAATCCACCTCTTCTAAGAGATCAGATTACAGACATGGAAATTATCATTGTGTAAACCCAACTGGTTTTGAATTCAGAATAGTTCTTCTATAGTGATTATCAACCAAAACTAAATCTCAGTCTGCCCTGTTATTAACCTCTACTTGTGGGGAGAAGAGATGTATTCATGCCTTTCCAAGGACATTTAGCAAAAACAAATGAAATAGCCTTGGCTGGAATTTGAAAACACACTAATCCTGATTTTTGCACTGGTAACCACTACACTACATACATGTTCTTTGGGGGTTTACCAATGTTAAATTGATGCAAAAGAAATAGTGTTTTAATTTATGACTATATGCCTCAATTTTACTATTATATTTTGCTGTTAATTGCTAAAATCTGTAGCAATTAATAACTAAGTGTTATTAATTTCCTGCTTCTAATGTTTCTTGCCAAATGAAATGTAGGACTAAAAATGTTGAGAGACATTCAAAGTTTAAGCAAGTTTGCTGAAAATTTACAGCAGAGACAACGTGAGTCTGGTTAAAAAAATGCTTCATAAAATGGAATTCAAAGAAACAACAATTTTAAAAAATATATGTTACAAAAGGATAAAAAAAGAAATGAAGTTGAATTATGAACAGTTCAATACAATTATCAGTCTTTGTTTCTGAAATACTTACATGCCTCATGTCTATTGGTGTAAAAGAAAACATGTTGCTGCTCCAAATGTCAAAGAGGAAGAGTCTTTCAATATGCTGCCTGTGATCAGTGATGCGCAGAAGTTTGGTGATGGCCAGAGCCAACTCCTTGATTGTATGCCCCTAAGACTTAAGTAGGGGAGCCTATAGGACCTAGTACTGAGAAATGTAAGAAAGGAAGATGTTTTAAATATAAAACAGATGAAACATGAAATAAACACTTTATTCAAATTAAATATAAACTAATTTTTTATTTGATTCTTTGATTGGATGCCGTCCGGATATAAATGTTCAGGTCATTGCACCCTCTGGCTACCCAGCCTACCCATTCTGCCTGTGATTATTGTCAGGAGGTGGTATAATCCAACACTTAAAAAAACAAATACAAAGAAAAATTATTATTAAAATTATAGTGTTTTTATTTCTTGAGATATATTCACCAAACTTGGTTCTGTTTGTCTTCATGTTATGTTATGTTGATCTCATTTGATGACCCTGTTTTTGTTTTCAATGACAGCCTTGAAGTGTCCTCAGAACCAGCTACAGGCTTTTGTCAGTCTCTCAACTTAGGCCTCTGAATGCTCTTGTGATCCTGGCACTCAGCACGGCCTTCGTGTTGTAGCTGGATCTGTTGGTCTCTCATTCCACCACACCCAACACATTCCACCCATACCCAAGTTGAGGGGGTTGCAGTCAGGCAAGTTGGGAGGTGACAGATGCAGTGTGGTCAAAGAAGTTCTCTGACAGAGCTAGGCCTAGATCTTCTGGCTGGTATGACAGGGTGCTGAGTGTTGCTGCCACACATACAGCTTCCCTGCAGCTACCCATTCAATCCAGGGTTTTACCACCTCACTCATAACATGGATGTAACAGTATTCCAAGTGACATCTTCAGGGAAGAATGTGGTGGCATGACATCATTTTCACTGCTGACAAAATTGAAGACCATGATTGTCACTGTAAATGGGTGAGACAGCCAGCCACCTGTTGTTCTGGGAGTTGATCTTCTTGACAAAAGGTCTTCTCATTGGTGAAGAACTACAGCATGTCTGGCTCCAGTAGGTGTTTCAACTTTTTGATCATCTTCTTGGTGTGCTTGAGTCAATTTTCCTGCATCACCTTGTATAGAAATTGTCCCTTTTTCATCTTGTATGAAAAGTAGCAAATGTTCTTATGCACCATCAGCCTGATAAGCTTTTCATCTACACCCTTCTCCTTACAATGACATACATCAACTTGCAGGGATCATTGTTGATGATCTCCTGGACTTCAGTGACAAACTCCATCAATCAAAGGTTTTCCTCTCTTCCGTCACCTTATAGTCAAATACTGAATCTTCCAGCTCCCTTCTGACCTTTTCCACCAACCTTCTGCTGATGCTTAAGAAGACTGAAATCTCCTTGCTTGTCATTCTGGCATGGTTCCAAGAAGAACTCCATGCCTCTTCCACAAAAACATTTGCTCTCCTCTACAGGATTGACAGAAGGCTTTTTAAATTGTAAAATAATAATAATGATTTACTGATACAATTCCTACTAATTACCCCATAGGTTTGGGGGAGAAGGGTATTTGCACATACGTGAATATAATGAACCTGTGTGGAATTAGAACTCGGATATTACAATTCTAATTCCGAGTCATTATCCATTACACGACAAACACATCCAAGCTTACAGCACCTGGTATTCCCAGTTGGTCTGGTCACTCATTTAAGTATTGAACAGGCTCAATGTTGTTTAACTTAAGTGATCTTATGAGAAAGGGTACTTCAATGTGCTATGGCCATAAGCCTTTCTTGACAGGAGAATCCATGTATATATATATATATATATATATATATATATATATATATATATATATATATATATATATATATATATATATACAGTCAACAATTAAATTATTCATACACCCATCAATTTTGAATAATTTTATCCATTTCTCAGAATCTAATGTCCATATGATGCCAGATTTTTTATATGTTAATAAGCAAAAAAAAGAAATATAAAACTCAATTTTCAGAACAATAGATTAAATTTGACAGGCGAAAATAGGAAAAGACAAAATTATTCATACTGTAGAAAATATCATTTTAATTTGATTGATTCATGTAAGTAGAAGTAATTTTTATCAGTGAAGCCTTCTAGACAATTTGTTCAGTAGAATATTTGTGATAATTCCAGCAAAGACCATCACATGGTGAATAGAGTGTCACTATTGTTATTCTTACATTAGCAACACAATGGGGAAAACAAAGAAGCTTAGTGCTGACTTGAAACAGAGAGTTATTAACTTCCACAAGTCAGGAAATAGTTACAGCACTATTTCAAACTGGTTAGCTATCCCTAGATCTATGGTACAATTCGTTATAAAGAAGTTTACACAGTTTGACATGACAGAATTTGCCTGGATGTAGAAGAAAACCCAAATTGTCACTGAGAATTGCACGAAAACTGCGTCATGAGGTTAATATAAACCCAAGAGTTGTTTTGAAAGACATCACCAAAAGTTTGGATACAATGGATATCAGCATAAGTACTCACACAGTACAATATTGTTTAAATAGAAATGGGTTATATAGAAACTG
>OZ038494.1:67598716-67763716 GCA_964036315.1 Acanthosepion esculentum | reverse complement strand
TTACCAGCTGTACATTTTTGAAAAATAATATTGCCAGTTATACTTTTAAAAAAAAAGAAAAATATTACCAGCTATACATTTTTAACAAGACCTTATTCAATGGAATTGTAACTGGGGTCAAAGCTCTGTGAAAGTGTAAAAATGGGGTTTAATACCAGAAATAGTTTGTAAAAAATTATTACCATCAATACATTTTTGAAAACCAACTGTTGCCATCAATGCATTTTTAAAAAACAAATATTACCAGCAATATATTTTTGGAAAAAAGAAAAGGAAAAATATATATTACCAGCTATACATTTTTTGAAAAAAAAGAAAATATTACCAGCGATACATGTTTGAAAGAAAATTATTAGCAGAAATGGAATTTTTGAAGGAAAAATATTACCAGAAATAGATTTTAAAAAAATATATTACCAACAATAAAAATTTTGTCGGCATTAAATAACCCATTGAGGTTGATATGCTGTAAAACCAAAACAAAACAAAACCCTCTGGCCCTCATGGTCAATCTGGGTAACTTACAGGGAATTCCAAACTGAACCCTTTATTTAATCTACAAGGATAGACTGTCCTCATTCTACTACCCATGTCTAGGAATATCTCATCTAGTTCTTATTTTTAGTATTGCTCAAATATTACTTGCTGTTTCCAATGAGTTCAAGTACACACTGCCAGGTCCTGGGATTGGACTCACAATTACTAATGAAAATAATTGTCTGAATTTTACAATAAAAATTAATAACACTGCTTATTTTCTTTTTCATATAAAAGAGATTTTTTTTAATAAAACGTAATCTCATAAATGTTAATAACAGAAAAAAAATAAGCTAGGTTTCATAACAGTTACATTTCTATCTGAATTTTTAGGATGTGGTTATAATGATTTACTCTATTAGACTGTTCTCATTCAACTGCCCTAGCCTATGGATATCTCATCTAGTTCTTATTTTTAGTACTGCTCAATTATTGCTTGTTCTGTTTCCATACTGCACAGCCCAGGGATTGAACTCAAAATGACTCTCACCAATTTCATCTGTTATAATACAGAAGCTTGTAAATTCCAGAAATCAGTTTGCATTATAATGTCAATTCTAAAAGAAATTATTTTATACCAGGATTGTTATCAAAACAAATTAAGCAAATAATTAGATTTTACAAATATATATATATATATATCAAGAAATATAGTCTTAAAGTGTGCTATATTTATGGGATAAAGTGCTCAATATCAGAGATAGAGCGTGTGTAAATATAAAAGTGGACATGGAAGTCAGCACTTAGAGGCGACAATCTGTTTCATGCTAGTGCAATCGTCGATTGCACTAGCATGAAACAGACTGTTGCCTCTAAGTGCTGACTTCCATGTCCACTTTTATATTTATTTATATATATATATATATATATAAAATTACAAATATTTTTCCCCACAGACTAGTATTGTTAAATATTCAGTTTATCTTTAATTATCTTATTTTCACTGAGAAAATAAAAATATAATTTAGAGCAAAGTAATTTTAATTTTTATGCAAAAGTAATTTAAACAATTGTTGGTAAGTAATTTTAAATTTATTTGGAAGAGAAATAAATGGTTGAAGGTGAGTTTCAAGCTTTTAGAATTTGGTCAAAGGTTTGATGTCTTCTCCTCCTCAACAGATGTTTTACTCTGTTTCTTAGAGAAAATATCTTATACACATTGGTGATATAAGACAGTGGTTTTAGCTTCAAGCAGATAAATAGCTCTGGATAGACCAAACATTTAGTTCTACCAATGAAAATATATTTTACATATAAATAAGTTGTTCAATTAAATACAGCCTTATTTTATATGCTAAATGTTCCAGAACATCTGACACTGTCTAAATTCTGGCATCTCAGCCTTCACTCAGAACCTCATACATTTTCAACAAAGTGTGTCTATTTTAAAATCTGGTATGATATGGCTTATACCAAGTTCTTGAATTTTTTTATTAATTCAATTAATTAATTATTTACAATGTAAAGATATTTTAACTATATGGATACATTATTGATAATTGAAAGCAGTTGCAACAGGGGATGGCTGAAAAGCACACTATTGCTGAGCTGTGCTTATATGGGATTACTTTACTTTTTTTTTCTTTGTTTTTAATCATTTCACCCTAAGTAATGCAATATTGCCACTAGGCTGCAGAGAGTGAGAGAATGAGAAGACTTTAATGAATGAAGAGAAATAAGGAAAGGACAATAAAAGAACAGGATCCAGGAAGACAGAAGATGGTGATTAACATTGCATTTAAATTTTTGAAGACTGTAATTGTCAGGGAAGCAAGAAATTGGAATGGAGTTCCACATGTGAGAAGTGTGATTAAAGGAACTGTTAGAATAGAAGTGGCAGTTACATCTAGCTAAATCAACAGTAAAACAGTGAGACCTAGTTACCAATCTAGTAGCACGCTTAACTTCATGTAGTCAAGGCACTAGGCAAAAAAGTTCATCAGAACAGTTTCTATGAAAATATTTCTAGAAAAGACAAAGTGAAGCCATGTCATATCAGTTAGAAAGTGACTGAAGTTGAGATGCCAGGCCAGAATTGATTACATTGCAGACCTTTCGCTAAACTTTGTCAAGAATCTCAAGATGTGCAGCAGGAGCTCTGGACCAGGTAAGTATTCAATGCACAGGCAAATGGTGGAGTTATAAATGAGCAAGATAGATTCTGATGAGAAAAATTTTCTGGAACGACACAGTGAACAAACTTTCCTAGCAGTAGACGTATTATTTGATTTGACATAGTCGCTCCACTTCATGTCAGTGGAAAACATGAACCCAAGAAGGTATAGAGTGTTGCTCTCCTGGAGTTTAGCATCAGCCATACTGATGACAGACAGAAAAGGTTCTCTGTAGTGATTAAATGAAAACAATTTTGTATTGGAGGTGTTAAAATTTACAAATCATTTCTTGCCCCAGTTAACTGCTGTTTGGAGGTCCTTTTCACAAGCAGATGCCAAGTTTACTTTGTTGGATCTGTCAGACTTGCTACTATGACAGCAGTAAATGGTTGTATCATCTCCATAAATATCTAGTTGGGAACTGATGACATTAGGGAGGTCATTGATGTAGATCAGAAACAGCATAGGCCAAAGGAATGAGCCCTAGGGACTCTTGCATTAGTATGAAATGATCTGGTAACATGCCCATTCAAAATGATCTTCATTATATGATTTGCTTGCAAAAGAACTTCTACTAATGACTGCAAGATTCTATTGCCAAAAGTAGTATATAAAAAAATGTGTGCAAAATCTTTCTCTTTTTTTTATCTTTTATCCATAGAAATACGAGATGTTTCATATCTGGAGGACTTCTCAGTCCCCAATAAACCACATGTTACACTGAACACAACAGAGTATACATATGTACTAAGCTTACTTGATAGGCCTATCTGATAACTTTATGAAACCAACAGATAACTCCTCTCAAATGTAAGTCACATAACATCTTTAATAGGACTTTGCACACACATATATAAAAAGAACATTCCTGCACAGAAACCTTCATTTACCCTTTTTGTATTTTTGCTTATCACTAAAAATCTCCTTTACAGCATCAATTATCCTTAATCTGGTCCTGATCTGATAACATCATTTTTATCCTTAACCACTAAATACACAATAGATATAAAATTATCCCTGTATGATTGTTCTAATAAAATTAAATATATTTTTTCATGGCCAGAATTTGATTTTCTTATAAGTTCAGAAACATATTTTAGTGATTCTCCAAATACCATTTACATAAAGTAAATAATTAGAAAGTTTGTTGTATATTTTATTATTCTATGTGCTGTGTCCCTTCAGAACATGGCCCTCCACAATTTCCTATCCTTTGTAGCTCTTCATAAATTTTGTCTTTTTGTTATTTTTCCTAAACCCTGTTCTGCCATCCATTTAATCAAGCTCACTCTATAGGTGATGCATTGTTTTCCTCTGTTTCTCTTGCCTTCAATCTGTCCTATGAGTATCAAATTTTCCTCATTATGTGCCTTAGAAATTTCAACTATCTTTTTCTGATGTTAAATTTTGTTTCCATTTTCTTTAAAACTTCATCATTGCTCACATGTTCAGTCTATGGTATTCTCAGCATCCTTTTGTAAAACCGCATTTCTGGTGTTTCAACTCTTCTTGATCTGTGCGGAGTTTTTCTAGTATTCACAGCCATATAGGAGAACTTATATTACATAACAGTTCAGTACCCTTTTCTTGATTTCTAATGAAATTATTTTACACAGTATAATTTGATGTTCCTTGACCCAAAAGTTATAATGCTGTATCTGACAATACAGTGTGCACTTCTTTACAAAAAAATCAGAGAAGTTTCTCTGCTTGCTATCTTTTATTTGATTTTTTAATCAAGTTCTCTCCAAGCAAGATAATAAAGCCACTAAGACACAAGGGGTTACTGAGTATGGAAGAACTAGAAAACAGAAACAATACTAAGGAGCAAGAACAAAAGAAAAGTAAAGAAGATGATTGACATTGCATTTAAATTTTTGAAGATTAAAGTTAACTGGAAATCATGTAGAGAGTTTCACAGGTGAGAAATGCAAGAAAAGAAACTGTTAGCATAGAACTTATGGTTACATCTAGTCAAGTCAACTGTAAATTGGTGAGATCTCGTTGCCAATCTAGTACTGTGCTTAAATTCATAAAGTCTAGGTATGATAGTGAACTGTGAAGATTTGTACACTCTTTAAGCCAAATTTTAGCTTTTACTCCTATAAATTATTTCATATTACTAATAACACTATAAATAGTAGATACATGATATACCTATTTGAGTAGATATACTTGTTTGTTAGGGGTTTATTTTTTTACAGTGTAATTGATATCTACCAGACTGGACATTTGAAAGTCTTAATAAGAGTATTTAACTTCTGGTACAAGAAAGGAAAATAGTCTACTCAAATACATATCTCCATTACTTATAATGTTTATAGTCACAAGAAATAATGACAGATTATAAATAAAATTCATTAATTCTTATAAATTAATACTATTATTTCAATATTTCCTGTTGGAATAAGTGAGTATTTTTTTTTTTTGCTTATATGTCCTATATGCTATTGAATATGTTAGCTTATATTTTATAACTTTTCATGTCTATATGAAATTATAAATTAAATGTCTGACCAGGCTACAACATGTGAAATTAGTCAAATTGTCATTAAGCTCAAGAAGTCAACACTGGATCATAATGTTTAGCCACCAGTAATTTTTTGGTTTTGATTTTGATGTGATGGAATAACCTGCCACCCCCATGAGTGGCAGCACTATAAGTGGTAACCATCTATAAGTATCCGTGAGGACAGTGGATGGGAGGGTCAAGCTGGGATCTGAGAGAACTAGCAGCCTTCCGATAGCAGCACACACACAACTGTACTGACTTGCGATGACCGTGCGCATAATTATCACCTCCTTGCTTGTTATACTGGTTACTACAATAAACCTGTTACTATTTATCCCCCGTTTGTCTATACCATATTCCTATTAGCACGGAATATAACAGATTTATTTTTTTATTTTACTGTGTGGCTAATCCCTCAGCTGTATTTCTGGTCTGCAGGTATTCACTTCCAGTTTTCATGTGCTGAGTTAGTAAAAATTAAACATTCATAAATTTTAGAAAAGTTTCTGCTGGTTTGTTTTGAAAATAAATATTACAGCTCTGGTAGCAGTAACATAAAAACAAAATGTGAAGAACAAGTTTTAGGTGATTTTTATGCAACACTCAGGTTTAGAATTAACTAAGTTGGAGTGGAATGATAATATTTGCAATAGCAATGACTTGTCCCTGTCAAAGTTGATAATGGGTGAAGCTATATTTTTACTGTTGGCACATTCTAGGCAGTGAGACAATTGAAGAAAGTGGTCAGCCCAAGTGCTCATTTGCTCAATTTCTTCTCTATCAACTATAATGACATGCCAGAAACAAGGCATTTTTTCTGTTAATGGAACAAATTTAAGGCATGAGGGTTTCTGACTTTAACAAGAGTATTAGTGCCAAAGGAATAGCATCAGGGTGATTCAGCTGGAATTTGAAATCAGTTTGTTGATTCCATCTTTTATTATATATATATTATACTGACATATCAGTACTGATTCTTATTTTGTGTGCAGTGTCCATTTAGGATGTGGGTGATCATTGCTCTCCATAAGTCCCTATCCTTTGTAGTATTAAACAATGTTTTCCCAATCAGTTCATATTCTTCTATCCATTTACACAAACGTATTAGGTATGTTACATGCTGTTTATCTCTGACCCCCATGTATGTTCTGTGAGTGTCAAATTCTTCAAGCTCCCTTTCTTCATTATGTGTCTCAGAAATTTCAACTATTTCTGATCTAAAAGTGTTATTTTCATTCTTATTTTCATTAAAACTTCATTGTTACTTACATGTTCTGTCTATGATATTCTCAGCATCCTTCTGTAAAGCCACACCTTTGTTGTCTGAAGTCTTCTTATCATCTTTGAGGAAACTGTTCAGCAGTCACTGCGATATAAGAGGATTGATATTACATAACAGTTCATCACTCTTATCTTTGCTTTTAAGGAAATTTTCTCGTTTCTTAATACTTTCTTTAGCTTTTGGAAGGTATCTTTTACTATTCCAATGCACATTCAAATTTCCATGTCACATTTCCCATCATCTATTATAAGACTTCCTAAATAGTTAAAGATCTATACTTGCCTGATTTTGACATCTTCCATGCATGGCTGACATCTTGGGCTGTCCTGTTTGTTAATAATCATACATTCTATCTTCTTGACAATTAATAGTTAATCATTTCTTCTCACTTTACTTTACTACCTTGTCTAGGTGTTCCTGTAGTTTTCTTTCTGTCTGCCATCAATATGGTGGCATCTGTGTGATCTTTAAATTAGCTTGTTCTACTTGCTTACAAGTGGGAAAATTAAAGCTTTATATAAGCACATCAATAAGCATATAACCTAATGATGAGAAAAAACAGCTATTTTACACAACAATAATTAGTTTTTCAACATAATCTCCTTCCTTGTAAATGCACTCAAACCCAAAACTTCTACAGAGATCAAACATTGTACTGAAAATTTCAGATCAAAATTCAAACTTATTATTAGTTTTTTGTGAAAAGCTTAGTTTGCTGAAACTAAGATGCTGATTGGTTAAGAGGTAACATATTGGAGGGGTAACAGGTAGGTATGGAATATTCCATCATGGTATTGCTTCATAAATTCTATGAAGCCAGTAGCACATGCTTCGAGACCGTTACTGCCCACGGAACGAAGTTACAGTCAAATCAAAAAAGAGAGTTTAGCAATAATCTACGCTGTAAAAAAATTTCACAGGTTTCTTTACGGAAGAGAATTTACTCTGCAAACAGATCACAAAACGCTGTTAACAATATTTGGTTCAATAAAAGGTATACCAACTTGGTGCGGTTTGTGTGAAGATGTTAAGAGATATCAGAAGGTTTGAATGATCAGAAGGCTTAAAATTGTGCGTGTTCAATATCTTCCATCCACAACAATTAATAAAAGACAAAAATAATGATTCAAAACATAACAATTGAATTTATTAAGTATTTGATGTACATGCATGTGAACTGAAAAGATTAGACAGAGTTGTGTCTCTTAGACTAGTAGATATTTTTACCTAAGCTCATAACGAATAAATTGATTATTAAATTGTAGTTTAGAAGAATGAGTATGTGTTGAATGTTTGGAATTGTGTATTGTACAATTTGGAAAAAGTTCAGAATTATACTTGCATGAAATGTTGTAAAGTTCTTTTACGTCTGACTGCATTAGTCAAGACAGGAGTTCTTTAAGGGTCACATTTTGGCAGCGGAGTTGAGGCGCATGAGTGAGTAAAGAGTGTCCAAGAGAGAGTGAGAAAAAGAGAGAGAGAAACACTCGTGTTTTGTTTTTACAGTATGTTGTCTCACGTGACAGGATCACACTTAGTTGGCGCCAAAAACAGATCTGTCGCGTGGAGGTAATTTGATTGGTCGAAACTGACCAATCAGCGAGCTAGATTGAAGGTGATTAACCAATGAATGCTTGTTATATATTTTGTAAGATCATGGTGGTGAATGTCACAACAGGAATAGTGCATTTCCAAACGGAGGGTAAACTGGCTGGCGTGGAAAATTCCACAAACTCACACGGCAAATCGACTACAGTGTTGGGGTATAATTCTATTGAATTATAATTTCAAAATGGAATATGTGCCTTCAAAGAAGCTAGGTCACGCCGATAGGTTGTCGAGATTAATACCTAAATATACGAAACCACTGGAAGAAACAATAATAGCGGCGCTAAGAGAAGAAAGTGAATTGTCGGGTCTGTTATTCAACACTATTAGAGAACTACCGGTTACGCTAGAAGATGTGAAAAAAGCAGCGGAGAATGATGATTTCATTAAAAAAAATGAAAAAGCAAGTCTGGTTGAACGAGAAAACTAAAAAAGGAATTAGTGTGTCACCTTTTCAATCTGCGAACAAGTATTACTATAAGCAGACAGAGTTCTAATGCTGTTGTCACAGTTAGCTCCTCCTCATTTCCTTAATCCTTCAACAGGGGTCTCTCTCTCTCTCACGAGTATAAATACTGGCTGACCTTTCGCCTCTTCCTCTTTTTACGGCTTACGCACACGTGCGGTCAGCTATCTCAACTCCGGCCTCAGGCCACAACCTCGTGCCGCAAACTCGGGCCGCAACCTCGGGCTCCAACCTCGCGCGTGAGGCGAGGTAAAAAAAAAACTTTCTCTTTTTCACTTACACCAATATGTGACCTCTCACACATACAGCGTTTCCCATATTCTGGGAACACGCTAAAAACAATATACGCGTTCGTACGGACACTCAACACACACATAACTTTCCATACAAACACTCTGTAGCATTTCATGTCTTCGTGTATTAATGTTTGTTATTAATATATATTTGTTTGCATACATGTATCGGTCTTGTTTGTTTCTTTATCTTCTTTGGACTCCATTATAGTCCAACATTCTCATGTAGCTGGACCGGCCAGTGGGAAATCGTAACCCAGAGATATCTCATCTCTCACACATTCACACGCACGGTCCTCTACACCGTGTACTCTACAAAAGAAAATTCTGAAAGAATTTCACACTGGCCATCCAGGGATTTCGAGAATTAAATCTCTAATGAGAGGCTATACTTATTGGCCGAGGATGGACCAAGACAGAAAATTTGGTGAAACGGTGCAGAGAATGTCAACTGGCAGCAAGGGATCCACCGGTAAAGATTCAACCATGGCCAAAGACAGATGTCCCATGGACTCGGTTGCATATCGACTATGCAAGGCCCATAAATGGATCTTATTACCTGATTATTGTAGACAGTTTCGCTAAATGGCCAGAAATTGTTAAGTGCAGACATATGACTGCAACAAATACAATAAACGGACTTAATGGAATTTTTAGTCGCTTTGGACTCCCTAAAACTTTAGTCAGCGACAACGGAACGCAGTTTACGGGAAGAGAATTCAATGAATTCTGTACATCATTGTCCATCGATCACGTGACAACGCCAGTATATCATCCAAGATTGAATGGACAGGCAGAAAAATTCGTGGACACCTTTAAACGAGCGTTGAAGAAAAGTCAAGGTGTGGACACGAATGAAAGAAGTATTCAGAAATTTTTGGCAGTATATAGAATCATGCCAAACCCGAATACGACGTCAGGGTTATCGCCAGCAGAGTTAATGTTTGCAAGAAAAATACGTTCTGTGTTCGACAGAGTCCGGCGAAAAAAACTGCTAAAAAAGAAAACCAGATGATGAAAACATATAAGCCAGGTGACAAAAGTTTTTTTCAAGAACTTTAGGGTTGGAAAAATGTTTAGAGAAGAAGGATTGATAACCAAAAGAATTGGACAGGTCATATATGACATAAAAGGGCAAAGATTTCGGTGCAAAAGACATTTGAATCAATTAAGACCCAGGCACACTACAGAGGTCACGGAAAATACTGAAGAGATTCCAATGGAAGTCCTGTATGACGCATTTGAAATCCCCGTTCCAGTAAGTCAATATTCACCAATGGAGGTATCCCCGACCTCAAGGCCAGAGGTACCAGTGTGTCAAACGCCACCACTGCAAGGAGGATTGAGGCAAAATAGACTTAGGAAAAAAGTTAATCAATTAAGTCCAGACCCTAAAAAGAGAAAATATTGAAGCTAAATTTCACGGGAAAATTTAGCTCAGGGGGAGGTGATGTAATGAATATGCAAACACCTGGGTTCCCCCTCACGGTAATATGATTGGCTGGTGTCAGCCATAAATACAGGCTGATGTAGAGGTACATGGGGGATGCCCATTGGACTACGCCATTGGCTATCATATTGACGAAGCCTATTGCTTACGCCTATTGCCTAAGTTTATTGCCTATGACTACGATGAGTACCAGTCGATTACGGCTACCTGCTAGATTGTACTACTCGGTTACAGTAGCCAAAACCACTTAGCTACTTCAAACAAATATATCCCTTTCCGGGACATATCAGTAATGATAATATTATCTGTTTCCTTATAAGGAAATATTTGGCATTCATTGACTGAGCAGCCAGTATTACTTTAGGTTGAAATTTATAAATTTTTTTTCTTTAGATATTTCTGAACAGGTCCGGCGCCATGCATGACATTCATATGAAAGTTTCGATCTGATGAGGTCATTTAAGAACTTGACTCAAGTTTTCAGGGTAATGTTTTGGCTTTATAGCAATTTTTGGTGTTCGGCAAAACTAGCTCTTACACAGCCTATTCTATGTTCAATCACCTTTTCTCCTATATTAAATTTGTTATAAGGTCATAAAAAATAGTAAGTTCAAATGACATAAAAGTATTTTGGACCATGTGGCCGATAAAAGAAAATCAGGCTCTATCCATATGGTTATTCTTATTGTTGCATTCAACCAAAATAGAGTTAACCATCCACAGTCTATAGTTGTCTGAACTGAAGGAGCCAAGGAAATCATACTGAATCTTTCAAGAATACAAGATAACAGGTGTGTCATAGAGAACAATCTTAAAAGTATGTTCAACTGTATGTCAATCAACAGAAAAAATGGTTTCCTAAGATAAATGGAAATAAAACTACAGAATTTGTGTGAGTTGATCACCATAGCCTTGTAAAGAAAAATTACATGCATCCAGTTACACATGCTACAAACATGAATATATATATATATATATATATATATATATATATACATATATATATATATATATATATATATATATATATATATATATATATATATAATGAACATTGAAGTCAACATTCAGAGGCAACAGGCTAAACACAATCATTAAGCCACCTGTGTTTTTTCTTGGGTGTTTATATATATGGGTCAGTGGTGCATTGTGGATAGTCCATTCTAACAGTTATTTTGGCAGGAGTGGTTTGTTTATTATTTATTTATTTTTTTTTTTTATTAATTTATTTTACTTGTTTTTCTTATTTTTATTTTATATACATAGGAGTAACTAAAGGACCATGGAAACAAAGAAACTATGCACACAAAATATCTTTTACAAATAATAAATACATGAACAGCACAATGCTTTCCAAGTATATCTGGGAAATTAAAAACAAAACACAAATCACACCAAAAATATCATGGAAAATAAAGAAAAGAACATCAGCCTACAACAATCAATCCAAAAACTGCAAACTTTGCTTGGAGGAAAAAATAGCTATTATTACATTCCCAGACCAAAACAAACTACTAACTAAATGATCAGAACTCATCTCAAAATGCAGACGCAAAAACAAATTTTTACTACATTACTTAAAAATTGAAAACAAGTAAAATAAATTAATCCAAGTAAATAATAAACAAATTAACAAACCACTCCCACCAAAAATAACCATTAGAATAGACTACAATAATCAACACTGCAAACTCTGATTAGACAAAAAATAGCTACAATTACCTTCCCAGACTAAAACAAACTACTAAATAAACGATCAGGACTCTTCTCAAAATGCAGACACAAAAGAATTTTTACTTCATTACTTAAAAATTGAAAACTGAAAAAAATAAATAAAAATTAATAAAATAAAAAACAAATAAGCAAAAACAAGTAAAATAAATTAATCCAAATAAATAAAGTAAATAATAAACAAATTAATAAACCACTCCCACCAAAATAACCATTAGAGTAGACTACAACAATCAATCCAAAAACTGCAAACTCTGATTGGACAAAAAAATAGCTATAATTACCTTCCCAGATCAAAATAAACTACTAAATAAATGATCAGAACTCATATCAAAATCTTTTACTACATTACTTAAAAATCAAAAAAACGAAAAGAATAAATAAAAATATATAAAATGAAAATAAATAAGAAAAAACAAGCCGTTTCCTCTAAACCAAGGTCATACCAATGACAGTTGGGCAAATCTGCTTCACTCCATCTGAAGTTTATGTCATTGAAAGACAGCATGTTCCAAATCAATTGCCAGCTAAGCAAAAACTCAGAGTTGCTGAGATAATCTGCTGATAGTGTGCAAGACCAGAAAGAGCGCAACTCTGATGCCGACAAGCTGAGCCAGCCACACAGAGGATCCTTCATGACCCCTCCACTAATTTACTATACAATAGCGTATGAGGCCAAGAAAGGTCACTAGATAAGGGAAGATATGGTTAACCGACACTCTCTGAGGAAACTTGACAACCTTCCATGACCACGACGGCGCTTAGCCCAAGAAATGGTAGAAGTGATGGTAAGGCTAGGGAAGATGTCCATAACACTCCACACCAAAATCACGTCCTCCGTCAAAACGAAGCGTAAGAAAGCCAACCTTAAGGCGTGTCGATGACTCGCCAGGTGTGGCAATCCCAGTCCCCATGATATGGATGCTGGAAACAGGCTTTTTTATGGACCCAAGGTTTGCGACCTGTCCACAGGAGGGTGGTGAACACACGCTTGATCGCCTCCATGTGGGTCCTGCATAGAGGAAGTACAGCCAAGTGGTAAAGGATGAGAGACAAGACGTAAGTGGTACACACCTCAGCTCTACCCTTCAAGGAAAACCTCCTTTGGAGCCAAGTCTGGACCAATGCTTCGACCTTTGCCTGTACCTCTGACCAATTCTTCTTTAGCTGAAGTCCGGGCCCAAACCACACTCCAAGAATGCGAATGGATCCATCAGTTCAACCAAAGGGCCCCTGAAGCGCAACTCCCTTTCCAGGCACCTAACTGCAAACTGGAAGACTTGTTACGGTTGATCTTGGCCCCTGTCACCTTCTTGTACTGTTCAAGCGCCTTCTGCATCACCTTAATATCACTGCAGCATGACACGAAAATGGATGTCATTGGTGTATACAGAAAACCTGGCTCGAGCTCCACCAGGGCCAGCAACTCTGTGGAGGGTCGGACTGCATGGCTTGTCCCTCAGCCTGTGAAGGAGGGGCTCCAACACCAAAGCGTAAAGTAAGGGCGACAGTGGACAACCCTGTCAGGCTGACTGAGACAGCGCAAAAGCAACCAACTGCCTTTCATTCACCTGTACCACAGGAGGCTGGTCCACTTGCAGAAGTTGGGTTTGAATCCAGTGGCCTGCAGGACAGCAGACAGGTATTGATGGACTGATCCAAATTGATCAGTGTAGCTCGCTTGTCATCTTTTACACTCTCTATGAGCGTGCGGGTCAGATGCAGGTTGCTTTGAATTGTTCGTCCCTTCACAGCAGAAGTCTGCCCAAGTCCCAACAAGCACACAACAACTGACTGCAAACGCACCATCAGGATCTTGGCCAAAATCTTTAACTCTGTGTTTAGCAGAGTTATGAGCCTGTAATTGTCTAAATCCCACCAACACCCTTGCTCTTTATCAACAGTGTGATCATACCCCTAGAAAGAGATTTGCCACTGCCGACCTTTTTCAATACCAATACCTCTGTGATCTCACCCATGCAGCTAGCCACTTCAGTCAGCAAAAGCTGGGGAAAGTCAGCCAAATAGCTGTGAAACTCATCACCATTGAGACCAGGCTCCTTTGTAAAACAACTCTTGAAATGCCGCCGAAATGCCTCGCACATGTCCTTGGTCGATCTCAAAGAATGCCCCTCACGAATGTACCTCAACGGATATCTTCCTTGCACAATTCTGCGCCCATGTTCACAGCTTTGTTAGACATCTTATTTAACCTATGTCTAACTACCTGACCCTGGTAGTGCTTGCTAGGCATGCATTGCAGAGCTTGCCTAGCTACATCTATCTCTAGGAAATCCCCCCAGCCACAGCCCGGAACAGACTGTCCTCTCAAGTCTTCACCTTTCTAACTTTATCTAGAGTGAGTTGTTGGCTATATTCAGTGGTGAAAGACCTAATCATATCCTTAAGCCTCTCCCAATAACTGCTCCCACTGCACTAATCTAGTTTAGCTGTTGCTGAAATTCCCACATGTCCAGTAAGGACAGATTGAACTTCCATTGTCCAGCCATACTAGGTCTATTACCTAACATCATTCGGACACAGACGAGTCTATGATCTGAATAGTCTAACCAGTGAAACATGGGACAATTTAGTAAATCTAGGTCGACCCTTCTCACTTAAAAGCCCACATCCACATCTCCCGCCTCGGATGATTGTCTAGGTATATATAGATAAAACCAAACTCGTGGATCAGATCAACCAAGCTACAATCGTCCCCTGTCTATCTTGGGGTCCAAGATGATATTCCAGTCGCCCATTAAGACTAAGCACGACGAATCCACCAGAAATGGCCCCAACCAACGGAAAAGTCAACACCCTCCCCAAGATCGTTGGGCGCATAAACTACAATGACCCGAAATGAACCATTGCTCACGGCAATATCGGCCACAACCAACCGATCTTTCTCAATGATGAAAGGTCCCTCTCAGAAGCTCCCTATCTATTGAGCACACTTTATCCTTCTTAGGGAAAGTCCTTATTTTCCTTTCCTTGTCTAGCAAAACGTTGAGAGAGAGAGAGAAGGGGAGACCGGAGCCCTGGAAGGAGAGAAAACAAGACTCCTTGCCTTACCTTGATCATCAGTTCTTGCAGGCAAAGCTGGTGCAGATTGGCACTTGATTGCTACAAGGGCCTTCTCTGCCCGACTCCGACTAGATCTCCTTTCCTTTTTCGCATTTTTAAAGTCCTTTTCCTCCTCTTCGTCCCTCTCCCTCTTCAATGATGAGTATTGAGTATGAGGCCTTTCCTCCACATCCATGTAGAGGTCCAGCTGAGGCAACTCTTCCATGATATGCTGTTTTGTGTGCTGCTGCTGGTCCTCATTTTCGTTGGGTTGCTGCTCTAGCTACTGTTTTTGCCGTACAGGCTGCTGCTGCTCTTGCTGCTTCTGTTGCTGCTGCTGCTTCTGCTGCTGTTGCTGCTGCTGCTTCAGTGTTGTTTCAGCTGCTTTTCAGATGACTTATCAGCTCCTTTGCTGGGGACATCCTGCTGGGGAGGCGGAGTTGCCACCTTAGATCTCTTCCTTACCACCTCAGTCCACATACTGGAACCACTAGGTGAATTCTTGGGTGCTTCCTCCTTGGGCTGCTCTGTTTTTGATGATTGCATCTGCAGTGCTGGCTTCTTACTGGGACACAGTTTTGCATGGTGCCCCATGGCACCACAAGACCAGCAGTAAAGATGGCGCCCCTCTACCACTATGTAAATGTTTCACCCACCACATGTGAACACATTCGGGATGTTGTTAAAGTTCTTCCTGGTTAGGGTGACCATCAGTTTGACATCAATAGTGGCAAGGCCAGATTTCCCTTTTATTGTGGAAACCTTGTCCATCAATCCATATATCGAAAAATAGGCCCCCAGATGGTCCTCAGTGATGTACATGGGCACGTCATGTAATGTAATTCTGGTCTTCCTGGTGCCCATGTCTTCCGTTTGGAGACGGATAGATTTGGTGGTAAGGATGTTGCCAGTCAATGCCTTAGCTGCCTCCTCTGTTGCCAGCAGGATGTCCCACATGGCATTCTGTGAGCCAACACTTTGGCCACAATGTTTAAGGCCTTCAGGGCCTCTTCCATCATTTCCTGTTGACGGCAATAATTTTTTTGGTTTTTCACATCTGTTGTCAACAGGGAGTTGGTTCTAGTGGTGGCTGCCTCCATCACCAACAGCACCACAATCAGTTCATTCCTGAGATATAGTCTCTGTATTCCTCTCTCAAGCAGCTGTAGTACTCCAGCCCTCTCTCGGACCTTTCTGCAGTCCAAGCAGATGTTGATGGAGTTACTGGATTGGTGGCGAATGGCTCTTTGGAAGCACCCACCATAACAGGGGATTATTCTCTTGACACATTTAAAACAAACAGTTAATAATCAGAACAGTAAAACAAACAATGCTGATAAACACAAAAAATATCAAATGTCCAGGAAAAAAGAGACTTCTTAGGCATAGTCTACATATGTTGATTTCCACTGCAGAAAGTTACAACTAACGTCCAGTTGGCAGACGAAAAATAAATTAGGCTGTAACTAAATACAGATCCCACAAACAAAAGCAAAGAACTCATAGTTTAAACAACACGAAAAGCCAAACACAGGTCTGTACTCAAGTAAACATAATGTTGAATGATGGATATTTATCTAACACAATATCCACACTTGAACCAGTAGCCAACCAGGACTCAGAGAATGGGATTGCCTAAGTGGCAGAATAGAACATTCCAACTTGCTAAATGTACCAGCTGTTTAAACCTCTGGGATCAGAAAGCTTACAATACAGCAGAGCACTAATCTGTTTATTCAATAACTCTCAGTTGCTTTTTTTGTATTCACCCTAAACTTCATCCATGCCAGATCACTGATGATATTAGATTAGGGAAAAGTCAGAAATCATAGGGAACTAAATCTGGATTAATGGAGAGGGTACAGACAGATCACAATGATGTAATATTTTTCCAATAAATTCTATATGAGATGTGGAAGAATTACTTGCTAAGTCATTATGAATGCAAGTCACAAAGTACACAAGCTCACCCACTGGGGTATCACTACTGACTGCTACAGTCAGTTCTTATGTTATTCAAAATTTCCAAACTGATCTGAAACACAATCATATGTACATTGATAAATGTGTAAATGTTGCATTCAAATATTCCCAAGAAAACATGTTATAGAGGAAATACTGTAAGTTTTTTCCAGCAGTTTAAAACAACATATAAAACAAAATTCAGATATTAAAGAAATTGCCTTGAAATTTTATTCTATATTTTTGCAGTGATGAAGGAAAAGGAAATACATATATTTATAGATAGAGAGAAAGACACAGATAATGCTCACTGTGGAGTAATGATTAGCAAGCTCAATCTACAGACCATTACTAGTGTAGTAAATCAGATCCTCACTGGTTACCTAATACTTGTGGTCCTTTATGCCACATTAAGCTTAATTGAGTAAATATACACACACACAAACATTCACATAAAGAGCTTTTATGTTACATTTTACCTACTTAGTGAATTGATATTTATGTAGCTATAGATAAATGTATAAATTCATACACACACTATAAAATATATACATACATTATATATATATATATATATATATATATATATATATATATATATATATATATATATATATATATATATATATAATAAGGAAGCGGTTATATTTGTTCCAATGAGAGAAAAGTATATATTTTAAAAAAGAAGAGAGAAACTGCAAATCTTTTTGGTTATAATGTGGACTATTTTAAAAATATATATTATACTTTATTTTCCATATTTTTGCTCCACATGTTTCCAGTCTCACAATCTTCATCCACATATTATTAAAAGGAACTAATTTTCCTTATGTTTTCAATGTTTAACCATTGTCTTTTGTCTATAGTAGTAGCCCAAATGTTTTTCTTGGATTGGTGGTGAAAGTATTCTTCTGCTTGAGGGGCAATAAAATAATTAGGATTGATCAGAGAAGGGCAAAGGAAGGAGGTCTTCATTTTTATCTTTTTATGACCCCTGTATCTTCTTAGACCTATGTCCATTTTTGGGTATTGTGTGTGTGTGTGTGTTTTTTTTTGTTAGTATGTGTATGCATATTCCATCTCCATACATATATGCTGTCTTATTATAAGGAATTACTTTATACATACACACACACACACACACATATATATACATGAAGAAATATAGTCTTAAGGTGTGCTATACTTATGGGATAAAGTGCTCAATATCAGAGATAGAGCGTGTGTAAATATAAAAGTGAACATTGAAGTAAACATTTAGAGGCGACAGGCTGTTTCATGCTAGATGCAATCATCAGGCCATGAGTGCTGTTATTTTTCTCGGCAATTTATATATATGGGTCAGTGGTGCATTGTGGGTAGTCTATTTTGGTGGTTATTTTACCGGAAGTCGTTTATTTGTTTACTTATTTGGGTTAAGTTATTTTGCTTGTCATTATTTATTTTTAATTTTTATTTTACATTTTTATTTCTTATCTTATATATATATATATATTTTTTATTTTAATCAGTGTTTTTATTAACGTAGTAAAAATTTGTTTATATCGCTTATTTAATAGTTTTGTTTTGGTTTGGTTTGGAAAGATAATTAAAGCTATTTATTCAATTTTGGGGTTGATTGTTGTAGTTTATTCTAAGTATTATTTTGGTGAGAGCAGTTTTTAATTTGTTTCTTACTTCATGTATTTATTTGGATTGATTATCTTTATTTTGTTTTTTCTAACTGTTAATTTATCGGGATCGGTTTGTTAGTTTATTCATTTATTTATTGGGATGTATTTAGATCAATTTATTTTACTTGTTCTTTATTATTTATTTATTATACTGTCTATTTTTATTTACTCTTTTTGGGTTTCGATTTTTTAAGTAATGTAGTATTTTTTTTATCGTTATATAACATTTTTGGTTTGATTTTTATAGTCTAACTAATATTTTGGTCATAATGGTTTGTTAATTTGTTTATTATTTACTTTATTTATTTGGGTTCATTGATTTTGTTTTTTATTTTTTATTCATTTATTCTATTTCGTCTATTCTAACGGGTGTGATTTGGTAATTTGTTTGGGTTTTACTTATTTTATTGTCATTTTGTTTATTTATTTTATTTTTATTTTATTTTATTTTTTTTAGTTTTCGATTTTTAAGTAATGTAGTACAAATTTGTTTTCATGTCTGCATTTTGAGATGAGCTCGGATCTTTTATTTAATAATTTATTTTGGTCTGGGAAGGTAATGATATCTATTTTTTTCTCCAAGCAAAGTTTTCAACTTTTTGATTGGTTGTTGTAGGCTGATGATCTTTTCCTTATTTTCCAAGATATTTTTGGTGTGATGTGCATTTTGATTTTAATTGCCCAGATATACTTAGAAAGCATTGTGCTGTTCGCATATTTACTATTTGTGAAAGATGTTTTGTATGCATAATTTCTTTGTTTCCAGGGTCCTTCAGTTACTCCTATGTATACTTTTTCTTCATTATCTGGTGATTTTATCATGGCTTGGTATATTACGTTGTTTTGTAAACAATTACTGTTTAAGGAACATTCGTTCTTTATTCTAAAGTTATACATGGGTTTAATTTGTTTGTGTGGTCTGTTGATAATTTTCCTATTGTGCTTTTTTTTATTATTTGTGCCATGTTCTTGGTGCAACTGTAACTGATTTTTACTGTGTTTTTGTTGAATATTTTGTGTAGGGTGCTTGATTCCGGAAAGTGTTTGTGTAAAAGTGTGTTTGTGTGTGGTCAAACCAGTGTATTTGGTCATTATGTGAGTATGCTGTGTGTTTATGATCTGTTTAGTGCTGGTTTATTTGTTTATGATTTTTTTTTTTTGTATTTGTAGGTAAGAATAATTGTCTGTTTGATATATTGGCATAATTTTAAATTAAGCTTGATCATATTTGTAGATGTTTTGTGATACAAAGAGTTTTCTGTTGTCTGGTAATTTGATGTTGCTTTTGTGGGGGTAGTCTGTTCTTTAGTGTTTGGCTGATACCTATATATGACTTGTTGCATTTTGTGCATTTGAGTGCATAAATCACATTTTGGGGAATTGCAGTTTAAATTTTTTATTTATTGTGAATGACATTGTGGGGTTTTCAAAAGTGTAGGAGTTTCATTCTATAATGATATCACAAACCCCACATCTTTTTTGTTGCATTTTGTGACCCCTTGTATTGTGTGTTGGTGAAACATCCAAATTTAGAAACTTGCAAGAAAGCAAGAAAAAAAAGCGAAAGAAAGATTATTAAACAGTAAAGTTCCATAATCTTTAATAACACATGCCTAAATAATGACATGCTGCCAATATATATATATATATATATATATATATATATATATATATATATATATATGATGAAAATGTGGAAAAGACAAAGCAAAATCCGAATATGTGAGTTTACTGTTTTTTTATTTTGTTTTTATTTTTTGTTTTTCTGTCGACATCAGACGTTTCGGTCAAATAGACCTTCTTCAGGACATGGTTAATGGAGACATATTTATATTAAATTTAAGTTAAATGAAGAGATGATATATACAGGACTAGTCAGAAACAGAAAAACTGAAATTCTAAAGTCAGAGTATTCTTTCTTGGATTCGGATACGCTGCGAAAACCTGCTCCCAGGGAAGAGATTTTATCCTAAGTGGAAGGGGGGGGGGCTATTTTAAAATATATCCACAATAAAAACCTTAGGCAGATTTACGAGGCTGGCATGATATACACCTCACATACAATAAACACCAGACAGGGTTTCTTTAATATATCACCATTCCTAGCAAGATTAATGCTTGAAAAACATACCGATAAGCCATAGTTTTAAATAGGTTCCCCCCCTTTCCACTTAGGATAAAATCTCTTCCCTGGGAGCAGGTTTTCGCAGCGTATCCGAATCCAAGAAAGAATACTCTGACTTTAGAATTTCAGTTTTTCTGTTTCTGACTAGTCCTGTATATATCGTCTCTTCATTTAACTTAAATTTAATATAAATATGTCTCCATTAACCATGTCCTGAAGATAGTCTATTTGACCGAAATGTCTGACATCGACAGAAAAACAAAAAACAAAATAAAAAAACAGTAAACTCACATATTTGGATTTTGCTTTGTCTTTTCCACATTTTCATCATACCGTCAGATCTACATCTACATATTTGCTTACATATATATATATATATATATATATATATATAATATAAATCTATTTAAATTTGGTGGGTGAAAAAACTTGGACAGCACACTTTTCAAATAAATTGGCATCTGAGAAAAAATGGAAAAAAAGAAAGTACCAGAAACCTCCAAACAGAGTGAAAGAAATCGTCCAGTACCTTAAATCTTTGTATCAGTACAAAGAAAAAAAAAACCCAGCGAGCAATAAGTTAAAATGAAGAGTGCTCAATACTAAGTAGAGCAAAATTAAAATAAATAAATTCTAATGAGCCAGGTAGTACTTACCTAGGTTTCACCACATGGGATCATCAGGGTGAACTGGCCAGTTCATCCATAATGATCCCTAAGTGGGTAAAAGCACACACACACATGTAGATAAATCTGTAAGGTAACAGTCTAATGATAGAAAAAGTAATTTTTTTATAAAACAGATATTTACTTTTCAATAAAAATTCCTTCCTTATCAATTCACTTAATTTAGTAGTGAATATTAATCAATTAGTTTGAACATTATTCAATGAAAATTTTACATTAAACTTCAGCCAATAATTATGTGTTAGGCTACCAATTTATTGATACACCCTCTTATCTCTGAGTCTTTTATATGGATTTGGAATCCAGAATGATATAATCATCTATGATCTTTGGCCACTAAAGAGAAGATAAAGGTTTCTGCTCTGAAAATATACAAGAAGTGTCATCTCATGAGAAGTAAATTCATACTGCAAGTTATTCTAAAAAAACAAACAAAAGCAGTCATATTCAGAAGACCTGCATGTATGTAATATATATGCATATGTGGTGTTGTGTCTGCAAAAGTTACATGTGCTTGTACTGTTTAATGTATATACACAAACAGACACACACGCAAACACATGTACACAAATACACACACAGACACACACAATTTGACAGAATTTAAAATAAGATATTAGAATAATGCATTCCCCTCCCACTCAGTCTAAATAACTTCTACCCTGGATTGAGCAATAAAATCATAAAGTGGGAGGCAAAAAAGAAATTTAATTTTTAAAAACTAAAAGATTAAGTTAATTATAAAATTTTATTGAACTTTTCAGAAATTATTTGGTAATAAATTATTTTAATTTTTTTTTTCAAATTTTGTATAAATATTTTTAGGTCTGTCATTGAATTAAAACAGACATATGCACAAGCAAATATACATACACACATACAATCTAATTAAATTTAAATGAACACATGTGCCCCAAGGGCTAATTTTCTTTTTTGTCTAGCTGGGTAACTGCAAAAGAACATAAGCTAAAATGTGTGGCTTTTGAAGTCATTTTTATGACTCTTGTATTTAAACTGAATATATTTTTAATAAAAGTAGAATTTTAAATGAACAAACAATTTAGATTTGAAATTTGATCATCTTGTCATCAGTGAAGTGATGGGCACCAAACTGTTTATCTATATATATATAAAAGAAAGATTGTATCTCTATGTATATATGTTTGTTTGTACAACAACCAAATGCATGTCTTAATAACTCCCTTCACCCACTCCTTTCAAAATCAAATGAGCTGAGAAAAAGAAAGAAAGAAATTCACTCACCTTAGTTAAAAGAAAACTTTGAGTTCAAAGAGATTGACCAGCAAGCTGAAGAAAAAAACAAAACAAATTCACAAATCTACATGAAATTTTCTTTAGACCAATGAAAATGGTATAAAAGAAAGAGTGTGTCTGTATTTGTGCACTCATCAGTTTTGAATATTTTTATCCATTTCTCAGAAACTAATGCTCATATGATGCCAGATGTTTTTATATGTTAATAAGCACAAGAAAGGAATATAAAACTCAATTTTCAGAACAATAGGTTAAAATACAACAAATTTGATAGGTGAATTATGTAAAATACAAAAAGACAACATTATTCATACAGTAGAAAATATTGTTTTAATTTGATTGATTCATGTAAGTATAAGTTATTTACATAATTATTTTATTGGTGAAGTCTTCTAGACTATTTATTCAGTAGAATATGTATGATAATTCCAGCAAAGAACATCACATTGTGTATAGCGTGTCACTATTGTTATTCTTACATTAACAGCATGATGAGGAAGAAAAAGGAGCTTAGCGTTGATTTGAAACAGAGAATTATTAACTTCCACAAGTCAGGAAATAGTTACAGCACTATTTCAAGCTGGTTAGCTCTCCCTAGATCTATGGTACAGTCCATTATAATGAAGTTTAAACAGTTTGGCATGACAGAGAATTTGCCTGGGTGTAGAAGAAAATCCAAATTGTCACCGAGATATGCACAAAAACTGTCGCGAGGTTAATATAAATCCAAGAGTTATTTTGAAAAACATTGCCAAAAGTTTGGATATGATGGGTATCAGCGTAAATACTTGCACAATACAACATTGTTTAAATAGAAATGGGTTGTATGGAAACCAACCGCAACGAACCCCTCTTCACAAACCATGTCATATTGTTGCTCGGTTTACTTTTGCAAAATAGTTCTTGGAGAAAGAAAATTGCTTTTGGAAACATGTACGGAGTGCTGAAATAAAAATTAAGCTTTTTGGACATAATGATATACAGAAGATTTGGCACAAGAAAGGTAATGCTTTCCTCCTAAAGAACACAGTAGTTACATTAAAACATGGAGGTGGTTCGATGATATTTTGGGGTTGTTTTAGCACAAGGGGGACTGGACAATTAATTGTGATAAGAGGAATAATGAAATCTGCAGACTATATCAAAATTTTGGATGAAACTCTAGAACTATCGGCGGAACAGCTTCGGCAATTTACTTTACAGCAAGATAATGATCCCAAACATACATCTAAATCAGTGATTGCATAGCTTCAGAAAAAGATTACATTTCTGTCATGGACTTCAAATGACTCCTATTGAAAATCTAAGGCAAGAATTGAAATTTCGACTAAATCGTCAGTCAACAAAAAACCTTCAGTAATTAGAAAATGTAACCATTGAATAATGAAAGAAAAATATTTAAGGATGAAGCATAATAAAAAAAGAAAAACTATAAACAAGAAGAAGAATAAAAACAAACCTAAAATCGAAAGACCAGTTACCGAAAATCAGCTCTTAACTGTAAAATACAAAACCCAATAAAACTAAGACATTATTGTATTAGAAAAGTTTTTAATTGCTTTTATGAATAATATATGTTAAGGTTAAGAATAATATTGTCTGAAGCCAAAAAAATTTCTGATGAAATATGAATTTTTACAAGAATTGTTTTCTTTTTTTTTACAATTTTAATTACAATAATTTATAAAGTTGTTAAATCTTTTAAAATTCTGTTTCAATGTACTGTTATTAGCTAAAACTATTTTTACGAATTATAAATCTCAAAGCTTATTACAATCTGCAAATTACCAGTATTTAAAAAAATTACATTGTTTCTGGATGTGTATAAACATGCCTTCTTTTAAAGCTAAATATGAGTACGAAATAATAATAACTCTCTTTACTCACTCCTTTCAAATTTGGGCGAACTGAGGAAAAAAGACATAAAGAAACTTGTGAGCCTGTGTGAAATTTTCTTTTTGGACCAATGAAAACTTTAAGGTCAAAGAGATTGACCAGTGAGCTGAAGAAAAAGATAAAACAAATTTGTGAGCCTATGTGAAATTTTCTTTGGAGCAATGAAAACATTGTTTTTATAGAAATTAACCATGGAGCCTAGAAAAAGAGAGAAAAGAAAATAGTGATCCTATGCATAACTTTTTTTGATATAAAATAAGGAGAAAAATTAAATCAACAAAAGAAGAGTATTCAAAGTCATGTGAAAAGTTTAATTTCTGTTCACACGTCGAGCGTTCAGATTTTTGCCAGTGTCAAATTACTCACTGATTATATTATCAGCGTAATGAATCACTTGGCATTTCAAAGAACTTTATTTCAACCATTGAAGAAAGCTAAGTATTCCTCATCATTACCATCCATCATTAATCTTCTTGGTGTGAGTAAACCATCTGTTTATTTTAACCCCAAAGTCCCATGTCACTATAGAACAACATCAAACAAGACTTTTAGCAACTCAAGAGAAAGCAAATGCAAGGGATTCTCCAAGGAGAGCTATGGAGGATACTAGAAAACAGAAAGAAACATATTTACAGCCTGAAAGTGCACAAAATTCTTTACATCAGGTACTTGAAACATCAGAACAAAGGGAAGAAAGACTGTAAGCTGAAAGAAACAGAACAGCTGCAGAAGATCAGAGACAGGAAAGCTTTCGGAAGGAAAGAGCTAGAGCAGCTGAAACTCCTGAGCAAAGACAGGAAAGGCTTCAGGTAGCCAGAGATAGGTATGATGCTTGCAGAGCAACTGAGACTCTTGAGCAAAGATTGCAGGCTAATCGAGCTAGGTCTGCTGCTAGCAGGGCAGTTGAGACTCATGAGGAAAGAGACGAAAGACTAGAAGCTAATAGAGCTGGGTCTCCTGAGAAAAAAAAATGAAAGACTACAAGCCAATAGAATCTGGAGGGCTGCTCACAGATCAGCTGAAATGCCTGCACTAAGGCACAAAAGGCAGTAGGTTGGCAGAACTGGGGAATGGAGAAAAGCTGCCCATACTGCTTTTAACTATCAGCCGGAGCATGACTACGTTTCTGAAAAGAAAGTAACGATAGGCTCTATGTCTAAAGTCTGTGGTAAATGTGAAGCCAAGATGTTTGAATGAGAAACTCCAGGAAGGTGTTGTTCGAGTGGCAGCAACCAAGATTCCATTATTGGAAGATCTGCCACAGACTGTGAAGCTTCTTCTTTTAGGCATCACTCAAGAGTCAAAACACTTTTTGGGAAACATTAGGGAGTACAATTGTGCTTTTCAAATGACTTCATTCGGGGCTATCCTTATTAGGAGAAGTTAGTTTCACACCCACTTTTAATGTTTTTACTATAGGATTAGATCCCCACTGCTACTAACAAATGAAGAGCCACAATTTCTTCAGTTATATTTTGTTGGAAACTTCAAAGAACAAGCAGCCAGGTGTAATTCTATTTCACTTGGCACCAGGCTTGCGCTTACACTGAGACTGCAAGGGATAATACATTGTAGAAATAGCTATGTCAAAAGCTTTAAATATGCTCTGGAAAGTGCTCCTACTCACAACTTTAATGTGATCATTGATGCAGACAAGCAACCTACTGGACAGCATACAAGATGGTTTAATGAACTCTTCTGCAATGAAATAACAGTGGTTCTCCAGGGTGAGCAACATAACAAGAGAAACATTGTTCTAAAACAACGGGACAACATGCTTCAATGAATTAATGAGACACATCAATCTTATGATGCTCTTCAGTATCCTAGTGACACTGAGATCTCTGGAGGTTGATCAAACAAAAAGAAAAAGAAAGAAGGAAAGAATAGAAGAGAGTCTACTAACTGGATAATAATTTTTGAAATTGTAGGAAGATGGATTGAAAAGTTGAGAAGAAAATTAAAAACGAAATGCACTGAAAAATCATGTTTTGAGATAATTGCAATGAGAATGGAACCCAAATTTAACTTGACAAAATTCAGTAAGATTGAACAAATCCAAAGCTGCCTGTCCTTCACCACAATTCACCAATAAGAAAGAGACCATTAAGATATGCACAAAGATGTCAGATAAAATAAAAACATATTTTGAATCAACCACACAAAAGAAAAGAATCCCCACACACTCATCATTATAATTTTGGTGACATTCGTCCAGAGAAAATTTTATATCCAAACATTAATTCAGATTCCCTTGGATACAAGTGGTAAAAAAAAAAATTAATTATTATTTTGAAGTGACCATGGACAGGAAAGCTGTGTGGTCTATTTGATTGTAAGATAAATACATAAGACAGAGAAAAGATAAACTTTCAATTTAAGGAGAGTTGAAATAGATTTTTCTTTCTCTAATTCTTGGGTAATCTGATTGATCAAAAGGATCCCAGCATGGAGCAAGCTGACAGATAAAGACTAATGACTGAAAATCTCTTTTATCTTCGCTGTGCCATCTGGAAGTTGGATTTATCACTCCAGCTAGGAAGCTGAGCTGAGCTGAGGTTGGCTGTTAACAAAGTGGAAGAAGGAAGAGAAGGAGAAGAAAGAGAAGGGAGAGAGAGAGAGAGACTAGCACCGCCTACAGGTACAGGTGAAGTGTAAATAGAGTAGGAGTTAAGGGGTAGCTTGATCCCTCTGATCACTCTCAAAAAGGGGCTGGACAACACCAAATTTGGAAAACCACTTGAGTAAATGTATTTTTATATATGGAAATTTAGAAAAGGTTGATAATTAGAGTAGAAGACAACCAAACTCAGACCCTAGTCAATCCTACCCCTGCCAGATGCAGGACTTCATATAAGCTGGAGATTTTGGACTCATAAACAGTTGAGGTAACAGAAGAACAGGAGACACAACATGAAGAGAGACAGAGACAGACACCTGAATCCATTGTTCAGTGAGACCTCCTGACCAAAGAGCTTGTGCTAGACATGAAGACAAGAACTTAGAAATTTAAGTTACTACTAAAACAAGCTGCAGACTCCAAAGGAGATTCCAGTGTCATTTGATTGTAACAAGAAGTGGGAATGTTTAAAACTGCTGTATGCAACAAATCATATATAAACCAAATTGTTTTTACATTTTTAACCCAAGTTAATTCATTATTCCAAAGGATTCTTGTGTGTGTGTGCGTGCGTGTGTGTGTGCGTGCATGTGTGTGTGTGGCTCCCAAATGGTTGAACCATCTTCATTCCAAGTTTGCTTCATCAATGATCATCTCACCCTCTGAGACCAAAAACACAATGTGGTATAGGAGTGTATGGTCATGAACAGAGAAACGCCAGCTAAGTCAAGTGGAACTGTGCCACCAACATGATACCAGAAACAAAATGATTCATGTTCTAATGAGTGAAGAGTCAGCAAAATGGTAATTCCCATGATCTGAAGGGACTTGAGGACCGACGACTGGGTGACATAATTGGTTACTACAGTCTAGAGCTGACAACAGGGGTACATATTTGGTTACCACTGATAAGGATTGACACAGTGGCATTACATTATTGGTTGCCATTGACCAGGTTCAACTCGGGTGTTGCATATCCTCTGCAATTTGTTAATGAGGAAGATGGTTACCATTTTAGTATTAAACATTGTAATCTGGAGGGTATCTTAAACAAAGAAGTATCATGAAAAGAATTCTATATGCACTGTTTTATGAGACATGGCAATTCATTTGATCATCTTCATCAAGATCACTTTCATCAATATTCAATTGATATGGCTGCTACAATGGAGTCTGAGGGGCTGTGTTTCATTAGAAACAATCAAAAGCAACTGTGATTGAAGAATTATATTCATCTGAGAGATGCTGTAAACAATGATGTAGCACCTGGCAAACTTGGGCAGTTCTGTATTCTCCCATCAAGTTTTACAGGAGGGCCTCTACATGCATGAAAGGACGCAGGATGCCATTATCTATGTATGCTACTATGGTAGGTTAGATCTCTTTGTAACCTTTACATGCAACCCAAAGTGGAAGGATATTGAAGACAAACTTTTCCGGTACCAAAAGACCAAAAATAGATCTGATCTCCTTGCCAGAGTCTTGAAGAACCTGGAGAAGCTCATGGATCTGATTAAAAAGGGGAAAAAATTTAGGTCCATAATGTCTGACATGCACAAAATTGAGTGGCAAAAATGGGGGCTACCACATGCTCACACTCTGCTTTGGCTGGTAGCAAAAATTCTCTCTAATGAAAATGACAGGATAATCTCAGCAGAGTTTCCAAATCCACTGACAGACAAGGAGATCTATGAAATTGCTAAAAGGAATATAGTACATGGCCCATGTGGGAGGGGCTTTAACCTCAACTTGCTATGTCTAAAGTATCTCTGCATGCTCAAAGAAGTTTCCCAAGAGACTTCTTATGGAAACAGAAACTGATAATGATAGAAACCTTTCTTACAGGTGTAGAAGCCCAGATGATGGTGGGTTTTCAGCAAAAGTTGGACAACATGAGGTCGACAACCAGTGGATAGTACCCTATTGTACCTTGCAGTCAAAGATATTTAATGCCTATATTAATGTTGAGTTATGCAACTCATTGAAATCCATCAAGTATGTTTACAAGTACACCAACAAGGAATCAGATGCAGCCATGTTTGGCTTACAACAAGAAAATAGCTGAGATGAGGTAACCCAGTATCAAATGGGTAGATACATCAGTAGTAATGAGGCATTTTGGTGCATGTTTGGCTTACCATTAAAAAAAGACACCCAGCTATTGTGTAACTTGCAGTACATTTGGAAAACAGTCAACATGTCAACTTCACTGAAGCAAATGCTGTTCAGGTAGCCCACACACCCAATAATACTACATTCACAGCTTTCTCCAAGCAGTGCCAAAATGATCCTTTTGCCTGCACACTTTTGTACTCTCAAGTACCATCTTATTGCCTGAAAAGGCAAAAAGGAATGGGTGCATATATTACTAGGTCGAGATGTACTAGAGCACCCTGGCATTAAGTTTGATGAATGCCTAGGTAGAGTGTACACTGTATATCCCAGCCAACATGAATGCTTTTATCTTTTCCTTCTTCTTCACAAAATTTGAGATCCAACATCCTTCCAGGATCTTAAAAATGTAAACAGACTGGTTTGTACAACCTACCAAGAAGCATGCTTGTCAAGGCTTGCTTGAAGATTGTGGGATGTAACAATGGCTGAGGCTATTGTGTCACAATCTCCTGGGAATCTTAGATTGCCTTTTTCAGTCCTATTTCAAACATGCAAAGTAAGTGATCCTGTCCCTCTGTGGCATAAGTATTGAAATAGCTTATCTGAAGACTTTAAGCATCAAGCCCAACTCCAATTTTCAGGTATAGAAATAGATTTCAGTGATAAAATTTACAACATGGCATTAATCATTATATAAAACTATGTCATTTCTATTGGAAGGAATGTGTTACCGACATATGTGTTACCCAAAACTGGGACTGATGCCTTACCCACAGAGGTGTTGAGAGAAACATCCTATGACATCAATGCCCTGTGTACATATGTTGATGAAAATGAATAAAGGTTGCTTCTGGGCCAAAGGAGAGCTTATGACACTGTTGTTGACAGTGTCTGCTTCTCCAAAAGTGGAAGGTTCTTGCTAGATGCTACTGGAGGAACAGGAAAGACATTTGTTACTAAGCTGCTTTTGGCCAAAGTTTGACAACACAAGGACATGAATTTGGCAGTGGCCTCATCTGGTATTGCTGCAACTTTGCTGCATGGTGACCAAACTGCAATCCAACTTTTAAGCTTCCATTGGATTTGACTTCATCCAATAATACAATTTGCAGTATCAGCAAAACTTCTGAATTGATCCAAATGCTAAAAGAGTGCAGGTTCATCATATGGGATAAATGTACCATGGCACACAGGGCAGATCCGGAAGCATTGAACTGAACCATGAGAGGCATTAGGGATTGTCAGTTGCCTATGGGATATATAACACTCCTGCTATCTGGAGACTTTAGGCAAACACTGCCAGTCATACCAAAAAGGACCACCAGAGCTGATGAAGTCAGAGCATGTCTCAAATTTTCTCTGTTCTGGCAACATATTTGAACGTTGACTCTGAGCACTAACATGAGAGCACAATTATTTAGAGATCAGCTGTCAGCTCAGTTCTCCTGCAACATTTTGAGACTTGGCAATGTACCTTTAGATGCCAATGGAGAGATGACCATTAGACCGGTCTGCAATGTTGTCAGTACTGCTGATGAGCTTAAGGCCAAGGTTTTCCCAAACCTCTAACATAATTACAAAAACTACAATTGGTTATGTGACTGGGCAATACTGACTCCAAAGAACAATGCAGTTGACAGAATCAATGAGCAACTGTTGCAGTCCCTCCTGGAAACATCCCATATCTACAGGTCAGTGGATACCATTCCAGATCCAGAACAGGTGGTCAATTATCCAATGGAATTTCTGAACTCTCTAGAATCTCTTGGATTACTTTCATATAGACTGGAACTCAAGATGGGGATGCCTATAATGCAATTACAGAATCTGGACCCACCAATTATTGTAATGGCACCAGACTGATGGTTAAGAAGTTGATGCCACATGTAATTGGGGTATCAGTTCTTACTGGGTAAAGAAAAGGTGAAGATGTCTTTATTCCCAGGATTCCTCTTATTCCATCAGGGTTGGATATTCCATTCACATTTTCCAATATGAGTAAGTTTTGCTATGTCTATTAACAAAGCACAAGGCCAAACTCTATCAGTTACTGGACTACAATTAGAAGAATCCTGTTTCTCGTATGTTGGTTGTTCACATGAGGGAAGTAAAACCAATTTGTTTCTATATGCTCCACAAGGAAAGACAAAGAATATTGTCTACCAAGATATATTGTAGTGTAAAAACTGTTTAAAGATATTTTTGTATTTGAGTAAATGAATTTGAAGTTATATTGTGGCTATTGATTTATTTTTAACTTTTTATCTCCCGGGTAATGGTGGGTAGTTCTGCTGGTATATAATAAGAGTTGTAATTGATCCTTTCTTACATTATATATAAATAATAATTGTAAAGGCGTGGGGTAATTGTTAGTGTGGTCAGTCTAGTTGATCATTGTTACTGAATAGTGAGTTTGATCCTCATTGAGTGCCTCATGCAAAAGTTTCAAATTGGATAACCTGACAAAGGTTGATGTCATAAAATCAACCAATCTAACCTACTTAATAATTGTGACTTTGGAACTTCAAAACCTCACATCACAAAACCTCTCACATTAACTCCTTCCTTAATTCCTTATCTTTTTTGAAGAAATAAAATTGATTTCCTCAATTCACAAAGTTTGGGAGATATTTTAAACTGAATTTAAAACGAAAATTTAAAACAAACTTTTTGTGTTACTTTAAACTCGGTATAAATTAAAAACTTTTAAAATCACTAACTTTTTGGGGTTATTTTAACCCTTTGAGCCCTGTGTTCCTGAACAATTTTAACCCTTCGGCCTGAGCTACTGAGTCAAAATTCACAAATAATTGGTATGTAATGTTTCACGGTATATATAAAAATAGTTACAAGTGTTTACCCACTGTTCAACCGGTAGCTAGGCATTAAGTCATTTTTCTGTACCATTGTTCAACCGATGGCTGGGCATTATGTCATTTTTCTCTACCACCGGTAAAGTGGTGATCAGGTATCAAAGGGTTAATATTTGAATTTTTAATTGTTCCCTCCTCATCTGGTCCCAAATCCCAATGCTGGATGTTCAAGTACCAGGTGATGGGCAGATTTTCACTCCCAGGATCCACCTGATTCCAAAAAAGGTATATGTCTATATAGAGCAAGTGTGAACCGAGTTAGAGGAGTTTCAGACACAGGGATGAACAGACAGAATTTACTGTTTTATTTAGATAAATAATAATTGTATCTGACCCTGTCTTGTATTATATATAAATAATAATTGTAACTGATGCTTTTTTGCATTGTATTATAAATAATAATTTAACTGACTCTTTTTCAATAAGAAGTTTGGACAAGGCATTTGAAGACTGTTTCTCTATTTATTTATAAGTTCAGCTAATACCAGAAGTGATTTGAAAAGGTGAAGCATAAACACAAATACTTCCAAGTAATGTGATAGGCAATGATTTCAAAGCATGCATGTCCATGTCTTATTCCTCCACAAATTCCAAACTCTAATGTGGGTAAGGAAAGCAATAAATATTTTGGCACACAGAAACACGAGGCCTGGGTGCCTTGCAATTTGATACATTAACTCATAATGAAAGATAATGGTTGCCATATTGAATTTTTTTACTGTTTTGTTATTTACTTTTTTAGTTTCTATGTTTTCTTTGCTAAAATTTTGTTCATTTTAGCATCAGGATTATCACTTTTTTTCCTTAGGTTTTTTTTGTCTTTTACATTTTATGATTGCATATTATTTTAGAGTATGTTTTATATTTTAGGAAATTATGTTTATATTTTTCTTATGTTTAAAATTTTTACTTAAATTTATATTTATATATATTTTTAATTGCTGCAAGTTATCATTGTTTTCATTTTTCTTTTTTGTTTTGTTTTTTGTTTTTGTTTTCGTCTGATGTTTTTTCTTTTGGATGTTGTTGAATTTATTTTTTCTTATTTTGTGCTTTTTTTCATATTTTTAAATATTATGTTCATCATCTTTTTGTATATTAATCAAAATTTCAAATGAATCAAATTCTGAACATTTCACATACTATTTGTTTCTTTTAAATTCTTATAAATTTTTGAGTTTTATAAAACTTTATACTTTCCATCTGAATTTCTGGGATCATCTTTGTTGTTGTTATCACAACTTTTCGGTCATTGTGCCCTCTGGCCTTCATCAGGTGCATGTTGATGGGGATAACCTGCAGTGAATTTCAAACCAACCTTTTCTTTAATCTATGAAGGTAGATTGTTCTCATTCCACTGCCCATATCTAGAAATATATAGGTTACCTAGATTGATATACATCTAATGAAAGCCAGAGAACACAAAGATGAGGACAATAGTTTGCATGTAAATAAAACTTTATACTTTCAAGTCTGTATTGTTATTTTTTCTTGTCATTTTTGCATCCTTTTTGTGTTCATTTAATTATATTCTTTACTTTATGAGTATTTGGTGAGATGTATTTTAATGTGTCTAGCATCTGTTCATGTAAGTGTATCAACAAAATTGTATTTTTATGTATCTAAATGGCAGTTTCTTGATTATTTATGTTTTTCATGTGCACATGTGAATGTGTGTGTGTGTGTGTGAGAGAGAGAGAGAATGAGAGAGAGGCAATATATAAGAGTAGTTCAGTTTCAGTAATCTGGCATGTAGTTAGCTGAATTTTGATATGAAATTTTCACTATCATACAGATTGCCTTGTTCACAACTGAATGAAGTGCAGTGACATGGAAAGAGTTTAGGTTGAAAAATATTTGTTAGGGCTTTACTGATTATATATATATATATATATATATATATATATATATATATATATATATATATATATATATATATATATATATATATATTCACACACATACATACAGACACATTCATACAATAGTAGGCACTGAGGTCAATACCAACAGTCTGTTTAATATATATATATATATATATATATATATATATATATATATATATATATATATATATATATATATATTAATGTATATTTGGACAGCAACCTTTCTTTTAGACAACTTTCATTAAATACAGCAGACAAAGAAGATCTAAATAATTTTATATTAAATTTTCCCAGCATACTTACGTTTTTCCATTTTGTAGGAGTAAGGGAGTACAGAGATTTTCCATAATTTTCATTGTCCCAAGTGTTTTCAGCCACTTCAGACATTTTCAAAGGTGTTTTGTTTTATTTAATATATATATATATATATGTATATATATATATATATATATATATATATATAATCTCCATTATATATATACATATCAATTATATATATATTAATTATTTATATATATTTCAATTATATATGTTATCTCAATTATATATATATATATTAATTATATATATATATATTAATATATATTAATTATATATATATATATTAATTATATATATATATATTAATTATATATATATATATTAATATATATTAATTATATATATATATATTAATTATATATATATATATTAATATATATTAATTATATATATATATATTAATTATATATATATATATTAATATATATTAATTATATATATATATATTAATTATATATATATATATTAATATATATTAATTATATATATATATATTAATTATATATATATATATTAATATATATTAATTATATATATATATATTAATTATATATATATATTAATATATATTAATTATATATATATATATTAATTATATATATATATTAATATATATTAATTATATATATATATATTAATTATATATATATATTAATATATATTAATTATATATATATATATATTAATTATATATATATATATTAATATATATTAATTATATATATATATATTAATTATATATATATATATTAATTATATATATATATATATTAATTATATATATATATATATTAATTATATATATATATATATATATATATATATATATACATACATACATACATACATACATACATACATACATATGCATATTATGATATACTTTTTGGTTAACTTCTTTTTTCAATAGAAATGTGTACTTTTTCTGTATTTTACTATATGATGTTCTTGTTTTGGAGGATTTTTATTATATATTTTTGCTTTGTTTAGTTTTTATCTTTGGATATTATATGTTAAACAGTTTTCTACATTTTCTTCTTCTTTATTGTTTTATCTATGGGGATAAGATTTTTCATATGTGGGCAGTTTGGTATGCTGTGTGCAACCATTGATTTCAATGTCAGACAGAAGATATCTACTATGTCTTTACATGGGAAAGTCAGGCATTCCAAAAGAAGCTTTCTTACAACCAACTGCCACAGAAATATTACACTGAAGTCAAATAGGATTGCTTTTATTATAGTCTGTTTCATTATTTGGTCTTTTTATCAAAGATTATAACATGAAAAAATGCTTTTTCTTCATTGTTTTTTATTAAAATAATATAAAAACAGTTTATAAACTAGGTGCAGTCTTTTTTTATTTGGGAGACACAACTTAAGGTAATGGCTGACAGATGAAATTTCAGGACATAGTCAATCATTGCTCTCCACAGATTCCTTTTTTATTATCTGTGAATTGCCATGAATTCTTGGAAAAGATAGTACATTAGTTTCTCATGTTCTTCTCAACAGTTTGAAATTTAGAGTTTTTCTTCTCTTAGATTGGTTACCATCCAAAGCTACAGAGCCCAGTCTACCTCATTATTTAGCCCATAGCTGGAAAGAAAAAGAGCTGGATTCATATTTTTCCAATTGCTACCACCTTGAGTTACTCTTTCTAGTATGCCTTGTTGTATCATTTTGTTTAACTAGGCCACTACCAAAGGTAGGATATGAATTAAAACTCTTCTTGATTCGATATACTTTGGGTGATAATTTTCTTTTAGTTTAATACTTGCTTTATAGCCTTTCAATAATCCAATTTCACTTTCTTGTGCTTTCATGGAATTGATTAACCTTGCTGTATTTACTTTTAATACATCAATTCCTAGTAATCCATGAACTTTTTCACATTCTACAACTGTAATGGGAATTACTTCAAAACACTTATCAGTTTCAAAATTGCCTTGAAATGTACCCATTATTTTTATAGTTATTCTATCAAATTGCTTTAATTGGATGTTGCTTTTTTTAATTTAGGTTGTCCCAATTTGATCCAGAAATTTTTTGGTATCAACATGACTTCACAGCCTGTATGAACTTGCATGTTAAATATTTGGCCATTTATCCTTATTTTTTCTCTCCTTCTTTTTTGCATATTCACTATAATATTTCAGCCTCTTCTTCAGAGGGGGTTTGTACTTTTTGTACTCTTTCTATTTTCTTTTCGTATTTGCACACATTCTGAAAATGATCTCTTTTTTGTAATTTGAGTATACTTTTCCTAAAGCAGGACATTTGTATTTGTCTCTCTCATGACTTTTTCTACAGTAGCTGCATTTAATTATGGACTTGGTCATGCTCATCCTGTACACCTCGAATTCCTTTTTTGGTTGATTAAATTCTCTGATCAACTCTAACTGTTGTAAAAACTCAATGTTAGCTTCCAAACTCATGTTACGACTTTGTAAATCTTCCAGTATTTTTTGTCTGTAGTTTTGTTCTTGCAAACCTTTATTTATTCTGAAAAGAATTAATTCATCTTCTATAGTCATTTCCCAAGTTCCCAACTTTTCAAATTCACAATATTTGGCATGTTCTTTTAATCTATGTAAGTACTGCATAATGGACTCATTGGGTGTTTGTCTTGTTTCCAAAAACTTTGTTTTTCAGCAATGACCAATCTTTTCTTTGGTCTTATATTCTTTTTTATAACTTTAACAATTTCTTCAAATGTCATTTCTTCTAATTTGCTCAGGTAACACACTGTCAAAGATTTCTTCACCACTTCACACCCAGCAGTAGTAAGAAATAAATCCGTTATTTCGTTCTCCCTCCTTCAATCTTCTTTTATTCTTGCAAATACTGCAAAAGTTCTTATCCATGTTTCTATGTGTTCTGGGTCTTCCTGCGCATTTAAGGATCCTATTGGTGATGCCATTGTTATGTTTGATATATCTCTCTGTGTAGTAGCAGTCTTAGCATGGTTCTCTGTGTTACATTTAGCAAATGGGTTCACTGAGTAATCCATCTTGTTCACCAGTTGCTCTCTATTTATGCTTGTCATTCTCATTTGCATATGATACTACAGATACAATTCATCCAAAGTAAAACCAGAGATTTGTTAAAAAATAAGTTGAAAATGTATTATTTCAGATTAGTTTACCTCTGTTGACGTGCATGTAGCATAGCAGCTATAGACACATAAAATGGAATCAGGGTGCCATATTCCAATTCTAACCAAGTTCATTGCATTCACTTTTGTACATATACTCTTAGGAAAGGTATGAATCTATCACTTCTTCCCCCAACTATGAGTTAAATAGGGCACTCTCTGGCTTTGGCTGTTAACCTTTCTAGAAGGAAAACTCTGTTCAAAAACAGTTAGGTATAGGACTGGCAACTCTACCTCATAAAAACATACTTGCTACAGAAACCATAGCTGCACCACCCAGTGTAGTGAGGCTGTGGCCCTATACTTTACAGTGGAGTCTAATAGCAGTCAGGAAGAGTTTATTAAAAAAATAATGGCAAATTTAAGTAATTTTACTATTACATTGGTTATAATTTCTGTATAGGTAATATCAGATATTTATCTATACAAATATCTCTTTTGTTACATGTAAGAAGGAATTCTGATTTTTAAATTATTAAAAGTAAAAATATCCAAAGAAATATAACATGAAAGAAAGAAATAGAAAGCAATGTATTAGCAACTTGATCTCCTTGATTTACTAATGTGATATACTGTTGTTATTGTAACACAAGCATGTTTCCTTAATAGTATTAAATAATGCCTTTTTTAATCACTTCATCCCAAGCAAGGCAATAAAGTCACTAAGACACAATGAGTTACTGAGTGTGAAAGAATATGAAAAAAAGAAAACATTGTTAAAATAAAATATATAAAAAAGTAAAACCTAGTGAAAGGGAGATAACCCCAAGATTTTGAACTTGTAAGCGTTACTTTGACACCACTTCCCTTGACCAAGACTGGCATGGAGCAAAGACATTGATTGGCTAACATAAATCAATCATCGTTATTATAAATCTATCATGAGTGTTCTAGACTCACACCATTTCAAGAACACTCCCTCTTACTTGACCAAACACCACCATGTAAAGATGTGAAACTGAAGCTATGGACTATCTTATGTCTACCAAATGGTAATGAAAAGGAGTCCAGCACAAATGAGCTTCACTCTGTTCTCTGAGAACAGAAGATAAACTAGCCTTACAGATACAGCACATGTAACTACAGAGAGATTTCAGCCTGTTCTCTGAGGACGAAAAATGATTCAAACACCATAGTTGTCCATTAAAAAAAGAAATAATAAATTTGTCAAGTTTTTGTTATTCTTGTTTCATGAATTGTTTTATCTTTTAAAAACCTGTGGCTGGTTGTTCATCTTGTCCAGCAACTGCATAACCAAACTAACCACAAAATAATTTTATAAAATAAATAAAAATAAAATAAAAACAGGTTTGTTTAAAAGCTAAAACCTATATATCATTAACTTATCTTTATCTCTTGCATTTGTCTTAACATTACAGTTTAATAAATACTTAATAAAAAAAAGTGTTTTTTAAAGTGAACTGCAATAAAATATTTGCAAAATATTATTATATAATTATAAACAGGTTGATATAAATAAAAATAAAATTTACTGTATGAGAATAATTTTATTTCTGTGTCAGCCATTTTTCTTCTGCCTAATATCAATAATGCAGAGTGCTAAAGGTTAACCCTTAACATTGCATTATTAATATTACTTTCCTTTCTATTGCATTCTTTTGCAAGGCCTCTCAATTGCAATATCCTTACTGCTAATTCCACTCAAAGTTGTTTTCAGTTGCCATAGCAGGATATGACAACACAACTATGAAATTCAAACACACTATTGTTCAGGGATCAGAGTCACCTTCTGTGACAGGATAAACTTCTGTACAGCAAATGAAATAACATACAGAGTGATAAAAGCAAACCCATTAATGATTACCATCCAATTTGTAGGATGTTAAACTTTAATAGTGTAAATATTAAATTAAATGTAGAAACCTATAATACCAGATTTTTAGAAAATTATAGTTAATACCAGATTTTTTACAACCCTATAGTTAATACTGGATTTTAATTTTAATTTTTATAATTAATACCAGGGTATTAATAGGTTAAATATTATATTGTATCAGTACTTTTCCAAAGTTTTTGTTGTGGCATTTATGATATAGTTATATTTCACATCTGAGAAAGATTGTGCTTAAAAGGCTCACTGGTAAATTTCTCTTACATAAAATAAAAAATGGCAAAATAACACAAGAAAATGAATAACATGCTTATTACAGAAAGAGAGAGGTTGGAAACTAAATGGCTAAGTAGTTTCTTTTATTTTATTTTTTATAACAACAGGGTTTTTTTAAAGGCCATGTCTCCAAGATGTAGGCAATCACAACTATTCACAGATTCCTTTTCTTTATTATTATGTATGAATTGCCATGATTTTTTTTTTAGAAAAGGAGCAGAAAGACAGTTTCCCATTTCTTCTCCGTGATTTTGAATTCAGTGCTTTCCTTCTTCTAGACTAGTTGCTAGTCAAGGTTAAAGATCCCAGTCTATCTATACATCTCAAGAAATCTTGACAATTCAGAAATACTAAAGAAAAAGAGGATGTGGAAAGCCATAATTGCCTGAAGAGACATGGCATTTAAAAAACAGATAGAGTAACTACTTATTAGAAAAAAAAAGACTTTAATACAATAGATGCAGCAAGTTACTTCAAACAAGTTATCTGCTCCCTGCAACCCAATTTCAGTCTTAATGAATAAACGCATATCATTCATATGATACTTGTAATGTAATGTTGGCTCAGGATACCCAAACATTGATTGTATTTATCAGATTATATGGTGTACTTTTAATCAAAAAAGTATCCAAATCTTTCATTACATCCAATATGTTGGTCTTGTGAAACAAATAATCAAAATCTCAAGCAATACACTTTTTTTTAATCATTTCACCCCAAGCAAGGCAATAAAGCTACTAATATGCAAAGGGTTAATGAGTGTGAAAGAATATGAGAAAAAGAAAAACACTATTAAGGAGAGAAAACAAAAAAGTACAGGAATTAAGAAGGCAAAGGAAGCTCAAGTTTTAGATCAAGATAAACTGTAATAAGCTTTAAACTAAAAGATGCCCTTATCTTATAAGTAAGAAATTATAGTATTAATTGCAATAAGAGATCAATCTTAAAATTAAACAGAATGCCTATATGATCAGATATTTACAAGAGCAACTTTTAACTGCTTCTTCAAGCTAAAAAGCCATTAACAAAACAACAAATATCCTCTCATTCTCAAACAGCATCAACCTGTGATTTTATAAGCTTTTGTCTTCTTTTATGGGCTGAAAAATAAGAGTTGTTTCTACTCTAGGATTAGTCAGTTCAAATTCTCTTGCTCTTTGTATATACAATCATACCTTTTTCAACAAATAGTCTTTAGACTCTAATTAAATGAATTAGCTAATACGGTTATAATTGCTTACTTAGCTATTGTGGTCAAATAAGATATAGTGCTTTCTCCATTAAAATGGCAGTGCATTTAAATAAAAAAAATCTGTGTTTTTTTTTTTTTGTTTCCAGGCAACAATTCTTCTTTTTGCTGTTATACATTCTAAAGAACTAATTAATTATTCTGCAATCAGCAACTTCCTCATAATTAATTAGTCTTCACCCTCATTTTTGCTGCTTCTACTTTTCACATATGGAAAGTTTTTAATTAAGAAACCACTTTTGTTCACGTAAAATGAATTCAAAGCAAAGTAGGATGATTTAATATTTCTGCAGCTCATAATGGCAAGAGTTTCATACTTTGAATGACCTAAGACAAGCAGATCATAATTGATGAAATCTCTGGAAAGTTCATATTTCTTTAAATCTATGAATAATACAGTTATTTTTTCTTTTAGATTTGTAATGTTTGTGAAGAAAACTTTTAAAATCAATATAAATTGAGTGAATCAATGAAGATTGAGTAAAATGAACAAATTAAACAAATTCAAAATATAGTGCGCACATTATTGAGCATGTTGTAGTAATAAATTTCAGACAAAATGAAAACACTTTTTATTGAAAATTATTAATAAGATGTGATATCCCTAATGAGTAGATACCAACTAAAAATAAAATTTAATTAACTTATAATTTATAAAGAAAGATAAAAACTACGCAGCTTTTAAAACATATATCAAATTATTAATTTACAAAGTTTTAAGCATGTATAGTTATTAAGTTATTATAAAGCATGTATAGTTATTAAGTTATTATAAATCAAATAGAGCCAAGCCTTTTTCTGTTAAATATTCATACATATTCTTTTGTTTACTACTATATCCATGTGCCAGGTATAGATAAAAAGACAATATATCAAGATGACAGTTTGCTTGACATTTAGAGTGAAAGTCTGAGTTGAAGTAGTTAGAGGAGTTATTAAAAAATCATTCTGTGTCTAGTCTATTTCCTGTTGTATGAAAACTCTGTTCATAGGAAGAAACTGGACTAAAAACATAATAACAATTTTTGTAAAAATCACCTCAATAAATTCTTGATGATAAAAATTTGTATTTGCACTTTATCTGCTTTCTTCTTTTGCTTCCTTCTTTCCTTCTAGACAAGTTGAATATTTTTATCAGGCCATATTTTCACCTCTTCAACCTTTCACAGATTGATTTAAACCTAGTAAAATGTCAGGAGATAACCAGTTAATAGAGTACTTGAAAAGAGAAAAGAAATATCTTGATTTTCTCCACTCTCCAATAATAAGCATTAGTCTATCTGTGACATACTAACACCTTAGCACAATGGAAGGAAGTACTAGAAGGAATTCCAAAAAAGAGTTATGTCTGAAATAATTTTATTTACAATACTAGAATATACAAATATGTTATGCCAAAAATGTAATACATTAATATTTGTTACAAATTAAAAAGGCAAACATTATCTCGAACTTTCATGAGAGATTTTAGAATAAGAGACACAGCACAAACCTGGTGGTATATTTTTTTCTTATTTAAGACACATGGATTAAACTTGTTTGTCAAATCACTGCTGGCTACCACTCCCTCTTGAGTTCCAAGCAGCAATTGAACTATTATTATCCATGAGCTATCACATGACCCATAAGGCACATTGGGACATCAATATATTCATTGTGTAAAAAGGGAAATAATCAGCTTCTACATCCCTACAATAGTATACTTGACCTATATTACAATGGAATATTAAGAAATAATTTATTTGCTTTAGTTAACAATGAATGTAAAATGTTTATATTACAATATTGTGATAGTGAAAGAATGATACAAAAAGAAGAAATTATTTTATTTTAGAATTCAATTTAATTTATTCAATAAAAACAGAATAAAAAATACAGAATACTAAGCAATACTGATGAACACTACACATTTTTAATTATTGAAATGGTTATAGAAATGAAAAATTCATAGTTTTCCTGAATACAAAATTAATGAAATATAATTTGTTTTTAAAATATTAATAAAAATTGTTCCAAATATTTTTAATGTTAAAAAAGGAAATAATTAACTTCATTATCATTAAAATATGAAATATTTTTACTAACCAGATCTTTCCCTAATGAGTCCTTCTGTCAAGTCTAAACCAAAAATAGCAAACTGACAGCCATTACTTTAGCATTCTTCTTTGAATGGAGGTAGAAAAATCACACAGAAAACAGTATCCAAAATTTGTTTTTCATCAAAAACCTTCACAATGTTTGACAGAAAATTCTTAATAAAAAATATTTTCTGATTATTTTCCGAGTATTCTGATTTGTTCATTTCTAGATTACTATGACTTATAGAGAAAATATTAAAATGATAACATCTAAATCTAACAATTCTTACTAATTAGATACGTTTTTATTTGCTGTAAGTATTTCTTATTCCTGCAGATATTTTGAATGTCCAATGATCCAAATTGAAGACATAGAATTTTAAAAATCAGATTTATACAAAATACCTTTTTTACTTGTAAAGATCTTCAATACAATTTATATATTTGTTATATCTCGTGCAAGATATAATAAACAAAGTAAACCCGAGTGTAGGTTCAATAATAACTTTATAATCAGATGTAGTACAGAGACAGAGTCGAGAGTATGCTAACCTCAATAGGTGTTACAAACGAAGTCGCTCCTACAAAGGAAGTCGCTCACGATCACCTGCTGTGGTCGCACTTTATCAGCAAACCGTCCGTCCATTATCGTGAATGGGGAAGTTGGGTTATACCATCACAACAATATTGAATAATAAATTGATACTAAGATTAAAAAATAGTTTAAAATTTTGCACTTGGATGGTGAAAAAGATAGCAATTATAAAGATGTAAAATTATGGGGATTTTTTTTATATACAAAAAATTAAAAATGTCAGTTGTTCTATTTATGTGCACAAGAAAAAGGAATCACACTCATTGTGAAATTTAAACAGAAATAATTTGTTTATTTACAATAATTTATTTGAAAAAAAAAGGATGTAAAGGCTTGCTCAAAATATTATTTTGTATGCCTAAAAATTAAGCTAGGTAGAGAAAAATATTCATAAAGTGGGGACATACATTAGTTACTAAAGTCTAAAATAATGTTAATGTCTATAAAGCATCAGCAAAATTCTTGAAGTGCTATTAAATTTTGTTGAGGATTTGGAGGTTGACAGGTTAATACAGCAGAATGTCTGAGTGAAAAGTGTTGCCAAGTGAGTGTTATTTGTGGTAAACTTGTTTAAGTTGGTACTTGAAAAATTATAGTTGCAGTGAGCAAGTTGTCTGGTATCATTGACAAAAAATTGGCAGTTTTTGTTTTACATGCCCAAAATTGTTTGTTTTTAGTTTTTACATGCAGCTAAGATTTGGTTACTGGTCACATGGCATCTTAGAGTCCAGTATCCTCCTGTTATCACTGCTGAAATGTTAATTGATCTGCTGACCCCATCTGTCCTGACTAAACCACTCAGAGTCATGTCATGAATGAATAGTAATTTACACCTGCTGGTAGTAGCCTCATCAAGATACTTTTCATATTATTGCAGGTTTCAAATTTTGCTCTTCTGATTGATTGAAAATAATCTTTAGGAGGAGTCCTCTTCTTAATCTTGTTTTTTTTTCAGAACATTCCTTTTTTATGACCATGAGTTAAACACAGCATCGTCATAATCAGGCTTAGAAAAAAGACTTATCAAAAAATCCCCTAGAAACACTTCAATGGTTGAAAATATCTTCAATGTAGGGACTCAAAAGAGGCAGATGGTTGAATTTATTTTGCATAATTTTTTATAAAACATTTCCTAGAAAATTCTAATGATATATGATAAAAAAATTTAAGAGAATAAATATATAATCCTTATATGAAAAATATGACACTTATTTTTTGCAAATTCTGCAGAATGACTGCTGTAGGTAATTATAAGGTTTAGTTTAGTCTATAAAGCAAGCTTGCTAAATATTGCTCATCAGAAGGTGTCTAAGTAGGTATTTACTAAATCAGGTTTTATTTGACATGATGCCATGATAATGGAACATACAATGAGGATGAAATCCATTATACTACTGGTCTGAAACTTACTCTCTACTGCTCTGTGGCAAATGACCTAAAGATGGATATTGTATAATTATTATGTATACTCTAAAAATAAATTTAACTCTAATTGCTATTACCTTCAAAAGCATACTTTAGAAACACTTATTCTTCCACTTAAAAGCTAATTATATTATCAGTAAACACACCAATCAAAATTATGTAAACATAAGCACAATAGTAAAAATGTTCATACAAATTATAAAATTATTTACTAAATTAACTTAATAAATTTACTTTATTATTGTCCTCATTTCTGTTGTTGCTATCCTGACCAGTTTTGTTCTGTACAAACCCTGACCACCATCCCCTACAGGGAGATGGCAAGTCCAATTGGTGGCTCCAGGCAGTGCTTTGTGACCCTTGGTATCTTATTAACATTTGCTTTTTTCTACCTACATTTATATATGTTACAGATTAAACTAAGTACAACTGACTATTAAAAGATGAACATTTTTTCTGGATTTTGATGTCATTTTGGGTTTGTTTTTTTTTTGTCCAAATCTGTGAATTTGTTTTTCTCATGCTCAGTCTTGAAAGACACTATATAAAATTCACTATTTTTTATTCATAATGTCGAATTGTTCAACTTTTTAACAATAAAAATCTCAAGTTCATGTTAAAAATTGATGCAAAACATTGTTGATTTATTTAAGAGGTATTATGACATGTCTCTAATTGGAATTTAGATACATTGTATTTATTTTCAATTTTTGATCCATTATTGTACATAATTTGGTTACAATAAAATTTGTAATTTAAATTAATAATACCTTATAAAAATTGAGATGTAGTCGAATGAATAGGGTCCATATCATAGATGGATGACATATCATAGCTCATGAGACCCCTGTACCAGCCTTGATCATAACATTTCATCTGTTGCACCCTCTGGCCTACATTATTAAGGAGTGAAACTATAGAAGCATAATCAGGAAGATAGTAGATAATGATTGACATTGCATTTAAATTTTTGAAGATCAAAAATGTCTGGAAAGCATGGAGCCAGAAGAGAGTTCCACAAGCAAAAAGTGTCAGAAATTAAACTGTTAGCATAGAACTTATGGTTATATCTAGCCAATTCGACTGTAAATTGATGAGACTTTGTTGCCAATCTAGTACTGCACTTAAATTTATAAAGTCTAGATACCATAGCAAAGAGTTTATCCAAATAATACTTATGATAGTATATATAGAAAAGGCACAGAGCAGCAACTTTACAGTTGTTGGAAAGTGACTAAAGCCAAGATGCTAGGTCAAGACCAATAATATTGCAGATTTTTATTTAGGTTTTTTCAAGAATCTCTAAATATATAGCAGGGGCACCAGATCATATGCGGCAGTAATATTGTAGGCATGGATGAATGGTAGACTTAAAGATTTGTAAGATAGATTCTGGAGAGAAAAATTGTCTAGCATGACACAGTGAACCAACTTTCTTAGCAGCTGACCTAGATATGGATATAGTCTTTCCACTTCATGTGAGCTGAGAATGTTAGCCCAAGAAGGCATAACAAGTCACTCTTCTGGAGGTTAGCATTAGCCATGCTGATGGAAGGCAGAAAGAGGCCTCCCAGATGATTAATAGAGAGCAGTTTTGTTTTGGTGGCATTAAAATTAACAAGCTATTCTTTGCCCCAGTTAACAACAGATTGTAGGTCTTTTTTGACATCAATTCCCAATTTGACCGTATCAAACTGATCAGACTTACTATCAAGACAGGAGTAAATGGTTGTGCCATCAGCATAGATACAAAGTTGTGAGCTAATGCCATCATGAAGGTCATTAATGAAAATTAAAAACAAAGTAGAGCTAAGGATAGAGCCCTGGGATACACCTGCATTAGTACAAAAGGATGTAGAAGAGTGGCCATTCAGGATAACTTTCATTTCACAATTTGATAAGAAACACTAAATCAGTCCAAAAATTTGTCTAGAGACACCATAATTTTTCAACTTGTGTAGAAGACCAGCATGCCAAACTCTGTTGAATGCTTTCAAGATGTCCAAAGCAACAACCCAAGCTTCACCTTTCTTATCTAAAGTTTGATAGATTCTTTCAGCAATAATTGTTAATATATCAGCAGTTGACCTAGAGAAATGAAAGCCATATTTCTTATCTGAAAGCAGGCTCTGCGATGTGAGATACTTAACTAATTCAGCATTGATTAGTGCCTCTAGTAGTTTACCAAAAAGATATAGAAGGCTAATAGACTGATAGATGGAAGAGTCAGACAGTTCACCTGATTTCTTAAAGACTGGAACACCAGATGAGGATTTCCTACAAGAAGGAAAGCAAGAGGCAGTGAGGCACATTATACAGTTTAGAGAAAACAGGAGCTAGTTCAGGAGCACATTTCTTAAGGACTATTACTGATTATGCTTTGTGGAGATCCAGATTAGAGATGATAGCAGAAACTATGAAAGGGATTATATGTATATCACTCAACAGAGATCAAAGAAGAAACGTCAGTGGTAGAATTTTTAATAGGAAGGTTAAAAATATCAATTCAAGGGGTTGTCTCGAAGAAAGTCATGAAGTGAATCCCAATCAGCATGCTGGCAATGAAAAGAGGCTTTATGAATAAGAGGTTCCTGTCTAATAGATGATTGGAACAAATTATCAATCAATAGATAATACAGCGTGATTCGAGTTGCAAAGAGGACAGTTTCGGGAAGCTCAACAAGAGTTAGGAGAGAAGGTAAGGAACAAATCAAGTAAAGAAGCATGTTGCTCAGATTTATTAAGGAAATGAGTAAGGAAATCCATGATTTGAGTAATAAAATGAGCAACAGAAAAATTGATAGTTTGAACACTGGCAACATCAGTAACATTAAACATTGTTTAAGCCACTTGTTATGATGTGCATTAAAAACACCAAATACAAAAATGTTTGTACATGGATGAAGAGAAAGCACTATTTCTACACTGTCAGAAATTTTGTCCAGTAGACTGCAGTCCTGAAAAGAGGGGGAAGCAATAATAGAAAAAGCAATAGATAATAGAGTGTAATAACAAAAGTCAAAAGCACATAAAAGATTTGTCTGGAGATTCAAGTGACAATTCCCTTGCCATTGGAAGATTATCCAGGATGTAAACACCAATGCCATGCATATGAATGCTAGAATTGTTTTAGGAAGGAGGAAGATAACCTGGAACAGAGAATTCATTGGTAGCAATGGAAGACTTTAAATTAGTTTTACAAAGTGCAAAGATATCTGGCAACCATTCCAAGGGAAAAGATTCTACACTGTAGAAGTTGGAACACTATTTACATTATTTGGTCTATTGTCCTCATCTTTGTCGTCATATTTATTACAACGTTTCAGCCGTTGTACACTCCAGCCTTCTTCAGGTGGTTGGAATGTCGAACTGAACCCTTTATTTTGCTCACTAGGGTAGACTGTTCTAGTTCCACGTGCCATGTTTTTAATGGATGTCAGTTATCAGTTACCTCCTGTTAATTCCCCTCCCCAAGTTCTCCACTGCCTTAACCGGGTATTGAACTCACACTGTTTGGATCCTGTCACTGGATCTAACCAACACCTTTATTCACTGTGCCATGTGTCCTTGAGGACATCTGTGTATGAATTTCTGGGTATTATAAACCTAATGTTTTCAGCCACATTTTTTTACCAGTGCTCATATTGCAATTTTTCCTGTTACCATGCATGTTTTTACCAGAGCTCATATTGCAATTTTTGTTGTTGTTAACACTTTTCTCTGGCACTCCTTATTACTGGTTCCCATATTGTATTCATTTCTAAGCTTGATCAGCTCAGGAGATTTTTGTGGCCTAACATATGTGCTGATTCCTTAAGTTTATGAATCCCACAGAGGGCAGTGATCTCCCTTTTCTCTCCATATGTGGTCAGCCACACCTGATTCTTCCACTTCCCCTCATGTTACAGCTTTCTGGTGTTCTTGAAGCCTTACCTTAAGGGGGTGGCCTGTCTCCCTTTTAAGGAATGGTTATCAGAGAAAATACAAATGATCTGCGGTCTATATAACATCAGGACAACCTTCAAAAGCTGGACAACACTTCGCAGATATCTTTCCTGAATAAGAACCCCCATAGAGGAGAACACGACTAAAGACTGTGTGTACGCTATCCTGTGCAGCTGCAGAAAGAAATATAAAACTAATATAAAAATACATGCAGGGACACCTTCCCATATGCAATATGGCACTATAAATACCCTAATATTGTGCAACTGTTGATCAGAGCAGCCTCTCTAAGTGCTACTAAAGAGTTTGGATTCCTTACTACCAGTTAGATGCAGCAGCCAGCAAACTGCCAACTTGATACACTCATAATGGAAAGATGTAGCTACTGATTAGGCAGATCACCAAAAAGTTAAGACAGTTAAATCATTATGGCCTTGGAAGAAAGAAATAACTGATGAACTATATCCTAAACTGGGAACAAGAGATAATGCTCTACTCCTGTTCAATAAACATGGAAGGAGTATAGATCCGACAATAGGTATGCTTATCTATTCCTATTAAACTGATCACAGTACAGGAGGACATGTATTTACAAAGATATCTCTGTTATTGTAATCCTACCTTTGACTTTATCAACAATAAGCTAGGTGTAATGACACAAGTACGCAGGTGTAGGCTTTAAGAAAACTTTATTCAACTGAGAATACAAGGTTCATGTATAGTGTCCTTTTATAGTCCCAGTAAACAGAAATAGCTCTCTATTAAAGAGGAGAGTAACAAACAAGGGGAGACCACTCTTGATTATTCATAACAATAGTCATTGACTGAGAAATCATTTTTAAATTGTCATAACAGCATAAAAAATGTTTTCCAAGTTTTAGACAAATACAGCTTAAAACCATTGAAGCATGTGGCTCACCTCAGGTATTTGATTTTAATCATTTCACCCATTTATCTGGCTTCACTTCATTGACAATAAAGCCACTAAAATGCAAGTGGTTATTGAGTGTGGTAGAAAATGAGAAAAAGAAACCATTATTAACAATAAAATACTAAGAATTAAGACAGAAAAAATAAAATTGAAAATAACAATTGACATTGAATTTAAGTTTCTGAAAATCAAAGTTGACTGGAAGACATGAAACCAGAAGAAAGTTCCACAAATGAGAAGTGAGAGAGAAGAAATTGTTAGTATAGAACTTACAGTTACATCTAACCATTTTAACGGCAAAATGATGAGACCTTGCTGCCAATCTAGTACTGCACTTAAATTCATAAATTCTAGGTACCAAAGAGGAAAGCTCATCAGAATAATTACCATCAAAATATTTATATAAGACTATGTTATTGCAATGGGAATGTGACCAAAGCCAAAATGTGAGGTTAAAAACAATATCATTGCAGATTCTTCCTTGTATGTTTTCAAGAATCTCTAAATACATAACAGAAGCAACAGACCAAATGTGGCAACAACATTCAATGCATGAACAAATGGAAGGCTTATAAATGTGTAAAACAGATTCTAGTGAGAAAAATTGTCTAGTATGACACAGTAAACCAACTTTCCTAGCAGCCATTTTTTGCCACTGATAACAACAGACTGTAAGTCATTTTCAAGATCAGCTGTCAGTTTCACCTTATCAAATCGATCATATTTACCATTAGCACAGGAATAAATAGTTGTCATCAGCATAGGTACTTACAACTTAAAATGATTGTAGCATGTAACTCACCCCAGAACAGACTTTGCACTCAGTGTCCTCCAGAGAAGCCATGTGTAAGGTTGACCTCAGGGATGAGCTCCTAGCTGGTGGTAGAGATCTGTGGTTTACCCAATGTCAGTAGCAACTCCAACAGGTAGACACATGATCAAACCAGCTGCACTTGAGATGTGCATACGTTGGAAAGAATCACATGACAGATGAATATATAAGCACCCACCCCAGGAATGAAGTCCCTTAGATTCAGATAATGTAGGGCCCACTAAAGCCACACACTACAGTGATTGATGACTGACTAAATCATGAGTGAAATAAGCATGTAATTTATATACAAGTGATTCAATCTCATCTTCTCATTAGTAACATATGGAGATAATGCTTTTTTGTTGTTGTTGTTTTACTAAAGTTCATTCAATATAAGGCCAAAGAGTTACTCAAGGCAGAGAGTTACTGATTGAGATGTATGGTATGAACATAAGAGAAAGAAGTAGAGGTGAAAATTACAAGGATAATAGTGGATAGATAATGATTGACCCTAAACTTGAAGAGGTTAAAATTGTAGCATTTGGGGAAGCATCCATGTAGGCATCTGTGTCACAAAAGAAGATGCTTTCAGAGTGGAATGTTAATAACATTGATAAAAAAGAGTCCATTTATCAAATATACTATAATGCATTTACAGAAAATTATAAATCACTCTGTATAAAGTAATTGCTTCTTTAAGCATAAATTTACAAAATACAAATAAAATGTCTATTTTCAAAATGATTAAGCTATTTTTAATATTATCAAAAATGTCACCCACCTTAGACAATGGTATCATAATTTCCTTCAAAATATTTTCTTTGAAACCTCATACACTTATCCCAGTGTAAATTTTTCAACATGGTCTTATGGAATTTAAAGGTTGCATGTTGATGTATTGTAAGTGCATGTTCACATATAAACAGTTAATGTAGAAGCAATAAAAACTTGAATTTCTACTACAGAATTATTTTTTTTATGGAAACTGTAGTGAAACAAAGTTCTTAATGTCTCTTGAGTATGTCCATTTTTCTTTTTCTGGTTCATAAATAATTTAGAGTAAGTGTTGTAACCTAGAAAGGGTTACTGAATGAGGAATAACCAAAACAGAGTTTGGGAATGAAGTGGTAATCTTTAAGCAGTAATAAAATACAAAACTTGCAAATGGTGTGAAGTAGGTAAACCACTGCTAGTGGTGGACTACTTAGACAGCATATTACCCCTAATTACAATAGTGTCCAACGTATTTATGATGATTGGGACATACCTATTAGTGTTCATAGGTACGGTATATAACAGTAAGTAAGGATTAAAATGATTAAAATGGTCAACCTCAAGTCAGCTTTGCACTGAGTTGGAACAACCAAATTACTTACTTCATAAGTGGAGCTGCAAAACACGTCTGAACACGCTGTGTTGGAAAGTGTTGGGAGTGATAAAATTGAGCAGGTGACCAAAAAGCACTTTTGGTTCCTTTATTACTAGCATTATGGGAAAATGTATTTATTTTTATTTTTTTATTCTTTATTATTATTTTATTTATTGATTTTATCACACCAGCTATATTGCCACAAGTTACCTCATAGTGTTCTTAAGCTTGTCCATGGTCAGAAATCTCCTCCTTTACAACAGGGATTTTAGATTTGGGAAAAGCCAGAAAGTGAAGAAAGTCAAATCTGGACTGCAAAGTAATACTTTACCAAAAAAAAAACTCTGCTAAGAATTATGAAGATTGGGCATTTAAGATATTCAAGAAAGCTGAGTAATTTCTAGACAGAAGAACAGAAGATTCCACAAACTAATTCTTTCACTGTTTCTTTAATTCTTGAATGTTCTGCATGTTGAAGTCTCTTCATAATTTGAATCACATTCAGTGGATTACTGGCCAAGTTTGAATGATTGGTACCAAAATTTGAGGTAGGGGGGCTTCATTCAGTCACTCATCCCCAGAAGCTTACTTAATTATTCTGATAGTTTTGTGGATGAATTGGGGTATAATTGCTTATCTATTCACTCATAACACAGTAGACAAGCTCACTCAATGGAATTTCACAGGAGAGTATCTGCTCGTGTATATTCTGTAAGGTCCCCTCTGATTTTTATCTAAGCTTCACTCAGTCATCTCCAGAAGCCTACATAATCATTCTAATAGTTTTATGGATGAACTGGATGTATAATTGTTGACCAGTTTATTCATTGATCAATTCACTGATAACATAATAGACAAGATCACTCAATAGCATATCCATGCTGACTAAGTAACCCCACAAGAGAGTATCTATGTGCATATATTCAGTAAAGCCATGTAAAGACTTCTCATGATATTCAAAATGACTGGATACTTTTCAGACAGCCTGTGGAATTCTCAGATCTAATTCTCATGCTGTCAATTGTCAATTTTCTTTGATTGCAAACCACATGCATTTACCATTTTTTCAGTATTCTGCTAATTGATGTTATCACAGAATGTATTTTGCTTTTAATGGATTCCTAGCCAATTTGAAGCATCAGTACAATAATTTTATTAAGATTTCCCTCATTGAATAATCCTTGAAAGCCTTCTGAATCATTTGGATAATATCCATGAATGAATGTCCAAGTTTGAAGCAAAATTTGATATATATTAACTGTGAATATGATGGTCCCATAATACACAAGTTCATAAAATGGCATCTTATTGTTGACTGAGTCACCCCACAGGAGAGTATATGTTCACACATGGACAGTATGATCCACTCTAATTAGTTGTTGCATCAAGGTCACACAACTGGTTCTTGAGATATTAAAAATAGGTGAATATTTTCTGGACATACCTCTTAAATACCAGTAATGTAAAGGCCCATTTACAATATATATCCAAAGCATGAATATGAACTCACAATTTAAACTTTTCTTAAAGTACAGGCATTATCAAGAAACTATTATGACATTTATATTCTAAATAAGTGTTTGCCTGTCTGAATCGAATACAAAACATTTATATACAGAAAAAATGTTTTGTAATATTGAAGATTCTTTCATATCAGCTTAAAATTATTAATTATTAAGATGTTTAAGCAAGTCATCTATTTTAATTATTGATAATTAAGTTAAAATTTAATAATAAGAAAATATGGTATCTTTGCATAACTCATATGCCCTATAAGTATTTTTAAATTTTAATACCATCTTTAATACTCTGATGAAATCAATGGCCACATGCCCATCACCAAAGCTGCTGCTGCTGATGATGATGATGATGGTGGCGGTGGTGGTGGAAGTTGTGATGATGGTAGTAAATACCATATTTAAATCTCTAAAAATAATAGAGGTTATTGTTAAATATATACACCAATTAATCCATTATAAATAACAGCTAAAATTATGATCTTAAAAGACTTTGAATATCTTTAAAGATATTTGACTTTCAGATGTGGTGCCTAGCATTGGATGATGGGCTTGTCATCCAAACCATTCCAGTGAGTTTGATCTACACTGGAAAATGTATTATTGTCTTGTACCTGGCTATGCTATATTTAATAAATACATAATTCTCAGATGATAATTTTACATTTGATATGAAGTGTATAAGTTTAAATCTTTTGGATTTTGTATGTAGGATAGGCTCTGCAACTGGATTATAAGACTATAATTGTATAACACTTAGTGTATAATTAGAATTCTTTAAATTTATCCAGATTTTACTTTTAGCTAGTTAAACCAGTATGAAAAGCTAGAAACACTACCAGTTTGGCTACATAACTAAGAGATTAGTTGCTAAAGAAAGCAACCAGTCCCCAAGAGTCACCAGAGGCAATTAATGAACTGGGTGTCTCCAGTTTTGTGACTGAATTTCAATAACATTTACCAAAGACAGAGAGAAAGTGATTAAATTATTGAGTCTGGGTCATGGGCCTCAACACAACATATTAATTGATAATTGCAAAGTGTATATTGTTTTCATTCAAGGTAAAAGTTACATTCAAAAATTGTTAATAGCAAACATTTACCAAAGAAAAGCTCTGTTCTTGTACCAATACCTAAACTAAATTACCAAGATGGCTGCAAAAATAAACAAAAATGACAAGTTAAAAAGAAAAAGGTTATTTAAATGTAATATACATCCTGATTTAAGCAAGTATATTTTTGATAAACTGTAAATTCACTTTTACCGAAATAAAAACCTTGAATAGTAAGAGAATTCAAGTTTTGAAGTTTATTAGAATTGCAAAGTAAATTTAATTTGGTGATAGTTAAACTTACTTAATAAAGTGGGATGGAAACAACACTTTCAAACTGCATATTTCCATATTTGGTTAAACTAGAGAAGTTACTTGTGGTCATAATTAGCATAAACTAGAAATGAAATCACAAGTTAAAATATACATTGACACAGCTTACTCCCCTAAATTGACATTTGCCCAAATTAAAATTTTTACTGTTTTTCTATTTGAATTTTCTGATTAATCTCAATTATTAAGGTAATGATTGAATAAGCTATGACAAATTCCCCTATTGCATTATTTTGAATTTAACAACTTTAACAAAATATTGCAATGACAATCATAAATATAAATGTTGGTTGTTATAAAGAAGTAAGGGGGTACAAATGAAATGTTTTAAAAATGATAACTTTTTCCATTTCACTGAAACACATTTAAATGCCTCTTCTATCTTCCCTTCTTTAATTTTGTCACTGAAACCAAGTAGCATCTCTGATATGTCTTTTCTGTCTTTCTGTGTAATCAAAACAGAATAGTCCATTATTTATGAGATATAGGCAAGGCATAATAGTCATGCTAACTAAGTAATTAAGGGAAAGACAAGCAGAATTATATGATATTAGTTAAAATAGGCAAAATTGTAATTTCAAATACAAGTCATGCTCAATGTAGTCTCTATACTAATTATATATTTGCTATGCTTTACAAGTTACTGGTATTTAAATAAATGATTAAGTTTATCCAAAACTACTATTGTTAAAATTACTTTGGAAATACTTCCATGATGATAAATATTGCATACACTTAGTTTCTCACTATCCTCAGATTGATAAGAAATGTGAAAACATGATTTATCCTAGATTTTTCATTTCTTTGTTTTAGACCCAGATCTGTTCTTTTATTACTTAAAATAATTTTTTATATCTTAATTTACTCCTTTTGAAGAAATAAATTCATTTTTATTAGCTCTTTAATAAATATTTACATTGTTCTGACTGTTGTCCTCATCTTTGTTGACATATTCATGATGTTTCAGCTGTTGTAGGCTTTGGCCTTCTTCAGGTGATTAGAATTTCAAACTGAACGCTTTATTTCATCCATTAGGGTAGATTGTTCTAGTTACATGTGCCATGCCTCTTCCGGATGTCTTGGTTATCTCCCTTTAACTCAACTCTCCAAGTTTTTGTTCACTACTGCAGTAGCCAGGTATTGAACTCATAATTCTTTGGGTCAATCACTGGATCCAACCAATTCTTTTATCCACTGAATCATGTGTTCTTGTGGACACATGGTCCAGCGGACAATTTTAAAGAGTTTCAATCTGAATTATGTGTTATTACATTTATTTCCCTACTGGGTATATATTATAGTGTTAATGAATATTGGTATACAAAAGATTTTTGAGGATAGAAATTTACTTACCAGTAGCTTGAAAAGTTGAACATAGAACATACAAGTTGAGTTTTCAAGCCTAAAAAATCTTTTAGGGTCAAAAGTAGCTTACTGTATGTTTCTTTTTTTTTTTTGGATAGGGGGTTGGGACCTATACAATAGGTATAGGCTTAACTCAGAATTTTGAGCTAAAAATCTCAAGATCGATTTGTACACCACAATTTATGGTAATTTTATAAGCCACCAAAAACAAAGCTTTTTGTATCATACTGCAATTGCAGATATATATGCAACTTATATTTAATAAAATAAATTTTATATAGTATATTGTTTTTTTTTTACATTAAGCATGTAATATTAAAAATTATAAATTCATTATGTTGAAATAAACACTAACAGAGCCATTATGTGTTTAATCTTATTTTTGTTATGGGATAGGCTCGCTTTATAAAAGGTCATCATGTAGTAACTTTTGTTATTTATAACTGAAGAACACAAAGAAAGAATGTAAAAGATGAAGTTCCACAGAGAAATACTTTTCATCTTCCTATCAGAAAGAATTACAATGTTTTAAATCAAATTATGACAGCCTGAAATAAGTGAACTTAAATTTTTTTACTTCTGAAAATATTGATTTTGGACATTGGTCCACATTAAAAAAAAAAAAAAAATAAAAAATAAAAACTAGAGACTGAATACATGGTTGAAAACCAGATTTATTCACATGTCTATCATATTTGGTAACCTTCTTGGAGTTTTAAATCAAACCCATATTAATTCCATTCTCATATCAGTTAATACTCTCCAGTTTATTTGTGCTTGTATTGCTTGATTATTTCTGGCACTGAACAAGCATATATAATTTTCTGTACTAGCCAAACTAGGGATTGAAGTTATAACTGCCAGGGAACTAGATATGTTTTAATCAATGCCTTAATCCACAAAACCAGTTGTCTCTTGAACAAGCCAATAGTGTCATTTTAGTTTTAAATCTAATGTCTTTACTCGGGTAGAGGAATTTTGAGTGTTACTTCTTTCTTGATCAGAGGCATTCAGATAGTGTCCATTTCTATGTTAGGTCTACTGAGGAGGTAGTCAGAACCAAACATGTGTGCTGATACTTTCAGTTATTTTATCCACTCATAATGTGCTAAGGATGATGGGAATAAATATTAAAATAGTAACAAAACAAACTATATATCACATTCATAAATCAAATTAGGATAACATATATGCATACCCTACAGAGTGGCTTTGTGTATATATATATATATATATATATATATATATATATATATATATATATATATAAAGACAAAAAGGAAAGCTTAGTTGACATGTTACATCTTCTGATGGACTTTATCAAATCAATGCATTTTCTAAGTTTTCCTTTTGTCTTTATTCATACTGTACTTTTACAGATATACTCTATCTGAAAGTTTTATATATATATATATATATATATATATATATACTTTATTTTGTGAAATTACATTGTCAAAATTAATACACAATTACCTGTATGTATATATATACATACATATATATATATATATATATATATATATATATATATATATATATATATATATTTATATATTTATTTATTTATGCTTATAAAATACTCGAATTTTAATATTAATTCTTACTCAAGTTTAGATTTATATGAATGAAAAATATATGAGATAATATAGTAGATATATGTAAATATGTATATAAGTATAACAAATTACATACACATTTTTTTGTATTATGTATGTTATTATACATGGGTGATTCTTGGACATGCTCAGCTTTATTACAACCCAACATTTTTAAACTTCTTTGTGACTTTCAAGAGTATATAAGATCAGTATACTAACTATTATACAAGTTTTCTTTCTCTCTCTATCAATATATATATATATATATATATATATATATATATATATATATATATATATATATATATATATATACACACACACTTCAAACATTATTTTTAGTGGATACTGGTGTTTGAAATAGACAACGTGTTTTTTTTTCATTTTCAATAATGTCTTCTCAAGTGGAGAGTACTGGTAGGCTGATAGACATAATACACATTGTTTAAAATAAAAACAACAGGGTGTCTCTTTCAAATATGCATATCCACTAACAATAAAGTTTGAAGCAATAAAAATGTCATATCAAAAATAAATCTATTATTTAATTAGAAATTGCTTTCTTTACATTTTGGATACTAAACAGAGGAGACATAGGTTTTTGAGAATGAATGAGGAAGTATGTATTCCTTAAAAGTCTAACCAAAACCTTGCTGGGCTCTGACACTATCTGTTATTGAGCAGTCTACAGTACACTGGATAATAGATGTAATACACACTGTTTAAAATAATAGATAGGATATCTATTTCAAATACGAGTGTTTTCTGTGGTCCAACAGTCAAAAACACGCTGGATCAAATGTTGGTTTCTCCTACAAAGGGGGACACAGGTTCAACTCATACCAGATTTTGCATTTAGAAAAAAAGATTTCTTGAGTGCACAGGCTTATAGAAGTAATTAGTACTGTATAAAATAAAAGATGGGGGTGTCTATTTCAAATACAAGTATCAGCTTAAAATAACATTTTAAGTAATAAAAATGTTGGATAAAAATAAATCTATTAATTCTTGATATATATATATATATATATATATATAAAGAATTAATATATATATATATATATATATATCAAGAATTAATAGATTTATATATATATATATATATATATATATATATATATATAATATCTGGATAAAATAAATGAAACAAAATTGGGTGTTTTTTTATGAAAGTATTTATTTCTGTGTTTTTGTATATATTTATTTATTTAATATTTCAGACCACCTAGGTCTTTCCTCAGAAATCAAATGAAATATTAAATAAATAAATATATACAAAAACACAGAAATAAATACTTTCATAAAAAAAACACCCAATTTTGTTTCATTTATTTTATCCAGATATTATATACATATCAAGAAAGTATACGTGGCCTCTCATTATGCTATATATATATATATATTTATGTATGTATATATATATATATATATATATATATATATATATATATATATATATATATATATATATATTATATTAAGTGTATCAAAAAGAGGCAAAATACACAACCACAAATATGTTGAAAAATCAAAAGAAAACAGTTAAATCCGTCACCTCAGGCCTTTGAAGATGTACAGCACATACATCCATCTTACACCATAACAATCTAATCATAATCTAAACAATATTAATCTAAAAATAAATATTCTTGAATATTATTCACTCACTTTACTTTTTGCCAGACTTTGAATTGTGACACTTTGTGTTCTCCATATGTTTTGACTGAACTTTCAACCACCTGATAAACATTCATGAATGTTTTCAAATTTAAAACCCTTTATAAACCAATGACATCCTCACCTTCGTATATAAACACATGCAACAAAATAAATCCTTTGATTGCCTTGATAAAGTCCCCCACTGGATGAAACGCATCAGCTAAGAATAATTTTTCCTCCTGTTTCTTTTTATTCATATATATATCTTATCTTATCTATCTATCTATCTATCCATATATATCTATATCTCTCTCTCTCTATTTATACATATATGATCCATTCAGTTTTGGCACATAGCCTTATTCACAAAAATCCCAACTGATGCTTTGTATAACAATGAAACCAGAGTGATTGCCTATATCTATATCTATCTAGCTAACTATCTCAGTCTGTTCACATCTGTCTGGAGAAAGAGAGAGAGAGAATGCAGTGCAAGTTTGTTTATCTCTATATCTTCATATATATCAGGAAGAAAACTTAAATTTAGGCTAAAAAATCTCAAGTTAATAATTTGTCCAAATCTATGAAGAATTTTTTTATCACTTCAAACAAGAATTTAAAAATTGTTATGTTGTCATAAATTTGTTAAAACTGGTAATGACAATGTTACATGTAAGTTTAGCTTTTTGTCAGATTTCCATATTTTTCTTCATAAAATGCAAAATATTTTCATTATACATTGTTCTGTAAATTGAATGATAATTAATACTATGATTTAATGTGATTTAGAAAATGATAAATATCTATTCAAAATTGAAATTTAGTCAATATATATATATATATATATATATATATATATATATATATCATATAAATGACAGCAGTAAAATGGTTTCACAGAGCTTGACTAATTTCAGTCCTTGGTAATAATTGAGATGGTTGAAAGAACTTGAACAAAAACAAAACGAAAGCATGAATTATTTGGATGTACAACAAGTCCTGAAAAAAATTGGAAAAATTTAATAAAAAATTAAACAGATAGACCTTATCAGTTGTGTTAAAAAACTTGTTTAAATGAGTTTTAGTGCCTAAATATACAATATATATGTGTGTGTGTGTATATATATATATATATATATATATATATATATATGTATGTATGTATGTATGTATGTATGTATATTTAGGCACTAACCATTTTTTAAACATCTTTCATTAAATATGACAGACAAGAAAAATTTAATTAATTTTTTTATTTAGGTTTTCAAACATTTTGCATGTTTAAGTTTGGTGGAAGTAAGGGAGTGCAAAAATTGTCCATTGTCCCAAGTACTTTCAGCCACTTCTTTAGCCATTTACAAGGATTTTCTTTTAGGTGCTGCTAATTTCTCTTCATGTTATATATATATATATATATATATATATATATATATATATATATATATATATATATATATATATATATATATATATGTATGATAACTATTTTTTTTAAAAATATGATTCCATTGCAACACAGAACATGCTATATTTCTCAACAGAAACTCCAAATCTAGATTAATTTTAAGAATTAATCTAGATTTGGAGTTTTCCATTTTGAAACATAGGATGTTCTGTGTCATGATGGAATTATATTTTTTTTTAAAATAGTTATCATATATATATATATATATATATATATATATATATATATATAAACATGAAGAGAAATTAGCAAAAAATAATATATAAAAAAAATAATTATAATATTAAGCTCTATGGATTGTATTGAACACTGTTTTTTATAAATAAAAGGTAAGAACTCTGAATTATAAATCTCACTGTTCCTTCTTATTATTTTAAATAATATATATATATATATATATATATATATATATATATATATATATATATATATATATATGAATAAAGACAGGAAATTTATCAAGGCAAATAAATGGTATATATTTAAACATTGGTATACAATAATATTCATTATGAAGTCTCGTCAACATACTGTGGAACAATTCTACAAACCACATTTCATAATAAATGAGAAAAGTACCAGGAATTCTGCCTTTCCTACACTCATCTTACATTCCTACAAGTGCAAGTTTGAACAGGGCCTTTTAAGAAGGCCTACTCTTCTAAGAAGTTAAGGGAGGTTGCTCATTGGTAAGAATGGTGATATTTTAAAGAGAACAAAGGAGGGATAATTTAGCAAAAAATATTAGTATTTTAAATAAAAATTTATCACTGTTTACAAAAATACTTAATTTGCAGTTTAAAATTGGGCTTATATTTCACACCTGGCTTGGAGTTCTTTCTCATCTAGCCTGGGCTCTTTTTCTGTCTTTGCCTGAAGAAGTGTGCATATGTGTAAAATATTTTAAAAGATCCTTTTTAATTTTAATTACTTCTGAAAAACTTTATCAAACTTTTCTCTCACATTATCAGAAAATTATCTGAACATCTTTTCAAAAATATTTTGAAAAACTTTCTTATAGCGACAAAATTTTGTTGCCAATTTATTTAAAGTTTGATTTACTACCTACCCTACATAATTAATAACAGCACATTCCTAATATGGGTATATATATATATATATATATATATATATATATATATATATATATATATATATATATATATATATATACACACACACACACAGGGTGCAATGGATAAATTGTCATCTAAATTTCGCAAAAATATGAGTTAAAGATCAGGTGCAGATCAAATATGGATTGGAATCCAATAGGATGATAAAATAAAAGAACAAATAGGAAACATATATCAATCTAACATGGTTCACTTTTATTAAAGTTTAATCAGAGATTGAGAGAAAACAGAAAAAAAGACAGAAAACACTGGTATTTTCAATTATGTTTAGGTCAGTTCTCATTGGTCAGATATGTGTCATGTGTATTGAAACTGTGGATAATTTTATGAGTATGTAGGTTCATGAAGATTCTTGTATGTCTAAGTGGGCATCGGATGGTAATGAGTATTTGTAATTGTGTGCAGCAGGGAGTCACAAGTTTCTAAATTATGGCTCATCTCTTTAAGAATATATTCTTTGTATTAGATAGATATGTTAGATTCTTTAAGAATGTATTAAAAAATGATGACAATGTAATGTAACATTTTAGCTGTGTGTTTATAATTGGTAATAATGTTATTACTAAGTTTTCAATGTATTTTCTCCTTAACAAATTATGATCTTTTTAATTAGGGTGGTATTAGTGAAATCAAAGTTATGTCCAGTATCGTTTCAATGCAAAGTGAGAGAGTTAAATCAATTGTCCAAATGTGAGTCTCTCTTGTGTTCATAGATATGGCTTTTAGATTACATATCTCCTCCACATAAATATTTTTGCATTATAAACAATTTATTTGATAAATCCGGGCATTTGAATGAGTTCTGGGTCTATTTTTCATCCTAATTAGATCTCCAATTATCTTGGAGGTGGTGATAACGATCCTAGTATTAGGGATGACTAATTTGTTTGCGAGTTTAGTAGAAAGAGTGTTGGTGGACAGGATTATGAATTTTGTGTAATTTTTGTTACAAGTGTTATTGGTGGTGTTTGTTTTTTTGACTTTGTGCATGTTGTAAGCTCATTTTTTTGTGTTGAGAATAAAATGATGTGGGTAGTGGAGAAGTTTAAAAGTTTTCTCAATATATCTCTCTTCTTCATTTAGGTATTCCAGGCTACATATCCTCAGATAGAATCCTATAACTAGTCTAGATTTTATTTTTTTAGTTGTGGTGGGAAGAGAAGTTGATTAGATCATTTTTGCTGTGGGTTTATGATATATAGTGGAACCTCAGTTCACAAATTTAATTTGTTCCTGAAACTCGTTTGTAACCCAAAATGTTCGTAAACCAAAACTATTTTTCCAACAGGAATCAATGTAAAATGGATTAATCCCTTCCTGGTCCCAAGATGCTTATTTAAACTTTAACAACAGTACTTTGTGCACAAGTTTATACACAAAACTAATGAAAATCATTAAATCTAAGAAAAAATAAATAAACCCAATACTAAACAGTTAAAATATAGATGAACACTTCAATTTTACCATATCTGTAAGTAGGAGAGTTGATGGCATAAATGGAAGGGGAAGGAAAGAGATGTTATTGTTTGGAAAGGGGAAGAAAAGACATGATCATTTCTTTATTTATAAGAATAGTATAGATCATTGATTTTGCCATATAAAATTTAGTAGGAAGAGACAATATCATCAACAATTGTTTTTCTCTTAACTTTTATTTTTACTTTACCAGTATCATTGCTAGCTTTCTTTGGAGCCGTGACTAAGGGCTAATGAAGAGAAAAACAGGCACAGTACAATAAAATTGGAAAAGAAAAGCACAGCAAAAATGTATAAAACATAGCGGTCAACGAAGAAATGATTCCATTTGGGTTAACTCGGTTCAGCTCAGTTTGGCAATGTTGTTTGATAACTGAAATTTTGTTTGATAACTGAAGCATCTTCATCTTGAATATTCTGTTCAAAAACCAATTTGTTTAACATGTGACATGTTCAAGAACTGAGGTTGCTCTCTACTTTAAAATCTAATTTCTCATTGTTGTGCATTAATAACATTTTGAGGAAAGGTAGAGTATTGTTTATTTCAAATTCATGTGTGAATTCAATAGTAGGGTCGACCTTATTGAGTTTCATTATTATGTCTACTATGTTTGTATCTTGGGAATATCATAAGAGGATGTCATCTACATATCTTAGGTAAGTAGAGCTGTTTGGTATGAATTATCTAATGGGCCAGATTCTAAAAATTCTAGAAAAAGGCAAGGATTCATCAAATCCAAAAATTAAAGAAAGAAATGTGTGTATGTGTATTTGTGTGTATGTTTAAATAATGAATCTTAGTACTTTTTACTTAAGCTGGCATTTCTTGTGATTAAAGAAGAAAAAAAATGAATGACTTTTAAAAAAACTGTTAATATTCATTCTGCATTTTTTCTTTATAATTCTTATTTCATGTCGAAATATATACACAAATATGCATACACGCATTTGGATCTGATGTCTAATTTCAATGAAATATTTTCCATTTGTCAAATTTCTTAAACACACACACACACACACACACACACACACACACACACACACACACATATAATCATCTCACAAATCCCTACTCCTGTATACCATACAGCTAAACAAATCAATAGTATAATTCAACCATATATACCCAACAAATATAGCAACAAATCAAGAAATGATTTCATACATATTTTACACTCAACTAACCCTAACAATTGTATAACGGCATCCCTAGATGTCAAGACCTTTTCACTAATGTCCCTGTCCAGGAAACCATCAAAGTAATTACTAAATACATCTATAACCACCCTTCAATTCTCCCTCCTGCCATAAAACATACAATTCTTGAAAAGCTACTATTAATATGTACCACACAGGTCCCCTTCTACGACCCACAAGGAAAAATATACACCCAAATTGATGGCAGGTTCTCCTCTAGGTCCTACTTTCACTGAATTCTACATCTCACACATCAAAAACACTATATTTAATAACCACATAAACAAACCTACTATTTACACCAGATACGTTGATGACATCTTTATAACAACACAAAAACATGATTCAATTAATAAACTTGAACAAATCTTTGAGGAAAACTCTATCTTAAAATTTACTGTTGAACTAAATATCAATAACAAAATATCATTTCTAGATGTACTCATTGACTCCAACAACAAAGACACATTTAACACATCAATATTTAAAAAGCCAACATGTAAAAACTCCTGCTTACTTAACTTCCATAACGAATGTCCTGATGAATATAAAATAGCCCTACTCAAAAACTTAGTCAATAGAGCCTTTCACATCTTCTCATCTAGAACAATATTTTACAAACAACTCACCAATATAAAACAAACAATTATAAACAACAATTTCCCTAATAAACTAGTCGGCCAACATATAAAACACTACCTATCAAATATACATAATAACAACAAAGAAAAATTACTAATAATAACACTATTAAACTCTTCTATAAAATAAAATGCACTGCAACTATAAACTCAACGAACTAGCTATAACAAACACCATCCATAAATACAATAAACCCTTCCAACAACATAGACAAATAAAATTAATCATATACTACACTAAATTTAAAACATCTAACATAATTGTCCAAATAATACTACCCCCACCAAACCAATCCTAAACAAAACCAATATAGTGTATAGGCTTACCATTTCGAGGATGCTTCTCATATAATAACCCTAGCACATACATTGGACACACAACCACAACTCTCTCACGTTGGCTCACATACCACCTCAACAACACTAACGCCATAAAAAATCATCTTGTAACAATACACAGCATGAACAGTAACCCATTCAAATCATCTGACATAAGAAAAATCTTAATTAACAACACCAAAATCCTCTATAAAAACAACTGCAAAAAGCAACACCAAATTCTGGAAGCAATCCTCATCAAAAACCAAAAACCCAACATAAATAAAATAGCATTTAATACTGGCAGAAACATATTTAATAACTAATCCTCCAATATAAAACATCAATCCTCTTCTTACAAATAATAAACTAACCCAATAATATCATCTAATATTATCTATAAAAGTAAAACAACCAATAATTGTTAGCAAGCTTGACTCGCTGAATCACTTATGACTGAGTAGTGAGTTCGATCCTCACAGAACAAGAGAATGTGACTGCCAGAGAAACCAGCCATTCCTAATACATGAAGAAGTAGTTAAGAGGTCATCTGCAAATCATATTTCTGTTCTGTTTAGGGCTGACACAGTAGATTGACACTGACCTATTTTTAATATTTTCTAATATGACTACTACCACTAGCAGGGTTTGACTTCAAAACCACCACTACTGAGCCAAAACGGATATTTCTCCATACTGCTACTAATATCTGCCTTATAAACAAAAATTTTGCAACACCAAATACCAAAGGAATCACTCTAAAGCAAATAAATAAAAATATATTATTTATTTAGAAATATACTCTTGAGTCAATTCATTTTATTCCCAAGTTTCCAATAAAATAATTACATAAGAGTCTTGAATGAACAGGCCAGTAGATGTAATCCACACTGTTTAAAAAAAGCAAATTACATGTATCCTCTAAAATATAACATTTAAGTAATAATATGCATTTGTGTGTGTGTGTGTGTGTGTGTGTGTGTGTGTGTGTGTGTGTGTATTAGAGTGTGCAGCTTTTATTTTATATCATAAAGAAACAATTTGTACAAAGAATTAAATTAAATACCAATGTTAATGTAATTAATGGTGCAATCACTTTGCTAACAAGACTTAATAAGACATTAACTTACTATCAATTCCTTGAATAATAAGATCCTTATATTCAAACTGTTTCAATAATTTCAAATTGTCATCTTCAGGATGCAATTTTTTCATACATAGGCAAACACTAGGATGAAATATGTATAGACCAAATGATGTTTTTCTAATTATGCTTTTTATTGACATTATTTATTTATTAATTCTTTGTATAAATTGTTTCTTTATGATATAAAATATAATCTGCACACTCTAATATATTTACAACATCAGATCCACAGCACAGTAATAATCAGAATTTTAAATTCTCTGGAAAAACTACTAAGACATTTTTACTCTACCAATTGGATTATACTTAAGTCTATTTCACTTTAACTGATAAACACATATAACAAGAAAATTTTGTGGATTTATAACTTTTCAAAATTCAAACAAAATTCTCACTTGATAAACTTGAACAAGAAGTCTAGCATCACTGCATCACATGCTCCAGAACATATATTTAACTGTGAATAAATAGCATAATCAAAAAAACATCTTTTGGTCTACACTTATTTCATTTTAGTGTTTGCCTGTATATGGAAAAAATTGAGCCCTGAAGATAACAATTTGAAATTGTTGAAAGTTCTCGGCATGTGTCTTCCATCCAACAACTTGAATATAAGGATCTTATTATTCAAGGAATTGATAGTAAGTTAATGTCTCATTAAGTCTTGTTAGTGAAGTGATTTTGCCATTAATCACATTAACATTGCTATTTAATTCTTTGTATAAATTGTTTCTTCATATATATATATATATATATATATATATATATATATATATATATATATGGACATACTTATCTATATGTACATGCACACATGAAAATTGTTCTGAAAGTAATGCCTCCTATTTATTTATATTGAAGCTTCAACAGATATACAATAATAGCTTCACATAGAGCAGGTTTTCAACAAATACTTTTTCCATATAGTCACCATCACTGGCTTTGCCTTATCACCAGTAATGACAAACAGCCAGCATATTACACTTATGAACATGATATGAAATGCATATCATTGTTGTCACTGCTGAAATGCATTATTCACTGCCTAACTGTGCTTATATCCACTGTTTGGTCTTTGTAAATGTTCGGCAGGTGGCCAATGGATTCATTTTTTCTGGATGAAGGAATTCAGTGACCCACTTTTGGTTTGTAAACTGTTTCAAACTAAACAACATTTTACCAGACTGCTGCTCAATTGCTATCAGGTAAAAATATGGTCCATTGGCTGGAAGGTTCAACCTCTACTGCTATGCCACCAATATCTACCTGTGATGTGGTGAGCCAGAATAATAAATAGGAAGTATTACATTCAGAGAAAATCCAATATATGTTTATATGCATGTAGATGCAAACATATACTTTTTACACTTACAAATATATAAATTTAAAAAATGATGACAAGATCAGTTATGTGAACATAGAGAAATACAATATCTGAAAATTCATAAAATGACATAGGACAATAAGAACAATGCTAAAGAGCCAGAAGTACTCAGACATTGGACAATTTATATCTAAATATATATCAGAAATCAAGAAAATTATATAGAAAATAAATTAAAAAATCCTTAAAATAAACTTTTGTTGGTCTTTAACCAAACTTGTATAAATGAAAAATTTCTGCCCAAATATAAAAGTTTTGTTAAAGACTAATGAAAATTGTTTGTTAATAATTTTTTGTTTATGTTTTGTGTATTTTTTATATTTCTTGGCTTTCAGTGAAAATGGTCTGAAATATAGAAAAAAATGAACAAAAAATCCTCAACAAAGAATTTTCATTGATCTTTAATCAAACAAACACACATGCATGTGTGCGTGATGTGTGTGTGTGTTTGCACATGTGGTCTGGTCACCCAATGACCATAGCAATTTGAAACTTAGTAGTGGTCCAAATTTTGTCTTTTTCTGAGTTATGATGCTAGGAAGGATAATTGGTTTGTTTATTGCTGTTTAAATAGGTTCTGTCTTTTTTCCTTAGTTTATGTTTAATTTTGCCTTTATTTTGTATCATTTTTTAATTCTTTTTTTATTGGTTGTTTTTCTTGGGTCACGTAGCAAGCTTTCTCTTGGTTTCACCAATACTTTGTTTTATTTATGGTATATATATATATATATATATATATATATATATATATATATATATATATGAGATAATGATATATATATTATATATCAAGATTTAGAAAATAGTATGACAAATTGTAAAAATATTTTTGTGACTCATTTCATCTGATGAAGTCCTAATGGATGAAACACGTCAAAAAAATATTTTTTTCCTATTTGTCATACTATTTTCAATATATATATATATATATATATATATATATATATATATATATATTTGCAGTCACAAAAAATAAACATGCATACAAACCCATATATAATTAACAAAAATAATTATCTATAGAATATTTTCTGTTTTGATATAATTTCTAATTGATAAAGTAATATTAAAAGTGAAATAAAATGATGCTAAAATTTTTAAACGTTTCCTTAAAATGATCATATCAAAAGAATACAAACTAATAAAAGCTAATATAGTTTTAATATTTGAATAAATTTTCATAGAAATGGGCAAATCATAACAAAAAAGCATATTATAGTATTGGTCAGTGAAATTATTTTTGAACATTCTATAACCATTTTTTGATATTTTCTCTCTCTCTCTCTTTTTTTACCTGAAAAAATATCTGCAGTGATATACATTGCTTATTACGTACTACCTATCTTTTCAATTCATGTAATTTATCTCAGCTGGAAAAAATAATATATATTTCCTTAATTTAATGATTTCAGAGAATAAATTTCTAGGTTATTGTTTTCAGGTGGTAGAAATTTATTAAAAAATAATTGTTTTTGACATTTTTTTAATCTATTTAAATTAATACCTTAAAATAAGTTAGACTTTCAGAATTTTGTTTTAAATGACTTAGAACTTTCTAGTCACTTCTATAATGATTTGGAACTTTTTAGTTAATTTCAAAATTAATTTTAAATGTTTCTGTTTATTCTCTAAATTAATTAATCATTGATTATTATGAGTGCACATCTGTATAGATAGAAGCTAGGAAATTACGCATCTCATTAAATAAGAATAGGAATTAAAATAATGTTGTTTTTTTGAGATTAACTAGAAAAATGACATTAAAGCGAAATGTTTATTTTATTGCACCTGCGGTTATCCGTAGAAGTGTATTTTTATGTAACGACATCAGCAGTTGCGCTTTCTTTACAGTTCGTATGATGACGTATATGACGTAGGCGAGTAAGAACGGTAACTCTGCGACATACTTCCGGAGAGTTACTTTCATACTAAATTTTCTAGCGGAGCAGTTTCACGTGTCGTCGTCGTCCAGAAACTTCCACAGATCTAACAACTACCGGGTAGATCGTTCTGGGACGGAGATTAGGTGAAAAGAAGAATCTTTCAAACAGGTTGGCTGGTTATTTTTATTGCTTTAGACCCGACGGAAAACCGCCTGTGTTTGTCGATACTTACTTGGTTTTGTGCCTGCATTACAAAAAAAAGATGTCGGTGGTGGGCATAGATTTCGGTAGTCAGTCATGTTACATCTCTGTCGCTCGGGCCGGAGGCATAGAGACTATTGCTAATGAATACAGTGACAGGTGTACTCCAAGCTACATATCTTTTAACGAAAAGTCTAGATGTATGGGTATATCGGCAAAGAATCAGGCAGTAAGCAATTTCCGTAACACAGTGTTTGGATTCCGGCAATTCCTGGGCCGCAAGTTTAGCGACCCGCAGGTCCAGGAAACGATTAAGCATTTACCTTATACAGTTACGTCGGATGGAAACGATAACGTAATTATTAAAGTGAACTATATGAACGATGTCCAATCGTTTAGGCCTGAGCAAATGACTGCAGTGTTGTTCACGAAGTTAAAAGAGACTGCTGAAGCGGCCCTGAAAACCAAAGTAGTTGACTGTGTAGTATCTGTTCCGTCACACTTTACTGATGCAGAGAGGCGTTCTCTGCTCGACGTCACTTACATGTGCGGACTCAACTGCCTGAAGTTAATGAATGATACAACCGCCGCGGCCCTGGCCTACGGTATTTACAAACAGGATTTACCTGAGGAGAAGGAAAAATCCAGGAACGTTGTCTTTGTCAATATGGGCTACACCTCTCTCCAGGTGTGCGTGTGTGCCTTTAATAAGGGCAAGCTAAAAATGTTGGCAGTGTCGTCTGATCCTTTTCTTGGCGGACGCGACTTCGATCGAGTTTTGCGTAATTATTTCATAGAAGATTTCAGGCAGCGGTACAAAATTGATGTTACTACCAAACCCAAGGCTATCATCCGACTCACGGCTGAATGTGAGAAGATGAAAAAACTTATGAGTGCCACTACGCAACCAGTTCCTCTTAATATTGAATGTTTCATGGACGACAAGGATGTGTCTGGTACTATGAACAGAGCGCAGTTTGAGGAGATGTGTCAGCCTTTGCTTAAAAGGGCTGAAGATACTATGAGGTCCATTTTAAGTCAATCTAAATTACATCTAGATGATCTTCATTCTGTTGAGATTGTAGGAGGGTCTTCTCGAATTCCAGCCATCAAGGCATTTGTGAAAAAAATATTTGGGATGGAGCCAAGTACAACTCTTAATGCAGATGAGGTCATTGCAAGAGGATGTGCCCTTCAGTGTGCAATATTGTCCCCTACTTTCAGAGTACGTGACTTTTCAATTGCTGATTGTCAGCCTTATGCTATTACAATGACATGGGTTGGCGGTGTCACTGAGGATAATTCTATGGAAGTTTTCCCACGCTTTCACCAGTTCCCTTTCTCTAAGATGTTAATTTTTTACAGAAAAGAAGAATTCCAACTCAATGCCCATTATTCCCCCAATGAAAAAATCATATTGCCACAGTTGATGATTGGCTCCTTTAAGATATACAATATTCAACCTCAAATGAATGGCGAGAGTTCAAAGGTGAAAGTAAAAGTAAGAATCAACAACCACGGAATATTTAATGTAACTTCAGCTTCCATGGTTGAGAAATTGGACAATGTTGATGGTAATGAATCAATGGATATTGATGACAAAAAAGATGAGGATGATGAGACAGACAACCAAGATATCTCAAAAGCTGCTGATCAAAATGACACTGACACCCCAATGCAAACAGAGGAAAGTCCTGGCAAGCAAGCTGCAGGTGACAAAAAGGAACCAGCTAACAAAAAAATGAAAAAAATAAAAATGGTTGACTTGCGTGTTGAAAGCATCGTGCCGCAGTTTAGCAAGGATGAACTACAGCTGTGTGTTGAGAGGGAGAATCAAATGATAATGCAAGACAGGCTTGAGAAAGATCGTGCTGATGCCAAAAATGCAGTGGAGGAATATGTTTATGACATGCGTGACCGTCTCTACGGGCCCCTAGAACAGTATGTTGAAGAAAATCAGCGGAGTGAATTCAGCAATATCCTGAGTGATGTAGAAAATTGGTTGTATGATGAGGGGGAAGATCAGATGAAGCAGGTCTATATTGACAAACTTGCTTCACTCAAGAAACTGGGTGATCCAATTTGTTACAGATATCAGGAAGCCATGGAACGCCCTGGAGCTTTTCAAGCCTTTGGCAGTGCCCTGCAACAAGTGCGCAAGTTTTTGGATCTCTATTTGCAAAAGGATGAGCGGTATAACCATATTGATCAGCAAGATGTAAAGAAGGTTGAAAAGTGTTTAAAGGAAAAGTCTGAATGGTTTGAGAGGACCCAAAACCAGCAGAACCAACGTAAGATGTTTGAGGACCCATTAGTGAGCTGCTCGGAAATCAATTCGCAACGCTACAACCTCGAGTCAGTATGTTTGCCCATTATAAATAAACCGAAGCCTAAAGTTGAACCTCCAAAAGATAGCGAACCTAATGCAAAAACAAATGAACAAAGTAATCAGCAACAACAACCACCTCCATCTTCTGAAGGCTCTGCACAAGCTGGTGGTGAGAAACCAGACCCAGTTATGGAAGTGGATTAACTTATTACAAGGTTTTAGGACTTGGACTTTGACTAGTGACGCACTGCTATTTTGTAACCCTTGAAGAGGAGAAATGTGAAGAAGAAAAAAAAGGGATAAACTCACTTACCACATGTTGCAGATGAGTTACTAAACACTAATTCCTTTTCAGCATTGCCAAAATAATAATAATAATAATAATTATAAAAAAAAAAGAATGAACTGAAAGCAAGACAGATGGGTAAAAAAAAAAACAAAAAAAAACTGACAAATTTTAAATTAGCAGTATCAGTGAAAAAGATTTTGTTGGTTCAAACAAGCTGTAAACAATTATCTCATTCTGTATCAGAAGTTTGAAGTTTAATGAAAATATATAAATCAAGAAATAATACTTATAGAAGAAAGAAAAAAAAAAAGAAATGGACCAAAATGTGTGAGAGATAACAGGTTTCAAAACTTATACAAGAGAAAAACAAGATACAAACAAGAAAATGTTTTCTTAAAGAATTTTTTTTTAATCTAAGTATTATTACACAAGTGCTTTTCTCTCCCCCCCCCCTTAATTTTCTTGCAAAAAATATATTGTCAAGCAGTAGAATGCAAACATCTTTGTCAACTCTGTTTAAGTTTTCATGTTATGTTGGACCATTTTTAAGTAGTTAATTTCTTTCTTTATGTATTTATTGATTGATGTAATGTATTTTTCCAAGCTTTGAGAATGTTGAAAAGGCTTACTCTTCCATTTATGGAGGTTTACAATGAATGCAAGAGAAATAAAGCGTAGTTAAAGAATCTGTTTAGTATTTGTGATTGGTCAAGTTTTGTGGCTTCTACATTTGACTGTCTATGTGGGTGAATATATACTTATTCACTCGTATATGCAGGATGCTGATCTTCATTTAAACAAGTTATTTATTCTAGTTTTATTTTAGAGTTTACAGTTTTTGATGTTATGCTTTCTTTGGGCATATTAATCCTTAAATTTTAGACATGCCCGTTTTGAAAGTCCCTCTAATCATTTAAATTTAATACTTTCAAAAGGACTTCTATTGTGCTTTTTTTTCTCTCCTGTAAAAGATAAATATTAGAAAAGTTAATCTCAAACTAAAACAGCTTTTAAAATGAACAAAACATCTGAAATATTAATCCACTCTTTTCAGATTATTTTCATTTTTTTTTTTTTTTTTTTTTTTTTTAAGTATTACCTTGTAAAATTGATAAAATTCTAAAGACAGTTACAATTTTAAATGTACATATGTTTAAAATGATTTTTTTCATTCCAGACCAATCTATTAATTTACTTCAGAAGAGATTTATAATTTTTTCCACTTCTAAAATAATTTTATTCAAACATTTCATGAATAATGTAAGTACCAATCCTCACTACAAGTTACTTTTATTTTTGTTAGTGCTTTAATCAATTTCTCATAAAAGAAAATGTTAGAGAAAAGAAAGCAAAATACATAATATTGTATTTTAATCTATCTTAATCACTAATATTCTGTCAGTAAGGATGAGCACTGTTCCTTTTTTTTTTTAATCAGCTTTGTAATATTTGTGCATGCTTATATATATATATATATATATATATATATATATATATAAGCACAAACACAAAATCAATTTATAATAAAAGATAGGCTTAAAACATATTAGAAAGTAGCATTAAAATGAGTTTAAAAAGGTGATATTGTACTATAAACACAAAACTATTCACATATATGCTTATGTATGCATGCACACACACAAAATGTAATGCTTTCTCTCCAACATTTTCTCTCAACACATGCATATATGTAAGCTTTATTTACAAAAAAATGATACTGCAGTTTCTTAAGCAAACTTCAGCCGAATTGCATTCATTCTCACATGCTGACACCTAATAGTTTACTTTTCTATCAGAATATTATTTCTTTTACAAAATGAATTTCTAACATCATTCTTGGACATAGTTTGTTCAGATGTTATAATTGATCTATTGTAATTACTATATATGTAAAGTGGGACCCCTTATAAGAGTGGAACTTTATTTCCTTACTCATGGTGCATGTATTGTTTGAGTTGTTTTCTAACTTTCTTGTTACAAAACAAACTGTAATTTTTGTTTTTCTCTATGAAATCATAATCAGATAAGAATCTATGAAATAGGCATATACATTTCATTCATTCATTCTATATAATATGACCAATTACTTATTGAAATATGTTATATCATTTTTTTATTTCTTTGTTCTTTCTCTTTATTAAACCTGTGTCAACACTCAAATTCTACTTGAAACATTTGCTGATAGTCTGGTCTTACAAGTTTGTATTATTTTGCTTTTTTTTTTTTTTACTGTATAAAAAGAGATTAAAAAAAAAAGTAAGAATCCATGCACTAAGAAACTGATATAAGTCTGACTTTAATGTTTTCTAAATAACAATTGTCCTCACGGGACTCTTAATACCATTCCACTTGATTCTGATTATTTTCTACTCTTTTTATCTTTTAGGGAGATGATTTTGAAAAGAAAGTAAACAATAGTTTCTTTAATTTACTTGATAGGTGTAAATTACAGGTAACATTCTAATTGCTAAAACATACGTTTTGTACTTTGAGTTAGAAACAGTTCAAGTTTAGAAAAAATAGGACTAGGAAGATCAAAACAACAAAACCAAACAAAAAAAAAGTGTAGAAAGATTAGCTCTTTTTGAATCATTAAACAGATTTTCTCATATCTGACTTCCTTTTTTTCCTTTCATTTCAAATGCGGTTTATTTTTATTCCAGTGAATACCAAAGGTACCTTTTCACACAGTATTTTTCTTCTTTTTCATTGTTGATTAAGACTTAAAATGTACACTGAAATTCACTATGATTTAATTTGATGCTTTTATTATTTCAGCCTTACTTGGAATATATTTGATGTTATGTACAATATAACTTCTAGTATGTTTAATGAAAGTTATAACTAAAATTTTACAATGCTGCATTTCACAAAGATGCCTCTAATATATAATTTTTCTAATATAATGATTAAAGAAACTTTTACAATTGGTTAATTTAAAATTAACAGTAAACTAATAGAAAATTAAAGTACTGTCTTACAAATGGTTAAGATTAAAGCGCTGTCTTTGATAAATGGTTAAGATGGTGATGTTAGATATTTATTTTCTAAATTTTCATAAATATGTGCATAAAATTAAAATCAGCTGTGGCATAGTTTAGTATTTCTAATCTTTGTGCAAATCTAATTTACAGGAATATAGAATATTAACTTTTTTCCAATAAAAAGATTTCAAACCTCAAATGTGGCCTGGATATTGTTCAACTAAAATTGTTTCTCGGGACTATGCGGTATTGTAGCTAGTAAAGATTAAACTTTCTGTAATAGTAATAATCTGAGACTAGCTTGTAAGCCATCACATTTCTACAGGCACCTATATAAATATACAAATATAGCATATTGGCGAGTTTATGAGAAACCTTAAAGTTAAAGGTATCTAAATATTAAGGTATGACCAAAGAACTATGATGGGTGGAGGCTGAGCATCAGATTTCAACTGAAGATATGGTTGAATATACTGTTTGTTTTTGTTTTCTCTCTCTCAACCTCAAAATATGCTTTTCTAAAACAGATATACGATGTATCTTTTATTTTTTTTAAGTTGTTAAATTGATAATGAGAAAGTTAACTGTTGTCTAAATATAAGTGCTATATATATAAGGTGCTGAAAAGCTTTTAGACTCAACCTTCTTGCTAAAATCTGACCAATTATCAATTTCTTTTTCTTTTAATCACTTTGTGTGTTTTTTTTTATGACCTGAGAACTTATGTTGTTTAAATCTTTGGTTGTAATATCTAGTTTTAAGTAGATGGAATTAACAAGTATTTTTGCTAGATTATAATCTTTTTTATATAAAAACCAGTGCTTTTTTTCTATTGGTTGGAGGATTTTATTTTGCTAAAGCAAACATAAAATTAAATGAAACCTGTTCTGATTCAAACCGCAGATCTGAAGATAAACAAAAGTAACATACTGATACAGTAGTACACTACTGAAATTTACAGGAAAAATTTGGTATAGTAATATTTTTTGTTTTCATACACATTTGCACTTGTTTCACTCATATTTACTTTATTTTTTAATTTTATTTATTTTTATTTTCAAATAATACTGATTTAAAACTAGGAATACAATGAGAAAGTTCCAAAAAGTTCTTGTCCAGATCAAGAAGCCCTTTTCCATAAAAAATTGTCTTTGGTAAGATTTACATTTAATATTTAATTCTAACAAGACTATGAATATATTTTTTCATATAAACTTGAAAGCTTTATCAATTAAGTTAAAATTTTGATTCCTGTTTTAATCCAAATATCTATTGGAGGATATTTAAAAAAAAAAAAAAAGTTTAGAAAAAAAATTAAAGCAACCTCAAATACAAGTGAAAGTTTACCAAACTCAAGGAAAAACTGACAGATTTGAAAAAAGTTCCAAAAGCTTATTAAAATTTTGAAAATACATTTGCAAACTCTTTAAAAATGTTTAAGCTTTTTTGATTGGCAAATTAGAGATAATTTTCTTTAAAATTTTAAGAATAATAATTTTGAATCAAGCAATAGTCTAACTCATTTCTTTTAAAGCAATCGGAAGATGCAACCTTTAAAATAAAAATTCAGTTATTAATGCATAAATCCAAAGCAAAACTTTGTAAACTGCATCCCATGATAGCAGATGAAGTACTTTGAAAAATATTGTATGATTCTCTTTGATTTCAATGAAATGAAATCTAATGGGACATAGGATTTATTTTATCATTCATATTTGTTTTTAACATATCTACATTTTTTAACAATGTTTCTATTGAGATATATATATATATATATATATATAATACCGAGCATATTTCTTCAAATATTTTCCTGTAACTTCATTGATTTAATAATATGCATATAAATATATATATATATATATATATATATATATATATATATATATAATCCACAGACAGGCTGTTTCGCTGTATCACAGCTCCTCTGTGTGGCTCGATGTCCAATTGCTTCAAGCCGAGATATATATATATATAATTTAGATTAGACAGCTTAATTTGGCAGGTCAAAATAATAGGGTCCCACTGAGTACTAAGACAAGATTACTAACTCTCAAATTCACCAGGTTTCTCTTACTGGTAAAGATACAAAAATTGGAGTTGGGAACTTGGATCCAAAATTGGAAAAAAAATTTTCTACAGAATTTTATTTATGTTCAAATACATTCTTCAATTGGATATAAGACAAAGTGAATGATAAGGAATAACACAAAAAATAAAACAAAAGGTCCATTTTTATTTATATCTATTTCATGCTAACAATACCATCAAGTGTTGATTACTTTTATTCAGGTTTACTAACTGATGACTCTGTAAACAAAATTAATCATACAGTGGTCTCTCGCTACAATGGAAATAATCCATTCCTTTAATAAAAGACACTTTAAATCTGAAAATGCTTAAAGCTCTTCTGATTTGAGCTGGATCTATTAAACAGCACATGTACAGATAGATTTGCTCAACTTAGAAAAAATAATCTGAAAGTTAACAAGCTACAATCTATCAAAGCTGTTATTTAAGCCTAGACATATATGGTAATTATTTTTCTTTTGTTTTTTTTCCATTTTTAATCATCTTGTGAAAATTAATTTCATGATTTTTCCCAAAGGCATCAATTCAAAAGTGGCATAAGTAGTATTTATCCAAATTTAAGCTCAATTCACTGACTTCTTTTCCAAGTTAGGAATTAGTAATTTCAAAGTTTAACTCATAAGTACATCAACTTATTCCAAGAGTTACAAGGTTTCAAAGTAAACACTTGAATATATTCACTGTTATATTTATTCCTATTAGAAGTAACATAAATTATACAATTCTTTTAAAACTTTCTGTTAATTTTGGCATGTTCAAAGGGTAAGCTGTAAGATTGTGTTAAGCCAATCTTTCATATAAATTGGTTCTGCCTATCTTGAAAGTCAGCATTTGAAATGTTTGTTCCCCTAACTACTGACACAAATGGAAATTCACTACACTCGGCCATCAAAAAGCTCTTCTCTCATTCACACACGTAAATCATAGACAAAAAATATTTTGTATTGATTAATTTTAGTAATTGATTTTCAAAATTATGAATAATCCTTCTCAAACAAGGTGGAAATTCCATCAGAAATTATCTGAAGTTCATTTCAGAAGAAATATCGTCCAAGCTTTTGACGTTAAGTCAGGTAGAGACAACTGAATAACTAGTGAATGTTGTGATGCAGGCTAAGTGTGTTGTGCGCATGTTTTTTGTTTTGTTTTTTATATACATTTGAGGATGTGGGCTCTTAATTGTTTTTATTTATAGATAGTTTTTGTCATATGAATATTATCTCTATTGTCTGTGATGACTTAAAATGAACTTCAGACGATTTCTGATGGAATTTCCTCCTTGTCCAAGAAGGATTATTTGTAATTTGGAAAACTTGATCAGTAAAATTAATTGATACAAAATGTCTTGTCTTTAATAATGTTTACCTTAAAGAACATTTGCTGCCTAAATACACTATGTATATGGAATGTATGTATGTATGTATGTATGTATGTGTGTGTATACACACACACACACACACACACACACACCTATCATTGTACACGTTTGTTATCTTATTTTTTGCTACCAAACAGGAATTTATATAAGGATGCACTTAAGTTTCATTTGTTTCTTGCTTTTATTAGGCTATCTTCCTCACATGCACTGAAAAATTGAATTTACTACGGTATCAAGCTCTCAAAATAGGTTATTGATGTTTCCTATTTCACACTAAATTGGAGTTAAAAAGGGAGAAGTAAAACATTTATAATCAACTGGACTGATTTTTCTAAGTACATAGAATTTTTTCTTATATCTGTGCGTCATAGTAACTTTGAAATAAAACTTTATTCTTGGAGCGCTCAGTGAGGTTCAAACAGATTGCAAGAATAAATAACAGCTTCACTGAAATATTCAAATTCAATTGAGAGATAATTTACTACATTTTCAACACTTGAGGTAATGTATCATTCAATGAAAACAGTAATTTAGCACAATCTTCTTTGTATTTACTTTTAGTTTTATTCAAAAGATTTTCAGTTAACTAACAAACAAGGTGAACATAGTTGTACCCACCTTCAATAAAAAGTTTTTATCAACAACTGACAAATATATTTGCATTTTGTAACTTCATATATCAAGTATCATTTCAGTATAATTTTCTTATATTTATCATTATTTCTTATTCACTAATATAAGCATTTAAATTTTAAGGCCTATTTTCACCGAAAAAATGTTACAAAAATTGACTGATAAAGAACATATATTTTGTACTGAGGGAAATTACTGCTTGCAGAAAAATAACTAGTTTCACTCAGTGTAGCTGCTGCTTTATGGTTGGTTAACTTCTGTCATGTGATATTGTAGTTGCTTGGCAACATCATAGGATTAAACATGTACACTATCAGTCTTGATTAAATGGTTTTACTGGAGAATATACTTTTGTTCGTTGCTTATTGAAGGTACACCCAACATTTGCATGACAATATTATTACCATCTATTAGTGGACCACAAACTGGGAGTGTACATATTAACATGTGTTTTCTAGAAAATACATTAATTTTTATTCTCTTTATCATTGAAAAAAGCTGTGTCCAACCAGTTGGCTAAAGATTTTCAGATCAGAAATGTCATTGTCTAGCGCTCTTAAGTTGGTCATCTCTGAATTGGATATTTTTAAGAGCTGTATAAATTATCATTCTAAACTTTTAGTCTATGGTAGATTTAGATATGAACAACTTGATAAAAAAAAAAAATCTGTAGGTCGGCAGTCGGCACGTATTGTACTCAATCGAAGATTCCTTAAAAAAAGCAACTTTTTCAGTACAATCACAAAGTTTGTTTTTTATTAATTTGTTTAATTTCTCCGGAAAAATTGTAATAGCTACCAAAAATGATCCTAAAATTAGAATATGGGGGGGGGGCTATGGAAAAAAAGTTTAATGTGGCGCGTTTCGTCCATTATGATTTCATCGGACGAAAAAAAGTGATGTTTCAGTTTAATTCGATGAAGTCTTGAAAAGGACGGAACGCGTCACATACAAAAATTTTCTCCACTGTCAAAGTTTTTTTATTTCCCTAAAATTGTTCTTGATATATAAAAAAAATATATGTCGTTTTCCATTGTGATTCTCATTTGTACTCGCGACTATCTAAAATTTTAAAGCATGCGATTTTAAAAAAAAAAACTCTCAGTAAGAAAAGGCAGGCATTTAAAAACTAATGCTAAAAATACAAAAAAAATATATATTTGTTGTGTTTTTTGTTTTTTAGATACCGCTACGGACTTTAAAAAAATACTCCAAAAAATGCATAAATAATTTAATTGCAATTGTTTTGAAGGTAAAATTTGGTTTTTATTTGAAAGAGCCTAAAAATGGGTTAAAAGAAAAATTAATTTCCGTATGTAATTAAAGTTTTTTAGGCAGTTTTCAATATGGGCATGTTTTCTCGTCACTCATGAACCGCTAAACGAAAAATGTAAACAACAAATTTAAAAAATCTTAAAATCCAATATTTGTCCGATGTCCTGAAGTCATTTTGCAAATGTAATTATTAATTTATTATTAATTAACTGGATTTTGCAAATGCAATGTTTACTTTTTACTTTAAAAAAAAATGACAATAACGTTTATTTTGCACGGCAGACTGGGGAAGCAAACAAAAAATAAATTGACACACTTGAAAAATTAAAATTATTAGAAATACGAAACACCAGAAGTTGGTATTTGTTTAAAAATAATCTTTTAATCTTCTTATAACAAATAGTTTACTTTATTCAATTCTATACACTTATTGCTTAATTCTAAATTTAAAACTTAGAATTAATTAAGCAATTTTTTTAGTTTGATGATACTTTAGTTTCAAAAAGTTAACTTTTTGGAAAATTTTTTAATTTTTTTTAATTCATTACTTTTATTATTTTCTTACAAATTACATGTCATAAAAATAAAATACATAATTACACTCAATGTGATTTTTTTAAAATAATTCTAAATTTAAGTAAAAAAAAAAAGACAAAGTCAAAATTGGCAGTTGAATTGAATACGTAAATTCACAATTGACTGCGTTCACTTTGAGCTCTTAATTATTTATTGGCATCCAAAATGATTTTGCTTTTTTTATTTTATAAAATTAAAATTAATCCTATCCCTATAACCAATATAATTTTTTATTATTCTAAAGGGTGCGATAGATAAATTGTCGTTTAAATTACGCAAAAATTAAAATGACACTGGCATCTCATTTATTGCCAAAATTGCACAAACAAAATTAAAAATATCTTGAAATAAAGAGCAAATTAAATTTATTCAATAAAATCGCCATTGGCTTCAACCACCGCCTCTAGACGACCTCGAAATCTCCTGCATTTCTTATGGATGGTCTCCTTATATCTTATTTAAGTTGGTGAATGCTGCTGTAATCCTTGCCTGCAGTTCATCTTTGCCTTTGGTGTTACAAGGAGCTTTGTTAGTCTCTCGCTCAACTGCGCCCCATGAATCAAGGGGGTACAGTTGAGAGAGTTAGGTGGCCAGATCTAAGGTATGATGTGGTCGCAGAAATTGTCTGACAGTGTTGGCTGGGTTCTCCTGCTTGTGTGTGGCATGGTGCAGAGTCATTGCTAGACACAGGATCTTCTAGCAGTCACCCTAAATCTTACTCTTTCTTAACCCAGGGAAACACTAAATCCTCAAGGTACTTGCTTGATGTACGCCTCCGTGCTGAATCTGAGGCCCTGTGGAAAGACACCAATGGAGGTCAACATCGCCATCACTAGTGATCACTCCAAAGTTCCAAACACCGTATTTATTTACCATTACTCATCCAACTCTTTCCGAATCCTCTGCAGTCCTCAGATTGACACCCAAACACTCTGAAATGTTCGTATTGATGCTTCCGGCGCGAATGCCAAGCAGTAACTGCGTGTCGTTTCCAAATTTCTGGCAGAGTGAATTGCGTCATGGTGCTTTTTCTCACAGACGGTGCCCAACTGACCTAACTATACACAGTCAACAAAATAAAAAAACAAACAACGCGGAAGGCGTGAAATTAAAAATATGAAATGGCGACAATTTACCCATCGCACCCTGTATATACTTCTTTTCCGAAACCTAATAATGGTTAAAGGCGAGAAATCAGAATTATTTCCCTTCTTTGTACAGCCATACAAAAAATAATCCAACAGTTGCCAAAAGAAAAAAAGAAAATAAAATTCTTTCAAAAAAGGTTCACACTCGAAAATGGCATTAATAAACTTTGTTTTTCGATTCTTCAAATTATGTCTTTATTTAATAAAATAAACTTTTGTAACGAACAGCAGTGGGATGAATTTCAAAATCTCACTGAAAAATTACAAGTATTTTTTTTTTTTTTTTTGTAAAATAATAGATTTATTTTTCTGTCTTTTTTGAAAGAAAATAAGTGTGTTTTATTAAATTAAACAAGTATCAATTCTAAAAAAAAAACAAAAAAACATCTTTTGAGTTTTATTGAATTATTTTTTAGTAAGGTTCGGTACAAAATTTCAGTATGTTCTCACAGCACACTTGATATTGCACTTTGCTTTTTACTAAAATAACATCTTCAGGGGTTTTCTTTAAAATAAAAAAATTGACAAACACCCCAGTTAAAAAGTACACACGAGATATCTAAAAGGGGAAATTAGAAAAATTTGTCGAAATATTTTGAGTTTTGAGTATTTTTGTTTCAACAACAGAACCTCAAAATAATATTCTCACCATTGTTTCTAATAAAATAACTTATTCAGTATAACAAGTTATTCACTAATGAATAAGTAGTAAAAATTTCGTTTGGATCAGATAATTCCCAATTTTTAGAAAATATTTTAAAATAAGGGTAGTGATTTTTTTTTTTTGCTTTTATTTCAGAAAAAAAAACATTCATTTTGGTGGTACCTGTATTTTCATTTAGACACAAAAGATGTATAATCCTTTAAAAATGGTTTAATTTCTTAAAAAATACATTCAAACACTTCAAAATATTGAAATAGCAAATCAGTTTCATAAAGACTGGTAAATAAATTTCAACATTATGTAAAATAAAATGTTAATGATCTGACCCAACAAATGGTTAGGTACAGGCAGTGTGTTTCAGCCTTTTTTTTTTTTTTTAATCCATTCCAAGCAAGGCAATGAGGCTAAGACACAAAGAACTACTGGGAGTGACAGAGAATGAAAAGACTTTAGAAAGGACCAGAAACCAAATCCTAAACAGGAAACAAGGGATAAACCTCTACTCCTGTTCAAAAAACTAGGGAGGAGTGTGAAAAACTGCTATTTTTTTCTATATAGGTATGGTATGGCTTATTTCAAAATGCAGAAGAACAACTAACAAGACTACTTTTCTATAGCAAATTCAAAATTGAAACATGTTACTGCTATTAGAGATTATTTTGAACATGCTTTCTGGTTTTCTCTCTCAGCTACAGACACATATAAAACTTGAAAATATGGATTTAAATCCAACAATGATTAAATAAGGAACAAATAAGAAAATTTTCATAAATTTAACATTTCACTAAACTGCATTATTCCACTTTCAAAATTTCTGATGAAATTAAATGGCAAAACATCTTCAATTGATGACAATTTTCCTACTTGTTCCTTATTTAATAAAGCACATATGATTTTGTAAAAATTCCTTGTGCACTGAAATTTTTGAAATATCTGGAGCTTACTCAACTTTTTACGGCTTGGACAGCCAGTAAACTGAAGTATTTCATTCATAAACTAAGAAAATGATTTAGAGAGAAGTACATCAGTTAACATTTTCATCTTACTTAATATGAAAAGTTATTTTTGAACAATATAGCTAAAAAATGAAAAGATACAAAATTATGAAAATCATTGTTACATTTCAGGCAGCATTTAACATCTCGACCTGATCTACTGGAGGAAAAATCTTTCTGTGTTTGGTGAGATTGAAAATAAATTCGTTATTATAAATGGAACTTAGATAAAGCCTTACTGCACAATGTTACAGTGATCAATTAGCTTAGCTGAATGACACATTAGAGCAGGAAAGATTTTTTTTAACCCAGCAAGAAAGTCATCCAGTGATTTTGTTGTATGGCAACTTCCATCCTCAAGTTTCAAATGCATTACAACAATCATGGAACTGGGATAGAGAGTTCTATATGCAGTGTAATCTACAGACTTTCAAATCTCTTCTTTTACTCCCTGCAACACTCCTTGTCTAGCCAAAACAATTCCAACTTGTCTAAATTAATGAAAAATTAATCAAATTAAAATAGAATTGTTCTTTTATGATGCAATAAAAATTTTACTGAGAGGTGATATATAAAGCGATAATAAAAACCAAAGAAAATATTTTGCTAGCTGAATAATAATGCTAAAACTTTATTGTAATAAAAGATTTTATTTCTCAAAATATGCTTGAAACCTTTGCATTATTTTTATATATTAACCTGTTTTATTCCTCCGGTTATTTTATATCATTTAGATTGCGTGACATGAAAAATTTTCAGCTCAAATTGAAACATTTGCACATCACCATAGATTACAAACTGATAGACAAAGTGAAAATAATCACTTGAATTTGGTTTCCCTCTTCGCTATCCTCCATAGCAAATCTTTGAATATGTTAAAAGATCTAGTGTGTTGGTTGCTAAATTATGTCTTGAGGTGCCTGGAAAAGGAAGTGGAGGAAAACCAAAACAGGTGAAGTAATAACAATTCTGTGTAGTAGACACTAAAGCTCCCTCAAGGTCATAATAAATGGTAAAGTTGTGTTTGTTTGAAATCTGCTGCAGGTGGAAACAAGTTTGGGCTTACAGCCATATCACATTGAAATGCCAGTTCTCATACAGTCACTAAGGTTAAGCAATGTCGAGACTGGTCAGCTCCCAGATGGGTGACTGCTTTGGAATACTAAGTGCTGTAATCTTGGATGTGTGTGTGATGTAATGGATAACAGCTTGGAATTGGAGATTGAAGAGCCAGGTTCTAATTCCAGTCAGGATTGTTATATTCATTTACATGCAGATTGAACTTGGGAAAGGTATGAATTGACCTCTTCTCTCTCCAAGCTATGGGTTAATTAATAAGGCATGCATCAGTAAATCATTATTATCTCAAAAAAATTCTTAAAATATTTTCACTTTTATATATATATATATATATATATATATATATTCAAACATATTGTTAAATATAACAGACAACAAATGTCTATTATGTTTGATCATGAACTGTTCTTCTAAGCTTTGTATAAAGGCTTTAGTTTCAGGAGAAAATAAAGACAAAAACTATCCAACATTTGGATATTTTTTTATTATGCTGTTCCTTGATTTAAGATTTTGGCTAAGATTGAGCCACCATCAGACTGATTATGTAGACATTACAAGAGAGATGTTTACCATCAAAGATGACAATGTTTATATAGAAGTTTGCTAACATTTCTTTCTCTCACGTGGTCATGTATGATATCATAGAACCGCATTACGAATTTACGACATGCATTTGCTATTCCACAACCGTTATCATCGCATAGCAAACTTCTATGTAAACATAACAGGATGTCATCTTTGATAGTAAACATCTCTATTGCAATGTTCATATAACAACTCTGATGATGGCTCATGTTAGCTGAAAGCTTAGATCAAGGAACAGCATAATAAAAAATATCCAAATGTTGGACAGTTTTTGTCTTTATTTTCTCCTGAAACTAAAACGGCTCATGATGAAACATAATAGATATTTTTTGTCTGTTATATTTAACAATATATGCTTGAGTAATGATCTGATGCCCCAATACACTAAATATATATATATATATATATATATATATATATAGAAAGAGAGATTCATTTATTTTAATGATTTCAAAAGCAGAATTCTTTCTTATATGCAACAACAGAACTAAATATATAATAAAAATCCTAAGTTAATCATGTAGAAAATATAACCAAATGCAATTGCAAAATTACTAGTTAAATGTGGCCATCATTTTTTAATGGTGTTAGTAAATTAGTCATAATGTGGTTTGGGCCTTCTTGTTAAAATGTTAGATCACTACCAATCCACTTGGCTTTTTTTTTATAATTGATATTTTTCCTTAAAATCGTAAATCAAACATTTTAACCAAAAAATTTTATTGACTTTCAACACAAAAAAATAAAATTAATTTGTCATATCAAACAGTGAATGGGGTGAGTGTATGAATCAATCAAGGGAGATTACTTCATGCATAACATTGATTATAAAAAAAATTAAGATTACTTCATGTAGAACATTGATTATAAACAAATTATTAAGCCATTTTAAATTAAAAATGTTTTAGCTAATAATTGAGCATTTTTAAATTAATGTTGAATTAAGAAAAATATCAATAAAATATTTTCCAGCAAAACGTAATTATTAGTAGTTAAGCATAGCTTAAAACAAAAGTCAGCAAATTGATATAAATAACTTTATTCTTATTTCTAAATGAGCATATATGGTGATTTAATAAGTAAAATAAAATACAAGTTAAAAAAAACATTAATTTAGAGGTTAAACATTAACAGTGTCTAATTATGACCAATTCTTACATTAATTTCTCAGAAAACAATGTAGAAAAAGTAATCAAGAAAAAGTAGTAAAGAAGATAAAAATAATAGTTCTTTCTATCACTTTTAATCAAATCTGTATCATATATATATATATATAGATATAGATATAAATATAGATATATATATATATATGACACTAATTTGGTGACTTGAGATAGCATTAATGATTTTCAACCCTGCAAATCATATCAAGTCTCAATGTTGTCATCTGATAAAAGCTTTGTTGGGAGGTAGTGCTGTAGTTTATACAGCAGCAAGTGTATGAGATTATATATGTGTGTGTGTGTGTGTGTGTGCTTACACTTTTTACAAATGACTTTATAGTAGTGCTAGTTTAGGTAAAACACTTGTTTCCAGTACTTTCATAAAATCTACCTTATATGTGTGCATGTGTGTGTCAGTCAAAAGCCAACCATTGTTTCAATCATGCACTGAATCTACTCAGGCATCTGAAGATTGATTTCCATCATAAAATTGTCAATAATGTCAAAGAGCTTATGAAGTCTGGGATGTTAAATGTTTTTGAAGGTGATTTTTAACATAGATCTACTTTTCCCTTCTTAGTAGCTTTATCCCACTATAAAAGAAAAAAAAAAACCTTAGTATCTATTATTTGAATTTTGAATAATTTATATATATAATATATATGGAACTTTTTGTAATCTGAAATAACCATTAATGTCTGAAGGAAACGTTTTTGAGCATTCCCAATCCTAAAAAGTAATCTTGCATGAGATTTTTGCAACTATCAATAGTACTGCAATGACTTTAGTTTTAAAGACATGTTGGTTTATAGCAGGTTTGCAGGATGTGTTAAGTGCCTACAAATTTTTTGTTGTACCCCCTATTAATTCCTATGGTCAGATAACTGAAATCTGTACATATGTTTTAATATGATATGGTTTTCTCTTTTTTTTTGTTTGGTTTCTTTCTTTTCTTATTCTTATGAGTATCTTTCTTTGTTATCTTTCTTTATCCTTTATCATTACTAATCTTTGTTTGTGTGTGTGTGTGTGTTTTTTTTTTCATTTATTTAAGTCTTTCTATATTTTCTTTTTTTTAGTTCATTACATTTTTATTCTTTCTTTCTAATCTACACAGATGGAAAATAAAATTGCAACACCTTAAATATCTCTTTCAATTAACTCAAGATTAAACATACAAGTAATATAGATAGATTACAGTAAATGATCACATATACTGAGCAATCTGGGCACAGGTTTCAAAATAAGGAATATATCAAGAGACATTACACTCCACATAAATACATTGTATATCCTCCTTGGATGTTAACACAGGCCTGTATTCTCACATATAAACAATTGTACAAATAAAATCATGCAATATATTATTTCATACCTCTTGAAACTGTTGACACAATACAGCAAAAGTTATGTGTGGGTTAACTGAATGAATCAAGCATCATTTTCTATACATGTTCAATGAGACAGATCTAGTGATCATGCCAGCCAAAGAAGTTGTTGAACATCTTGTTGAGTATATTGAGTAGCAGACATGATGAGGGTTGGCATTTGGGAGGCACAGTGGAGTAACGGATAGCAGCTCGGATTGAGGAATCAGAGAGCCGAGTTCAAACTCCAGTCAGATCCATTACATTCACTTACGTGCTAATACCCTTGGGAAAGGTATGAATCCTCTTCTTCTCCCCCCAGCTATGGGTAAATAGCAAGACAGACTGGGCTCTATGGCCAACCGGTCTAGGAGGAGGAAAAACTCTGAATTCAAAACCAGCCTTGGCTCCATCAGGCTATGGGGCGCCCTTCTCCTTAGTTAACCAACTTAGGAAAAAATATTAGCTGGAGTTGACTTACAATGCGACAAATTTTTAAAATCAAAATTCATTTCTGAATCCACTGGTGACTTCTTCAATAAATGTTTTGCCAAACAGAAAATATAAAAGCCTACTGAATAATACAAAAATGACAGTATCATTATTTGGAAGTACATATGCTTGTGAACACCTTTTTCTGAAAATGAAATATACTAAGTCATTTAAAAACAAGGTTGGGTGATGACTGCCTGTATGATGGTTTTTTTCTGTCATTGACAAATATTTCCCTTGATGCGGAGAAGTTATTGAACAATAAGCAGAAGAATGTGTCACATTAAATAATTTGCTATTTCTAACAGTATTTCGTTTATAGTAAGGAATTTGCATTTTTGTTGATTGCATTAGTTGTTATCCTGTTATTCCTGCAGAACTTTGTTTAAATAATATTAACTTCTTTGTTTCTTCTTTAAACATCCAGACCAAGACAGGTTTATGGATGCAGTGGTTTGAGGTCAAGACAATTTATATATCATGGCCCTCCTCCAAGACAATGCATACAGTATAAGAAACTAAGAGTTAAAGTAAAAATAAATAAATCAGAAAACAAATTTTAAAACTTGAAATAATTTTTATTCAGTTACAAATAAATACAATAAAATTGGGAGAGAGGGAAAAGAAATGGATGAGAAATAATTTTTTTAAATAAGCAAATAAATCCTTACAAAAAGAAAAAAAAGATAAATGAAATGTGAAAAAGATAAATTTTCTTTAGCTAAACAAAATTTATTTTTTCACTTTCCATTTCCAGAAAAAAAAAATGATAGCTAGAAAAGAAATTAAAAAAAAAATTAATGAACAAAATATTTTAAAATATAATAGATGGATCAAAGATTTTATTTATTTATTTTTTTTTATTTTAGACATTTTATTTATAACTTTTATAAAAAAATTTATAACTTTTACAGAGTTGAGAAGAAAATGCAGTTTTTAGAGTTGCAGGAGGATTCAGAGGGCAAGGGTGTTTGAGCACAAAAACAGTATTATCATCATCATTATTTTTTGTTTTTAACTATAAATATTGACACTCTATGGCCTTCAAAGTTTGCATTCACTATAATGACTGTCACACAAGAGTGTCCATTCAGCTCTGATTAGAAATCATGTCTGTCCATTTTTAGTATCTGGTAACATCTGAAATACCTAAGATAAAACTTCAGATTGTTTGGCCTTTTGTAGTATTTGAACCCCCCCCCCCCCCGCATTAATCATGATATCAGCCATTTCCATACAGGAAAAATTTGGCAGTCATTAACCAAAACAGCTAGTCTTACTGTCAGTTGAAATTTATAAAATTTTTCTCTTAAGACAGTTTTTCTTCTCAAGTCCACTGCTATTGCTCTTTCTTTTATTTTTATATATATATATATATATATATATATATATATACACACACACACACCCTAATTCCTACTGGATTAATCTGTTATGCTCTTATTAAAACAGAATATTTACCTGGTTTATATTAACAAAAAAAAGAAGAGAAAGAGCAAGAATTTCTCAATATAAAAATAATAAAACCTAAACTGACCAAAATAAATTTCAAGGAGCTCATGATGGTTCTTTTACATTTATATTAATATTATTAATATCTATTTGTCATTAATAATAAAATGGACATAGAAGTGGTTGATCAGTCTTCTCTTTTGATAGATATTTATTGTGCTTAGTCTGACACAGAGCCTAATGGTAGGTGGAGAAATTGTTTTATGCTAATCTCTCAAGTTGAGAGATTTTGAACATCCAAACTTATGGTTTTTCACTAGAGTTCAAACACCAACTGCTAGCCTTGGTTGGAAATATGCAAACATCTCAGCTACTAAATCAGCCTTGGATTAGAGATATATTCTTACAGCACTTTGAAGTAACTGATCAACTCTGAAAATTACAATATTATGATATTCAGGATTAATAGACAAGAAGTAAATAAATTAATTGTTACTTTGTCATATAGGATATGATAAAGATCAGTATATTATAGCAAGTAGAATATTGATTTTGTGTTATCAAGTAAATAACTGATTATCATGAAAATTACTGTATAAAAATATAAAAGGCAAGGTTTAACACTGTATAAAAATAAAAAAAATGAAGAGTGCTTATTAGAGTTTGATCACTCACAGAGGATTTTATATAACAAAGTGAGGGATCAATTTCATATTGTCATTAATTGATCACCTTTATTAAGAATTACTATAGTGAAACTTAATACAGTGCTAAAGAAATAGTAAAATTTATGGAAACATGAACATTAATTATATTTTTACAGTTACATGCTAAACCTGTTGCTAATTTAAAACTGGGAAGAAGTCTTAAAGTAGAAACTGAATATTTGATTCAATTAAATATTGAATCTGCCAAGTAGTAAAAATAATAATTGTAAATCTTTTACCCTCTTTAACATTATTATAGTTCACTTTCTGCTTTTCCTTTTTTATTATTTAAACAGTAATAAATGGCAGATTTAGCACCATTACCACATTGACAACAATATCTTTTTCATTTATCTCCTTCCCCTGTGTAGATATGTTTTTACTGAAAGTATCCTTTTCAGACACGGACAAATATACATGTCCAAAACATAACGTTCAAAAACTAGCTACATGTGTTTATACATCGATCTTGCTTCTTTTTATGCCCTTCTGAGCTTGAGACAAGTCCAATTGTCAACTCATACATCTGATAGAGGTTTTAGCCACTGCTCAGGTACTGCAAGGTGCCTCAGTTTCTTAGTTACTATATTAAAAACAAATAAAACAATTTGTCTGAAAATGAAACTTTTTTTCCTAAAATAATTGGTTGGGAAGAGGTTAAATAACAGCTCTGGCATTATCATATCAACTACTTGTTTCTTGACCTTTGAGCCAGAATCAATGCGTAGTATCTGTTCTCCTCATTAATCAATGAAGAAGGTACCAGGTTGTGGGAGATTCCACCCCTTCAACAGCACCTTCTTCATAGCACTAAAAGAGAGAGGGTCAGCGAAATATTAATACCAGATTGACAGTGGTTTGCATGGACTGGGCAATTTTTGGATTAGCTGATGGCACTCCACATTAAAAAAACAACCTTGTGTCACATCCTACCATTGTGGGTAGATGGGTAAATGTATCTACCAGTCTTTGCCTCTTTCCTGAAATAGTAGTAGTACTGCAATAAATGGAAAGTTTGTCATTACAACTATTACACTCTCCGCCCTTTCCTCTTCTATTTATTATCACAATTATTACTTGAGGCTAGGACAGAAATTGTACTATAGTAGTAGTTGTGGTGATAATGACTATTTTAATAAATAGCAGATCTAATACCATCATCACTGCTATTACTATTATTTATTACAGCAATGCAGTCTCTGCTCTTTTCACTTTTTATTTAATAATGATGATGATAAATTACAAGGAAGTATAAGCAAATAAAGCATTTTTTCAGTTTTTGGAACAAGCAAAAGAATCAAGAAGAGAAAGAGAATGCTGTATTGAGCATTAACTTCTTTATAGTCATCAAAAAAATAAGATGGGTAAAAGTGGCTTGGCAGGAATACTTAACCCTTTCAGTGTTTTATTTTAAAACAAGAACATTCTCTTAATGACGTCTTAATCTTGTACTGAATTTACAGTGGATATAAACCTGAGAGGATCTACACCCTTGGGTATAATGGATTTTATAAGCATACAAATATCCAAAAGCATCTGTTATGAAATAATTTCTTAAGACTTTCATGTCAGTTCATAGGCCTCAATATGTTTGTACCAACATGAATGAAAACCCCATTTTCTTACTAGATGCATTCACATATAATAAACTGATTCCAGCAAAAACAAATTTATATTTAAACAGTACAAATAACTAAGTAAAGTAGTACTGAAAGTGTATATAAAGTATGGCAATAATATTACATTGTTTATACATTCAGCAGGGGAGGTCCAGATGTTTAGTAGGTATCAACAATCAAATTATTTATACATTTTGCTTGTTAATAACTGCTATGTTGATTTTCTAAAATTTAATTGATTAATTAAAATAAGCATTACAATAGACAAGCTATAAAAGCATTATATGTCTTATGTTTAAATAATGTAGAATCTCAAATTTTTTTAATTTTTAAAAAAATTATTTTGGGACTGAAGTTGTCTTTTCTTTGTTTTTTCATTCTTTAAGTTATAGTCCTCCATTCCTTCTTTTCTGTTCCATTTTTTTAAATTTTAGGCAATGGTTTATATATTCCAGCCTGAGTTGAGCAAATAAATTATAATTAAAGTTAGCAATGAGAATATCATTATGACAATCTTTAACCATCATGCCCGCAAAAAAAAAAAAAACAGTGCTTCAAAAGGACGTTTTTTTTGTTGATACTGCTATTACTTTAAACTACTGATACTCCCTTGGCAATGTTTATTTACAAAATGCAAAAATATGAGAACCAAGTACTATTCAGTACTATTTATTACTTATCATTTTAGAAAGAAAAAAAATTTGAAAAAAAAAATTTTTATTCAAAAATTTATAAAAACCTACAAAGTTTTTCACAACTTCTGCTTTTTATAATGGTTGCCAAAACATTGGCAAATTGCCAGTAGATTTGAACTTTATAAAATGATAAATAAAGATTTCATTATAGTTGGTTTACATATTTTTATGATTTAGTAAATTTTTATAAATTTATGAATAAAAAAAATTGTTTTCATTTATTTCTTTATAAATTGGTAACTGATAAACATAGCATTAGTTGGTTCACATTTTTAGAATGTTGTAAATATAAAATTATTCTAGTAAATAAAAAATCTAATAAATAGTGTTTAATATTTTGTTGTAAATTCTCAAAGAACAAAGAAAATGTATAAATTCACTTTCATATGTTTGGGTTTTATTAAAATCCTAATCATCGATTTTAAAACAATAAATATTGCCAAGTAAGTAAAGGTAGTACAAAATAATAGCAGCGTCAAGGGGGAAAAAAAAACATCTTTTTGACACACCGTTTTATTGCAGGCATGAAGGTTAAACTTTGCTGTCATTATTATATAAATCAGCAGCAGCTCTCAAAGCTCTCCTTTAAGTGTGTCTTCACAACATTTTATAGTCAAAAAATGACAAAATACTTTTATTTTCCAACAGAGAAAGTATGTAGAAATGTTTCAGTAACAGGAAAAGTTGACTGCTAAGAAGGGTTAAGTAAATATTTTTAGTTTTTTTAATGTATAAAAATAATAACCACTCTTTATTTTCTTCAAATGTTGAATCTTCAAGAGCAAAAATATGTATGAAATTGTTTACTAGATATATAAATCTAAATATTACCATTTCATCAATAGACAATAGAAAAATCTGTTCAGCAAATGTTGAGTTGCTAAATAAAGAAAAAAGTACTATCATGAATATAAATAAGTTAAAACTAAGACCAAAATAAAATGCTCTTTCTTTAGAGCAGGGCAATGTTTCTCAAAAGAACTCATGCACTCTGAAAGGTAGCAATGTGCGCCCCAAGTTAACAAAAGAGTAATTTATAAATTATTTTTTTACATTTAAAATATCTTTATTTTTAAAAAGCTAGACACCAAGCCTATAGATTCCATGTCTAAGCCGTCTTTGTCATTTTAAACTGAATGCTAAATTCGCTAATCTTTAAGAATGAGTGGACAATCCTTTCCCTTTAAGGGATTTAAATCAATCATTATAAACCTTTTCTTTTTTTTTTCTTTTTTTAAAGATTCATAAATCTATTTAAATGAAAACTGTACCAATAATCTTCATGGGGGAATGCCAAAACAAAATTTCATATTTTCAAATTTCGTGATTAATTTTTACTTATTAAAATTTAAAGTGCACCCTGAAATAAAAAAAAAATAGCATTGAGAAAAATTGCCTTAGAGTATAGGAAGTGAATTTAATAAGTACCAACATTTTACTAAGAAAAATAAAACCCTGCTTAGCAGTCATTTGGTCACTGAAGGATTAAAACTAAAAGAAAAATAAGGATGAAAATATATCTTTCAGGAAAAAGAAAGATAGATGGAGGCGAAATATACTTGGAACCCCCCCCCAAAAAAAAAACACACACTGTACTTGAAAAGTGTCTTTAAATAAAAATTAAGTATAACATTATCAGTAGATATGATAAAATTAAAAAAAAAACATAGCCTGATTGTTTTTATTTTCTCACCTGATGAATTACATCAGATTATGTTTGTTAAATTACAAGGGGCATACCTAGTGTAACCCATCAAGTACAATGGATTACACTAGCATTGGTCTTCTGCAGCTATACTGCTAACTATGGATCAAATGGAATCATTTTTTTTTTAAGTAGTAAAATATTTTATCTAACTGGGAAAATTGCCCCAAATACTTTTCAACAAATGAGACTAAGTCAGAAAATAAAATTGATTTACTTGGATGTAGTCAATTCTAATAAAAGGCTACACCTGTGATGCACCCTGTGAAGGTCAAACACATTGTCAGTGGCTTGTGAGGCCAGTTGGCTAACAACTGTATAATCACAAGAAAATATTTTTTATAATTTTAAAATGTGTTAAAAATAAAACAAAATTGAAGAGAAAAAAAATTCATTCTTTTTATCAGGCCACATATTTTGAATGTGCTTTACAGAAAAGTTTTGACAGCATTAGTAGTATTTCAATATCAATGTACCACAAAAATTTAAATAGTAAAAATGGTAGATTACAAAATCACTTTACAACAGCTGTATTTCTAAAGAAACTTGACATTAATCATTGGAAAATGAATATGGTAATATTGTAACCAAGACCATAAAAAAAATAGTCCGATTAAATTTCCAAAGATATATTCTATTTTACTCTTTTTATTAAAATGAACCAGTGCTATTTATTTACCTATTCTGTGATTTCAAAAAAGACTATTAACACTCACAAATTTTTAAATAAGGCATATTTACAATATGATGCATGGTAAAAATAAAGTGTTTGAAAAATAAAAAGTATTCATTATTAAAATTAAAAAGACAAACTGTAGAAAATCTAATTCTTATATTTGATAATAAATGTGTCAGATTAAAATGATTCCTTATCAACATCAATTACCCAGAGTTCAAATCAATAATACTCATTTCAATACCAGTGATACCAGGGTAACAATTATGACCCTGACCCCTGCACTTTAAAATTTCCTTAGAAAAAATAAAGATTTCTATTTTTTGTGGGGAGTTGGATTAAATGACAAAGATAAGCTTTCAAGTAAAATCCTACAATTTTATGAACCTCAATCAAGCCTGCTTACACTGGTCAATTGGATGTATAAATGAATCCTATATAATCAAGTATTAAGTGTGACAATATCTAACTTAGGCAAGGCAACAAAAGATCTCTCAAAATATACAAATCACCTTACCTTTTCCTTTTGGACAATGGTTGGCATGGACTAAAAAATAAATTCCCAGTACTAGGTTTATAATAATTATCTATTTGTCTAATACATGGTCAGGAAAAACTCTTATTTTAAGAATAACCAGGTAGCAAATAATGTTAACTGTAGCTATCAAGAATGCCGTACACCTCTTCAAAGTACAATAGAGAGGCACAGCAGTCTATGAGACGGGTTTCAAATGTTAAAGTTATTCTGCTATACATCTAGAGGGACTCATTGTTGTTTGGGGGCTAGAATAAAAATGTGATTTTGTTTAGTATCCCTAAAAGAAAGACTTTATTACAAAGAAATTTAAATCAAAGTGATATCAGCAACTTTGATTGGATAGAATGAACATCTCATAAATTTTGCAATGCGTAACATAGGTTTGAACTCCAGGTAAAGTACCATAAATTACAACATACAAGTTGAGTTTTCAAGCCTAAAAAATCTTTTAGGGTCAAAAGTAGCTTACTGTATGTTTCTTTTTTTTTTTGGATAGGGGGTTGGGACCTATACAATAGGTATAGGCTTAACTCAGAATTTTGAGCTAAAAATCTCAAGATCGATTTGTACACCACAATTTATGGTAATTTTATAAGCCACCAAAAACAAAGCTTTTTGTATCATACTGCAATTGCAGATATATATGCAACTTATATTTAATAAAATAAATTTTATATAGTATATTTTTTTTTTTACATTAAGCATGTAATATTAAAAATTATAAATTCATTATGTTGAAATAAACACTAACAGAGCCATTATGTGTTTAATCTTATTTTTGTTATGGGATAGGCTCGCTTTATAAAAGGTCATCATGTAGTAACTTTTGTTATTTATAACTGAAGAACACAAAGAAAGAATGTAAAAGATGAAGTTCCACAGAGAAATACTTTTCATCTTCCTATCAGAAAGAATTACAATGTTTTAAATCAAATTATGACAGCCTGAAATAAGTGAACTTAAATTTTTTTACTTCTGAAAATATTGATTTTGGACATTGGTCCACATTAAAAAAAAAAAAAATAAATAAATAAAAAGTGAAATTTTTTTATCCATAATTAAAGCAAAAAAAAAAAAATTTTTTTAAAATGACGATGTTTAATCTTCAGGCCCCCAAAAAAAACAAAAAAAAAAAAAGTGCCAAAAGCAGTGTTTCTCCTTTGACACTGCTATTATTTTAACTTCCTTCACTCTTCAACAATGTTTGTTTTAAAAAGTGATAAGAATTACAAGAAAACCAAAATATATGATGAAAGTGAATTTTATATATTTTCTTTGTTCTTGAGAATTTACAACAAAAATATTAGACACTATTAGATTGTTGTAAGTATATTATTTGTTTAAAATAAAAAATCTAAAAATTAATACAGTTGTATTAAAACTAATACAATGTTCATCATTTACTAATTTATAAAGAAATAAATATGAAATTTTTTTTATTCATAAATTTATAAACATTTACTAAATTATAAAAATATATAACCCAACTAAAATTAAATTCTTTATTTACCATTTTAGAAAGTTGAATTGATTGGCAATTAGCAGATGTTTTACCAAGCATTTCAATAGTGTTAAATAGTGTTTAATATTTTTGTTGTAAATTCTCAAGAACAAAAGGAAATTGAATAAATTCATTTTTATCATATATTTAGTTTTTCTATTTAAATAATAAACATTGCCAAGAAGTGAATGTAGGACAAAATAATTGAGGTGTCAAAAAAAAAAAAAAGGTCCTTTTGACACAGTTTTTTTGCAGGCACAAAGGTTAAATATTGCCAAAAATTTTTTGTAGTCTGAAAAGAAAATATAAAACAAAAATTGATATTTATAATTTTGTTTCTATTTCATTTTCATCTTTATGGATATTTCCTGGCTATAAAAAAAAAAAAAAAAAAATTATCATCAGTTTCATGGTCTTTTAAACTGATCTTTCATTTCTGATGTACCCAGAAAAATAAATGGTTACTAGCCATCAGCTTGAATATTTGAATTTGAATTAAATATTATTCCTCATCAGTATTGTTATAACTTGTTTTCACAATGTTTCACTCAATATTCTTCACATACCATCAATTCACATGAGTGGGATTAACGATAAACAAGAGCAACACAAGATGAGGATAATATTAACACCAACTAAAAACCAATGAAGACATTCAGTTGAGCAAGATTACAAAATGTTTATAAGCACAAGATAAAATAATCTTTGATATACATAGTTGAAAATAGTTTTTAATTCATATGACTCTTAACACCAGAATAGCTATTAAGCTTAAAAATTGGTTATAGATGATTGTGTTGCCCCATGATTAGAAGGGTTTCTTTCCTTAAAAAAAAAAAAAATTATGTACACATACCTCAGTTACTTTTTATTTATTTATTTATTTTTTATTGTTTCATTTTCTACAGCTCATCAACCTTTTGATAAATCCAGAAAATATTCTTAGATTGGAGATAATGATTTGGCGATACAAGTCTAATTAACCCAAAGCAAGGAGGAGAAGGTGAATTCATACCTTTCCCAAGGGTATTTCTGCATAAGTGAATATAACGAACCCAACGGGGATTGGAACTCGGCTCTCCAATTAACAATTCCAAGCCATTATCCCTTACCCCACCTGCACATCCAAGCTTATAGCACCTGGTATTCTCAAGCAGTCACCCATCTAGGTATTGACCAGGCTCCACATTGCTTAACCTATGATTGTATGGGAACCAGTAGTTTCAACATGATTGAGCCATAAGCTCTCAGTTACTAAACTGGTACCAATCTTATACCAGAATCACCTATCTTTGTTTACTACAGAATAAATAACGCAACACTGTACTCAAATTTTGTTTCAATTTATATTTAACTAAAACAATCTTATACCTAAATTTATACATTTTAAGTCTAGGTTCATTTGTTACCTATTGCACATATCTTTATAATCTGCACCTACTTCCCCCTCCTATGTCCATAGAACAACCTCATTCAGTGGCCCTCTACTTTGAGTGGCTCATAGGCCTTGTATTAGGTGAACTTTTAGTAAATAAAAAAAAAAAAAATAACCAAAAAATACAAAAATCTCTTTACTAACCTAGGTGGCTAGTACATTTCAATTGTATCATCATTCATATACTCAATTATAGTTTTATAAATTGCCCATATTTCTATCTTAGGTTTCTGTATATTAAAAATAATATATTCATGGCATAATAGCATATTTTACAAATAATATCACTTGAGAAAAAAAAAAAAAATGTCTATTGAAAATGTTGTGTGAAGCTATGAGACAAAGTGGAGGGAAAGTTGGGTTCATGTCTTTTCCCCCCAAAACATTAGTGCAAATGCATTATAAACAGGTAACTAGAATTTAATCTTGCCTTATTTAATTTTCTAAGCTGACAACTGTTACACGACTTTACACTTCAAAAAATTCCTATCAGTTGAGAAAATAAAGTATATCTTGATATTATATAAAGTTATTTCAAACATTTCACATACCTAGAGTCAAGTAAACAACACATTTAAATGAATAGATACTCTCACAGATCTTGCTTTGGTACATTATTATTATTTTTTATTTTTTTTTTTTTAATGACAGCTTACACAAGAATACTATGACTGACCTTTCTTTATCTAATTCATATTTATTAATAAAAAAGAAAAGATTTTTATCAATATTGATCATAGCAATATTTTTTAATGTGAAGCAATTTTTTGAAAGAGTATTCAGGGGATATGAAAAAAATATGTAGATAATTACATGTGTCTATTAGATTTTTGTGTAACAGAGCTGCCATTCTGAGAGAAAGAGATTTTTTTTTTCCATAGGTCAGCAATATAGATAATCCACATTTATAAAAGAAGGAATACTACCCAAATACATTCTTTAAGTAAGCATAACTTCCATGCTCAAGTTAAATGAAATTTCTACTGTAACCACTCATGTTCTTTAGTATAAAAAGCTTTTGAATTGCTACATCATAATTCAATTTAATGGTTGTACTAAACTCCTACTGACATCTTTGAAATTTTACTATCACCTGCTTATGCACTTATATGTTTTTATTATTTCAAACTTCATTTTTAGTGGATACCCATGTTTGAGTAGATGCTCCGTTTATTTTAAACAGTATTTATTTTGTCTAATGGCCTGTGTACTCAAGAAAAGTTGATAAAGAAAATGTGTTCATATTTTCACAAAACATATCTGCTCATGGGAAAATGAATAAGTTAGTGTGATTTAAAGGCAAAATAGAACCATGCTTTGTGACTTTCTTCGTAACCATGGGGTAAAAGCATGCCAGATAGTTTTTTTTCAAGTATGCAGACTGTTAGACGTAATAAATACTTTTTAAAATAAATGGAGCATATTCTCAAGCACAGGTAACAAGTAAAAATAATGCTTGAAGCAATAAAAAGATGTCAGATTAGAAATTTACATTATATAAGTTCTATCACTCTAGCATCAAAACCTGTTTTTCAATTAACCAAAAAATAAATGTACTACTTTATAAAAATATATTCATATACATCATTATATATAATAAAATTAAGAATATATTAATATATATTGGTAGTAGAACATTTTGGGTTTAGATCAAATTCAATACTTTCCATTTAGAATTTCACAAAAAAAAAAAAAAAAAAAAAAAAAAGTAGACATTTTATTTTTCCCCACTTTGCACAGACCTTATCAGTCAAATGTTGTTTTTTTTTTTTGTTTTTTTTTTTAAACTCCCTGGGATGGGGGTTCTATGTCACTTTAAAAAGAAAAAAAATTCACAGCTTCTATTTGAAGTTAATTCCTACAAGTTTCAGAGCAAACCAAATTGTCTATACATCTGTTTTTGTAACAAGGTTTTCATTACAAATGTCCAAAATGTATGCATGATTTGGTTGTTAAATATGTTTTACCTTATTTATCAAATTTATATTTAAGTGTTTTATCATAAAGATTATTAAATATAAAAATATTTTATGCTCAAATAATACATTATTTCAAGCACTCAAAATTTCTGAGTATGTATACATTTGCCAGCAATGATCCACCATATACAAAATGGCATTTATTATTGTCATCATGATTTCCAGAAATTTGTAAGAAAATGCCATATCATTTTTTTTTTAAGTTTCTTTTTAAATTACAACTTAATTTATTGCCCCCCCCCCACTCATGTAATAAACTCATTGAACCCTTAGTCCTGACCATTTGCTGATACACTATTCTTGGACATTTGGGGTAAATTTCACTATTTCAGAACTGCCTGTATAAATCAGCAGTGAAGATCAGCATATGGCAATTACAAAGTTGTCGAGATAAACAACCGTATTCTACTGAAATATTAGGCTGTGTAATCTTTCAGCAATTAGACACTGGAGTATAAACTGGTTTTACATGCTCTATGGGCAAAGAAATAATCATCTTACCAATAAAATAACAGTGCTTTCTTAGGCCCAATGACCACTGGCATTAACAGCATTCCAGTTATTGAAATCGTGTTTTTGTTTTACAGACATAGTATCTGCACCCCATGTCTAACCCTCTTTTGTACAGCTTCAGGTGGCTGAGTGTTTGTTCCAGAGACACCATCTCACCATAAGTAAAGCTGATCAGAAGTTTCCCCTCCCCGCAACTAACCAAATTGAGACTCCCAAACAACCCTCCTCATGTTTAAATTCAGAGTTTTCTGTCTCCTAGACTGGTTGCCAGCCAAGGCTAGAGAGCCCAGTCTTCCCTGCTATTTAACCCATAACTGGGAGGAGAGAGTTGGATACATACCTTTCCCAAGGGTATTTATGTAAAAGTGAATGCAGCAAGCTCAGCTTGCCGATTTCTTTTCCTGAGCTGCTAAACATTACACTATTTGCACATCCAATAGTAAAACTAAATAAATTGAAAGTAAACTTTCAGCTATCACTATTTGTACTTGACCCTACACTCAAAAAATTATTTATATATATATATGAATGAGATATCTATCTTGCACACTGAGTGCTGGTGTTAATAAAATAGTGCTCAATGTAGAATAACAGCTATAATTGATATATTAATAATAAATATAAAAAAGAGAAATATCTTTACTTGAATTAGACTAAATTGCTAGTGTTTTCATGTAACTATTAAAAATTCCATCTTGTAATTTTTTTTCTTTTTTTTTGAGATTTGGTCATTATTTGCATAACAAATTGTGCAGATTAACCAACTTGTCTGTATGATGTAAGACCTTGATGTTCACCATCAACATAAACCTGAATCAACCATAGCTAAGAGCCAACCTATTGATACGCTAATAATTTTTTTCAGTTTAGTATAAATATCCCTAAGTTTTTAAGGATATAAAACTTGAAATATTTTTACAAAATATTATTAGAGCAATAAAAACAGACATATTAAAAAAACAATTTATAACAAAAAGAGAGGGTAACAGAAAAAATATATTACCATAAAATGGTAATACTGAAATATAACAATGAGTGACAAAAAAAAAAAAAAAAAAATGCTAAAGCAGTTTATCAGTTCTGACTCATCAGAGCAGAGATCAAGGACAACAACAAAAAAAAAAAAAAAAAAGAAGAAGAAAAGTCATATGCAAGAAAATATAACACTTGAAGGCTAATTATCTTTAAGCCCACCAACCACATATATTTACAGAAATGGCTGTTAGGACCTATTCCAATACTTTCAAATGAAACAAAAAAATTAGCACTGCTCAACACTGAGAACATGTCTGGGTTATAAGACTGATAAACCAATTTAGCTGTCTTTTTTGTTAATTGTTATTTCAGTATTACCATTTTTCAGTAATGTTTTAGTTATGAATTTTCTTTTAACATGTCTGTTTTTATCACACTAAGAAAGATTAAAGAAGGGTAAAAGTAAGAATTATTAATAATAGTTTTGCTAAGTTGTAGAATAAACAAGATAGAAACAGCTAAGAAAAAATCTAGCTTCAGAAACATTTATCATATTTATATAACATAATATTTTTTTTCTTTATATAATCATATTACAATATTCTATTACAGTTGACTTGAATAAGATATTTGGAAACTTCTTAAATTTAAATAAATGGTAGATATTTTGCTTTTCTTACTAAAAGCTTAAGATGGAGAGGAGTTTTTAGCTTCCAGGAATGTTTTCTATATAATAAAATATATTTTGTTAGCATAAGACAATTATCAATAACTCAGAATCTTTCAGATTTTTGCTTTATAATGTAATGGTTAAGATATGAATGCAATTTAAAATTATGCATGACTGACTTTTATAAAGAGTTAAATCTATATTAAATAGTCAATCTATTTTCCTAAATTCCACTTGTAGGTGTCTATCTGTCCAAAGTGTATTATGTATATAGAGGATTGCTTTGTTATTTTATGTCTTATCAACCTTTTGTAGGTTATTTAAAGTCAAGACATTTTGGATTGAAAAAAAATTTTTTTTTTGCAAGTAAATATTGCATTAACAATTGTTTTGAGAATAATGATTTTTCCAAATACATGTCCTATTTAACCCATAGCTGGAGGGATAAAATGGATTCATACCTTTCCCAAAAGGTATTTGCACATAAACCCAACTGGAATTCAAACTTGTCTGTATACAGAAGAAACAGTCTTGTAACCTAAATATATTTTCTTTCTGGCCCTGCTAAATAGTTTTGGCTGTCTGATTTGCTTCTTGTCACTATCTTACAAGGAATTTCCGATAACAGATTTGGAGGAATTAGAATTCAATTAGCAATAAACCTAATTATTGTAATCTCTAGTCACAATTTCTACTCACAAAAACTGTAGATATATTTTTCAAATGAAATTTTAAAAATTGTATTTTGGACATTGAAAATACTGCAGATTTTACAATTATTAAATTGATCACCAAAGACAAAGCTCTGGTTTTGAGTTTAATTAGCTTTCTTTGATTTTGCCAAACATTCAATCAGCCTTCTCTCATTTTTACTGGCAGTCACCCATTCAATATTACCATGGAATAAAGATAATTAACTTGTATCATAAGATTTTTAATTTTATCTTAAATCAGATTTACACCTAGTGCACCAAATGTGGCCAGTAAGTGATAATTAATTTAAAATAAAAAAATTATTACACCAATGATCATGAAATACACCAAATGATTTGATTTTTAGTTTTTGGAAATTGCCTGCCATCACAGGTGGAGATGAAATAAAAGAAAGGTACAGGTGAACACAGAATAACTATGCTCCAAAACTATCATGGAAATCTCTTGCTTTCTCTTACATAAAAAAAGAAATAACAACTGCTATTAAAACAGGCTCACAAGAGCCATTTTAAATACTGTACATTTCACAAAAACCTGCATTGTTTCAAAGGATTCTGGAAACAAAATTATGGAAGAGGTGCCTTGATATATTATTTTTAAGACATTTTTATTTTTTTTTTTTTTTTATATATACAAATATTTAAGTAAATGCTTTCGGTTAGCAAGGTCGATTTTACTGTTTTTAAACTACAATTAAAATCGACCTTGCTAACCAAAACGCTCCTCTATGGCTAAATCGGTAAAGCACATCAGGCTATATGATGGTTCCGTGTAGGATACAGGTTTGATTCCTGTCAGAGGACGCATATTTTCTATTAAAATTTCTCAAACATTCAGGCCGGTAAATGTTGTTAATACTGTTTATTATAAACAGAGCATTTACTTAAATATTTGTATCTATAAAAAAGAACATATAAACATAAAAATGTTTTTAAAATAATTGTCGGACTTTGTCCATTTCTTAATATATTAAATAAATTTTCTTTTAAGTAATTGTCTAAAGTTGAAACTTGTTAATAATCAGCTTAATATCTATTATAGTCATCCATTTTTTTTTTCTTTTTCCACAATGTTTCTGCAATGCCAACCTATTTTTCTTCAGGGGGAATGTTGAAGCACAGAAGACATTAAACTGGAGAATAGACCAGTCAAAATGTGGAGGGTAATAGGAAATAATAAAAATGAGGATAATAGTATAAAAAAAAAATGTGTTTTCTGTCAATAAATATATAGAAAAGAAAAATATTTAAGTCTTAAAAATAATGTAATTTGTGCTTAACAAAATTAATTAAAAGCTAAGTTACATATAAATAATCACATCAGGGGAATTTCTTTTATTACCAGAGTTTAATGAAAACTTGTTTCTTGCTCATCAGTACATAATGCAAAGATTGGTTGGAAGTAAAAAAGAAACAAAAATTTCCAATGAAACAATAGCCTTCATTAAAAGCCAAAACAACTTAAAAAAAGTCTTTGTAGAAACAGAAATAATTTAGCTAGTATGACAATTCTTTTATTAAAAGACAACAGTTTTTTTTTCCATGCTAAAAATCTAAATGTAACTAGTGCTATCTCAGTCTATTCACAATAATACAAGAAATGGTTTAAATTTTTTTTTTTATACAATTTTCTTCATAGGCATTTTCTCTCATCCTCTAAAAAGCCTTGATTTTTTTTTTCCCCCCCTTATCGAGATTTCAATTTTAACTAGCAAAATGTAGCTAATACCACTTGGGAGAAATATCTTTAGAAATAATAAACAAAATTTAGACAATTACTGATATCTTAACTACCAAATTTCCACTATGTTTGTAAACATGTACAACTTATCAAAGTAAACTTTTCAATAATCATTTTTTAAGAGTAGATATTAGATGTATTTACCCTTCTAATTCAACTAGAACTGTTTATAAAATCTAGTAAATGAATATGAAAAGTCTAGTAATATTCTCAAAAGTACAAAATTATTTTCAATATATTGTTACAAGTGTGCAACACATACCCTATCCTTTGTTATTTATTTTTAATAGTTGGTTTCATTGGTCTTCTATAAACATGTGTACATTGTTTAAACAAAAAGAAAAATATTTTGGATTCATTGTTATGATGAATAGGAGAAACATTACAAGGATTGATTGATTTTACATGTCAACACTTGTTGGGTTATTTTATGTTTAATTTTGTATGGATGCACAGAGTGAGGATCTAACTTAAATCAGAAGTAGTGGTCAACCAGACTAGCACTGTTAACCCTTACACTATATAGAAGAGTCTGAAAGAGACATCTTGGTCATTTAAGTAATTATTGTAATTCAATTATATGATACAAATCCTTCAGTGTCCTTAGGATGCTGAAAAATTCTTGATCAGTTCCCTTTCCAAATGACCAAATGTCAGAATTATCTTTGGAATCCTTTCTTATAGATTTAGGACTCTTAAGATATAGGCAAAACAAAATTTAAAACATTATGAATTCTGAATCAATATACCAAACAATATTTAACATTGAGATTGGGTGGGGAGAGGTTGAGAAAAAAAAATTTGACCAGATTTAAGAATTCAAATTTAACTTATGATTACACAACTCATCTACATGATATATTTTTTCTGGTTGGATTAGATTTGGGTTCTATGATAGAAGTATTTTTACTTATGAATATCTAGTCTTAGTCATTACAATGAAAATCAAATGCAATAAAATATTCATACTATATTTAGATGGGCAAATCTGGCCAGTCTATCTGGAAAGGATTAAGCAAAAATTGCAAAGTCAGGTTTCAATGATGTACATGTATAATAGTATAAGAGTATTAAAATCTACTAAATTTTCCAATCTGATCTAACTCCAACTACATACAAATCTTCCAGCTTTAAGTTATTGTCTTGTAACTAGTATTAACCCAAATATGTTAAACTTTTACACAAAATTTAGCAGAGAATATATCAAGTAACATTATAAAGAAGGTCATTTGGCCTTAACTCCACAAAATACCCTATGCATATATGTACATTTTATTTTACTCTTATATTACAAAAGCTTAATTGAGGATTATAAATTAAAAAAAAATTATAAAGGTTATGCAAGTGACAAAATTAACACAAAAAAATTGCTGAAAAACAAAAGTTAAAAATTAACAGCTTGTTTCCAGAAAGATTCATCACTGAAATACAAAAACCCGCTACCATCAACAAAAGAGCGAACAGGAAAAAACATTTATCAATTGAAATTAAAGTACAAGATTTTACTTTACTTTCTAAAAACCATTATTTGTAGTATTAGTAATCATTGCATAGAAATAGCTTAAAGTTAAATGAAAATTACAATTTTATTTATTTTTTTTTTTTTAAAGTAGTTTTAATACTTAGAGTAATTTTTCCCTCTAATGTATGAAGCTTTGGCACATTTTGCAATTTTAGTTACAGAAAAAAAATTGAGCAGTAAGAATTATACCAAAATGTTTAATAGCTTTTAGACTAGGAGACAAGCACTGCAGAATTAAAATAGAAATTACAACGATGTTAATAAGCTATAATATCAATTTTTTTTTTTATAATAAAATAGGTTCGAAAATTTAAAATAACAGTATTAAGCATACAATGCCAAAACATTTGCATGGATTAGGAGATTAAATTTTATATGATAATCATTTTTTTTTTAAATTTTTACCACTCAATGTCAGTTTTTTAAGAGGATTTTAGAAGCAATTGAAGTACAAAAGCAAAAACAAGAAAGAAAACTGGCAGGTTGGGAAAATTTGATAATGAAAGCAAAAAGATAATGACAAAAATATGCAGATATTTTAGTAAAGAATAGATGGTGACAGAGGAAGATGTCAAATGCTACAAATTCATGCCAAATGAAGAAACTGAATTCCGATGTTTCCAGTTCTTTCAATAGTAGACTCTTGAAGTCATGGAAAATCATAACTTGTGCCCAGTACTCAAAACAGTGGTAAGATGAGATGCGAAATCAATCCCAACTGTAATAAAGTGTGATCTGCGCTCAAGTCCCGAACCATGGTAAGCCATAACTCAATTGCCATTAAAAGAAAAATTGGCATCAGCGGGAGAGAGGGAGATGAATAAACTCTTGTAATTAGAAATTATATCAATCTTCAAACAACAGACCCGAAATTGGGGTCTTACACTTAATCTGGGAACCACAAAAATAAATTAAAAAAAAAATAAATAATAAAGTCAAAAGATGGGAAACAAGTCTGAGAATGAATTCTAAAGTGTTTTTATTATTTATTTATTTTTTTAAATTTTTCTTTTAGGTGGAGGAAAGGACTTTAGAGAAAAAGAAAAATAACAAAACATATACAAGGTCAGGTCATTACAAATCAATTAAAAAAAAAGAATTCAGATACTTAATGACAGCATTAAAAAAATACTTAAAAACTTTAAATAAAAAGATTGGCATTCAAACGAATGAAAGAGAGAGTAAAAGAGAACTATGATTTCATATTTGCAATTCAATATCCAAAAATATTGAAGAGGTTAAAAGAGAGGTTGCATACAGGAAAAAAAAAAAAAAAAAAAAAGTCATGCACTAAAAAGAAACAAAACAGGGATTAAAAAATAAAAATAAAAACAAAACAGGATTAACTAAGAAAATTTTAGGTATAAGCAAATAACTTATTTTCAGTTAAATTTCTTTATAATGTCCGGCACCATTAAAGAAATCTGAATTTTTAATCCTCTAAAAAAAAAAAAAAAAAAAAAAAAAAAAAAGAGAGAGGTAAACATTGTCAAATAAGTGTAGGGGTCGGGTAGGACACTTTTGCTTGAATAAATCGACTAGATAAACACAAACACGTTGATCTACCATACTTGATAGAAATAACTGAGGTACAGACTGTGTGTTGATGTCTGAGAAAGATTTAATGAATAAGAATTTTTTTAAATAAATAAACAACTTGATAAATAAGGAACAATTTAGAAAATGTAAAATAAACAAAGGAGATTATTTAAAAAAATAAAAATAAAAGACTAATAATATTTTACTAAAACACTTGCACATAGAGACAAAGATCCTCTTAGCTATAAAATATTTTAAGTCGAAAAGACATGGAACAAATAACAATTTTCATTGAAAAATGTCATTTTTAGTTTAACATTCTCAGTTTTCACTTTCATTTACAAAAGTTTGTTTCTTTTTCAGTTTTTGGAAATTTTTTTAAAAAGTTCAAATTGTACAGGTAAATAAATAAGGACTACTGTAAAGGAATCATTTCATTGCAGATTTTGAGTTTCGAGATAAGGAGCATTGAATCATTGTTGAAAAATTTTGGACAGGAAAGAGAAATGGAAAGGGGGGGGAAGCTCCACACCATTTCATTTGAAGATGATGAAATAATAGACTGACTGAAACATTATGAGTGGGTGGAAATTACATCCTAATAAACTTTCAACAATGACACAGTAAAGCCTCCTATAGTCCATTTAGTTACAGCAGATTCAAGAGGAGTTGTCATGCAATGCAGGAGCAGACAGAGTGTAATGGTTCTCATCATTTCAGTGATTATTTAAGGTTTTCTTTTTGCTCATTCAGTTTTTATTCATGATTATAATTATTTTTTGTTGTGTTTGTTATTTTATTTGTTGATTACCTTTTAACTGTGGGAAAAATTTAATCATTTTAGGTGGTCTGTTCCCTGTTTTATAGATAAATAATTTTTTAAAAAATCTGTTTCTTTATTTTTGGTAGAAATATACACTATATGTATCGATTGGGGTCAAACAGCTTAATTATATTTTTTTTAGGGTTTTACTTTTGGTTATTTATTTTTTATTTATGTTTTTTTTAATAGAAGCATCCCAATTATAAATGTTGAACAAAAATTTAATTATCTTTTTGCATTACCTTATAGACTGACAGAAAGATAAAAGAAACAAATATAATAAAAAAAAAAACAAAACAAAAAAGACACTCTTGTAAATCTGAGTGAACATGTGTATAATGGCGTGTATGTTCAGAATAAAACAGGGCAAATATTTTTGGTTCAGTATTTTTTTCTTTTAAAATGACTGTTTAGATTATTGCAATATGCCATAAGTATCTACCCTCCTTGAAGGGAGACAGGATATTCAAATTTCTCAAATAGAGAGTAGAAGGCCCAGAATAGTAGCTGGTCATATAATTAGATGCAAGGTTCCACATAATTGCCAGGGAAGAGCCCAGTAACACCATCCATAACCCCTTCCCACCAACCATCATCATTCTTCTTTATCACATAAATCACTGCATTCTCTGTGAAAGTAAGCTCATCTGCTTTGTCTGCCTGATAATCATAAATGGCCACCACTGAAAACAAAAAAAATAAAAATAAAATCATACACTTCTAGAAACACATCTTTCTAAAAAAATAAAAAATAAAAAAAATTTCAACCTAAATTTGGCTATCATCTTTACATTTCACAAAAACATTTTCATACAGAATATTTGTATTGAGTATCATATTCAATAAGTCAATTCAATTTTTTAAAATTTTGATACTACTCAGACTGTCATTCTACAGACCTTAGTTAATTACAGATTAAAAAATACAAAAAAAAACAACAATCAGTGTAACTTGGACTTGCAGCTCTTATCTCAGGAAGTATATCTTGCCATGATATAACTGCTCTTACAGGAAACAAAAAGGATTGAGTTTTTTTTTTTTTTGTTTTTTTTTAAAACAACTCTTTGTGGCTTATTTGAAGCCGAAACATTTTTTTTTTCCAAATGAATATTGCATTAATAATTTTTGGAAGATGGTATTATTCCAGATATAAGTCCTACTATTTAACCCATAGTTAGGAGAAGAGATAGATTCCTACCTTTTCCAAGGGTATTTGTGCATAAGTGAATGTAATGACCTCAAACTCAGCTCTATGATTTCTCATTCCAAGCTATTATCCATTACACAATCCGCAAATCCAAGTCAAAGAGAAAGCAAATTAGTTTTAATAAGTGCTTATACTTTATTTCTGATTTATGCTATTTACAATGATAGAATGACAAACTGAGAAGTTGTGATGAAAACCAACTGAAATTAAGATGAAAAAATACTAGTCAAAAATTAATAATTGACTGTCAATGCTTTATCAAAAAAATATAATAAAAAAATAAAAATGTAAATTTTGTCCTACAATTAGGTTGATCCAAAGGTTTCCTCCATTTTTTTGGGGGGGGGACCTTTTATTCTTATAAATTCTTAGCATAATTATAAGTAGTTTTCCTATCTTTCTATAACTTTATGCCAGCTTTCAAGTCAATTGCATCATAAAGAATGATTCCAATTTTGATATCTTAAACTTGTTAAAATCATTGACCAAACAAGGAGTGTTGTCTGGAATAAAATAAACAATAGTCTGAAGGTTTGGAGAATAGGCAGTACGTGAAAGAAGTTTACACCTCAGTTCCATGATTGATTGCTGTATTGCATTTGTAAAACAAGAATATACATTGTCACACACACACACACACACACACACACACACACACACACACACACACACACAGAGGGTACAATGGATAAATTGTTGTCTAAATTACGCAAAAATGTACATAACACTGACATCTCATTTTAACAGATATATTTACCCAAATTACACAAAAATATCTTCAAACACTAAAGAGTAAATTTATTCAATAAAATCACCACTGGCTTCAACCACGGCCTCCAGCTGACATCAGAATTTCCTGCACTTATCTGGATGGCCTCCTTGTTTAAGTTGGTGAATCCTGCCATAATCCTTGCTTTCAGTTCATCTTTGGTGTTACAAAGAATTTTGTTGGTCTCTCACTCAACTGCACCCAACATATAATAATCAAAGGGGGTTACTGCCTGTGGAGTTAGGTGGCCAGAAGTAAGGGGTGATGTGATCGCAGAAATTGCCTGACCGTTTTCCTGCTTGTGTGGTATGGTGCAGAGTCCTGCTGCCAGATATAGTGTCTTCCAGCAGCCACCCTCTTGACCCAAAGCAACACTATCTCCTCAAGGCACTTGATGTAGACCATGTTGAGTTTGAGGCATTCACCAACAAATTCAGGAGTTCTTTTCTTATCAGAACAATCAGATTTCATACATTCATAATCACCATTAGACTCATCGAACGCTTTCCAAATCCTCTGCACTGTCCTCACATTGACACCCAAACACTCTGAAATGTTCATAATGAAGCTTCTGGCACAAATGCCAAGCAGTACAGAAGTTTGTAATGAAGAATTTCCTTTGAATCCTGCCCAATACAACTTCCCCTAATCCCAGTAGATTCCATATACACAGAGATGTTGAAGGCTGTCCTGGATCTAGCTACAATTATCTTCATTTTGAATTCTTGTAATACATCCATTTAAAAAAAAAAAAAAAAAAAAAAAATCAGCAGTGATTATTATGGCCAAAAACTTTTTTTGTGGCAAGCAAGAAGAGAAAGACAAGTATTTAAACACTAACTGATATTCTTCTGTAAATTCATGTAGAAACCAATTTTTTAGCTTCTGAATTTTTCCCAAGGTTTGTAAATGGTGTACAATAATTGACATTATATAAGTAATAAAAATTTGAGTAAATTTCAAAAGCATTAACATCTTCCTAATGTTGTGCATATGATGCAACAGGAAACTTTCATATCAACTTAGTAAATGCAGAAATTCTTTCATTTAATTCATCTTAAATTCTACAAGATAGTTAAACCAAAAAAAAAAATACAGCAAGAAAATTTAAATGAATAAGCTATTAGAAATAAAAAAGTTTTGCCTAAAGAAAGTTTGTCTATTACAGAATATAAGCTGTTTAATTTTTAGCAATTTTATAGGTGTAAGTTTCCATAGCAATAAATATTAAATTTTCAAAAAAACAATTTAATGGATAATGTACAGGGGGAGGCAGAGAAGATGGACATTTTTGAAATGGCTATCACTATTGGGGGAGGGACTTACATCCAACAGGTACCATTTGGTCCATGGTGACTTAGCATTTTTTTTTCTTCTTTTCAGTTGAAGTCATGACGTTGAGAATAATAGCGCACCACATGTTCACCTATGACAGTTTTGTGAAGAATAACAAATTTATCACAGCAGTTAGGTGTGAGTTTTGTCACTAATTCAACATTCACTGAAATCAAACTGTTCCCACTCATATGTTGGGTTCATGCACAAGGTACAGTAATGAATAGCAAACCGGGGAAGGAGGGGGGGGAATCTATGAACGGCACATACCTCAGAAAATGTGGAATGCATCAGACAAGCTTTGCTGTTTGATCCGAATCACTCTGCTTGAAGGCATACTACTGAACTTGGCATTGATAATCATTCAGGAAGGTGTATTTTGCATAAAGAACTGCATTCCCACCCCTACAAATTGGTCATTGTACAACAGTTGAGACCAGGGGGCTATGCACTGTGGCTTAACTTCGCATGTCAGATGGAAGCAATTTTTGAGGCAAATGACAGCCTTGGCTCCTCAATCCCTTGGTTTGTCCATGCGTGATTATTTCATGTGGGGAAACCTCAAGATACGTGTGTGTGAGCATAAGCCCCATACATTGGAAAAGTTATTCACATGGAAGTTGCCCAAATCGACAGAGCAATGCTGGAAAGAGTGGAGGCCTACTTCCAGAATGCCTTCAGAAATGCATCAATGAAAACGGAAACCGCATGAGGGTTGTTGTTTTCCACATTTGATTTTGTCAAATGCTAATTCAATACAAACACATTGATGTTAATAAAAATTTTTTTGAAGCTAAAATTAATGAATGAGTGAATTTTTCGAAAACATCCATCCTCTCTGCTTCACCCTGTATATACTATCATGACACAATTTTGAATGTTTTGTGTATAAAGGTGAAAGAAAACTTATAAATGCTTATAAAATGTTGTACTTTTTTTTTTTTTTTATTAACTAAACCTCTGAAATTTGTGATAAAGATCTGTTCTTAATAAATATCAATTTTTTATATATTATGTAAGCTAAAATGCATCAAGCAATGAAAGTGTTAGAATCTATTTACATTAAAATTAGTCAAGCCCTGTGTAGACTTTGTATTTTCAGTATGAAGTTGTGGTGAAATAAAAAGAAAACAGCAACGAGCGAGTAAATTCAAGCTCTCCCAACTGGTGTTCCAACCTCTAGTCATTCCTTCTTGAGTTCTGTCTCAAAATCGCACTAACAGACTTTTCCAGTCGCCAGCCGTGAACATCGCTCCAAGCATCCCCACTGGGAAAAATTAGTTGCTTTTATATCTGTCCATATACCCATAATCCCTTGCGTCTTCATGCGATCCCATAATTCATTGCGTCTCTGTCCCATAATGCATTGCATAAAAATGCAATGCAAGTCCCTCCTTATTCCTTTACGTTATCTGGCCAAGGACGGATTACGGCAGAGCGGTAAGTGCTTTTTTTCTCCTTCATGTCAACTGCAGTAGCTTTACATGCTAAGCAAATACGGGCTCGTTTTTGGCGGGGAAAAGGCAAGTCGCAACCAGTTGTGCTCGTCCCAGGTTCTGCCTCATCATGTCTGCCACAGAAGTATATTTGTCAGATTTTTCTTAGATCTTGCAATTTTTACTCCTGTTGCTTTTTTTTTTTTTTTTTTTTAGATAAGACTTGATTATCAATTTTTTGGTATCTGATAGATTTCCTCTAAGAAAAAAGCTTCTAAAGATGTGTTAATAAAAATAGCACTAAATTTCAATTATGAATCCTAATTTTGGCAGTTTTGAACTTAGCAATAAATTAGATGTAATGTCAAGCATAATTTAAAAATGGAAAAACAAAACAAAAAAAAAACACAAACAAAAAAGTACCTTTTTCTAAATATTTCTTTGGCATCCACTGCGGTTCAGTAAGATCTGGCCCTGTGGCTGCATAAGGATCTTCTTCTGGCATGGGCAGAGGTTGATCATCATCAAGAGTATCACTGAACTCTGGTGGTGGTGGAGGCACTCCTCCTTGAGGATAGTCAAAATGTTGAGACACTGGAGGAGTGGAGGCCTTCTGTTGTTGATTCAAAGTAGGAGGAGGTGGCAAAGGAGGAGACACTGTACAAGAAAATAAATAAATAATTTAAAAAAATATCTAATGGCACAAACAAAACAAAATGTAGATGTTTCATGTATTTGCTGAAATTTGAACCATTAAAAATACACAGTAGATTAAAATATTTGTTAAAAAAATTGTGACAAAAAAAAAAAAAAAAAAAAAGTCATAACAATTTCATTTTAGGGGAGATAATTGTGAAACATGAAATGAAGATGAGAGAAATGTAACTGCTGAGTGATAGGAAGAATGAACACTGCAAATGAAACCTCCAGCAGAAAGAAATTGACAAAGAAGAAAAAAAAAGGAAAGAAACAGAGAAACTATGTGATAATAGAATAACAGATTTGTCTAAATAGTCTCACTTCACATATCAAACAAAATACCAAAATTTAAATAAAAAAAAATAATAAAATTAAAAAAAAACATGCATTCAAGGATGCATAAAAAAGATAGGTATATTAATTAGTAATGTTATGAAATTATATATAGGTAACATGCTGTTTTTTGTGTGCCTAAGAGAAGAAAAGGAAAGAGTGTCAGTGTTGATATGAACAGAAACAACAAAGACAGAGAGAAAGATCACTGGAAATTCAACACTTGATAAGATTCTGCAAGTTGATTCTATATTTTAAAGAAAATGAAAGAGGTTTAAAAGGTCAAAACCATGGTTTTAAGACAAAGATTTTTTCTTGCATCAGATCAAAAGGACTTAATATATCAGGACAAATGAAGCAAGCTGGAAAGTAAAAATACACTAATACATGAGAAATGCAGATAACCATTATTTTGACACGGTACTGGAAAAATTAGTTGTAGAGCAGGGAATTGAAAAAAAATATATTTAGAAAGTGCCTTAGGACTGGTCAATTCATGTTAGATTTGAACAATTAACAACTACAAAAAAAATGTTTAAACTGTTCATGGCTATTAATAGTTATTTTCTTTTAGGTTCATGATTTCACACATTATGCAAAATGACTAATTTTAAAACCAATTCAAGTGAATGCAATGTCATCGAAATAATTCTGCAACATTCTTTAACTACATAAGAATAAAATAAACTCCAGATCTTATTTCATTTTTAGTACTCAATTTACAGTTTGATTATTACTTCTCAAAAAGCAAGAATCCATTTCTTGTGCTTTATTACATTATTGGCATCTTTGTCATTACTTTGCATATTCAGAGAAAGCAGAGAGGGAGAATACTGAATAAGTATCTATTAATCTAGCCCATTAAATATGCTTCAATTTACTAAATGAGGAATAAAGTCATGCTCAAAAAGTGCTAACACAAATCTCATATTTTCATTATTAAATTTTACTTTTGAATGTGTATCTTCAGTGATAGGGAAATTCATTTCTGCTAGTGAAATTGTTCCCTTCTAAGGATAAACATACATTACTTCCATCAAATAAAGATTGGAAATTAATAACAAAAAGATTTTGATTCACAAAAGATGATGGACCAATATTACTTCAACCACCCACAAAAGAATCCTCTTTATTTTAATCTAAAAATATAAGCACACAATGAACTGTTTACTGAAAGAAAGTAAAATAACTAGAAGAGTCAAATATTAGAAACTAAAAAATAGAGAGAACTGGTGAGTACATTGCAGGCAAAGGACATGGTTCAATTATATACAAGATATTAACATCCTTAACTTGGTACTGCTGTATGATATACCATTTATTATTTCTGATAATTAGTAAGTGTCCTGAAACATTTTGTCAGCATCATCACTATTAACAAGTGTTCCGAGAAGGAAAAGAAAGGAAGAAAAGGTAAGTCAACACACTTGAAGGACTATAACTAAATAGGTTATAGTAAGATTATGTTAGCTATTGTGTTAAAGTTTTCACTTGGCTGTATTGCAAATTGATGAATAAATATCTAATGGAAATAAAATCTTGATTTTCGATTACCCAGATGTTAAAGTTATTAAGGATTTCAATAATAATCAATTTATTGTTAATAATTAGGAATCAAAGGAAAATATATTAGAATGAGAAAATATGCAAGCACTGTGCAAAAAAAGTATTAGTAACTTGCAACCTATTTTTATCACTTTATTATTAGTAATAGTTAATGGGTCAGTTTTCGTGATTTTAAGACAATACTTGAAAATCCAATATCTTGTATGATTTGCCCAATAGGATACTTGAGAAAAGCTTGCTTATCACTAAAATAAACAAGATCATTTTAAAGTTTTTCAAGTGAATGTGTTTTCATAAAGTTCTGAGCTTGGACTGAACCATCTCATTATGATTTACTAGAAATTTATGTCTTATATAAAATTTGTCTAAAACAAATTAACAGGTTCCTGAATTAACATGAACAAGTGTTTAAAAAAATATCATGGCTTGACCTTGTTCTTAATGTGCTGGCTAAAAAAAAAAAAAAAAAAGTCTTTTTAGGTAACCCAAATTTGAATGCATGTGTTTTTTGGGGGTTCTTTTACAGCTTATTAATCTTTTGTGAGTTATTTAAAGCCAAAAGATATTTTAGATTATAAGAATAATTTTTTTGACTGAATATTGCATTAACACTTTTTTGAGAATAACAATGATTTTTTTCCAGATACAAGTCCTACTATCTAACCCATAGCTGGGGGGATGTTGAATTCATACCTTTCCAAAGGCTATTTGTTTGTAAGTGAATGTAACAAATTTGACTGGAATTCAAACTTAACTTTTGGATTTCTCATTCCGAGCCACTATCCATTACACCATCTGCATATTTTATTAAGAAATGTGCTTGATTAATGTACTTTGGTATCTATACACATAATTACAGCTGGAAGCCAGTTTCATTGCTTTATATATATATATGTTTTTGTGTGAGAGTGAGTGAGATAGTAAACAATCTCAAAGTACAAATGAAATGTATGCAGATTTGTTGTTAATGATAAAAGTTAGTCCAACTAAATTGGAAATGGAAAAGGTTTATTTATATTCATGATGCAGACTCAGAAAGAAATGTACAATTTTATGAATTGTCTTTTGCAAGAGAAAGAAATTCAGTAAAGATTCTAACCCGATTAGAGTATTTTGGTTATAAAAAGGAAGTTTTTATTTGTGGAATATATATAGAGAGACAGAAAATAAAATTGCAAGACCCTGAAGAATGATGTTGATTTTGACTTGAGTACAGTATGTGCATACAAGGACAGATATTCTGATCAGTTTCAAAGCATTTAATCATCTTGCAACTTAATGACACTCATACTACTTCATCTAAGTTGTAAACAATGACAAATGCTGTGATAAAATTCAATGTGGTGATAATCTGAATACAAACAGGTGTCATGTCATGAAAATACGCACATGCTTTTGTTCTATTTGAACACATGTTTCAGTGTTGGTAACAATGGTCAAATGAACATTCCTACATTCACAGACCAGGTTCTGGATGGCCACATGTTACAGACATTCACGAAGGTCAATTGATTGATTTGTTTGTGTTCGTTTGTTTATGGCTTATCAACCTTTTTCAAGCCCAAAATATTTTTAGTAAGTTTTTTTTTTTTTTTTTTTTTTTTGGAGATAATGATGTACTGATACAAATCCTACTAATTAACTCAAAGTTAGTGTCCAAGAGCAGAGGTGGATTTATATCTTTCTCAAGGGTATTTGCACGTAAGTGAAAATAACAAACCCAACTGGAATTGGAACAATGCATTGTAAGAGCAGCAGTGGTAGACTACATTGCATTTACATTAGAGCAAATGAGGACCCAAGAGTATCAACACAGACTGTTGAGAATTACTTATTTACAGTAAGATTACACGCATGTGCCTCTAACCAAATTTTCATTTACACCACAATACAGTCATACACATCCCCAGTAATGTCACAAAAGAGTTACCTGGGAGATGAAATCCCACTCTGTGGTGTTCAAAGGTGAGTCATTCCTTCATGTAAGTGATGGTGATTTGTCGTGAGTGCAAGTAACTTATCTCAGAATGTATTTACCTACAACACACAGACCCAGCCTCTGGCATCATGGTTTAGAGTGTCAGGCGTTGAAAAACTCACTTGCCTTGGATGTTTGTAGAGGTAACACTGAACAGTGCCTTGTACAGCCAAGAACACTGTTTAATCCATTCTGCTACCATTCCTATAATAGGAAGGTAATTTGTTGTTCCAGCAGGATAATGCCTGCCCACATAATACCCATGCTGCTCAACATGCTCTGCTATATAACTTCTCTAGCCAGACTTGTCTAGTTTTCCATATAACCCTTGATGTATTGCATCAACAGGTACAAGAGGTGTGAAATGATGTATCACACAATTAGCTATGTTTAAGAGTACAGATCTGTGTTAACACCCAAGAAAGTGTATTCATATAGGGGTATGGGTACTGTTGACACACCCCTTATTTTGAAACCTGTGTACATATGTAATATTTACTATATTACCTGTACATTTAATCTTGTCCCCATTTTAAAAAAATGTGATGACACCTGACACATTCAGTTAGCCCCCCCTTACAACTCTTGCTATCAGTGTTATAGGTGTGGAATAACATTGCAGAATTATATTCACCATTTGTACAATCATATGTACATGAGATTATAAGCATGTGCTAATATCCAAGGAGGATATACAATGTATATGTGGGTCAGAGTACTGTTGACAACTCTTATTTTGGAACCTGTGCACTTATCGAGCTCTATATATGATCATTGACTGTAATCCAGCTATAAAACCTGTATGTTTAATCTCGAGTAAATTGAAGCAACTATCCAGTGATGCAATTTCCCATATTACACACTTATTTATGCCAAGTACTTGTAAATTTATCTTTAAATAATTAGCTAAAAATAATTTAAGTGCTTTTAAATTTAATCATAGCTGTCAGAATAAACTTATTTTAAATTTTAGTGTCACATTTTAGCAATACCAGAAGCTAAGAACCTACTAAGTTTTTTTTTTTTTTTTTTTAAGATGATTTTTTTTTTCTAATTACAATATTTTGTTTAGTACATGTACCCTGCTGAACCTTGGCATCACTGCCAATCAAATGCTTCACTAAAACAAAGTCCAAAGAGGAGTACATTAATTTTGGGAACTTTATGATACCTAGCAAATCTCAAAAACACAGGCAAGGAATTTGGAAAAAAGGGTAAACATTCCAAATGGTTGTTAAAGGGAATAACAGAGAAATCATTGTTTTGAGCATATTCACTTCTAATACTAAGTGCAACCAGATGGGCAAAGGATGACTGGAGCAAACCAGATTGTAAAAGGAGATCCATTAGGATTGGTACTACTAGAAAGAAAGACTAAGGAGAAAATCCAATTATTTAACACCTTCTATTGGAATGTTGTTGTTGTTCTTCATAATGACTGGGGGAAGAGGCAGGCCTGTGAATAGAAACAGCAACAAAAACATAAGTGTACAACACAAAAAAAAAATAACATGAAAGAAAATATGACAATAACAACACTCAAGCAGTGAAAGTGAATAAGGCAAAGAATAGAGCAATTATATACACCAGCTAAGAGCTTGATAATTTTTATTTTACTATTATTTAGCAATGATTCTCTAGAGAAAATACTGAATGATTTAACAAAAATAGCCATCAGTATCCCAAGATGATATAGAATATGAAAAGTGTTTTTAGCATGGGATTTTTTGAATTATAGATTTTGTTGCTTGTGACTAGAGAAATCAGGAAACATCTTTACTATTTCCCATGAAGTACAATAAAGAGGTTCAGTGTAAGGAACTTAGTACCTATCACAGGAAGAGTTGAATGTACTCTAATTAGGGAAGCAGTAAGAAAGAATAGCAATGTAATTATTTACACATGATGGATATTGGAGATTTTAAAAAACCTGATATTATTGGCTCCCACAAAACTCACTAGAGGGTCGTGGTGGTATGTCTACAAGGCCCACACAACCCTCTGGTGGGTCATTTTCCAATTTTTTTTATATGAAAATTATTGGAAGTGGGATGCCATGATTGATTGCTTATGAGATCATGGTACATCAGAACCACATTTTTTCCAAAAAAATATCTAAATATTTTTTATTTTTTTGTCTTATTTCGTTTTCCTTTTGGAATTTCTACAGTTTTTTTTTATTTTTACATACACGGAGCTGTACCATGCATTCATTTGAGATTCCAGGTTTTAAAATGAACTCGGGTATCAAATGACACACCAGTGGGGTCATGGATAATAACTACTAACTATGATATCCTTGCCTCAAATTTGAAACAATGTTAAAACAAAGTCTCTTGTACCAAAATTAATTCAAGTATAGTGTTAGGACTGAGACAATAAGGTAAATGAAGATCGGGAACCAATGTGTTTGAAGCTCTCATTAAAATTCAAACTTACTTGAAATGTCTTGTGTGATCAGCATTTATTAAACAGTTGCACAACAATAACAATTATTGATAGTTTGGAATAATTTTGCTAACTTTCAGTCTGAGATTGTGAGTTTTGTGCAATTGCATAAATATTATACAATGTCTAATTTACTGTTTACTGAAGATAATTTACTGTATCTCAGTGGTTGCATTTCAATAAGGAAATGGTTATGGCTATGGAAGCTTATTAATCTAACCTGAAACAAGTTATCAAATGAAGACCTAAGTTGAATAGGTTCATTTACATTTTTAATCATTTAATTAATCAGTAATTACATTTTTCATTAAAACTGTAGAATACAACTAAAGTTTATTTTCAACTATTCTCCTGTATTCATATGATCTAGTTATAAACTAAAACTGTACTTTAAGGCAAATATTTTAGTCCAAATAATAAAGTTCCAGAACTAATAGTTATTTTCAAAATATTTACAGATGATAAATTTACACTAACTCTACCAATATAGTTTTTTTCTTCTGAAAAGCAGATACTCTTATGACGTATAATATAGTATAGTGAGATTAGAGATGTTCTAACAAAAAACAATTTGAAAAATAAATAAATAAATAAAAATTTTTTAAAAAACCACACTAATGGAATTACATAAAAAAAAATTAAATTTTATTGGGGGGGGGGATAAAAAATAATCTGCTGGTTGTAAAAAATTATTTTTCAGGTAATAAAATTAATAGAATCTAGAAAAAATATACATATACTTTGAGTAAAAACATCAGAACAAAAATATTAATATGTATTTAATGGCAATTTAGTCTAATGCAACATGACAGAAAAAACTAGTAAGTTAAACTGATTAACTTACAAATTCAAAATTTACAGAAAATTTGAGCAAAGACGTGCATAAAAATTCACAATACCAATGCATTTGTGTAGTTTATCATTAGTTCAGAGTAAAGATAAAATAAAATTTTATTTTCCAAATGTAAACTTCTAAAATGCAAAGTTAAACAACATAGCACAAATTCTTATCTTTTTGTTAAAATTAGTACTATCTTATTGAACTTTGGAGCATATCATTTGGTTCACTCAAATATTTCAATAATCAGGTTTTCTCTAGAGACAACAATATTAAGATAAACATCAATATTCTTATTGCAATTAAAATTGTTTTTCCTTGTATTTTTTCAAATCTGTAGAGAAGTATCATTATCGATAGTTAAACAAAAGCTCTAAAAATAACAGATAATTTTTAATCATTTTACTAATACAAAATGTTTGCTAAATTCTTAAAATAAGCCAAGAAAAAAGATTGTATGTGTGTGTGTATATATATATATATATTTCATAAATACCTTTTTTTTAATTCTGAAAATACATATTAGAATAGCTAGATGACAGGTTCTTTGGAATAGAAAAAACACCAAAAGTGGATAGGACAGATTCAAGTCCCAGTGTAGATATCCAAATCCCATCTAGGTTTTAGATACACAGAGGTGTTGATTAGCATCTTTGTATTTTTATGAAAATTTGTCATACTAAAGTCATATCAATAGAAATTGCCATCCACAAGAGCAGGTAGTGATGTTTTAATAGGGACATTTTTTTTCTTTTGAGATAACTGACTTAGGTTAAAGTATAAATGCAGTAGTCATAAATCTTTTCAAGCTACATCAAGGATGTCTGGCAGAATTCTGTTGTTATAACTTAAAGACAATAAATGATTAATAAGGAAGCTCTAAAAATAAAAAAAGAAGATGACTTTGTTCATTTTAATTTAATCTAAATGAGAATAGTACATTTAAATGCTTGTGTTAGACTGAACAAAAGTTTATCTGATGCACTCAGTAATTCCTATAAATAGATTGGAAAGATCTAGTAATGTGTGGCCCTTCTGATTCTAACTCACCTCTGAACAGCTGTTGGTCACTGCAGAGCCAACTTTCAGAGATGGAGATATACCACCAATATTGATCCCAACTATTAATGCAGGCAATCAAACTATGGAACATCTAGTTTGCTCCAATCTTGAAGAGTCATACACACTTAATGATCATTAAACCATGACACCCCAAGCAAGGTTGTGTGTGCATTACTGGATGAGTGTGATGTAGTGACTCAATAAGAAAAAGTATTATCATAATGATATCTGAATTGACTGGCTAAGTAATATTATTGCAAACAATCTTCATTGTTTATTACTTAAATTTGCAAATTATACTGAGAGTATCTCAAATTCTATGTACAGCATTAGATTAAGTGAAATGTAAGCATGAGCACTTAGCCCTAATAAAATGCTGTTTGGGAGTTAAGTATCTTTAGGAAAGTTATTGGGTATTTGTTAAAATGCTTTTTCCACTGCATTCATTATATTCATTTCCTTGTAAAATTACTAAATACTTATAATATCTAATTATGATAATCTGAAAAATTGTTAATAATTATAGTTGGAAAAAAAAAGATAATAACTACACTAAATTCTTAAGATGCTTCTTGAAATAAAAATATGCCAAGAGTTTTCTTAGATACTCTTGGAATAATTATGGTTTCTCAAAATTATAAACAATATACAATATTACATTCAAGATTTCCAATTGTAAAAAATCAAATCAAGTTATTTTCAAAGTTATTGAAAGTAACATTTTTAGAAAAATAAAAACATACACAATGATAGAGTTAGTAATAATAGCAGAGATTGTTAGTTTTTTTTTGGGGGGGGGGGGTTAATGGACATTGGAAGCTTGTTAGCCTGGTTTGGGATGAGGAAATGTTTCCAAGGACTGACACCATCACCAAGTAGCATAGGCAAAAAGATTTTGATGGGCAACATAGACAATCATTCATACTCTCTGTGGATAAGATGATATTGAGAAAGAGAGAAGAGTGAGGTCAAGATGTTTAACTGAATTTATTAAATAAATGTTTCTTAAAACTGAACAGTTCCAGCCAATATAATCAATTCAGACTAGTTTTTAAAAACTAAATTATTCTGTTTAGTTTCTGCTTTAAGTTGCTCCTCAAGTGTAATAGATTAAGATGAGAGAATAATGTTGAAATGTAAAGGTATTTCTGAAAATTAAGATTAGGAGAAAAATGAAGATTGACCAATGGAATGGTAAACTAAATTGGTTTTAAAATGCAAAGGTAAAATAACAATGAAATGCATCAAAGAGATGTTTACAAAGAAAAGGAACTATTTGAAAGAAAATGACAGTCTTACTGTGAAAAATATGGCATAGGTAAATAACCAACAAAATGTAAGACCAGCTAAATATTCTGGGAAAGCGAGAGAAAAAATATTTTCATATGATGTGTAAACATACACATTTATATTTATGTGAAATTATGCATAAAGCACTTAAGTGTTAAAAAAAAAAACATGAAGATTTAATTTATAAATATAATTCAACTTGCAAAAATAAACTTTAAAAATATATTAATTTATTTAGACTTCAAAAAAATCCTTTCAGACTGTGAATGTATATCACATCTGACAAAGTAATAACACCTGTGTAAATATTACCAGAGCACTTGAAAATGTGGTTAAAATTGATAATGATAGTCAAAGCAGCAACGAAACTGATTGATCATCAAGATCATATACACGTGGTGATACTAAATGGTAAAAAGACAACCGACAATGGATTATATAGTATTTAAGAGAGAAGTTTATTATAGAATAAAATTGTTCTTTTTGATACCTGAAAACTAAAAAAAGAGGTGACTATTCTTACTTATATCTGCACAGATAAAAGAAGAGTGGAAGAATAACAAGAAAATGAGAAGTAGAAATTGGTCCTGAAAATGTCTTGTAAATAATAAAAAAATTATATAAGAAAAGGATAGGAAAGTCAAAAGAGTAGATAATGTTCATTCTTTGGGTGTCAGCTATGGGTTGGCTTGCAAACATGCCTTATTTAAAACACCAAAGAGCACTGAATTTAATAAAACAAAAAATTATTTTTAATAATAAATTTGGCAGTAAATAGCATTTTTCATGATACTGTAAATATCCACAAACTTATCCATTAACCTGAGCTTATGCTGACTGGAGGTTAGATAGCATAAAGCATGGAGAGGTTTGTGTTGCACTAAGAGTCAGATCAGACTAAAAATAGAGTATTGCAACTAGAGCGGCCCAATCCCCACTTTTAGACTTGACAGAATTTAAAAGCATTTACAAGGCCTTGTGTGTGATGAATTATTTTTAATTCTACTACCTCTTCCCCACAGACAAAACATCACAAGCCTATTACTATTTCCATGGCAAATATTCAGAAGAACTACATTCCTTAGTTCTACCAGTTCAGACCTTTACAGCTAAGAGCCACCATGCCATGTAAACAGGGTCTATTCCTTCTCTATTCCATTAGTAAGAAAGAATTTTTAGTGATAGTTTCTTCCAAAGAACCGCTATTTTGTGGAACACTCCTGAGAGGATGCTACTTTGTTCCCTACAATCTTAACCACTTCAAGTCTAGGGTGAACAGTTATCTATACTACATATCTTTATAATCTGAACTTATCTCCTCCTCTTACATCCATCATCCATAACACAATCTCATTCAGCAACTGTCTACCTTGAGTTGCTCTTAGGCCTTATATTAAGCAAACAATCATCTAGAATCTATCATGGAAAACAACGTTTGAAATCCTGTCTTTTACCTGGGCTCAAACAATGACCGTTAACTCAAGTAGAAAACAGGTAACTATCTAGGTCAAGCAAATTTTCTAAAATGATCAAACAGGTTAGCAGATCAAAATGATTTTTATTGTTAGTCATTAATTTTTGACTTGTATTTGTTCCATCTACTCAGACTGTCAGTTTATGGTTTTCAGTAAACAGTACAAATTGAAAAAAAAAAAAAAATACAAAAAAACTTTCAGTAAAAAAAATGCATTCTTTTTTGAAGATGCCTATCTTAATGTGACAACTGCTTTTATCAATTGTCCTGTAATAGCCCTATGGCTAGCAGAAAATCAAATCTAAACATATAAACTCATTCTTTATTCCCTGTCCACCAGCTGCCCAGCACCATATTACTGATTTTTTTAGATTTAGAATTAGTAATATTTATTTCATAATGATACTGCTCAGTCTTCTATCATTCCTTTATTTCCAATTTGTGCTGTTCACTAATGACTTTACAATGACAGTGAGTAGTTGTACTGAAAAAGGAACTAAAATTGACATGAAAGACAGTAAAAATTAATAATGGTTGACGTTGTTTTACACAAACTAAATACTACAGTAAACATGATAGATATGACTGATTTGTGCATGTTCAGTACAGCAAGTGTTTTGTTACTGGCATCTTTAATAAGGTTGGAAAATTCATTCTAAGTCTGAATTTTGTTGCTTCTTTTCTCAGTAACATGAAATGAATGAGAAAATTCTGCATTTAGATATTTTATAATTTTTGATCAAAGCAGTTATGGAAACAAAATATTAATATTTTTACTGCATCAATTCTTAAAGCATATAAAAATCCTTAAAACTTTTCAAGAATCTTTATCCAAAATTGATGCAAGAGTATGTGTGTGTGTATTTTACATGCACACACACAAGTTTATTATATAATTATAATAATGCTAAAGAGCATAAATTTGTTTAGATCATAACTTAATGTATTCTGCATAAACCAGTGTATAATACTTTATAGAAATAATGTTATTAATTATTTCTCCATTAATTCAGTACAATGTAAACACACTGATATTTTCCTATAAGAAAATAAATTTGCAAAATAATAAAAAAATCTCAGCATAACATTTTATTATTTCTTTTATAATTGCTATCAAGAAGTTTAAATAAGGCATGTTCCTGATGGAGTATTTGAAGGGAAAAATAAAATCAATCTTAGATGCCAAGAGCAAGGGAATGGGAGGAATGGATGGAAAAGACACAAAAACCATATCATAAAAAGCCAGAAGAGAGTCAAAGACAAGCATAGAATACAGAGGAATGAAATGGGAATAGAATACAAAATGAGAAAATAATTTAAATGCCTGCAAATGGTGAAGGATCCAACATCTGTGATGGTGGCCGAGGAAGCAGACCTTAGAAAATAAGCACCATTAATAATTGGTTAAAAGAAAGCAATGCACAAATATAAAGAATTAGTATGAAAGCACAAATAAAACAACAAAACAAAACATTAGGACAAAACTTATGGAAAAAAAAAAAATAAAGTACCTTTGGATTAATATATTAATGCTTATTTATTTATTTAGAAGAATAGTTAAGATATCATTTCAAAGTATAGTCTTTGTGCATATATTTTAAGTTTTTCTTTCCACAATTTTCTGGAGAAATTATTTTGTGATGCTCATATTAGAAGCATGATTTTGGTTTCATTTTTATATCAGCTTTTTCAGTACTCTTCAGAAAATTTCCTTCACTTCTGTTTCTTGATATAGCAACATGAATAATTGTATTATTTGTTAATTAACGATATCTTTGTTACACAAACTAAATATGTTATAAAAAAAAACTATAGAATGTGATTATGAATTTAAAGAAATTAACTTTATTCTTACTTGCTTATTATTAATGCTTCTTTATACTTTTAAGAAACTTTAAAACTTATCTAACAAAAATACACTCCTATCATACAGCAAATAATATATTTAAAGTATATTTTACTCTTTAAGTTGTAACTTATATAGCTTGTTTTACTACCCTTTAACATGTTGTGGCTTTCTCCTAAGAACCTGGTCATTGTCACAGTATGAATAGCAGAATACAGTAGTCCGATACTTAACCTGCTAATGAAGAAGAAAAAAAACACCATTCTTTACTGTAGGGTATTTCTTCTATTACTACACAAGGTAAAATCCCAAAATTATTAATGGTATTCTAATAGTAAGTGAAAACATTACAGAATAGCTGTACATTCTCTTTAGCACAATAGAGAGATTGTTTGCCATAACTCATCATTTTAAAGGACTCACCCAAAAATGGAAAACCATTCCCTTTCATTAAAAGCCAATTATTTGACAAATAGCATTAATGAAAGAGTTAGCATCATCATTAAAAGAGATACTATATTGGTTATAAAACAAATTTAAAGTAGATAAATATGAAATCAAAACTTATTTTATCCTTTAATTTCTGATGTTAAGGAGAAAAAACCCAATTCTAAATTACTTGAAGTTAGACCATATTTTAATATCCTAGATCATATTCTGAAAAGATTGCAAGTCAAACTTTAAAAACATTAGTTATAATGGATTGCATAATGGGACTTGGTTGCACAGAGACCACGACATCATAATAGAAATGATAGAATTATTAGTATACCTAACATTTACTTTTATTTAACAGATTATGGGCAAACAATAAACTCAAAACATTTGGATTGCTCCATAGTAGGTGTATACATTTTCTATTAATAAGTTAGTGGTATCATCAAGCAAGTGCAGATACATTAAGCAATATTAACACATTCAACAGACACTTGTGAGAATAGACATTAAAATTTCAAAAGCACAAAGTAATAATTGGCTTTACAAACAACACAAATCAAGAGAATAATCTGATAGTAATATTTTTAGTCTTTGGTAAACATTACCCTGGTGTATAGAGATTTTAAGTAGATAATTAACAGAATTGTAGCATGTTATGCAAATTTAAAACTTATTGAGCTCATCATTCCTGTCTTGGAATATTCCAACATACTTTTCGGTTGTCTTTGTCTATAGAATGTTATCAAAAGATATTTGCCAAACTGAGCCAATTTGGGCCCACTCTTCAGACACAAATCAGTCACTGAGAAATAAAATCATTACATAGTCAGCTTTTGAGGTAATCTCATTGACCACATGAAGAAATCCCACAATAAAATTATCCAAATAAAGATATCTGACTTGTCAGTCCTTTGTACAGTATAAACCGTATAGATCTCATTACTTATAATAAATGTTGCTTTTTTTTTTGGTTTGGTAAAACTTATCTATATTTACTGATGTATATAACATCAATATAATAGGAATTTAAAAAAAAAAAACTTTTTTTCATATAATTAGTAGTTATAAATTTAAAAGCTAAACAAATAAAATGAAATTAACTTTTAGCATTTTACAAAAAGTAATAATCATTACTTTTAACATTTTACATATCATTTGGCTTCATTTACTCATAAATTGGAGCAAAACATTTACTGTTATAACTATATTTTAAAAATATTTAATTATCAGCATCACAAGGTATTATTTACATTCATTTTCAAAAAAAATGAGGAGGGTAGCTATAACTAAACATGCATTTGTAAGATATAGTAAGTTGAAATAAAATAGTTTGCATTCACAGAGAAATATATCTGGAAGATTTTTGAAAACTGTATAAGCTACCCAGATCAAAAAGTACAGTTTTGTCTTATAACTGAAGGAAAAAAATGTTTGTTCCAAAATAGATTTTTGAAAATTATGTTATAAGTACATAATTTTGTTACATTTTTCTTCAAATGTTCATAGAAATTTATTGGCAAAATTTTATATTGCCTTATATATTTTATAATTTTTTCACTTTTGGTTTAATAAGCAAAAATATCAGAAATAAAAATGAAATTGTTATTGTACTAAAAGTAAAATTATAAAATATATAGTTGGAACAAAACAAAGAGAAGCAAGCAGGCAATATTAAAAACAATTCAAGGACTGATTTTCAGAAAATATCATGGAAAGAAAATGTTACATTAAATTTGATGGTTATTTTGCAGGTTAGTAGGATTTAGTATTCAGGCTATTTGCTCTAAGTGAAGCATAATTGGTTAAATATTAAAGATAGAAAAAAAAAACATAATGCAAATAAAGGTGGTACAACTATGATGCATTTTACAATAGATTTTGGATGCAGAAATACACACTCATACACACACACACACACACACAGAAGAAATCAACTTAGCATTACCAAAGAATAAACAGACACACAATAGAGGATTTATTTTTTATGACAAAATGAAAGATTGCAATAATGATGAAAGGAATGGTGATTTGTAACACGAAGCTAAGGATGGAATTTCATGTACAAACCCAAAAGACATGATAGAACAAGCATAATGAGAGAAAGAGAGAGTGATGAGGTATATTTTGCAGAGAGAACAAGAGCATCAACATTTGTGTGGCTGTTGTTTTTGTTGTTGTCAATAAAAGCGGCACAGGGAAAGAGAAGAAAAGACAATGCATGGTAAGAGAATGACTTTACACCTTCAAATGGCATGTAGTCCTGTATTTCAGATGGTGGTGGAGGCAGGTCTGTGAAGAAAGAAACAGCAACTCATGATGAACCAGGAAAAAAAAATAAAACACACAAAAAAAAAATACATTTGGAGTTGATGGATTAGAGAATTTTTTTTTCAAGTAACAGCATAAAATAATTCTACTGACATCATGAATTCATTTAAAACTTACATGCAGAAAAGGAAAAATTCCATATTCCAGTTGAGTATTTGTTTGGCCACTTTGTGTTTGCATAATTGGTAAGGCATAGGAACAATAATCCCAAATCATTTTGTCAGAGCATGGCAGATTGGGCTGTCTAGCCATAGTTGGCAATCAGTTTAGAAGGACAACACTAAAATTAAACCTGTATGTGGCCCTTATATACCTTAAGCAAGATCTCTATCAGGTTTCAAAGTGCTTCATCAAAACCAACTCAAGGAACAAGAGTTGTGCAAAGATCCTATAATGAAGTGTGTGTGTGTGTATATATATATATATATATATATATATATATATATATATATATATATAATTTGTATTATTATAGAAATTGTAATATACAATGATATTCAGAATGATTGTTAAGATATGGAATGTGACACTAAAAGAGCTATTAATATTTAAGATACTAATAATGGTCAAAATTATTTTTATGAACTGTTATATCAGAATAGCAAAACACTGTGCCGTTAGGATCTGTGGGTTTTGTAATATATAGCAGCTCAGAATAAAAAATGGGAGAGCCAAATTCAAACTCCTGTTGAGTTTGTTACATTTACTTGTAGTCAAATACCATAAGAAAAGGTTTATATTTTTCACCCTCCAGTTATGGATTAAATAGAGCGAAATTGTTTCTTTAGTTGTGGTTGTTAAATCACTCTAGAACAACTCTGAATTCAAGGCCTGACGTGGCCCTAATGTTACAATAGAGATACCTTAAGCAAGATCTCTATTAGGTTTCAACCAAAGTGTTTCATCACCAAAACAACTTGAACAAAAGTTGTGCAAGGATCCATATAATGGATTATACAACTATTGCAGGAGTTCAGATTAAATTATATTTTCTTTTAGCTGATCATATATTAATATATACAAAGGTAGAGTATAACAAATTGTAACCAATTTAGTACTAGTCTTTGTATAATATACATAGCAATTGTTCTCTTCTCCCACCACTCTATAAATATATGAAACTAAAATGTTTTTGCATCATCTAAGCCAATGATTCCCAAAGTGCATGTCAATGTTCCCTGGAATGCCTCAGGATATATGAAAATTTTAATAATTTTGAGCAGTTATAATTCAATGCACTGATGCACATTGACAATGATAGGAAACAACATCTGACTTACATACACATTGTGAATTATTCTGTCACATTCAGTGCATAACTTTACTATTTCAACACAAGACTCAGTTGATAGGTAAGGTTCTGGATTGTCAAATATTTTTGGTACATAAAAGCTTCATATAAATAACCACAGATTCTCCAAGTCTTTACTAAAGATTAAATCTACTGAATGTCAGTGTGAGCAATTGAAGCTAAATTAAGTGTTTACATAAAAATAACTTTATTCTTGTAATATGTGAAAGTTAATATTAATCAAAATGTTTAAAATTTACATTTTAAGCTGTAATCCTTGTCTTTGTAATAATAGTTTACTTAATTAACCTAATCACTAGAACTTAAATACAACTGTACAGTATTTTCCGACTTAGGATGCTGAAAAACATTTTTATACAGTAAAGTCCCCAAAAAGGTTTAGGAATCACTGACATAGCCTAAATGAATCACTGACATAGCCTAAATGACAGATCAAAGTATATTTATAGTTGAATAATAACAACAAACATTAATTTGGTTTTAAATGTTTGTGTGGATATAGCTCAATGAAAATATGATCATCATTAATTACTATATATATATAAAGAAAGAAAAAATATATGTATGTGAAAAATATGTAAAAACAGTGATCAATGTTATATAACAGAGCTATTAAGTATATATTAATGAATATACATATTATCCCATGTTGATAGCATGACTGAGTCAACAAGCATCCTCAGTTAATGTAATTATACAAATAAATATTAGTTTAAGTAGTTATATATTTTAGTCCTTAAAAATAAATATCATTAATCTTTTATTTTTTTCCTCCCTATTTAATCTTTGCTTTCTCCTTCCTGAATAAAATTATTTTTTTATTGGCCGTAAAAACAAAAGATTACTGCCAAGTAGATTTTAACTTTTCTTCACTTTGATACATTTTAAATCAATTTTCTATAAATATATTAAAAAAGTAAATCATATTCAGTGTTAAAATTAATTTAACCAGTAATTCAGAAAAGACTTAAAAGTTTATCCTCAGATTATCATATTTTGAAAATTGTTTTATGAGAACAAAGAATACAACTTTACACACAAATTAAGCAATCTGGATTAAAAGATTACATTCTTAAATGAACATTAATGAAATTTCAGTTTAAAAAGATTCTACATGACAGACCAATTTTTGTTCTCAATGCAGTTCATAAATCAAGTAATTGTTTCAAATATCTAAGACAATGAATTAATTTCCATAACTTTTATAGAAGATGCAAAGAGACAAGAAAATACAGGTTTATAAATATAAAAAGAACTAACACAATATTTCTTTATTGTACTGGTAATGTGCACTCAGTATTATGAATAGAAATAGCAAACATTTCAGGTCCTCCTGGTAAATTTAAATGGCTTAAACTGAAAAGTATAGTGTTCTACTGGATATTGCTTTAAACTTCTCTTGTTTAATGGTGAAAGAAATTAACTCCACAAGCTATTGTGAATATAAAGGACCATTTTGCAGATAGGGTATATTTTTTTTAACTTAGAAATCATTGAAATTATTTTATGCATTCAGTGTAAAAACAAAAAAGTTTTAAACCTGAACATTTTGGAACAAAAAGATAGCATTTCAGTAACTGATATTTATACTTTTAAAAGGACACTTTGCATTTACACATTCGATTATAGCCTCCAGAAACACAATGATGACTTTTGCTAACAACTAGATGATATCCAGATTGTCTAAGTTGGACACCATTGCTATATGTGAAAATACTTACCAATAAAGCCAGTAATCAATTTGTAGGAACATGTAGGATCCTTTTGAAAAAATTAAAGGAAATGTTATAATCTACCCTCCCATATGTATTTGTCATTATAAAAAAAATTTTTTAAAGTACATATTCCTGTGTCCACCATGATAGATCACTTCAGTTGTAAATGAAAAATTACTGCACTTCAATTAAGACATACAATGAAGAAAGAGAAATATTTGATCATACACTTATTATTTTTTTATACACATATAGATCACAGCAAGTCAGATAAGGATATGTGATATCTGATTAAAAAATAGTGGGGATATTATAGAAACACTTTAATTTTAATAACAGTTTTTAAAAACAAAAAATGGAATATTTAAATATTTTAAAGTGGATACAGAATTTAATAATTGCAATTAAAATGGACATATTAAAAGAACAACAAGAAAGAATAAAAAAATAAGACATTTAAGTTGCAAAATAATATCGGAAAGCAAATAAATTAAACAAAAAAGTTTTTAATTAATTTACTTTTTGATATTATCAATTTATGGCAATGTAAACTTCTTTGTTATTCTTTCCTGTTGCAATTATAGAAAATATATCTTTTATTTTAATTTTTTTTCCTCATCATTTTAATTGCAATTATAGAAGGGAGTATGTCTTAATGCATCAATATAAAGAAAAGTAATTCTTAAAAACATGTTTGCAGGTTAATATATGATTATTAATAAACTTGGGTTATGACTAACTTTGAATTGATATAATACAAACATTTTTTTTGTCATTTTTAGGTTAGTTCATTGTGAATTATAGTCTCTATAAGGCTTAAGTCTACATAAAAAAAATGACATCATCCGACATACTTGAAAAATTGTTACTAATATTAGGCTGTAACATACTGTCAGATTTACAAGGACTTATGATTTGGTGCTGTTGAAATAAGTTTAGGTAAAGGTGCTTTATATTGTATCATTTGGTATTGTAAGTCTAGATATTTCACTATTCAATTAATTTTTCAAATGGTTCATTCATCATGAAAAGTAGTTTTAACCATGAAAATATATCTAGAGCAATAACAACTATTCTTTCTGTAACAGTTTAAACTGTGACAATGCAGCTTAAGCAGAGTAAAGCATCAATCTGGCATTTTGAAAAGGAACTGCTAATAAGTAAATAATGTAAGAGTAGTTCTAGAAATTTCCATCCAGATATGAAAGTACTGAAAAGGAACCCCGAGGAAGATTCCCCCAATATTAGTGATGACCAAATGAGAAAAATATAAAATAACCCTAAAGCAACAATTTCAACTCTTAGTAAAGTTTCTATCATATTTGGTTGTAATAAAAAAAAGATTAGATAATAGTCAAATGGATTTTAGACAAATTGACAGAAAATCAGAAAGTACATGGTTTTGAGATTCACTTATCACAATTTACTAGCAACAATAATGATCCATTTTTTAAACATAACTTGAGATAAAAAATATCTTACAGTAATTGTAATTACATAGAACTTTGATGGTAAAGCAAGTAGCCAATTCACTTCATCCCCAAACAAAAAGCTAATATTTCTAAAAATAAAAAAAATTGTAATCCAAACAGAAATTGCATGTTTAAAAATATCAAGTATATAACACAGTTCTTTATTATTTGTGGCAAGACAATCAAATAAGTAATAGCAATAATTTGTTTTTTTACAGGATTCACCTGTTCACAGCAATTTTTGTACCTTTCCCCACAGAATATCATACAAACTATTTATTATAAACAAGACTCCTTGTTTTACAAATTATATTCACAAAAAAGAAATATTGATGATTACTGATTAAAAATGAGAAATTTATCTCCTCTTTTAAATATACATAATCAGAATTATCAATTCAATATTCATTTATTCTTAAACTTCACTAAATTTTTAATGACCTATTATATAAGAAAAATTGCAGATCTCAAGGTATCTAAGTGATTAAATGTTAAAAAATAATTTACCAGACAAAACTCACAGGTAATAACAGGATTATCTAAGTTTTCACTGATTCATTATAATAAGAATTAACTGGTTCAAATAAGATCCTTTTTATATTTGAGACATTTTTATTATCCCCAAAGACAACAGAAAACAGAGAAAAGTAAAACTTACCAATTGCTCCTTGCGCCAAAGTTTGTGGTGGCACTTGTACACCATGGATCATATTGGGAGATGAGGGAGTGTGACCGCCACTTCCTGTTTGGGTAATTGGCCGTGCCATGCCCACAGGTGGTATGACTTGTCCACCTGCCATGATTGTTGTTGTGGCTGCATAGCCACTACCATCCTTGCTGCGGCCTACACTTCCACTACTGCTGCTACTACCTCCGCCACCTTGCTGGACACCCATTGCATAGTTGGGAGCATAGTGTGACGGCACTGACGGAGGGGCCACTGGTGGTGCTGGGGTTCGGTAATGAGAGGATCCCTGTGACCGTCCTAGAGTACCACAAGCCCGAACAGTAGGTGGGGTTGGAGGTTTTGATGTTGGGGCTTGTGTTGAGGAACCACTACTCATGGAAGCACTACGAGCAGTCCTGGGGTTCAGCGTCTGCACCTGGGGGCAGATGAAAGGTATTAACGAGTTAACAAAGGATAAAAATTATATTTTAAGGGAAGAGGACAGTAAAAGATATGAGGTTAAATTTATTCAGATTAGTAACAGCAAAGCAGTGGGTTGTTAGTAAAGTATTATTAATGAGTAAAGTTAAAAAGGTAAGAATTCTTGTTCCCGTGTCCACTGTTCTCCCCACTATTCCTGGTCTAATTCTGTTAGGAGCTCTATTCACTAATACTCAACTCATTATGTGGCACATCAAGTTGATTGTCTAATGAAGTTCACATTCATTTGCATCTGCTTTCTTTGGTAGCACCATGAAGATAAATATACTGAAGTCTTCTGGTATTTCACCATTATCATATTTCATTTTGATAACCTTATCAATCCCCAAATCATCTAAAGCTGTTCAGTATTTCTACTACAATATCCTAGCATAAAACCAAAGTGTGTGTATGTGTGTGTGTGTATATATATATATATATATATATATATATATATATATATATATATATATGTATGTATGTATGTATGTATGTATATATATATGTATGTATGTATGTAACTATACTCGTGTCGAAAAACCTTCGAATTCTTGATTTAACAATAGCCAAATCAATCACAAAGAGAAAAAAAGGTTTTAAAAAAGAAAGAGCCAGGAACATGAAAGTCTGTCAAAAATAATCGCAGATACAGGTTCAAGGCCCAAAGAAAAAACCCCGATACGAGTAAACAACTAACTAAAGAGCTTGATACAAATGTAGAGCAAACCCTGACGATCTGCCTAAGTGAAACCTTGGTAGGTTTGTCTGACTCATTAGGTTTGACTATATATATATATATATATAAGTATTTGGGCTTAAGCCAATCGAAACTATTGCTCTGATTGGGTCCTGTGTCTAAGAGGTTTTTCACTAGGGAGTTGTCAAATATCTACAACAGCACAATTTAACATACACCTAACAGCACATTGCAGATTTTACAGAGAATGACTAGAATTTTAATTTTCTTCTGAATTCTTAAAAAGTCAGTATTATTTGTTTTTACTGTTTATATTAAAAAAAAAAAAAAAATTTTAAAAAGTCTTATTATACTTGAATATTAATTATAGACCAATGTAAAAATGTATTTTCTTGAAAAAATATGTAAATACATGTGTAACAGCTTCTACTATGAATCTGAGGCCCTATAAAAATGTTTCCACATCATCTAAGGGCCAGATCTCTGTATGTACAAATATAAGGGAAGGCAAATGTATACACAATTGTTATAACAGATGTATTTTCTGAAATTTGATCTTATAAATTGTTATTACAATAAAAATTAAGTATATATATTTTTATTTTTTTTACATCCTTTATAATTATATATTTTTTTACAACATCCTTTATAATTATATATTTTTTTACAACATCCTTTATAATTATATTTCACTAAAAAATATTTTTGATGAATTCTAGAACAAAATCCATATACCAAAAACTTAGAAATTTTCAGATGAAGATACTAAAAGTAGAATAATAGTCTAATGAATGCGTTTCTTATTGTATTTTGTTGTGTACTCCCTGAAATTGTGATGTTAGCCATTACTTTAACAACTCCATTACCTACCTTATCATGAAAAGTTTATTGGATCTCTGTTATTTTAAATAAGTATGTAACATTTATCAATACAAGAAGAATCTCAAGTTTAAACCCTAACCTGTAAATTCTGCCTTGAGTGTGCCAATCAAAAGAAATCACTTGCATAATGTGGCCTAGATCAGTAAAGATATATTTTAAATCTACATTTTCATAGGTATTGTTGCACCTAGATTTTATTAAAAAAACAAAAAAAAAACAAAACCACAAACATTTGAGTCAGGAGGTATTAGATATTGCTAAGAGAAAAACTTTTGCGCTGTGCCTTAATACTTCCATAATATTGGGAATTATAAAAAATGTGAATTATATAATATATCAAATTGTTGAATAATTGATGAAATACTAAAATCACTTAGCATATATTAAAGGGTTTCATACCTATAAAATATCAGTAACATATACAAAAGAATGTTGAAAAATTCTAAGCTCAACATGCTTCCTGAAATTTCTTGGTCAGGCTAAGAACCTTTTAGTACCCCACTTGCAAACTATTTTCATTAAACACTAACATCATACCAGTATACAGTAACTGTTATTCATATATAAATAAATGAGGATTTTTGAAGAGTCCAAATTAAATGCTATAACAGAGAGAAGTGTCCAATACTAACTTTTGTTCTCTGGTAACTTGACACTGACAAAACATTTATTTACAAACAAACAGTTAAATTTTGTAATGTTTTTTTTTTAGATGAAATCTGTTTGGTTTTATTGAAGACTTTATACTACAATACTCAAATAGATAGAAATTAGTGTTATTGTTTTCAAGACAAAGTGATTTTATGATCAATGCATTAGATCTAACTTTGTGGCATGTATGAATATGATTAGTACATTGGTCTCAAATATCAGTTTAGTAAAAAAAAAAAAAAAAAAAAAAAAATCATTACAATATCACCTTTTCATCGATTTTCTGTTATAAAATTGTTAACATTAAACATTTTTCTTGTACTCAACTTTTGTGATAATAAATATAGTAGGTATAAGGGAAGAGGGATAGTGAATAATAAAAAAAGAGCAAAAAAGCAAAAAAGGGGGAAACACACATTTCTTACTTTCATTCCATGACCAATATCATCTAAAGTGCCGTAATCAATGGCTTTGGCAATGTATTTCATTGGGCGTTCCACATGTTCAGGGAAGATGATCCCATTCTTTACTCCAGGGGGACGAGTTGCATTGCGGTTAGCTGTCAGGACACCAATCTCTCTGCGTGCAACCTTCTCTTTGTGAATCATCACCAACTGAAATCCAAAGCAAAAGAATTAGGAAATATTTTCACATGCAATAAAACCCAAGTTCACCAATCACATTTTCTTGAACTATATAAATAATAAAATGTATAAAGATATCAGTAGAATTTAAATCAACTACATCTAAAATAATGAAAAAATGCTAGAGATTTTTTCATTAAAACTTGCCAGGGTTTATTTTTCTCTTCCAAAACCACTTAAAAAAAATTATTTTGTTGAAATTTCATTATCTGTCTATATTTCCGAGATGAGGCATTATGTACACAATTTACATTATTCAGACTATTGTCCTCATCTTTGTCGCCATATTTATTACAATGTTTCGGCCGTTGTACACTCTGGCCTTCTTCAGGTGGTTGGAATGTCAAACTGAACCCTTTATTTTGCTCACTGAGGTAGACTGTTCTAGTTCTACGTGCCATGTTTAATGGATGTCCTCAAGGACACATGGCACAGTGGATAAAGGTGTTGGTTAGATCCAGTGACAGGACCCAAAAGAGTGTGAATTTAATACCCAGTTAAAGCCGTGGAGAATTTGGAGAGGGGAATTAACAGGAGATAGCTGATAACTGACATCCATTAAATATGGCACATGGAACTAGAACAGTCTACCCCAGTGAGCGAAATAAAGGGTTCAGTTTGACATTCTAACCACCTGAAGAAGGCCAGAGCATACAACAGCCAAAACGTAATAAATATGGTGACAAAGATGAGGACAATAGTCCAAATAATGTAAATCATGTTGAAATTTCATATATTGCATTTCTTATAGGTTTTGCACATAAATTTACTAAGCTTAACTAGGTAGAATCCAATGTGAATCAAATTTACTATCATTTAATTGAGAGATTAGTTAAACCACCAGACTATAACAAACACTTAAATATTGTGTGTATAATGGTAGTCAATGAAAACAATTATTAGTTCATTGATTTATCTGAAATATTTTTACTCTAGTAATATTCTACACTTTATTCTATTAAAAACATGATCTTAATCAAATTATATGCATTTTACTTTCTGTCTGAATTGTTGGTATGAGGAGTTATTTACCCTATTTATATTCAGACTATTATCTTCATCTTTGTTGTTGTTATCACACCATTTTGGCTGTTGTGCCCTCTGGTCTTCATTAGGTGTATATTGATCTGGGCAACCTAAAGGGAATTCTAAATTAAAGCCTTTATTTAATCTATGGGAGGGTAGACATGGGCAGTGAATGAGACCAGTCTATGCAAGATGAATACCACAGATTTTTATAAAAATATTGTCTAAGAGAAGCAATAGTTTTATATAATTTTTAAAATTAGAAATTAGTTTTTTCCTTTATTTATGTTTGTTATATTAAATAAAACCAAACATACTTTCTAAAATTTATTGTTATACGATGAAACACAAACTAAAATAAATCTGGTAAACTCATTTTGAACAAACTATAAACATGCAGAAAGTACTCATCAAAATGACAAGTATATTTTATCCAAACTGGCTTTGAATATTGCTGCTACATCTGGTTTGGTGCTCCTGTTATATATTTAGATTCTTGATAAAATCCAAAGAAGAATCTACAATGTTATTGGTCCTGACTCAACATCTCAGTTTCAGTCCCTTTCCCACCACCATAATGTAGCTTCCTTGTGCCTTTTCTATAAATACTTTCATGATAATTGTTCTAATGAACTCTTCCCCCACAGACACTGAATTGTAAATATGGGGACTAGTTAGTATTTTCATAGACACAGTGAGGCATTATGGTGGTTGTAGTAAGAAAGGTACGTATGAATGTGTTTTTTTTGTGAAAGGAATATTGTTCGTACGATTGGGTCAGTGTTTGCGGCTAGCTAAGTTATAGTTAAGACAGAAGAAGACCGTCCTTTCCCCACCCCACCCTTCGGCCTTGTGCCACATTTCTGTAATTTAAACAGAATAAATATCACTCTCCTCTATGATACTTAGACTTTATGAACCCAAGTGCAGTACTAGATTTGCAACAAGGTTTCATCATTTTACAATTGAAATGGCTAGATATAACAAAGTTCTATGCTAATAGTTTCTTCTTCATTATAAAAAGATTCAATAATTTTTTTTTTTTTACAATGGTGTGCACCCTGTACAAAATAGAGGTTTACAGAGTAAATGCAGATATGCAAAGAACATAACAGTTAACCCTAGACATGAACAGGTTAAGATTGTGGTGATTGGAGAAGCATCCTCTTGAGAGCTAGTTCCACAAAGTAGTGATTCGTGGGACAGCAGGTCTTAACCATTGCAAACCTTCCAGTTATTTTAAAAATAATAAAAGTGCCCCTTGCTACCTCGAACAGGATTTCTTAAGATAGATATCACAAAAGAGATGCGCAGAGTTAATTTGCAACATTAATTTTGATGACACAGGCTGGAGGCAGGCAAAGCACCCTTTGAGTTTTGGAGTCCTGGACCTTCGATTAACGGCAGACTTGGCCCTTCCAGCATATCTTTCTTCACTTTCTTCCAGACATGAATTGATGAGATACTCAGTGGATCATCTCAATGTTTTTCAGGTAGCTCTTTCAAACAAGCATGCAGCGTCTGGGCCCAAGAATTACTTTCTATCCCACAAGACACATCATAAGAGAAAGCTGGGATAAAATAAAATGCAAGGCCAATTTTACTAATCTGAGGCTCTCTCTGGATCAGCACTGCCTTGCCTGTCTACTATCTGCTTCACAACTGAGTAGTGGCGCCTGGCTCTCATCTACTGGTACCCTTGTGGATGATGAGTGCACTCGGGTCATAGTCACAATCAATCTTGGGCTCAAATTACATGAGCATCACAGATGCAGATGTGGAGCTTCCATTGATGAGTTTGGTTTGCATTCGCTCTCTTGTTGTTTTAGTGCTGCCTGCTTTCCAGAACATGCAGCAATAAACGACATCATCAGAAGAGGTTTGGGTGCAGCTGGGTTCTCTTACCAAATCGAACCCATAGACCTCAACTGTGGTGATGGAAAGCAGCCAGATGGGATTACCATTGATTTGGGATGCGACCTGTGCCGATACATTTTTGACCAGTAATTTGGTTAGGTCCATGGTTGAGCCGGGTTCTGTCTTTAAATAAATTGTCGGACTATGTCCAATTCAAAAATATATGACGTCATTTGTTTACATTTGATACGCTAGAGCAGATATGAATAGAAGAGATTTATGGAAGATTTAAGTTTAAAGATAGTAAAATCGACCTTGCTAACCAGACACTTCTCTGTGGCCGAACGGTTAAGGCACATCACGCGAAATGATGGTTCCGTATAGGATACAGGTTCGATTCCTGTCGGAGAACGAAAATTTTCTATGAAAATTTCTCGGACATTCAGGCCGGTAAATGTTATTTAATACTGTTTATTATAAAACAGAGCATTTGCTTAAATACTTGTATCTATAAAAAGAACATTAAACATATTATAAATGTCTTTAAATAAATTGTCAGACTATGTCCAATTCAAAAATATATATATATGTATATGTATAAAGCAATATGTATAATATCGTACATTAAGTGCACAACTCTGAGTTTCATGCCAAAGCAATTTTCAAGTGTTGGAATTATAATATTTACATACACAATAACAGATCATTGCAAAAGTTTGTGCCAGATTAGAAAATTAAAAACAAAATTTTACAAATGAACAAAAAAAAAATTTATTAGTCAAGTACATAGTCTCCATTGTTTTTAACAACTATATCCCATCATTCTAAAAGCTTGTTGGTGCCATTTTCATAGAAACTTAGTGTATTTTTTTATTGGAGGGAGGTTGTGAGGTAGATTCCACTGACTGTACAGTCAAAATGTTTGTCATTTAAATTGTTCTGTAGAGACTGGATCAAATGAAAATCCAAAGGTGCCAAATCAGAAGAATAAACTGAATGTTGGAGGGCTTCCCATTTCAAATCTTAAAGCATCTGTAAGGTCTGTTTCACAACATGCAGTCTTATTCATTTCTGAAATTCATAGAGCATAATATGGGGGAAGTACAACTTTTCATCACCCATCATTAAGGCATTCACTTGTGGACAAAACATCAACATTCAATAAAGTCTGACTCAGAACGGAATGATGAAATGTTTCAATCTGGAATACACTATAAATCAGCACCAAAACAAACACCAGTGTCAAGTTGAAATCATTTTTATATTAACAATGAAAATCAAGCATAAACTTTTGCAATGATTTTTTAAGAGGGAAAATATGTATTTTCAAACAGATCTTTGTTTAAGACTGGAAAATAAAGTTGCCCCTTCATATATCACTGCTTGAATCAACAGATCCACATTGAATTGCAAATGAAATATAAAAACTCACCAATACCTTCTTTAGGTTAATCCTCATTAATAATATTCATCAGAGATGCTTCTTAATTTGTAAAAACTTTAGCAGTGAAATTAAGAATAAGAAAATTGTACTTAATCTGTCAAATTATTAATAGACAACTGGTAAATTGTATGTCTTATCATAAGCTTCAAACATTCCTCTGCAGTGACAATAGCATCTTTTAGCAGATCGATACACACTACCACACAATACAAGCCACATGAGAATGGTTTCAAGCACTTGAATGAGACTTCACCTGTGTTGCCCTGGCCACTAAACTACCCAGATCTCAATCCCATTAAGCATTTATGTATTAAACCAATAAGTTTGCTTAGCAGAATTTGCACCATGTGACTCCCAGAAGTTAAAAGACCTGCTACTAACATTCAGAACAACCTTTAGTGGTCTTGTGGAGACCGTACCTGATCAGATAAGATCTATTTTGAGGGCACATAGAAAGATTTTATTAGACAGGTCGTCCTAATGTTTTGATGCATCAATGTAGAGATCACTAATGATTTTACTCTAACAGCAGTATATACTTACCTGTGCAAGATGGTTGACATTGGATTCCATTTCGACCAACTGACCTTGTTGCAAGTCCAAAAGTTTAAGAAAACTGGCTGCCAAATTGTTGATTTGGTAAGCCACACTGGCCAGGGAGTGTGTTGTATAGTTTTTAGTTTCTTCCAGAGCCTTGTGTTTGTCATCAGACTGGGAATAAAAACAAAAATATATATTTGATAAGATTCACTATATTTTACAACACATTTTTGGAATATGATTTGTCCAAAAACTTACAATAGATCCTGTTCAGATAGTAGAAAAGTATTTTTTATTTTTTAACAATATTTTATGTATGGCCATAAATGTTTTAATTAAAACTTTCCAACAATTGAAAAATCTTCTTTGAAGTTTTAATTTTAGCAAGAAAATAGTTACTATTATTTTATTGTGATTTATTCAACTAGATTTCTCATCTGCTTTTGAAGAGACTAAAACTCAAAAGTAGATCTCAGTTTTACACTTAATAGAGAAATGAAAATTATTTTCCTGTAATGGGAATGAATGGTTGCAATGAAGATGTTTTAAAATAGCCAATAAAAGCATAAAGATAACTAAAAGGAATAGAGTGCAAATTACTGATGGCTCATTGGCTCTAACACTCTGAGCAGATCTTTGTCAGGCATTGGGAACAAGACAGAGCAAGCACTAAAGTTTCATCAAACTAACTTTATAAACTTTGTCCAGCAGCACAAGATGCTCTAAAACCAAAATATTAATGCAAGAATTCAAGTGGTGCTCTTCTTAAACAAATATGCCAGATCTAGACTCATGGAAGTCATGCATGATACCCAACTCAGTTAGAAATCTCTATATTTCTTAGATGAGGTAATGCAACTATTTACATTGTTTGGACTGTTGTCCTCATCTTCATTGTCAGCTTCACAATGTTCTGACCTTCTTCAGGTGATAGACATTGAAATTTCAAACTAAACCCTTTATTTATTTTCTGGATATCTCAATTTCAGTTAATTCTCTTTTAGTAACTCAACTTTACAAAGTTTTTGTTCACCTCTACTGTAGCCAGGTATTGAACTCAAAACTCTTTGGATCAAGTCACTGGATTACTTCATTCAACACTTTATCTACTGGGCTATGTGTCAGAAACATCTAAATAAATAACAGGACTTCAGAAGCCTATTTTTCTGAAAAAAAAACAAACAAAAAAAAAAAAAATGTTTTAAAGATTTTATAAATTTCAATCAATAATAATGCTATCTATTTGGTTAATGAATGTTGAATACTCCCTGTATGGAAATGGTTAATCTCACAATAACCAATGAGTAAAGCAAAAATCTATCTTGACTTCGAAACTATTTCCAAAAATGATCAACTTTTTTCTTATTAACAAAATAATAGTTGGTGGGAGAAGCAAATTAGATGTTTCTGGCAATAGCATTAGGAATAAAAAAATAAAAAAAACATACAAGAATCACAAACAGATAAAAAAAAAATTAACAGATCTGTAATTACATAAAAGTAAAAAAAAAATAAACATAAAACAAACTTATATCACTTAAAATCTATCAGGAGAGATAAGTAATTGAAGTTTTCCTATGAAATATAAAAATTCTGAAAATAGAATTAAATTTTCTTGGCAAACTGACTTGCATATAAGATGTGAACCAAACAGTGAGTATTTAACAAACAAGTTAGTGACTAATTACTGAATTGTTAATTAAGCTAATGTTAAATGAGGTGGTTTTGTTTCTTTTTCTAATTTCACTGAAATAACCATACAATTCTTACATACTTCAAAAATGTTTCTAAGTCACAAGGACACTCCTTTTTATGCTTAAATGACTACAAACAAAATTACAATAGGTTGCTAGGAAACTGACTCAAATTACCAACCTACAGAAATTTAGAAGTATTTATAGAGAATAAAACTAGGTTTTTTTAATAATGTTTGAAATAAAGAAAGAATTTTATAAACCTCATCATAATTTTTCAATTTATTAATATGAAAAAATAAATGCTCAAAAGAAAGGTCCTAATCTTAACAATCTTAAATACACGATACGCAGATGATAGTGTTGACAGTAGATAGAAAACTGCAGAAACACCAAGGTAGTAAACTAAAGGAAAGCAGGAAGAAAGGATTATGGTAAAAAAACAAGAGAATCTGTGGTTGTCAGCAAGAGAAACAGCCAAAGATGTGAACAGTGAACTTCAAATTGAAGATGTCAAGATCAAGTAAATACAGAAATTTAAATATCTGGAAAGTATTGTAGAAAATGTCAGAAAATGTGACGCTGAAAGATTAAGGTGCATTGGAATAGTAAAAGATGTTTTCCAAAAGCTAAACAAAATAGGAAAATTTTGTTAGAAATAAAGAAAAGAGAGTGCTGAACTGCTTTGTAATATAAAAAATCCTCCTATATGGAAGTGAATGCTGAACAATTTCTTCATAGAGGTAACAGAGAAGTGATTCTACAGAAGAATGCTGAGAATGCCATGGATGGAGCATGTGAGCAACAAGGAAGTTTTAAGGAAATGGAGACAAAAAGGACACTTAATATCAGAAAGAGTTTAAATTTTTTGGAAAACAATGAGGAAAGACGAATTGGAGAATTTGACACTGGCAGGGCATTGAAAGCAAGAGGGACAGAGGGAAACAAAGAAGAAGCTAGTTTAGTAAAAAAAAAAAAAAAAAGTATGGCAGAATAGGGAGTAGGAAGGATGGTAAAAAAAAATCATTGCCATGATTGTCCACGCCATGAAGAGAGAAATCACATAAAAAGAAGAACTTAACATTTTCTACACATTTAAAAGAAAAAAAACATCAAACAAATTATGAGTTTTAGGATCGTTCGTTGAGGAAATATAGAACGTTTTTATTTTTATAACTTGCGATAAATAAAATAAAAAACCCTCCAATCATCAGTGGGAGAAGAGAAGAAAAAATGGATCAATAATTAATTGGAATAATCACAGATTATAAATAAAAATGAAATGAGAGTATTCATTGCATTTTCCTGCAGCTTCAATGACTTCAAAATCCATGCATTCAATTCGGAGATCACGCGCTTCTAGGTACCTTCAACAAGTAACATAGACATTTTGGACAATATATTTATGAATGTTTGAAAAGAGAGAGAAAATAACTAACAGTAACGAGTAACAGTTGTTTTTCTAGGATTCTCTCAGCTCACAACCACCGACCGAATTGAGTCGGAGGAGTGGGTTGTTTTTGTAAACTGACAAGAAAAAAAAATCCAGGAAAGGCGTGCGTGACTCAGTTTTCAAGTTTAGACTTTTAGTGGGAACTTCCTCCCGTCACAATTTTTCTCTCTCTTATGTACAAAATAAAATGAACAGCATTTCAAAATAAAACGTCAAATCATCCAAGTACAGTATGATATGTATCAAATGAACATTCGAAAACCCATTTTTCAAGCATTTGGGTGATAATTTTCAATTAGTTCTCTGTCTTTATGCAAAAAAGAAAAAACATGAAGTTAAAATACTTTTTAATTTTAACTATTCATACATTTTAAAATTCTTTTGGCAAAATTTTAAAATGCTAGAAATTGAAATATGTAGTTTTGATGAAGCGAATTCGGAAAATAAAAATTTAAGCAGGTGAAAAACATTTCAAATTGTCTCGATAAACAAAGACAAAAAAATGATTCTTGATTTTCTAGATAAAAATAAAATCATTATTTATTTAGAAAGTAAAGATCTGTCTGGAATGTATAAAAATTGAATAATTGTATTTGAATGGTTAAAAAAAAAATTTTTTTAGTTACTTATAGCCGGAATGGAATCATAATTACACACATTTTCACAGAAAGAAAAAAGAAATGAAAAATTATTTTTTAACAAAACAAAAAATATGAATCAATAGAAAGATTTGTATTGTTGGTGGAATAATTTTTTTTACCATTATACATGTAAAAATCATTGCATTGTTGCTTTAAGAAAAGATTGTGAAGCATAGGCACAAAAGAAGTCGATTATTTTCCACTAAATAATTTTTTTTTTAATTAAAAAAAAAAACAAAAACACCTGCTGCTGGACGAAATAACAGTTGCAACCTAGATGCCTTTTTTTATGACATACTGAACGACGTAAATTTAGCAGCTGGTCCCCAAAACGTAAAAGAACTACAGTACACCAAGATTCTCTTCACCTTATTTATTTAGTTTGCATAGACTCTGTAGAAGTTGATTTGTAATTGGTTGACAAGACAAAAAAAATGTATTGGCATTTAGAACGTTAAGAAAAAAATACATAGAGAGAGTACAACAACTACACAGTGTGTAGTTACTACACAGTGAAGACGAAGTGAAAAAAAGAAATCTATTTGTTATGATTAAGTAAGTTTTAAGAATCTGATAAAATTTAATTAGTTAATAAAATAATGACTTTCTTTTAAAAGCGACAGTGCGATCGTATGTCGCTTCTTCAGTATTAGGTTGTGATTTTTTTTTAAATGGCAAAACATTGGATTACGAGTCAGTGCTTGTGTAGCATCATCGCTTTGAAAAATAAACATTTCATATCACTGTTGATAACATTGATGGAGTTAATTAAAATTTAACAGAGATAATTGAAAAAACTAGTCAAATTTGTTCTGTGGAAAATAAAAAGTATTTTTTTTTTAAATAAAATTAAAAATATATCTTTGATTGAATTCTAAAGTCTTTTAAAAATAAATATTAGGATCTTTTAGGAACCCCGCTTTTTATCTTTTTCGTATCTTGTGGAATAAATGTTTTTATATCATAGGTATTATTTTTAACTGTTTTTTTTTAAGTCGTATTTACCATTTTCTAGTGCCACAGGAGAAAAAAAAACAGAATTTGTGCAATTCAAACTGATCACAAGAGATTTAAAATTAATCATTAATCTATAATTTCGTAATTATCTACTTTCTTAAAAAGCTTAAAATCCAAAGATATCACATTAAGTAATAGTTTTACTTAAAATAACCACTATTATTATTCGTGGAATTAAGCATAAAAAAAAACGGTTTAAGAGGAGTCATTTGCTATTTTGGTGTTGCAGCTAAAAAGTGCTGAACGGACGACGTTTTACACTAATTTTCTTTAAAGAATTTAAATAACGTTAAAACCAACAATGAAAAGTTTATATTCATTGTATCTAAGATAAAAGTAAAAATAAATCCCATTATAAAAAAAGTCAAAGTTGTTTATTTCTTTAGAATAAAAGAGGGAGTTTCCTCCGAGCGAATTCGCAAGCATTGTTTTTATAAGCTTTTTTTTTTTTTTTTAAATCCAAGACTGTGATAAGTAAATTAAAGATATCACAATAAAACACTAGATTGTTTTTTAAAGAATTTTACCTGAAGATAGTTCCCTTCGCAATATTCTGCGACCCTGTTAAGATTGGCATAACTTTCCTGGAGATGTTGTCTTCCCTCTGGTATCTCCTCCTCTATCAACTGCACCAGCTCGGCGGTAGCCATTTTGTCTGTACTAAAAGCTTGAGCGTAACTGAAGCATTACGTAATTACCTCCCCTTAATACTCTTTTACATTTGTCACACTCAGAGCAATTATGTAGTTTGAATAATTTAGCATTTCAACTGAAATAGATTTGGAAGAATAATTGTATTAAAGTTGTAACTATAAATTATTATTTTAATAGTATTTCAGCTGAAAAATTTAGTGATGTAATATATTAAAGTTGAATGTTTTAATTTCTTTAGTTATTCATAACCATATAATCTGTTCCAAAAATATTTTGATCAGTATGTTCTTTAATCATCTTCAAATGGTTTATTCATTTGTATTCAACTATCAGTAAATTAGCTTTATCAAAATTCTTTCTTTAGAAATTGAAATGCTATATAAATAATTAAACACATTGAATACAATATGATGACCTGTATCATTGCACACATAAAAATATAAAAAAGTCCCTAGATATACATATTTTGAATATGTGTCTAATAACTTAAAAATTTAGTTCTTAAAGATCTCAGGAATCCTTATAACAAGACTTTGTAACAAAATACACAAATAGTATAATCTATGATATGAAGTCAGGACATATAACATTGGAGATTCTTCTTTGGATTTTGTCAAGATTATTAAATACATAAAAGAAGTGCCAAACCAGATGTGACAACAATATTCAATGCATGGTTGAATAGTAAACTTATAAAGGTGTAAGATAGATTCTAGCAAGAAAAATGGTCTAGCATAATACAAAGAATCAATTTTTTTATTAGCAGACCTAGCAATGGATTCAATATAATCTTTCCACTTCATATCAGTAGAAAGAAAGTGCAATGAGTTGCTCTCCTGGAGGTTAAGTATAAAGATTTTTTTGTACACTTTAATACTTTAGTCTTAAATAAATGTTTAATCATCTAGGTTGTTTTCTGTACAAATCTTTTTGAGAGAAGTGTAATTTTTAGAAAGCCAGATGATTTGTTAAAAAAAATTGTTACATATGTATATCTTTTAGGCTTAGCAGTTAAAAACCACCAAAAGTGTTAAGAATTCATTTTTAATTTGCAAAAAGTATTTTTTCATATTTTTTGGCCAATGAAACATGGTCTCAAGTGCCTGTGACAACCAGAATGGAGTATTCTGTGATCCTCTTTTTTTTTAATGAAAAGAACTTTGGTGAGCAGCTAACCCTAAAAAGCAGATAACTCCAGATATCAAGAAATTCTGATGAGAAGGCAAAAGCTTACAACCCAGTTGCAGAGAGACAAAGGAATTTTGAAGTTCACAAGTTCTTCTGCAGTTGGACAACAGACAACAAAAAAAATTTTTTTTAATTTTCCCAAAAGCTCAATGAAGCACAAACAGCTTCGATATAAAAAGACATTTCTTAAATTGCTATATGTCCCAGAGATGCTCATGGGATAAGTAAAAGTAGATTTTTTTTCATTTTTTTCAAAAGGTGGTTGCACATTTGTTTTTCAGCCTTCCTGAATGTGATTTCTCTTTTTGTCATTTTCAAAATTGAGTCCTTGTGATTTTTCTAAATTGTAATTTTTTTTCTTTTTTGCAATATCAGAAATTATTATCCTGCCTTAATTTTTGTGCAAATTTTGTATTTATACCTTTTTTGTTTATACTAGTATAATAAATGTTTTCCCTTTAAGATTTTATGCAGTAGTTGAGTTTTATTTGTTATTTGCACCTATTTTAACTTTAGGGAGAAGAGAAGCAGAAGTTCTAATTTCCTATTCTGTTCCTACTAACTAGGGTTTTTGTGTTTGGCATAAGAATTTAGGATTTGGTAGAGAGTTAAAATTTTTATGTAGCATCAGTCATGCTGATGGAAAGCAAAAAGGTTCTCTTTGATGATTAAAAGAGAGCAGTATATTTTATTGTACTTTTAATTTTACTGTACTTGAATTAAATATCTTTTTAAGTACACATTTTGATTGCTCTCCATTATACTGTAGAGATAAGAAGTCTATAAACTTTATATCTTTTACATTCGACAGAAGCTTGGCAGTAAACTTGGAGCCTTACTCCCAAGCTCAGCCCTGCTTCCATAAGCTATCATTGTTTTGCATTAATTTATTTTTATAAAGAATTGATCAGTAGCATATATCTATTTTATAAAAATATTAGCAAAGAAGCCATTAACAAACAAATTACTACATTATTTGTATACAGATCAGTACCTGTAGTATCTGTTCACCCAACCTGAGATCAGTGCACTCTGCTTGAGGTCAAAGTGTCACTCCCCAACAGTTCTGCCTAGGATTTTGTGCATGTTTATTCAAAATCCTGAAAATTAAATATATATATTTAATTTTCAGGATTTTGAATAATAATCTTGAAAATTAAATATATATATATATAACTAACACCATCCACAGATACACTAAACCCATCCAACAACACAAACAAATAAAATGAATAATATATTACACTAAATTTAAAACCTCAAGCCTAATCATCCACAATAATACTCCCACACTTCCAAACCATTCCTCAATAAAACCAATGTAGTGTATAGATTTACATGCCCATTTTGAGTATGTTTCTCACATAATAACCCTAGCATATATATCGGACGCACAACCACAACTCTCTCACATAGGTTCATATACCACCTTAATGACACCAGCGCCATAAAAAATCATGTTGTAACTATGCACTGCACCACTAGTAACACACTCAAATCATCCAAAATAAGAAAATCTTTATCACCAAAATCCTCCATGAAAACAATTGTAAAAAACGATTGCAAATTCTTGAAGCTATCCGAATTAAAAACCAAAAAACCCAACATAAATAAAATAGCATTTAATACTGGCAGAAACATCTTAAACATATTTAATAACTAATCCTCCAAATAATAAACACCAACCCCCACATTATTTACATTATTCAGACTATTGTCCTCATCTTTGTTGCCATATTTATTACAACATTTCGACCATTGTACGCTCCAGCAGTAAACTGATAACTGATTCCATTAAACATGGCACATGGAACTAGAACAGTCTACCCCAGTGAGCGAAATAAAGGGTTCAGTTCAACATTCCAACCACCTGAAGAAGGCCGGAGCATACAACGGCCGAAACGTTGTAATAAATATGGCAACAAAAATGAGGACAATAGTCCGAATAATGTAAATAATGTACATAATACCTCATTTCAGAAATATAGACAGATACCAAAAAAACTTGCGAGAAAGCAAGAAAAAACTGAAAAAAGTTTAAACAGAAAAGTTCCGTAATCTTTGACAACACGTCTTATATATATATATGCGTAAATAAATAAATATATATATATGTATGCATATATACATATATATTTATATATGCATATATATATGTGTATGCATATATATATACATGTATGCATATATATATATATATATATGTATGCATATATATATATATATATGTATGCATATATATATATATATATATATGTATGCAGATATATATATATATATATGCAGATATATATATAGTGATGTTAATGGGTATGTTCAAATGAGCTTGTTAATATGATGCGGAAAGCTCCTGGACTATGATCTTCTATCAAACTACCATCATGTGAGAAAGCTGACGTCCTGGGTACGACGTTAAACTGCATCCAACAGCAAGGCCTCTGATCAGGAGGTTTTGAGGAAGCGTGGAACCACCTCTTAATTGCGGATGTTCCCAGGTCCACCCTGACCCGGGGTGGTAGCACCTTTTAGGGGCCTAGCTATGGGCAAATAGTGAAATCCCAAGGTGTGTCCACATCCTGGGTATGACGATAAACTACATCCGCGTCCTGGGTATGACGATAAACTACATCCGCGTCCTGGGTATGACGATAAACTACATCTGCGTCCTGGGTATGACAATAAACTACGTCCAACCAAAAGGCCGTCAATTCGATCAATCGGCTGGTCATGTCATGCCCCATCACATCTAACCCATCCCAAAACAACTACAACTTACAATTAACTTTCCCTCCCAAACCCTACACTAAATATACTAACACCTTACCCCTAAAATGTGATGGGAAACAATGATGTTGCCAGCTATACGTTTTTGAAATGATGATGTTGCCAGCTATACGCTTTTGAAACAATGATGTTGCCAGGGATACATTTTTTTGAAACAATGATGTTGCCAGCTATACGTTTTTGAAACAGTTGCCAGCTATACGTTTTTGAAACAATGATGTTGCCAGGGATACATTTTTTTGAAACAATGATGTTGCCAGCTATACATTTTTGAAACAGTTGCCAGCTATACGTTTTTGAAACAATGATGTTGCCAGGGATACATTTTTTTGAAACAATGATGTTGCCAGCTTTACGTTTTTGAAACAGTTTCCAGCTATACGTTTTCGAAACAATGATGTTGCCAACTATACGTTTTTCAAACAATGATGTTGCCAGCTATACATTTTTGAAACAATGATGTTCCCAGCTATATTTTTTGAAACAATGATGTTGCCAACTATACATTTTTGATATATCTAGTAAATACTGGATCTGGCATTAAATAACCCATAGTGGTTGATATGCCATAAAACCCCAAACAAACAAACAAAGAAAGCTGATGGGTTGTTTGGCAATTGTTCATACAGATGAGTTCACAATTTTTTTCTACATTTTCTGCTGTTTTGTTGATGCCTTGAATACTCATCCTCTTGAACCAACCCTTGACTGGCCTTAAACATAGCTTTGCCAGTTTTGCTAAAAAGTCATTAGGCAGTGTTGTCAAACACCTATAAAAATATGACACTCCCTGTCTTTCTTGCTCTTATCTCTCTTTTCATCCCAGTATGATTTAGTGACAACATCACTGGGACTTTATTATGGGTATGGGGGTTATCTTTCCCCTTAGTGACCAAACTTTTGCACACACACGTGTATCACCCACACAATTCCTAACTTTCAATAGCTTCTTTCTTTAGCACATATACTAGTGTATGTTCTCTCTTTTTATTCATTTCTATAAAAACAAAAATATATACAATATCACCTAATTGAAATTGTCTTCTATTTCCTTACACTTGTCATTTACTTGTGCCAAATTTTGTTGCCACTGCTTTTAGTCTAACTAGAAGTAGTGCTGGTAACACACTCTATTCAACCTAAAGAATCTTTTCCAGAAGCCTAACAAAGTATTCTAAGAGCCTTAGTAGCAGATTTGCTGAGCTTCAGATAAATTAAATTTCAGGCACATTGCTCAAATTTGTCAACCATTATAACAATCATAGAGCAGCTCCAACACATTACAAAATTTTGTGTAATAAATGAATATGAGCAAATAGCACAAAGTACACTGACCTAGTATGCTGAGCACCAATGAGCAATAGCTGTATGCACATTTCTGTCGAAAAATACAATCATAGCATGTAGAGTTCAGAAACTTTCTGATGCCATCTCATAAATTGTTAAAGTTATTTGTAAGCATAGGTCAGTTCTATGGTATTTAAATAAAGGCTACATGATTAGAGATCCTATTTTTAGTGCCAGGCTCAACATCTTAGTTTTATTTTAAAAGCTTTACTTAAAGATCTGAGGATACAATAAATAGTTTACTTTTGACAATATTGCTTCCCCATTAGTTACTTCTCTATTATGATTATTCTTTGATTATTAGTAAAGCGTTTTTTTAAAAAATGCATTTAGCAAAGAGATGAAAATACAAGCTTTATTTAGTGATTACATTCTTTCATGAAGAATAGAAATTTGATTTTTCCCACCTTAAATAGTAAGAGGAAAGAGAATTACATGCTAAACATCCACAATCAATTCTGGAAATATAAAACAATAGCTGAATCTGGATAATAGGTATATAATAGAATGTAGTTAAATAGACAATTATTTTAGTCATCGAATGAAATCATATCCCATCAAAGCATCAGGCAACAAAAATGTTAATACTTCATTTCCTCTTCTGGTAAGGTCATGCTGCAGGTCTTTCCATTGCCTTGGCTGAAATGTTATCACTCTAATATATAAAACTCAAAGGTTTTTGTGTTTGCTCAAAACTCTGAAAATTAATTAAATATATAAAGTTGTTTGCCTCTCCATCTGTTCATACACATGTGCAAATATATAAATTTTAACATCAAATAAATGCAGTTGTATTATTTTACCTACAATCATGTTTCTTATATCTTGTCCAATCTAGTAGTTCTTGCTTCATGGAGATAATTAATTTGCATATTCAACTTTAAAAATCAAATTAAAGAAAAACTCATCCATTTCCATTCTGGTCTTTTGTGATCTTTATACATGCTTTGTTGATGCTTTTATAATTAAATTGCTTAGTTAATTCAAATAAATCCATTTTCTGCTCTGAAACAGTAACCTCTTCAGCATTTACATCACAGCTTAGAAGTAAAAGGAAATAAGCAAAGTTGATATTTTTAATAACATATTCTATATAAATTAAATGCCTAATAAAATATTTAAATCTATCAGACTGCTTCAATTACAATAATTTTGCTAATACCATTTTATAGTAAATGCAAATCTCTCAAACAAAAAAGAGTGAATAGCACAGTGGAACAAGAGAAAGAGACTTGACCTATGGAATGCTGGGTAGCACTGTTAATGTGATTTAAAAGTTATACCATTTGCTTGAAGTACAGAATGATTACACTTGAAGCTAGAAAATAATATACCTCAGAAGTAATGATTTGTTACAACTACTCCATGCGAAAGTGCTTAATAATGATCTTATTAAAAGAAGTTTGGAGGTAATTCCTGTGGGTGAAGGAACAACTGGCATTGGACACATACAGCATATAACTGGAATAATCATTAATGAACCACATCTGTACCCCATTAAATAAACACCCTTTTCATATTACTGTTCTCTATTATTGGTGTTTTTGTTGGTTGCTGATGACAAGCAGAAGGTGACTGCATACATTGTAGAGATAGAAAAAAAGCAAGAATAAAAAATAAATGTTTTTTTATCTATCAAATATTAACAAGCAAACAAGAGATCATCAGCTATATAGATATTAACTTAAACATAACTCTAATGTTCAAGTGACACATTGTACCTTCTCAGCTAACATTTTACCATTGACATGAAGTGGAAAGATTATATTCAATCAATTTCTTGGTCTGTTGCTTGGTTCACTGTTTATTGGTTATCTTTCACATTTATAAATCTACTATTCCTCCATGCATTGTATCTTGCTGCCACATCTGGTCTGGTGGTTCTGCTATACATTTAGAGATTCTTGATAAAATGTGAAGATAAATATGTGATTACATATTGCAATAGCATTTTTCAATCTGTAATTGTCATAATCAGAATTGTTACTTTGTTATGAGTCATTTTTCTTATTGTCTTTATTTGCCAAATTTTGTCAATATCTATCAAATTCTTCTTGCATTTAGGTTAGGTTTACTTTATGACCTAATGTTGTCAATCAGTAAGTCTTGCTCAGCCATTTTGTTTGCAAGTTAAATGGTAAGAGTGTCTTATATCTATATATGTAGGAAAGCAGAAGATAATTATCTCTCTTTTTACAGGAAAAATTGACTAATTTTATAAGGGGTCCTTAAGAATCAAGTGACAGTCCATTGGTGAGAACAGTCAATTGCTGCTTAGCTCACAATAGAGATGGGTACAGTAGCCAGTTGCAGTTTGGCTGACTATGGAGGAGAGTAGCAATTCTTATGCATCCTAAGATATACCACAGACTTTACTGTGTCTCTCTAGGGGATGTTACAAGTAAGACCTTTTTATTTGTCCCCATCACTTACTGCTTGCCTTTTTAATAGGTGGTTTAATTTCTCTATGTAAGACAATTTGTCACACACACACAATATATATATATATATATATATATATATATATATATATATATATGGATAAGAATTGCATCTTAGTATGATGCATATTTGTGTACTGCAGTATTATATATAAAATCTTTTCATGTATAACTCATTTTCAGAATCTATTTCTTTGGGTTATTTTGTCCTTCCTTATGTCCTCTTAGTGTATCCTGGATAGACTAATGTCTACATTGGAGCTTAGAGAGTGGTGAACATCAAAATAATTCAACTCTTTTTTTCAAGTACCTCATTATATCAATTGAAGAATTTTCTATTCAGCTGTAATTGCTCTAAAGTTTATGATAATATAGATTGTATTCCTACTATAGAATGCCCAATCAGCTGGAGCTTCAGAATATGCCAACTGCACCTCTGCAGAGGGGCAAGACCCCCCCCCCCAATGAGGTGTCCTACGTATGATTTAAAAATACATTTTTGGAAAAAAATTTACCAGCAATACATGTTTTAAGAAAAAAAATTATTTTCAGCAATACATTATTACCAGCAGTACATTTTTGAAAAAGAAAAATATTACCAGCAATACATTTTTGAAAACAAAATATTACCAGCAATACATTTTAAATATTACCAGCAATACTGCACTTCTGCAGAGGGGTAAGATGTATGATGATAAATTACATCTATGTCCTGGGTATGGCAATAACTACATCCGGCAACAAGGCCTCTAATCAGAAGATTTTGATGAGTGTGGAACCACCTCTAAATTTCTGGTGTTCCCAGGTCCAACCTGACCTGAGGTGGTAGCACCTGTTAGGGTTTCAGCTATGGGCAAAAAATTATTACCAGCAGTACATTTTTGAAAAAAAATATTACCAATGTAGTATCATATGCAAATGAGAATGACAAGATAAATAGAGAGCAGAGGATGGCATCAGTCAGCGAACCTGTTTGCTAAACATAATGTGGTGAACTGTGATACGACTGATACTACCCAGAGATAAATACACAACATAACAATGGCGTCAGCAATAGGATCCTTGAATGCACTGGAAGATCCAGAACACATAGAGACATGGATCAGAACTTTTGTTGCATTTGCAAGAGTAAAAAAATTAAGAGACACCAAGACCGAAAGAGGAGAAAACAAGATAACGGATTTATTTCTTGCTACTGCTGGATGCAAAGCGGTGAAGAAATTTTCGACAATGTGTTACCTGAGCGAATAAGAAGAAATGACATTTGAAGAAATTGTCAAAGTTATAGAAATAGAACATAAGACCAAAGAAAAAATTGGTCATTGCTGAAAGAACCAAGTTTTTAGAGACAAGACAAGCACCAAATGAGTCCGTTATATAGTACTTACAATTTATTTAAAGACATTTATGATATGTTTAACGTTCTTTTTATAGATACAAGTATTTAAGCAAATGTATCTATAAAAAGAACGTTAAACATATCATAAATGTCTTTAAATAAATTGTTGGGCTTTGTCCAATTCAAAAATATAGTACTTACAGTATTAAAAGAACATGCTAATTACTGTGAATTTGAAAAGTTGGGTACTCGGGAAATAACCATAGAAAATGAATTAATTCTTCTCAGAATAACTGAAGGTTTGCAAGACCAGAACCACAAACAAAAAATACTGGAAGGTTTACAAAGTAGTAAACATGAGTTTGGAGGCTAGCGCCAAATTTTTACAACAATTAGAGTTGATTAGAAAATTTAATCAACCAAAAGTAGAATTTGAGGCATACAGGACGAGTGTCGCAGTTAGCTCCTCCTCATTTCCTTAATCCTTCAACAGGGGTCTCTCTCCCACGAGTATAAATACTGGCTGACCCTTCTCTCTTTCTCTTTTTTCCGGCTTACGCACACGGGTGGCCATCTTTCTCGACTCAGGCCTTTGGGCCGCAACCACGCGCGTGAGGCAAGGTAAAAAATAAAAACTCTCCTTCTTTTTTTACTTACACCAATATGTGACCTCGCACAGAGACAGCGTTTCCCAAATTCTGGGAACACGCAAAAAACAATACACGCATTCGTATGGACACTCAACACACACATAACTTCTCCATACAAATACTCTGTAACTTTTCATGTCTTCATGTCATTGTAATTTGTTATTAATATATATTTGTTTGCATACATGTATATCGGTCTTGTTTGTTTTCTTTTGCCTTCTTTGGACTCCATTAAAGTCCAACATTCCTATGTACCTGAACCGGCCAGCGGGAAATCTTAACCCAGAGATATCTCCATCATTGTCACACATTCACACCGCACGGTCCTCTACACGAGCATGACCAAGTCTAATTAAATGTAGGTACTGTGAAAAAAATCATGAGAGAGACAAGTACAAATGTCTAGCATTAGGAAAAATATGCTCAAATTGCAAAAAAAGAAACCATTTTCAGAACGTATGCAAATACGAAAAGAAAATAGAAAGAATTCAAGAAGTACAAACCTCCTCCAAAGAAGAGGCTGATGTATTTACAGTGAATACACCAAAAAGAAGAAGAGAAAAAATAAGAATAAATGGCCAAATATTTAACATGCAAGTCGATACAGGCAGTGAAGTCACACTGATACCAAAAAATTTCTGGGCCAAATTGGGACAGCCTAAATTTTTAAAAAAGCAATATCCAATTGAAGCCGTTTGATGGAACAACTATAAAAATAATAGGTACATTTCAAGGCAATTTTGAAAGAGCAACACGTTTTGAAGTAATTCCCATTACAATGGTAGAATGCAAAAAAGATCATGGATTGCTAGGAATTGATGTGTTAAAAGTAGATACAGCAAGATTAATCAATTCTATGAAAGCACAAGAAAATGAAATTGGAGTGTTAAAAGGCTATAAAGTAAGTATTCAACTAAAAGAGAATTATCACCCAAAATATAAAGTTGAGAAAAGTTCCTATTCATATCCTACGTTTAGTAGTGGCCAAGTTAAACAAAATGATACAACAAGGTATACTAGAAAGAGTGACTCAAAGTGGTAGCAACTGGGCGTCACCAATAGTAGTGATAAAGAAACCTGACGGAGATTTAAGGATTTGTGGTGATTACAAGATAGGGGTAAATCACCAGATACGTTTGGACTCTTTTCCGTTGCCAAATATTGAAACTGCGAGCCACAAGTTAGCGAAAATGGAACACTTTGCGAAAATTGATCTCAAGGCAGCATACAACCAAATAGAAATTGATGAAAAATTCAAGGAAGTAACTACGATAAACACCCCTATAGGCTTGCTAAGATGGATGCATCTACCATTTGGGGTAAAGACATTGAGTCATATTTTTCAGAAAGCGATTGAAAGAGTCTTATTAGGAAAAATAAAAAATATGATAATATACCAGGACGATATATGTGTAGGGGCAAGAACGAGAGAAGAATTGAAATATAAAACAGCAAATTTTAGTGAGAATGAACAAGGAAAGCATGACTATAAACAAAGACAAATATAGTTTTGACCGCAAGAAGATATCATATTTAGGATATCAAAACAAGGCATATCACTTGACAAGAGATTAAGAAAGAAAATAACAGAAATAGCTCCTCCAACAAATAAAAAGGAGTTAGAATCCTTTTTTTGGGATGATAAATTTTTATAGTAAATACATTCCAAGATACAGGGACGTTGTGGTGATTATCATCACCATCACACACATACAGATCATACAACAAGCATTCATTAGCTAATCTCCTCAAAACTAGCTCACTGATTGGTCAATTCCGACGAATCAGATCGCCTGCACGTGAGGAATAATATTTCCCGCGCACTGAGCTGGGAGCTGATCACGTGAGACATCACCTTATATAAACAAAACACAAGTAAGCCTTTTCTCTCCTTTTTCTATTTCATCTCCTTCCTTGTTGTCAAAATGTGACCTTCAAGAACTCTCATCTTGACCTTGCGATCAGACGTTAAAGAACATTACCAACATCCATGCAAGTACGAACTCTTAACTCTTCTGAACTCTTATCAACTTTTCCAGCTCACATTTTCTAACATGCAACAAGAACTTTATTCTTCTAAAACTACAGTTTAATAATTAATTCAACTTTGTGAGCTCCGGTACAAATATTTCCCAAATCTAAGAGACATAACTCTATCAAACCTTTAGCTTATATGCATGTACATCAAAACACAAATAAATTCAAATGTTATGTTTTGAACCATTACGTTCTTTCTTGTATTTTATGCTATGTGCTATTTTACGTCAAATATAAATTGCATGTGACCACTACATTTGATAGTGACCTCCAGCATCTTTGTCCTTTTCCACGTCATTCCTAATCTAAGTTAAATAAATGTGTTTTTTTTTATTGCTAACCCATCGTTCGTTTCGGATTCCGCTACAACGTAATAGAGCCATTTGCAAAATTATGCAAGAAAAATAATGAATTTAACTGGGCACAAGAGCAAACTATTGCTTTTGAAACAGTAAAGAAAATACTGAGGAGCAAACATATAATAAAAGTTTTTGATCCACGAAAAGAAATAACATTAACCACAGATGCAAGTGAAAAGGCGATTGCTGCTATTGTATTTCAATTGTACACCCAATCATGTACATATCAAGAAGGTTGTCAACTGAGATTAACTACTCAAATATTGAAAAAGAAGCATTAGCGATTATATGAAGCATGGAAAAGGCACAAAATGTTTTAATAGGAAAGAAATTCTTATTAAAATCGGACTACAAACCATTGGAATTCATATTTAACCTGAGAAAAGAATTGCCAAAAGTAACATCGTCAAGGATTTTGAGATGCGCGATAAAGATCATGACATTCGATTTTGACATAATATATGTAAAAGGGAACATTATCCCTGATGTAGATGCATTATCAAGTTTGCATTTCAAGAATGAAACAGAAGAAAAACAGGAAAAGGAGGAAAAGGAGGAAGACAAAATAATATACTCGGTTGAAATGGACGTTCTTCCTCTAAATAGACTCAAAATAGAGACAGAGCAAGACCCAATATTAAGCAGAATAGTATCATATGCAAATGAGAATGACAACATAAGGGGCATTAGTCAGCGAACCCATTTGCTAAATGTAACTTGGAGAACTTTGATACAACTGATACTACCCAGAGAGAAATACACATAACAGCCAGAAATCTGCAATACATTTTTTTTTTAAATATTACCAGCCATACATTTTTGAAAAAAATATTACCAGTGATGCATTTAAAAAAAAAAAATTACCAGCAATAAAAATCTTGTTGGTATTAAATAATCCATTGAAGTTGATATGCCATAAAACAAAACAAACTTACCATAGAGTTTTCACTTCACAAGCAAGCAATTTATGTCACCACAAAACAATTCCTACAATTGTTTACAGTAGCAATTCTAGGGGTTATTTAACTTACTATAAAGTAGTATAATGAAGCAGTTAATATTTCTATTAATGTCAGCATAGATTTGATCACCTACTATATTTATTTTTCCTTTTTGTCTTCCTTTTGTCTTTTTCTATTTTTTTTACTTGATGTTGACAATTGATGACTTTGTATCACTGTCATCAGCTTTGCATTTTGTTACTACATTCATTAAAACAACAATATGACATTTAAAATTTCTCTGACACAAGACCAGCTTTTTATTGTTATATTTTATATTGTGATTTTTTTTTTTTCAATCATTTCACCCCAAACAAGCTGATGATAAAGTGAGGCATTACTGTGAATGAAAGAAACTGAGAAACATTATTGAGAAGAAAGGACATTTATAGAACAGGATTCAAAGTAACAGACAATGATTGACATGGCATTTAAATTTTTGAAGATTGTTGTTGACAGGAAGGCAAGAAGACAAAAGAAAAGAAACAAGTGCAAGAAAAGAACTTACAGTTATATCTAGCAATTTCAACAGTAAATTGTTGAGTCCTAGCTCCCAATCTAGTACTGCAGTTAAAATCATTATGTTGAAGTATGAAGGAGGAGAGGTCATCAGAAGAATTGCCATGAAAATATTTATAAAAAAGGCACAGAAAAGCAACATTACAATGATGGAAAAGCAATTGAAGACTAGATGCCAGGTCAAGACCAATAACATTGCAGATTCTTCTATGGAATTTTGCCAAGTGGAAGACTTATAAAGGTGTCGCATCCACCGGTTTGGCAACCAAAAGTGGATTAGCTCCTTTGATTTACAATGGTTTTGATATATACCTCTATGTACCAGTGTTTCTGAATTCTAACAAAACCTTCAATGTTTCGAAAGTCATGTATATTCAATATATAAAACCTTGATGAGTAATTTCAGAATACTAATAGAAACTTTTGCTTAAAGAAAAGATATTTTCCTAACATCAACTTATTAAGTAAAAAAAAAAAGGGAAGAAAAGCCAAATTATGTAACTGTAACATTATATATACACAGAGCTTTCTTGGACTCCCCCCCCGCCCCTTGGAGAATTCCACCTGGAGGAGAATATTTTGGTGCAGAGTGGATGCTGTTGTGGAAGCTGCTCCATGCTGAAGCCTCTCCTCTCTCCCGCCCTTGACTGGCTATGACCAATTAAGACCAGATAGAGACCAGTGGCCTGAGTGGAAACACTCAGGTTCCCCACATTAAAAAATGACCTTGTGTCACAGTGGCCTGCATGGAAACACTCAGGTTCCTCACATTAAAAAAATGACTGTCACATCCTCGTTCCAGTGAGAGTCCAAGGTAAATACCAGCTCCTTTACCTTATCAGGGTTACATGCGATCCTGTCATTATGACAGTACAGATTCCTCTCTACCTGGGTTGCCTGAAGGAAGTAGAAGCAAATTCTGCCGAAATGGTGAAGCAATCCTCCTTCCTGTTTTGTTTGTTTTGCTTTCTTTCCCTTTTCACCTCTTCCTTCTTGGAAATATGCAGCTACTGCCTTTCCTTCTCTTCTCAGCA
>OZ038494.1:67341216-67591216 GCA_964036315.1 Acanthosepion esculentum | reverse complement strand
CCTTGTTTAACATCTTCTTCATTCAGCACACCACCATTTGGGAGTTTTACTTACCAGTCCCAAATCACTTTATTCAAGTGATTTCATTTGAGCTAGGGAACTGAGACTTATCATTCACCAATGCATTGTTAATTTCAACGAGTTTCAACCATAATCTTTTCTTTTCATCAAGGACTATATCAAATATGAACACTTCCAAAGATTTCCCACTTGCATGAGGTTACTTGGCTATTTTTCATGACTATTAAATTAACTATATTTGCATATCCACACATTCACTCGTTGGAACAATTTTTAAGTGTTTTAATATTTCACCACTTACCAAGTGGTGAGTACTTTCAATCCTTACAAATGTATTATAAATAAGTTGCTGGTTGTTGCTCAGTTTTTGGTGTCAATATCTTCAATTGTATTTTTATATTTTCTTCACATGGGCTGCTACAAAGATTCAAGATAGATTCTGTTGAGAAAAATTGTCTAATACAACACAGTGAACCAACTTTCGTAGCAGCAGACTTATAGTAGAAGAACCAGACTAAAAATATTCAATGCATGGAAAAATGGAAAACTTATAAAAAGATGCAAGATAGATTCTGGTGAGAAAAATTGTCAAGCACAACATAGTGAACCAACTTTCCTAGCAGCAGACTTAGCAATGGATTTTCATTGTAACATCTGATAAGTAAAAACTTGTATTCTTCTATTACTAATTTATGCTGTTATGTTCAACCACTCTTTAATGATTTACAATTTCAGGTTATATATACCTTAACATTTGATAAATGCTCCAATTCTTAAAAGTCTCTTAATTATTTAAGATGAGTAAACAGTTGCACTTTTAAATAGATTTGCCAACTCTGTCAAGGACATAAAGAAAAATTTATATATTTTCTTTGTTTTTGACAACAAATAATATAAATACTATTTATTTTTTAGATTGTTTATTGGAATGGTTGTCAAAACATTTTCTAATTGCTAATTGATTTGAACTTTATGAAGTGGTAAATAATGAGGATTTTTTATAGTTGTTTCACATATTTTAATAATTTAGTAAATGTTTATAAATTTATGAATAAAAAGTTGTTTTCATATTTATTTCTTTGTAAATTCGTAAATGATAAATATGGTATTGCATTAGTTTTAATTATATTAGTTTTTAGAATGTTATAAATTTATTCTTGTAAATAAACACTCTAATAAATGGTGTTAATATTTTTGTTTAAAATTCTCATTTCCAAAAAAAAAATTGTATAAATTCACTTTCATCATATGTTTAGGTTTTATTGCAATTTAATCACTTTTTAAAGCAATAAACATTACCAAGAAGTGAAGGTAGTTAAAATAGCACACACCACACATACATTTCCTAATAGCAAAACCTTGAATGTTTTTTTCTTTTTCTGCTGTGTACACACTAATATATTTTCTCTCTTCTTGTATTGTTATTGTCTATATAAAAATATATGTTACATTTCACCATATGTTGAAATTTATTCCTTCTCAAAATGTTTCATTGAGAGTTTTAAACTTCAACCTCATTCTATAGAAACCTGTAAGACACATATTGAGGTTGAGTTAATTGATTTAATGATATGGATCAATAATTATTGAGTATATAGGCTGAATGATCAAATTAACAATTTCCTCTCACATTAAAATTTCAGTATTCAACAAACATAGAATAAGAACAAACATGAGAAACAACAGTTTTTGCACAACATTAAAATATTTATAACCAAGAGGTACAAAAAACAATTGAAGTAAAGTAAAGAGGTAGTTTAAAAAGTTCAAATGTTCTTTTATGTTTGGATTGAAGTGTTATCAAAGTTCTGGTTTGATAAATTAAAAAGTTATTGAATGGTTTGTGCAATAATGAGAAAATGTGCTCGAGTATTATTGTAATTTAAGGAAAAATAAACAGTTAATAAAAGTTTGTACAAAAGTAGAGAAGTATTGTTCACGACTTACTTTAATGTTTACGAAGTTGTCGCACTTTGACTGTGTTTTTACTTGTTAAGAATCACTCACTCCAACTACAGATTCTTCTCTTCAAACAGAAGAATCTGTAGTTGGAGTAAGTGATTCTTAACAAGCTGTGTTTTTAATTGCAATAATTAACGTTGGGCTTGAAAGCATATGACAAAGATTCGTGTAAGTTGAACGTAGAAAACTTGAGTTGTTTGTTCGTGATAAAATATTGCTGTGTGAGTGAGTGTTTCTTTCAGGCTTAAATTATGTTAAGGAACTTTAACGTAAAGCCTGGAACTGTGTGACAAGTTAAAAGGATTCTGTTTGGCTCACTGTCAAGGATGAATGACGTTTCATATTTATTGCTAACTTTGGTCACGTCATAGGCTTGAAGAGGATTTACAGATTTTGGCGTAATTATTTTTTAGTCAGGTCAAGAACTAGGTCGATGCTATTCGGACATGGTTTAAAAAATATTAAGTGACCAATTAGAAGCTGAGGTTTTCTGAAAATATGCATGAAGCTAGGTAAGCTCTGTGATCCACTTTCTGCACAGATTTGTGCAAAATTCAACATTGATAAGAAAGTGGTAGAGGGATGCTAAACACACATACCTTCTACAGGATAAATAATAACTTAATTATCAGAAATTATGATACAAGAATAATACAATTTTGAGACTGACAATAAAGAAAGATTTCTATAAGTTTAAATTATGAGTGTATAATACAAGTAAAAATTTATAGTCTTTCTTTTCTCTTATTTTTTCACACTCAGTAACCCCTTGCATCTTAGTGGCTTTACTGCCCTGCTTGGTGTGAAATGATTTTTTTTTAAAAAGTCTTTTTGTAATTAGTATTTGTTACATTAAGCTAAATTTGACTCAAGGCAAAATTCATATAATAAAAGTTGTATATCCATGAGTACCTTCTTAAGACAAACATTTAACATGCATGTCCTACATTCCCATCGCATGTAATTTTCTAAATAGCTAATTATCTCCCTTTCACCATCTGCTTTTTTTCAGTTCGAAATTACGAAACGAAAGTCCTCTCTTTTTAAATACGTCAGCAAATAGACAGTTGTTTCCAAAACAATTTTAATTTAATTTTATTTCTATTACAAAATTAAATTTGAGTGAAATTTTTAATACTAATTTTCAAAATTAGAAATACGAAAACTTATCTCTCTGTCACCATTTTGTCCAACAGCCGAATATTTACGAAAACTATCGAAGTTAGGAAGACATATTGCACAAAATTTACATCGAAGTATGCATGATCAACAGAACTAAGAAGGTGATACATCTCTTAAATAAAAACACGTGTGAGTACTTTTCACCGTTATTACCAGGTTGCTCTTTTAATGGTTATGCTACTACTTTATGTATGTATGTATATATATATATATATATATATATATATATATATATATATGTTTTTATGTTAAAACGTTTATGGTATTGTTTCGATTCATTTTTTTTTAACTACAGAAGACGGACAGTTTTTGTTTTGAGGAGTAAAAAGAAAAAATGTTCTGTTAAATAACTTATCTTTATTATTATTTTAAAATTCTTATAATATTTTGAACGGTTTTTGTTGAACTGCCATATTTATCAAATAACATGATCATGGTGCATATCCTAAAGAAAAAATAGCCAATGAAACAAACATCAAGTGTTTATCTGTTTAAAAAACAAATGAAACTTGCAATTATTAAATTATTACACTTACAGCAAACTTGAGTTGAGGTATGAATATAGTTGTATTGACATTTTTACCTTGTTATTTTTTAATTTCTTATTTTATTTAAAGCTATCAACTGTTTGTTTTTTTAACTCAAATTATGAGATTTTTTTGTTTTTAATATACAACACGTGTAAGAAATGTTTTAACAAGACTTAACTAAAAATTGAATATGAAATCCAGAAAACTTAACGTAACTAAAAATAATTGACCGCAATTTTTTTTTTTTTTTTTTTTTTAAAGCAATTGTAACAACTTTGCTCTCCATCCCTCCAAAATTGTTACAGTTTTAGTGTCAGTTCATTACATTTTAAATAAATTATTTAATCAATTATTTATAAATTAAATTTTGAGCCATAGTTACCCAAACTGAATGTTTTTTTTTTTTTTTAAGTAAAAATTGAATCTTCGCATCAGTGTACACTCCACCAATGCAATGCTGGGATCCATAATGCTTGTATTTTTCGAAAAATTTGAAACCTGCATTTTCAAGATAGGGAGAAAAGTTGAAATTAAAAGCTCAAAAAGCATCTTATTGTGACTAGCAATAAGACAACAACATGCTTTTTTTTTTTCGCTATATATGATTTTCTTCTTGTGTCTGAAAGAATAGATTTTTAATAAATTCTTTATGTCGAAAAAAAAATAATGCGAAAAAAATCTTCTAGATTGCAGTGAATTTTTAGCTAAATTTATTTAAGTGCCAAAATTCTAAATATATAAAAAAAAAATGTGATAGCTTCTTTCTTTAAGAAGCCCAAATTTTGGTCTTAAAAAACACGAAATTAATTAAACGACTACTAAAAACTTTTCTTTAATCGACAAAGATCAACACAGAAAGGAAAACTAAAAAAGTAAAAAAAAGAAAAAAACTGTACCTATTGTCAAAAAAAAATCTGTTAAGTTTAAAACAGGTATGTCCAATTTTGACCTTTTTAGCGTTTTTTTTTTAGTTATTTTTGTCAGTTGAAAGACACATTAATTTCGAAATTCTTGTAAAAATTAACTACTTGTTGGATTTTAATGAAAACTTCAGAACTTATTCAGAAATGAATGAACTTATTTTAGAAAGGTTTGTCTCTTTGAAAGTCATGGTATAAATATTTTTTTTTTATATCTGTTACCCCCCTCGAACTTAATTTTATGAAAACTAAAACACAAAAAAAAATTTATTTGCAACCTCAATTTTTTTTTTTAATTAAATGCACAAAACTCTGAAAAATCTAAATCATCGATTTTTTTGTTAAAAAAATGTCCGAAATTGTCCAAACTTTTACCTCAATTGTAAAAATACAAAACCCAATAAAACTAAGACAATATTTAATTAAGAAAGTTTTTAATGGCTTTTCTGAATAATATATACGAAGGTAATTATCTGAAAGAAAAAAATTTTTTTGATGAACAATAAATTTTTACATTAATTTTCTTTTTTTTTCAATTTTAAATACACAATATGACAAAAGGTTGTTATATATTTATACATTAAGTTCTTTCTGCAACCTTATGGAAATGATATATTATGTTCTCTACTTTTTAAAGATCATAAATTTGAAAGCTTATTAAAATCTGACAACCATAATTATTTTAAAAATAATTTTTAATATTCCAAAATTGTATTTAAAATCGTCTACAACGAAAGTACGGATGCACATTGTTGAAATAATGTCACATGAGTAGTTTCCTTTGATAGAAGCAAGTTTTTTTTTTTACTTCAGAAATGGCTTTGTAACAAGAAAACAACGCTTGTCAAGTTTTCTGAATATCGTCGTATTTTCAATTTTTTTCTTTTTCTATTCAAATATAATCGAATAGTGGGATAAAAGAAAATATCGACTATTTACAATTACAAAAAAAAAAAAACGCCCTTGGAAGTCCACCCAAATTTTCAAGTTTGAAATCGAATGCATAAATTCATTGTACATTACTTTGGAATTATTATCCACACGACAAATTATCAATTAAAACGATTTTTGGAGTTTAAATTTTCTGGAGTTAGCTCGCTACTACTCAAACTAAAAAATACTTGTCGAGTCAAAACAAAACCAACATAGCTGCTATTAGCATGTTAATTTTATTAATAAATAAAATAAAACTCATATTACTGCCATATAATTATTAATAAATAGAAAAAAATCTGCCTTAATAAAAAAGAAATAAAATCTCATTTCATTAAGTTAACCCGTTTCAATTAATGGTGTTTCATGTAATTTTTATATTCTCAGAAAAATATTTCATGACTGAAATAATAAACCTCAATTTAAAAAAATGTATTTTTTTTACTGTTTTATTTTTACTTGTAAAATTTGATTTTCTTTCATAATTTAAATGTTATTTTCAGTGCAGAATTCTTCCTCAAACGTAAGGTAAAAAAAAAAAAAAAAAAAATTTGAAAGTGAATTTAAAAAAAAAAAATCTACTAACCAGATTCACTTAAAATTAGAACGAATTATATCACTTTGGCGGTACCGTACAATAAATTTCAGTACCGTAAGTTGTGAATATATTGACGTACATCAATCAACGCCTGTCAAAATAGACTACCCTGGTGGGAAATATCTCTCTTAAAAATTTTTCTGCTAAAAATGTAAGTAATGTTTCTTTCAAATTACATTAAGTATACTTTAATCATTCTAAATTTCCTAAGATAACAAAAGAAAAAGGTGTAATTTATTTTTCATGATTTTTTAACTAACAAACTATGATCTTTCCGACAGAAATGTCGATAAGTTCGATTTTACGAAATTTTTTGACTCGAAAAAAAAAACAAGATTTTTAATAAAATTTTTAACATTTATAGGAAGGATTAAAAAATCTGAAAAAATATTCAGAAAATACTTTGGTCTTTCCTCTTTAATAACAACATAAATATTTAAACCTTAAAAATTGTTTTATCAATTTGGGGACCTTTTGTCGTCAAGGTATACCACTTTTTAGCGAAATATTGGACATACCTAGTTTAAAATAATAAACAGCAATAAAAAATTAAAGTAATAATTTCTTTTTTTTTTTTTTTTTTTAATTTTTTGGTATAGTTGAGCAAGCAAAGGATTATTCGGTAAATTTTGGTTTTATTTCCCGAGCGCTAAAAATCCCCTAAATTTTTCCAAAATTGTCATATTTCCGTGCAAATTTACTTGCTGAACTCGAATTAACAATTATATTTATGAAGAAACCTACCGTTTTGGAGTTATCGACAATTAAAAATCGGACTTCTTGTTGATCATTCGTCCCACATTACTGCCATCATGCTCATTCATTCACTGCTGACTACTTTGTTGGTGTAATCATAAATTTGGGCCTATTTACTTCTTTTACAGACTTTCCTTGCAGAAAATCACTACGCACTACCGTAAAGAAATGTAATTTTTTTTTTTTTTTTTTTTTTTTGTAAGTGTAGTTTTATATTTATAACAAAAACAAATTAAATAATACAATAGAACCTTTTTTCCGTTTCGAATAGCAATGACAAATTAAAAGAATATTTTAAATAATTAAAGCATTTTTTATATTTTAAAATTGAAAATAAAAAAAGTTAATGCACAAACTTGGTAAATTAATATTTTTTATTTTTTAATTTGTCCCCTTCTTCTACACAGAAAACCCCACCCCTAACCTTAAACACCTAACCCAAGATCTACTTGACCTCCCACAGGGCCAGGTTGTGACACAAGGTCGGTTTTTAACATGGGAAGGGAGGGGGAGTGGACCCGAGTTTTCACCCGGGCCGCAGTGCTTTGGCTTTAGCTGGTCTTAGCTTGTCCAAGCTGGTCTTTAGCTGGTCTTTGCTAGACATAGCTGCGATACTACCAGCGCAGGGACTGTATCAGATTGAATCTCGGCCCCATAAGCGATCGTCCAGTGAGCAATCCGGGAACAGATACTCCACCGTGATCTTAGCCTTGGAGCCGAGAAACGAACGATCGATATTCTTAAGAAATGATCCCTAAAAGTACCTAACCCTAAAGTTTTTTAGTGTTAGGGATGGGGTTTTCTTTCTGTATAGAAGGAGGGGACAAATTAAAAATAAAAAACATTAAATAATTTACCAAGTTTGGTAAATTAATTTTTGTTTTATTTTCAATTTTACAATATAAAAAATGCTTTATTTTTATTATTTAATTTGTTCTTTTAATTTGTCATTGCTATTCGAAACAGAAAAAAGGTTCTGTTGTATTTTTTTTTTTTTTTTTTTTTTGTTATAAATAAAACTACACTTTTTAGCAAAAAAAAAAAAAATTACATTTCTTTATGGTACTGCGTAGTGATTTCCTGCAAGGAAAGTCTGTAAAAGAAGTAAATAGGCCAGATTTTTTTATTACACCTGCGTAGGTATTACGCACTGAATGACTGAGCATGATGGCAGTAATGGGGGACAAAATGCCAAGAAGAAGTCCGATTTTTTTTTTTTTTTTTTTTTTTTTTTTTTTTTTTCTTCTTGTGAATAACTCCAAAACGGTAAGGTTTCTTCCTAATTTAATTGTTAATTCGAGTTCAGCATATACATTTGCATGGAATTATAACAATTTTGGAAAATTTTAAGGGATTTTTAGCACTCAGGAAATAAAACAAAAATTTACCAATTATTCTCCATAAAAACATATTTTTTAATAAAATTACTTAGTAATTTTATTAAAAAAATATATTTTTATAATACTGATGGCTCACATCAGTCAGTACGTGTCAAAGTCAATTTGGGTGAGGCCATATTTGTATTACCAGCTGACGACATTCTTAATTAGTCTTGATGGCTGTGTAAAAATTGGTGGCTCATAATAAAAACCAATACTTTATTTTTTTTTTTTTTGTTGACTAATTATTTTTCTGTAATTTTTTTGTTGATCAAGAATCCATACATAAATTTCTTAGAAAAGTTGTTACATTTTTTTTAAAAAGTTCATTCGAGATCTGTAAACATGAAATGTTGAATATAAAAACATAAAAAAACTTGAACATTTTTTGGTTTCAATTCAAGTAATAAAATTTTCCTTGTGAAAAAATTTAGGTAGCAAACTATTTTTAAAAAAAAAAAACTTAAATTATTTTTATAAATATAATTTATTTAAGTAAATTCTATGTTTTTTAATTAAACAGTAATTTAATTACATTTACTGGCCTGCATGTTTTAGAAATTTTTAGAAAATATGCACTTCTCTGACAGGAATCAAACCTGTAACCATTATGACTGCATTTGAGTATGAAACAGACTGTCACCACTAGGTGTTGACATAATGTCCACTTTTATATTTACATTTTCCCTATCCCTGATATTGTGCACTTTAACCCATAAATATAGCATACCTTAAAACTATATTTTTATCATATACATATATATATATATATATATATATATATAGGTACCTCCAAAAATTTGCTAAATATGAGCATACATGATGAAACTCAACTTAATAAAAAAAAAAAGTTTTATCTTTAAGAGGCAAAACCAAAGGATTATTTTATCCTTTAATGTTTGAAATTTTGGTTTAAGATTTTTGTTTTTCTTGCATTAGTGGGGGACCATATATTAGTATAGGAAATTTTAACATCTTTTTGCAGTGAAAAACATTGATTTGGAAATATTTGCAAAAATCAAATAATTGTCAGATTTTAATGAAACTTTTAAGACTTATTCACAAATGAAAGAAATTATTTTAGAACTGCTTTTTCTTTTTTTTTTTTTTTAAATCTTGTTAAAAACTTTTTTCTTTTTTAACATCTGTTCCCCCCCACTTATTTAATTTTATGAAATTTTAAGAAATTCATTTTTGTATAGTTTAATGTTTATATTAGTTATAAGCAGAAGTCCTTGGAGAATTTAAATCATTATTTTATTTATTTTTTTTTTTTTGTAAAACAGGATACCAAAAGTTTGCTCTGAAACGTAAAATAAAAAATGCATTAAAACTAAGACATTGTTTAATTAGAAAAGCTATATATTATGGACACTATTGTCTTAAGAAAAAAATATTTCCAATGAATAATGAATTTTAATTGTTTTCATTTTTTAAATTTTAATTGGAATAATTTATAAAGTTTTAAATCTTTTCAAATTTTGCTTTGCTTTGTAGAGGTTTGATGATATTGTTATTAAGTAAAAACTAATTTACTAATCATAAATGAAAAAGCTTATTACAATTCAGCAAACCCAATATTTTAAAAAGAATTTTGAATTGTGTGTCTATAAAAATGCCAATTTTTGAAAATATATCAACGCACAACATTATCAGGAAATAAGAGTATTAACTATAGTAAATTTAAGTCCAAAGTACCTAAAATTTAATAAAACATTAGCTTATGAAGAACATTTTCCTAAATTTTTAAAATTACTGGGTAGTTAAAAATTATATAAAAATGTGCTCATGATATATTCAAGGCATTTTTTACAGATATGTTCTACTGTAGAAAAAGTAAGTTAAATTTCCAGATGTCAACACATAATAAAAACACTGACCTCTGTTAAAAAATGCATTTCTGTGGCATTTTAAACAAAAAGTAATATTTGTTTAAAATCAGATTAACTAAACTAATATTCCTCAAATAAAATTTCAAAAAAGTATTTTATCTTTGAAATATTTTTTAATAAAGAGAATTACATGTGCTGACAGATGGCTAAAATCACTGATTTTATATATATATATATATATATTGTAATTTACATCTTGTTTTGCTGTATCACAGCTCATAAGTGTGGTTAGACATCCAATTACTTCAAGCCAGGATCGAAACCCAACTGATTTGGCATAAGTCGGAGATTTTACCCCTGAGCCATCAGTGCATGGTAGAGAGGAAGGCGAATTATTATGTACCTATTCTTCGAATAAACATGCCAATGACCAACAGTGCTCAATTCCTTGAAGAGCTTTGCAGTATTAGCAGTAGCAGTCATTGTTTAAAAATTTGCACTATATATATATATATATATATATATATATATATATATATATATATATATATATATGAGATGTGCGATTTAACCAAAAAAAAACATTTTTTTCGGTTTCATTTTCACATCGTGAAACTGCATCTAAATTTTTTATGAAACCGAAAATCATTCCAATCAATTTACATTCTTTTTGAAATACTGCAAAGGATTTTGCTTATTGGAAATTTTAGATTTAATCTATTAGTTTGGAATTAAAAGTAAAAGAAAAGCTTCAAGAAAGATTTGCATTTATTTAAAGATACTTAAAATAAAGATTAAGCAATTTTACTTTATATGCTAAACCTGAAGTGTTTGTACTGTTGTAAAACATTAAAAAATGCTATGAAATATATTAAACTGAATTTTCTGGTTAGTTTTTTTTTCTGCTCATCAAAAACAGAAAGAATGTAAAAAATTTTGATATATTGTTACTATATTTTAAACAGAACCAGATATATTTGCATTTAAAACTGTTGTTTACTTTGTGTTAATACTGTTGCCTTTTTAGGTTTTAAAAACATAAATTTAAAAAATCTTCCAAATTTCATTTAATTTATAGGATTTTAATAAAACTTTTTATGTAAAAAGAAAGATATATACAGTAGCAGCCATAATATAAGGAACGGAAACAACAAAGACATAAATATATGTATTACTTAAAAAGTAATGCATGATTAGCAATGAAATTTTTACCGAATAAAGATTAGGGTGTAATGCATAAATATTATACAAAGTTACAAAAATTTACATAATAGTTTTTTTTTTTTTTTTAAATAAAGATTAAATGGAACAAAGGAAATAAGCTACTGGACAAAAGTTAAGGAACGATCTTGTTAATACTTGATTGTGAACAAAATATCAACAAAATTTAATATTTGGTAAATATCCCCTTATTTTCAATGACTTCTCTGCATCGTCGACCACATGATCTAATTAATTTCTTGCAAAAATCAGCAGTAATTCCTTCCCATTCATCTTTCAATAACTCCCATAAGTTATCCTGGTTTTTTCAGGTTTCTTTTCCGAACCCTTTCTCCAATTATCTTCCAAACATTTTCTATTGGATTCAGGTTGGGGCTCTGGGCTGGCCACTTCATTAGGGCGATTCCTTCTTCTTCAAATAAAGCCATAACCTTCTGAGCCTTGTGGCAAGGTGCATTGTCCTGCATGAAAATAGGAGATTCATAAAGATTATGGTGTAATCTTGGTACCACACGCTGCTGAAGAAGCCTTTTGTAAATCTCAGCATTGAAATTGCCATGTACGTGGATGATAGGGCCAACTCCTGCAGATGAAATCATTCCCCACACCATCACACTGCTGCCACCAAACTTAATGGTTTTCTTGACACATTGAGAAGACAGTCTTTCACCACGGCGTACGTAAGTTTTGCCCTCGGAACCAAATATAGTAAACTTGGACTTGTCACTGAAATGAACTGTATCCCATTGTGCGTCAGTCCAAACAACGTTCTCTCGCATACTCCAGGCGTGCCCTTTGGTTTCGCTTTGAAATGAGAGGCTTCGAAGCTGGAGTACGGGCATGCAATCCTGCATTTTTTTAACCTGCTAGCAACCGTTTTCTTTGAGATCTTATTATCTGTCTCTTCATTAAATTTACTGGCAATTGATGTAGCAGTTTCAAAACGGTTTTTTGTAGATTTTTCTTCGATCTCTTTGCGATGTTTTTGGAGGTCTGCCGGTTTTTGGTTTTGCATATAACGTTTTATCGGTTTTATACCTGCTAATTACACAATGAACGAAACTTTAGACCTATGAACAATATCAGAAATTTCTGAAATTGACTTTTTTTCTTGATAGCGATAATGAGGTTTTTTCTTCAAAAGAGCGTTTTGAGTGTAGAATTTGCCATATTGCTTAAAAATAAGGTCCTAATGATAAATGAACTTTTACTTATTGTTGAAAAGCTCCATTGAGTTTTTTAACAATGTAAATTAAAAGTTTATGCAAAATTATTAACATCGTTCCTTAACTTTTGTCCAGTAGCTTATTTCCTTTGTTCCATATTTGATCTTTATTTTTAAAAAAAACTTATGTAAATTTTTGTAACTTTGTTTTATTTATTTATGCATTACACCCTAATCTTTATGCGGTAAAAATTTAATTGCTAATCATGCATTACTTTTTAAGTAATACACATATTTATGTCTTTGTTGTTTCCGTTCCTTATATTATGGCCGCTACTGTATATATATATATATATAATATATATATATACAGTAGCGGCCATAATATAAGGATATATATATATATATACAGTAGCGGCCATAATATAAGGAAATATATATATATATATATATATATATATATATATATATATATATATATATACAGTAGCGGCCATAATATAAGGAAATATATATATATATATATATATATATATACAGTAGCGGCCATAATATAAGGAAATATATATATATATATATATATATATATACAGTAGCGGCCATAATATAAGGAAATATATATATATATATATATATATATATACAGTAGCGGCCATAATATAAGGAAATATATATATATATATATATATATATATGACGTCATTTGTTTACATTTGATACGCTAGAGCAGATATGAATAGAAGAGATTCATGGAAGTTTAAAGATAGTAAAATCGACCTTGCTAACCAGACGCTCATCTGTGGCCGAAAGGTTAAGGCACATCACGCGAAATGATAGTTCCGTATAGGATACAGGTTCGATTCCTGTCGGAGAGCGAAAATTTTCTATGAAAATTTCTCGGACATTCAGGCCGGTAAATGTTATTTAATACTGTTTATTATAAAACAGAGCATTTGCTTAAATACTTGTATCTATAAAAGAACGTTAAACATAATATAAATGTCTCTAAATAAATTGTCGGACAATGTCCAATTCTAAAATATATATATATACAGTAGCGGCCATAATATAAGGAAATATATATATATATATATATATATATATATATATATATATATATATATATAAAAGCAGTCTGTCTTTAAAATTTTACAGAAAAAATTTTCTATGCTATTGCACCTCTCTTTTTCAATTTGATGACGACTTTCAATTGTGTATTGTGGTGTCTCACATTGATCTTTACATTTTTTAAAAAGAGGAGTCCTTGAAAAATAAATACTGAAAAAATGAAAAATCAGGTCCTAGAAAAAAACATTGATACTGATGTCTTAGTCTGGCATTTAAAAAAGTAATATAGTCTCCCTCCCCCCTTTTTAAAAAAAATTATTTTGTATTCTTGGGTTATTGTCTGTAATAACAACAATTATTTTTGCTTCAAATGACATGTATAACAATTTAACAAATTTATTAACATGCATGTAGAAAAAAAAGCCAAATGAAAATAGAATATTAATTAGTAATAGTGTGGTGTATGTTTTTCTTTGGTCACCTAGTGCATACAATTTTTTTTTATAATTATTCTCTAGTTTATATTTAAATACAGTGTAACCTGGATATAAGAGTCTCTTATATCCGGGTTTGGTCTATTTGGTTTTATTAACACAGGCTCTAATTTGGAACCAGATAAAATCTCTCTTATATCCGGGTTACACTATATTGTGTATGTGTATAACATACATGTAATTGTATAAAATCATTATGCATATATTAATAAATTATAAATAAAGAATACAAAAAGAAGCAACTATTTCTTAAAAATGAACAGTTTATAAAGAAATCTAATTGAGGATATTAAAATGTATGAGCTGCTTAGTAATTGATTGTCAACATAATATACAGTAATGCTCCAGGATTGCAGTTATGTATTAAAATTTATATATAAAGAAATCCATGTTAAGAATTTTTATTGGTTAAAGATTTTAATAATGAATTTGTAAGAAATAGTTTGGATAACATAAAAACTGGGAAGAATTTCTAGCTTTGTCATTTAGTTCTGTATCAAGTCTTTCATGTAAGTTTGTATGTGAATATCATTCAGCTGGTATACAATACCTAATGTTAAATATTGTTGGATTTCAAGTTATCAATATATTTTATAATAAAATAAACATTTCTTCTAAGCTACTCTCATATTTAACCTAATTACAGAGTAGTAAATTTTTCATTTCATATATTGTTCAATTTAAATTTCTTTGTAATTATTACAGATATAGCAGCAATCTAGGTCTTTTGTACTGAAATCTACATAATAATGATCATATTTGTAATCTCAAACAAAAAGAACTAATCATTAAATTTTTTAAAAAAAGCACTTTTAATTTTGAATTTCTGGAAAATATTTTCAATTTTTCTAATTAAATATTTTTAAAAAACTTTTTAAAATATAAAATATTCTAGCTTTTTTTAAGGTCTGTGTTAATAATTTTAGTGCTGTCCTCAAAATATATTCAATTGATGCTAGTAGTTTTATTCCTCCTAATAGCCATTGTTTTCTCTTTATGTTTATTAAACAGAAGTCTATATTCCATCAATTATTTTCTATTATATTTCTCAATACAAATTTTTAACCAGAGCTGATATTTTTGCAAGTAATATTTTATTTCTTAAAGGACATTTTCATTATTTCCAATTGTTGTTTTTCTTTTACATTGTAGATTATAAACGTTTCATAACTAACTTTCAAGGTTAGATTTAATAGTGAAAATTGAACTTTGAGTATTTTAAGAAAATAGTTATTATACAGGGTAGATGGAAAGAAACTCCCTATTTGAAGTTGTTAAGAGCTTTATTAATTATTGGTTGATTTTCATATAACATTTTATTTTGCATAATATAATGGTAAAAGTACAGTACAGTGTTAAAATTTTAATTTTTTGCACATTTTCTTCCAATCCGGATTCTGTGGGTATCTACCACATATCCTGTACTCATCAGCTTGGAATGAGAATTTCTGATGGTTCTGGCATCCACTGAAGCACAAAGTTCATGAACACTGTGCCACCATCTATACACTTTTACCACACTTTGTAACAGGATGCCAGCTGATCATACTCATGCAATGTCAAGTATTGTGCCATTCTGAGCTTCACTTGTCACACTGAAATAAAAACAGAAATTAGCAATGAAATTCTACCACGTTAGGGATCCCAATATATTTTGTTTATGCAAATGTGGTGATATTAACAAAAGTTATAGGTACTTTTCAATAGGTAGTTTCTTTCCACCCACCCTGTACTATTTAGTAACTCTTAAACTAGCAAGACCATTCTTCACGCACTATCCATTTTATTCAGGTTCCCATTATCACATTTTTAGCCATATTAAAATTTGGAGCTAAAAGTATCTCATTTAATTCTGATTCCTTTGCAGAAAAACATGATGTCTGGAAGTCCTTTTGGGGATTCTAGTTTGGACCAGTCCAACAGTAAGTATTAAATTTTGATACATAAAATACAATTAAATCATCAATGAGAAATCTATAAGACTAATGATATTAGTATATTTTTATCAGTAATTTATATTTTTTATAATATTTGTAATATACTATATAATGTATATGATATATAATAATATACCAAGTTTTATGTTATTTTTGTGATTATAAATTAACTGCATATCATAGCAATGTTTTTAAATGAATTTCTGTAATCATTTTTTAAAAAGAAGGTTCATTTACATATTAGCTTTTAACTTTCTGTTAATGAACTTTTAATATTGCTGCTATAGTTTTGTAATGATTTCAATAAAGGTAGCAAAAACTGTAAAATGATTAACTTATTTTTTAAGATAAATACTTTCACTTGTTGACATGTTATATGCACTGAGGACAAAATTACTTTCTAATGGAATATAAGAGCTAAATATTCCACTTATTTTTTTAAATTCTAAAAATAATTTGAAACTTTTAAATGTTGCCTGTTAATCATTGGAGTTTGGTAATTATAGTGTAAAGCAACCATAAATGTCTACAGTATCTGCCAATAATTTTCAGTTGATAATCAAAATTCCTTGTTTAGAATTCACATTGTGACAATCTACAGAATAAAATAAAAATGTTCATGTGAGATACCAATTTATTTCAGTCATGTTAATATTTGTATATTCTAGATCTAGTGATATTGTTGCAAAATGCTTCTTGTTAAGTGAAAGATTATAGGATAACACTCTTAGGTTTTTAGATTTTATCTTATGCTCAGTGACATTCATTACTGCAAGCATACCTAGCAAAAGAAAAATGCAAATTTTGAACTATAGCAAAAAATCTTTTTAGTTGTAAGTCTAGTACTTGTAAAATCCACAATATCCACTGAGTATAACTATTTACATAATTGTCATTTGAAAATGATTAGAGATGAAGGAGAAATAATAAATCAACTTATATAAAATTATTATGAAGTAAATTATCTTTTTTTTATCAATATGAAGTTGGAATAATATATGTTTTTATACTAATAAGGATATCAAAGTTTCAGAAATTCTTTTAAAATGATGAATTTTTTTTTTTAATTTCAGTGATGGATAGTGATTTGAAGATTGAGACCAGTCCCACTGGGGATCCACACTTCACTTTCATCCGAGCAAATAGCACTGGCTCCCTTGCAGCTGGATGTGCTTCCTCAGCTTCTTCAGCCCACAATACTGGTTAGGAATTCTCTTTAAACATTCTTCTCTTCTATTTCAACCTGAAAAACCAGTTTATATTGCTGGAAGAATTACTATAAACAAGTCAATATTTATAAAATATAATGAAGCCAGGTATATTAAGTGGAACTGCAGAATAAAAAATCTAGAATAAATTTACACACCTTTGTATTAAAAAAAAAAAGAGTGTATTTTTATTTACACTTATTAAAATTCAGTACAGATCTGGATATTCTTTCCTTAAATAATATTTCAACAATCTGCAGCATTAAGGCAGGTTGATTTTTTTTTTTTTTTTCACATTTAGAAAAGCAACATTGCACTCCATGCAAAAGTGAGGGTTTGATTTAATAAGTACTGACACTAAAAATTAGATTCATAGCTTTTACCAATTTTTGAGCATTTTGGTTTAAAGATTGGCTGAAAAAAAAATGTACAGAAATACCTAATTTACAGTTTTTTGCTTACAAACTGACTTCAAAATTTTAATATTTCAAGAATAAATCCAAATAAAGCTGATATTTTTTGTATTAAATACATTGAATGGAAAATGTATTCAAATCAGAATTCTAATTATTAATCACCATAAACAAAATATGCAAATTTTTACTGTATTCAATAAGTGAAAACTGTAAAAATTGTAAATGATTACAAAAAAGGCTAATCAATGAATATGATCTTACACCATTTGTCAGGCTATAATTGATAAAAATAAAAAAATAAAAGTGTATATAACATCATAATACTACTGGGCACAAATTATAAGACAAAATGTTTTAAATTTAAATTGTTTATTGAAAATCACACTAAAACTACTGGATTGTATAATATACTACATCATAATATAGCTAAATTGTTCAGTATAATTTTCCTTTATATATAAGTAAATGAAGGTCTTATTTGATGGCACAATGATTTACTAATTATGTGCTTGTGCCTTGCTTCTTGTCCATATATAATCTGTGAAGCTTCAGTAGTTAATTTAACTATCTTTACCACACCTTGCAAATGTGCAGATAAATTTGCCAACTCTAGTGTTGTTCCGTTCATTAGAACCTCTTACAGTTCATTATTTGAAAAACCTTCTGCAAGCACCAATTCACAAATACCATTTTATAAGAGGTTAATCAAATTTGACCAGTGTCGCTTCAAACTTTAATGTAATTTTTTTTAATCTCTTCTCTGGTGGCTCACTACTTCTGAAACAAGAAAAAAACAAACAAATTTTGTGCTGTAAATTTTTTTAATGCAACATTCTGTATTTCAGTTGACTGTTGATTTATTCTCTGGATCATGTTGAAGATATACAGTTGTTAGTTATGGAATTTATTATTCCTTTTAATTTAAAACCAACTAATTGCATATATTTTGATTATAAATTTTATAAGGCTGTACAATTTATCATAGAGTTCTGGTGGATAGTCACTTCTGGTCAATAAACACATTAACCCAATGGCTAAAGTTAGCCATCTTGCTTGATTTAGAGACCCAAATTTTCCGGCCGCAAATCTAGGGTTCACTTTCCTTCAAGAAATTCCTGCTGCATATTCTAAGTGTAGTCTTTGGTCACCACTTAAATCTTCCATTACCCTGCAGCAAGATAGAAGTTATCTTGAGGGCTAGTGATAGTGTTAAATTCTACCTGGGTCAAATCCTGGTAATCATTTCTGCAACATTTCTCAAAAGGACCAGTAAAAGTAGTAGGGCTTCTTGTAGTTCCATCAATGTACTTAAAAACAGTTCTAAATGGAAGTTCATTTTGATGAAGTGAACAGCCAGTGGTGTACAACTTTCAAGTTTTTTCTCCATAGCTGTAACAAACCCTGCTTAATAATCAGTGTTTTTACTGGTAGTCCACAAGAACTGCCTTATTGGAATTTACACTGTTGAATTCTTCTAAAACAGCAGCAACATCCACTGCTAGAACACCACCAGTTTCACCAATATTAGGGATAACTCTGTGTGTGAGATATCTACTTTCCTTTTTTTTCATCAGCCATTTTAAGACCATGCTACTTGTGTGTCTGTACACACATGAGTGAACCATTGATTTCTATGTATTTCTATCAGATGATGAAGACAGTGACAACAGAACAATGATGAGTTACAAAGACCGAAGACGAGAAGCTCATACCCAAGCTGAGCAGAAACGAAGGGATGCCATAAAGGTAAATTACTTCTTTACTGTCATCTTTTTGTAAATATTTTTATGCTAACTTGTATATTCATATCTCTCCATAGCAGAATTTGCATGAATACAGTTGAAAACAAAATAATTGGTTCCTCTATGAAAATCTTTTTAATATTTCCAAAGTGCTGTTTAACAGAGCAAGGAATTTTTAATATAGCATTTCTAAATCTTCTAGTTTTATTTAGGTCATATCATTTTACTTTGTGCACAGAAGCAAAATTAATTCACATAATAATTATAATGTTGACTGAGGTACGTCTTGGTTTATTATTGTATGCAAATAAAAAGGATCTGTCTATATTTCTGAGGTGAGGTATTATGTGCATTATTTACATTATTCGGACTATTGTCCTCATCTTTGTTGCCGTATTTATTACATTTCGGCCGTTGTATGCTCCGGCCTTCTTCAGATGGTTGAAATGTCGAACTGAACCCTTTATTTCACTCACTGGGGTAGACTTTTCTAGTTCCATGTGCCATGTTTAATGGATGTCAGTTATCAATTATCTCCTGCTAATTTCCCTCTGAAAATCCACTACCTTAACCAGGTATTGAACTCGCACTCTTTGGGTCCTGTCACTGGATCTAACTAATGCCTTTATCTCCTATGCCATGTGTCCAGTTAAGGCAGTGGAGAACTTTCAGAGGGAAATTAGCAGGAGATAACTGATAACTGACATCCATTAAACATGGCATGTGGAACTAGAACAGTCTACCTCAGTGAACGAAATAAAGGGTTCAGTTCAACATTCCAACCACCTGAAGAAGGCCGGAGTGTACAACGGCTGAAATGTTGTAATAAATATGGTGACAAAGATGAGGACAATAGTCCGAATAATGTAAATAAAAAGGAATTTGATCTTTCTAAAGACTAGTATGTTAAGCAATGCTGTGTTAAAAATTTCTTGTTCTGTTAAAAAAGAAAAACAATAGGGGAAAACTTTTTTTTAAAAAGAATTCAATTTTTGTAGAGAGACTAATTTTTTGTCTTCAACTGAATATTGTAATTGTGATAGTATGAATGAGGGTAATGAAATGTTCTTGGCACATCCCACTTCCCAAAATCTGATCAAACATCAGAACTTGTTTTGGAATCCCTTTTTGGTCAAGCTAAGAACTTTCCAATATTTAAAGATTTCCATCCTCCTTCTCTATTTTTATTTTTCTCCCCTCCATTACAGAAAGGTTATGATGAACTGCAAATGATTGTTCCTAAATGCCAGCAACCTGACAGTTTGGGTTCCCAAAAACTCAGTAAAGCCACTGTGTTACAGAAATGTAAGTGAAATTATGATTGTACAAGGTGTGAAAAGTAGTTTCCTGTTATTAGATTTTAACATAAAACTTTTTTTTTTTTATTGTTATTTGTTATAATTGTAAAATAGTTATATTAACAGTGGACCTTTTGTTATTTCTGGTATAAATTCAAAATATCCTGCTAAACATAGTTACTGACATTTTCTGAGATGCACATTTCAATTGAGCTTAATGTCTTTAACTCTTTAGCATTCAACCCACTCTGTAAATACTGGCTCTTTGTGTTCAACACCCTATGCGTACTCTGCCATAATATACGATAACATCATTGAAAATAACACATGAAGTTATGCAAACAGTGAGACTTTGAGAACCAATATTTACTTGGCAGGTTTGAGTGTGTTAAATGCTAAAATGTCAATGGAGTTGTGATACATGATGATTAAGTTAATAAGTGGTTGTGGTGTTCAGGAATTACTGATCTCTGGCTGAATTGATAGAGAAGAGAAATTGCAAACTCTGTCCAGAATTTTAAACCAAAAAAAAAATATAAAAACAGAATTACAAAAGAGAAAAATTTTAAAATGGGAGAAATGTTTGTTAGATTAGTGTTTGCACAAGATTAGTTTAATTGAGCACCCTTTGAGGATTAATCTAATTAGCAATAGCTTGTACAATTACCATGCTAACCGTTGTTCTGGAACAGATGATCAAAACTTTGAAATATAGAGAGTGCGATGGGTAAATTGTTGCCATTTTATAATTTTTAATTTTGTACATGCACATTGTTTTTGATTTTGTTAACTGCACAAAAAAGTAGGGTCAGTTGGGCACCATCTGTGAGAAAAAAGAACACCATGAAGCAATTCACTCCACCAGAATTTTGGAAATGGCATACTTTTCAGCTTGTGGAGAAGACCTGAATGCCAAACCCTGTCAAAGGCTTTCGAAATGTCCAATTTTACCGCCCGAGCTTCACTGTTTTTATCTAGAGCAGGATAGACCCTTTCCGCAATTATCGTTAGTACATCAGCAGTTGATCTGAAGAAACAAAAGCTGTATCGTTTGTCTGAGAAAAGGCCCTATGATGAGAGATGAACCAATTTAGCATTGATTAGGGCTTGTAGAAGTTTCCCCCAAAAAAGCAGAAAGCTAATAGGCCGATAGATGGGTCAGACGGTTCACCATAGTTCTTAAAAACTGGAGTAACAGACAATGACTTCTAGCAAGTAGGAAAGCAGGATCACCACAAAACGTTAACTGTTATTTTTTTTGATTAATCAATCATCATTTTTTATGACTAAAACACAGTAAAAGGTTATTAAAATTAATCTTTTGCTCCCTTATAAATGATGTATAAAAAAAAACAAAATATATATTTATTTACCTTCAAAGACTACATTTAAACATCCCCAAACCTTTGCTACTTTCAAAAGAAAACGTTAGATAAAACTACAAGTAGAAAAATTGTTGATTCTTTTTATATATTATCAGTGGGAATTCTGCTATTGCATCACCGATGACAAAGATTTTATATAGAGTTTATATTTAGTAACCTTGAGAGATATGCATGCAGTACTAGCTTCATCCATAGGGCTACTCCTGTTACGAGACTTAACAAGGTTCATCACTGAGAACAAAGATTCACAAGCATATGTAGATGAAAATATGGATAGTAATACTGTTGCAAAGTTTTTTTAAACATAAAATTTTCTGGAATAGTATTCCAAATCCTTAATACTTTGTTTTCCACATTTCTATCCGATACTCCCATTTCTAATTGCTCCTTTTTAATATTTTCCAAGTCAACTTTAAGGTCAACAAATTTCTGCTTCCAAATTGAGCTACTCTGAAATTCAATCAATTACATTTCAAAATCATCCATGTCTATACATGAAAACATTTGCAAGTTCAGTTCATCCAGTTTGATACTGTCTGATACTTAATGAATTTTGCTGTCTCTTCCAGTTCTGAATTTATCAAATCTTGTAAAGAACGGCTCAACAGTTGATTCGATGATGTTTACAAACAGCTTTTGAAGACATTGGTCGTTTGTTCTGCCATTTTACGGGAGATTATTGATGTACCTCTAGGTTTGGGTAGTATCTAAATCTCTCATTATCTACATACCTCTTAAAAACATCTAGTTCCATTTGAAAAGTCTTTGTAACCAAACATAACATTAAGTGTCTTACCAGAGTCCTGTAATTAAATATTCAAGTCATTTAAATGATCACAAAAATCTGCAAAAAAACATCAGTTTACCCACATGATGTCAGACAATTCTTGGTAAGACACTTGTTGGTCATTCCAAAAGAGCTTTATCTCCTCTAGGCATTCAACAAATCATTTCAGAACTAAACCTTGGCTAAGCCAATGAACATTGTTGTACATTTTCAGTCCTTCATATAAAGATTCTTCCTCATCCAATAAAATTTGAAATTGTCTTTTATTTAAAGCCCGAGCAAAAATGTAATTAATAAATTTGGTAACAGTTTGCATCACTTCCTGGAGTTCCTTTAGGCCAACTTTTGCACATAAAACCTCCTCATGTATAATGCAATGAAAACCTATCAGTGGATGACCAACATCTTTTGCAAACAGATTTACAAATCTTGCCTTCTTGGAGGCACCATCTGTTGTGGCAGATACTACTTTTGAAATATGAATTTGCCAAGTAGCTAATTTGTTCACAACTGCTTTACATATTTCAGCCCTAGTAGTATGCTCAGGCAATGTTAGAAGGGCAACCATCTCTTCACATATTTCATCACTCCTACCAAATCAAGAAAATATGGCTAGCCTAGCTGATGATGTAATGTAATGTCTGTACTTTCATCAACACAAATGGAAAAAAAACTTACATGAAGACAAATCTTTTGTCAGTGTTCAACTGTATTCCTTTCCAACTTAAGTATCCTATTCTTAACGGCTTTCCTACTCACAGACAAATCTTTAATGCGCTGAATAATCTTTTCCTTTCCTGAAAAATTGACAAAAAGGCAAGGCGAACATTTTAGCTAAGCTTCTTTAATATACTCTCCATCACTGAGTGGCTTTCCATTTTGGGCAGTAACTTTTAAAACCTCAAAACTAGTAGAAACTAAGTTGCAACTAGGCCTACCTGAAATGAAATTCATGACAGTATCAGCCTGTATTTTGTCTTGCTTAGTTCATGAGAAATTAATTCTCTTTGTTCTTCCTCAATTTTATTGCTTAAGTTCTTATGAACAATTTCAAAATGTTTCTTTACAGAATAAGTCCTACAAACGATTGTTTCAGAACAGAAAATGCATGAGGCTTTATTGTCTTTCTTAATCATGTCAAATTTGTCAGTCCAGTATTCTTTAAAATCTCTATTATCCTCTTCATTTGAATGACATCATTTCTTAGATGATGATCGTGACATTCTGCACAATCAGTAAAAGGCAGAAAATAAAAATACATGAGATAATAATATACATGAAATAGAAAGAATAAAATTAAATCAAAAAGGGACTCTAATGAATAAGTTTCACATGCCAGAAATAAATCATTGACGTAACACGTTTGGTACACGTACCAAGGGTTACCCACCCCTGCTCTAGATATCAACTGTAACTAATCAGAAGTAATACTCTCAGTAAATAAATTGTTACTTCATTCTATATAATAATAATTCCTCAGCTCAAAAATTGCAATATAAATTTCTGCTTGACACAAAATTTTCATCAGGTATTTGCATATTCAGTCGATTCTATTCACTTAATATATAACATTATGCTTGAGTACCTTGCAATCCTGTATCACCAAATTTCTAGTCTCTCCCCCCTCCATACACACACCACGCTGTCAGCTGGGGCTTAAAGATATGCAGACTGCACTTCAGCAGAGGAGTTACCCCCTGCCTCCCCAAATGAGGCCCCCCTGTTGGCTGTGGGTGGCAACCTGTGATACCTGGGAATGGGATCCTGGTGATTGAGGGCTTCAGGAGGAGGCATGGGTTTAACTCCTGAATCCCAACACATCGCTTTGGCTTTTATCTGGGCTAGATGGGTGGTTGGAGAGGTGTGAGTATACTGCGTGCCCTGATCTGCCAAGACGAATGGGCTCCCCCCTTGACATTTCCCCTTATAGGGATCTACGGTGGGTGAGGAGAACAGCTAGTGAAACAATTTCATTATATGGATACAGAAAGAAAAAAAGTCCAAGTGAAAAGACTCCACATAGTCAGATTCTGACCAAGAGCAGGTTGAGGTACTCTTTCCTAGATTCATAATACTAGAATCTAGAGAGGAGATCACACTAACTAAATTATCACCATTTATGGTAGAGGGTTATATCGTCAATGGTTAATCCTAACTCAGTAAAAAACAAAAACTTAAAGAAAGGAACCTTTCTGGTAGAAATACCAAATAAAAAAAACAACATGCAAGCATATTGTTAAAGATTAAAAAAATTCCATAACATTAGTGTAAAAGCATACCCACATGAAAGATTAAACACCTCCAGAGGTATAGTTAATAGTGGAGATCTCTCAAACATGTACAAGATGTGGGGAAATATAACCAAGCCATGATGAAACAATATGTAAAAAATCAACCAAATTGTATCAACTGCAATGGAGATCACAGAGCTAATGCTAAAGAATGGGGGAAAAAAACAAATAAGAAGAATGAAAATCACTCAAAACATTACATTCCCCAAGGCAAGAAAGCTTAGAAACCTCATTCTCTATACAAAATTATGCAAAATTCACTAAAACACCACCAAATGTAAATGAAAATCTAGGAAATAACCTGACAAAAAACAAAACGGAAACACAATTAACATCATTAATAAATGAATTGCAAAATCTCAAAGCCTTAAAAACTAGCATAACAAATATGGAAATATCATCTCTCTGCCAAATTAAACTATAAACCAATGACTGAAGAAAAGGAAAAGAATGAAACACAAATCAGTAAGAAAAAACATGGTTCTATCTCAAGGACGAGAGAAAGACAAAACCAACCCTCAATAGCCAAACAAAGAGTCAAAAAAATTTGAACAAATGGAAATCAAAATTGATCCTACACCCTCAACACATAAACAAGATGGCATAACTTAACTAAAATTAATCTTACAATGGAAAGGAAATATGAATACTTAATACACAAAAGGACATAAAAATCCAGTAAAATTCAAAAAACACATATACACACACACACACACACACACACACACACACACATATATGTATACATATATTTATAGTACACAATGGAATTGCTATGGGGTTATAAGCAAATTTTAACTGCTGCTAACACATTTGTTCTGATGTTGTTTGTCTTCAAGAAACCTTTTTACTGACTCATAAGGGGCTAAGCCATAAAACAAACCCCCCCCCCCCCCCCCCGACACACACATACATTGTATCCAGTTTTTAAAAGAAAGAGACAGTTTGTTGTCTGTTGCTTTAAGTTTCAGTGTACCAGACTGTGTTTTCAAGAAGAAAAGTTGAAGTCTGGATCTTAGAAATTGAGTGAAATGAAAAAGTGAAAACAGTTGTTTTCAGCTTATAGATTTGTTGCTAACATTAAATGTAGTTCTTTGAGCTGGATTACTTCATTAACACATGCAGGAGAGATGTGCAGGCCCGTGTTAATTTGCTAAGTCTCTTTCTCATGGAAATATAATAACACTGATACTTTGTTGCAACAGCAAATAGTCATAGGCCTGCTACCAGGATGTCAGTTGGAGAGAAGATTTTGAATTTCATTCAAGTTTATTACATTCACTTACATGCAAATACTATTGAGAAAAGTATGACTCCGTCTCTTCTCCCTCCATCTATGGGTTAAATAGTAGGCTTTGTATCTGAAAAAAATCATTATTTCCTAAAAAAAATTGTTAATGTAATATTAATTTGCAAAAAAAACAAAGAATTTTTTTTTTTATCTAAAAAATATTTCAGCTCTAAATAATCAACAAAGAGTTGATAAGCCATAAAAAACAAATCAATCAACCAACCAGGGTGTCAGTTCCCATGATGACTCTTACTGTTGGTGGAATTTGCTTGGCTCTAATTTTGATAAAAATTCAGCTAAATATATAATTAATGTCAAAGCCTTTCACTTTTGGAGCTTCTGATTAAGGATTTTTTTTTTTATCAGCTTGTTCATGCCTCCTTTAAGCAATTAACTTCACTGCATAACACAAAGTTTTCTGTTAACACTAAAACAAAAAAAAAAAGTTCTTTCATCTTGCTCTTCCTGATGGACTTTTTTTCTGAATTAAAATTTAGGAAGGAAAGATCTTATCCCTAAACATTTAACTCTTCTATCTCTGACTACACAGCTGAGATGCAACCTAGGAATAGCAAAACTGCTTCCCATAATATGAAGTCCACGCATAATCTATGTTACGAAAATGCTAATAAAATTTTTCTCTTTTTCTCTTTCTACTTTTTTACAGCTGAATTTAAGAACATTTTATACAGCAATTATATAAGTCTTTTGAGCAGCAGTGGGAACAATCTTTCCTTTGAGTTTTCTTTTTTTCAAATACCATGTTTCTTCAATCATGACTCTCCACAGATTCCTTTCTTTTATTATCCCTGATTTGCCCTGACTTCTTTGTAAATATAATGGAGTGGCTTCCCATTGCATTCTCTATGATTTTGAATTCAGTGCAGTTCTTCTAGACTGACTGCCACCTATAGCTAGTTTACTCTACTAAGATGGATTCATGCCTATCTCAAAGGCTCTAGTGTGAAATGAACATAACAAACTAGGCCAGAAAATTTAACTTATCTTTCTGATCCCACTTTCCATGTTGATAAATGTTTCATTATTTCCACATTTTCTTCAAGAGATTATATAAGATAAAAATCAAAATCTATAAGACATATCTTTTGGTTAGTGATCTTGTCTAAATAATAAAACTACGTATTCAACTAACTCTGCTTTTTTTTTTTTAACTTACTTGGTTTAAACAAAATTTAAATGCAGTGTTCATGTCCTAAGCATGTTAATTTATACATCTTAATTTTTTTAATTCTTTCTAATTACTGCTTTGTTCCATTTATACCTACTTGTTTCATGGCAAAAAATATATCTTGATGTTATGAAGTACTTAGTCACGGGTGTTTAACAAGTACTATTTACTTTTCTGTTAGTTCCTCTTCAAATAATAATCTTATCTGTACATATCTAATTTGACTTACCTGTATTGTTCAGTGTAATAATTATCTATTGTTAAGCTCTAAATTTAATGCCTAATATAAACAGAAATTATTCATTTTACAGTGTAACCCGGATATAAGAGAGTTGTCGGGACCGGAGAAGAAGTCTCTTATATCCGGGTTTGGTCTAATTTATATACATTAACACAGGCTCTGATTTGGGACCAGAGAAAATCTATCTTATATCCGGGTTTCTCTTATATCCGGGTTACACTGTACTTAAAACTAATAGATATCAACCTTTATAGTTCTTATATCTGAGTTTTATTTCTTTGAATTAACTATGATTAATTTTACATGTGAAAGAAAAGTTAGTCAAAATTAAACAGTCTTTATCTAATTGATTATTTTTATTTTAAAAAGGAAGATCATAAATCTTCCTTTTTAAAATAAAAATAATCAATTTATTAAGAAATTGGGAATTTATTTTTTGTTGTCTTCTCCAGCAATTGACTACATTGGTTACTTAGTGGATCAGAAATCCAAACAGGAAGTTGCTTTGGACAATCTCAGGAAAGAAGTGATGGCTCTGAAAATTATGAAAGCGTATGTACATTGTTTTCATTTTCGGTATGTTTTTGATGAATAAAGAATTAATAGAGCTTACAATTGCTTAGATTAGTGTTCTTTAAAATATGTTTCAGTTTTTGAAAACTATCAGTTTAAATACTTTCATTAACTGTTAACAAATTACTACTCAGTTGATATTTTTTAAGTGGAAAAACATTTTCTAGATATTTATGTTAATGATTTTGCAAGAGCTATACTTCTACTGACAAGGACTGCTTTATGCTTGTTTAAAGTTTGTATTTTCATTTAGCATTGTCAGAATAAAATCTCAGATTTTTCAGCCAACATTTTCCTGCTAAACATAATCAGAAACTACAAAAACATTTGTTGGTAAGAGCTTGTGCTGATAATATCTGGTTAATGAAAAACAATATTTCATCTCCCTTATATTCAGACAGTCCAGTTGGACTTTTAATATTCACACGACATTTGTTCATAAATTATTGTGTAATAGCTGTAATCAGGGTTTATTAAAGACTTCATGTTCTTACTTTTAGATTAATTGGTTTGCATTTAATCTGTGTGGATTAATTTTTGATTAGCAATAGCATCAGAATTGCAAATAGTTAATTTTATAGCACTAGATTTTTAAATGTCCATATTTCTCTGAGTACATTATTTTCATCATATTCTTCCCATATCAAAATTGTTCAATTTACAACAAATTTGTAGGATCATGTTGTCATACTAATGGATGAAGTGCACACACACGGAAACCTGAAAGATGAACAGATTTTAACCAACCTGTGGTTCTAAATATACTAACAGTGATCATTAACCAGGTGCCTACAATGTACAGCCTGTTATTTTCCACTTAAAAAAAAAAAACAAAAAAAACATGGAACCAGTTAACAATTTGATGAATGAGATTTTTTTGTGTTTTTAGAAGTGACCTGGGGCCAAGTAATGTGTTGCAATATTTTATGGTTTGTATTATCTTACATAAAAGTAAATTGCCTTTTATAAATATATAAACTGATATTTTTTTAATTTTTTTTTTCAGAAATTATGAACATATTGTAAAGACACATCAGAACACTCCACAAGCAGGGCAGAATCAAGTTTCAGATGAAGTGAAATTTCAAGTGGTAAGATCATTGTTTATTTTTTCGTAACTGACCCAATTTTGCTGCATCACACATCCTCAAAAGATGAAAAGTCATTATTATTTTATAACTTTATATTCAGACTAAGAAACTCATTTTATTTGTTTTACTCAGAATTTTTTGCCATTGTATTCTTTGGCTTTTTCAGGTGTCTTTTGTACTTGTTAACCGTTTGGAATTTTGAACCAAAATTCACAGGTGAAGATTGTTCTCGGTGGCATTCAATGGAAGAAACAAATAAGTAGCACAAAAGGCAAAACAGACTGGAGAATATTAACGAATATCTTTTATTCCTTAAGTATAGAAAATAGAATGAGAACAATCTACCCTCATGGACCAAATGAAGGGTTTATTTCAAAATTACAACAGACACCTGGAAAAGGCTGTAGGATAAAAAGGCAATTGTCAATATAACAACCAAGATGAGTTTCCTACTCTAAATGTAAATGCATATAATCAAGATAATTTTTCATCTCTCAAATTCTTTTCCTAAATTAGGAAAAGTTATCTATACCTTTAAACTTGATTAAAATCATTTCTACTTTCAAAGATTACAAAATTATAGTGATTTACTAAGCATAGCATAAATGTGGCATACGGCTGAATGGAGCACTCAGTGAGAATCAAACTACTTGATTGTAATTGAGTTAGCAAGACAAGCTTACTAACCATTGCACCATGTTGAAGTTCCCAAAAAATGATTTTCTAAGCACAGCTTAGATGTGGTATAAGGCCTAAAGTGTGGAACACCATGTGAAGATCAAACTCGCTATTCAGTAGTGATTGATCTAGTGAGACAAGCTTGCCAACTATTACATGTTGAAGTGCTCTATGGTTTTCTAAGTAGTTTAGATGTAACACAAGGCCACAAGTGGGAAGCACCCAGTGAGAGCAATGTTTATTTACAAGATTATAAAAATATGTGAACCAAGTACAATGCAATATTTATTATTTATCATTTTAAAAAGAAAGAAATTTGTAAAAAAAATTTTTCTTCAAGATTTTTTTTTTCATAAATATTACAAAATTATTAAAATATGTAAACTAACTACAATGCAATATTTGGTATCTACCAATTTATAAATAACTATGAAACAAGTTTTTATTCAATCTAATATATAAACAGTGTTTAATGTCTTTCTTATCAATTCTGAAGAATAAGGAAAATGTATAAATTCACTTTAATGTTTAAAATTGAAATCATTGCTTTCTAAAACAACATTGCCAAAAGAGTCAAAAATGTTTGCACAGTAATAGCAGTGTCAAGGAAATAACCGTCCTTTTGACACATCATTTTTTGCACGCACAAAAGTTAAACATTGCCAAACCTTTTAAGCAATTGACTTCATTAGAAAAATTAAAAACTGGATACAATACTCAGACCTTAAATAAAAATCTTTTAATTTAAAATATATTACTTTATTTTTAAGATTAGCAAAATGACACACAGATGAAATCCAACAGTTAAACTAATCTGCTTTCAGTTTTATAGTCTACATTGCACATACTCTAACACGTCATTACCAAATTTTTGAAATCCATTCTGCATTTCTATACCAAGTTATTTACATTATCTGATTAGATTGAATTTGGATATCTGTGCATTTCTGTCACATACAATAAAATAATTTTTATTGGACATGGGATCAATAATTACTGACCACCACAATTGATGCTTACTTTTCAGTTCAAGCAAGTGATGGATTCCTTATTTACTTCTTTTGTGTCTACTGTGTCTGTGGCCAATTTTGCTGAATTATCAGGATGTGTTTTCAGTTGGTTGGAAGAATATTGCAAACCAAAAGTAAGACTATATTTTTCTCTTATTGTGTTTAATATTTAGTTTGTTTCCTCAAGTTAAATTGCATCAGTATTTGTATTTTCATTCCTTTACGTTTTTATGTACCTGTCCTGGGAAAACCTTACTTCCTACCTACATTTAACATAACAATTGAACTAAAAATAAGATATGCTTATTTAACAAATGGAAAGTGTTAAGTTGTTTTAAATGGTGTTGTGTCGGATAAAAAAAAAACTTTAAATGCTAAGTATAATGAATAAATTAATTTCTATTTATATATCTGTCTTAATCTTTATCCAAAATTTTATGTAAAAGATTTTGTTATTTTTAAGTGTTTTAGTAGAAGACAAAAAAAACCTCTGAAATACCATTGTGTTTAATCAACTGCTGAAAAGTTTTTGGCTTGGCTAAGAAGCTCTTCAAAAAAGATTCTGATGTTTGGTAATTTTTGTTAGACTTTGGAAAGTGTGTCAAGCCAAGAACTCTTCAGCAGCCCCATTGTATAAAGTAAACTTTCTTTTAATTCAAAAAAGTAAACCAGATGACTCCAAACCATAAAAGCCAAATTTTCAATGATGTTTTGTATCAAGAGAAATTTAACTGATTTCAAATAGAAACAAAAAAGTCTTTTTTTTTTTCCTCTCAGAGTTGTCACTGACAAAATTTAGTGTACCCATATATAATAAACATCATTTTTATTAATTGGCACTATTATACATATATCTTACATTTACTTCATTTGTTAAAATTAAAATATACTGAAATTTTAGATTTATATTATTTACTAAACTTAGTTTAGTGTTGACACCTAGTGAGGATTGAACTTACTACTCACCAAGCATGCCTTGAGGGCAGATCATTACTAACTACTAAACTATAACAAGATGGCCTTTGTTTTATGAGTTTATGGTTGAACTCTTACTGATACTGTATTTAATCTGCTGAACCTTGATCACTTGCTAATATACTATCTTTGGATGTTTTGGCAAATTTCCCTATTTCAGAACTGCTTGTGTAGTAACAAATCGGCAGTAAAGGGATGTAAATGGACGACAGTACAAAGTTGTTGATATGAACAGCAACTTTAAATTTCTTTTGATGATTAGGTGCTGGAGCAGTAAACTGGTACAGCAGGTTCAACAAGTTAAAATATCATGAATGCACCTGTTTATTTTTATACTACAGGAAACTAACAGATAAACACACTTTATCAAGTTGATTTTATTTATTAATCTCTATAGAAACCTGAACATATAAATGTAGTCATTTGAAGTAAAATAAAGTCTAATATTTGTTTATGCAAAAAATATTTAAAATATGTTTCGAAAAAATATCTGATAAAGCATTTTATCCATTTATTCAAATCCTTAATATACCCTTACCCACCCCACTCCTTGTTGAAATGAACATCGCCACACATTTAAAACCACTGTCCTGACACTGAAATAGAATTAAAATAATTACGTATGTATGCTCGCCCAAGCACATGGATGTGTATCTGCCTGGCCTCAGATTGTTTATATGGTGTGAACTAAAATGCGTGCACCTGTATGTGTGTGAATCTATGTGTGTGAGTGTGTCATCCCAAACACACATGGAAGGAAATTCCCCCTCCCACCACCAAACATAGTCAAGCAAGCATAAATAAATCAAATTTAAAAAAATAAACCAGTTTGTCTGATTACAAAAGCATGAAACCTAGCTTATAGGGTCACAAGCTCATATCCATACAACTGAATATGTTAGCTCTATCACTGATATTGAGTGCTTTCCACTAAGTACTGCACATATAAAATAAATCTATATTGTTATACACCGTACCTATGAACACTAATGGATATGTCCCAATCCTCATAAATACGTTGGACATTATTGTAAGTGGGGGTAATATGCTAAGTAGTTCACCACTACCAGTGGTTTACCTACTTTCATGCCGCTGGCGAGTATTTTGTTTATGTTATAAAGATTACCATTTCATTTCCAACCTCCACTTTGGTTATTCCTCATCCAGTAAACTTTTCTTGGTTAGAACATGCATGCACACACACACACACACACGCACACGTGGCCTGACAATTGCGTCTAGCATGAAACAGCCTGTTGACTTCAATGCTCACTTTTATATTTATATTTACATACGCTCTATCTCTGATATTGAGCACTTTATCCCATAAATATAGCACACCTTAAAACTATATTTGTTTATATATATATATATATATATATATATATATAAACCATAAAAGATTTTTAAAAAGATTAAGTAAAATAGTTAATACATTGCTTTAAAAAAAATCATAAATTTTGTTTAGCAACATGTTAAAATTACATAACGTAATGTCCATGATAGGTTCCTTTTCATAAACTAAAGTGATTTTAGGCTGTTTTCAAATTTAAATTTGAATTTTTTTTTTTCAGTGATATTTTTCTGTCTGTATATGGCTTTTCTCAAAAGAATTTCTAGTTGCTTTTGAAGTTCCTCAAGGGCCAAAATGTTGCAAAAATATTTTCCTCTTGTCATTTCTTTTTTATATATATATATATATATATATATATATATATATTTTTTTTTATTTTTGAATTGGACATAGTCCAACAATTTATTTAAAGACATTTATATAATATGTTTAACGTTCTCTTTATAGATACAAGTATTTAAGCAAATGCTCTGTTTTATAATAAACAGTATTAAATAACATTTTTGGCCTGAATGTCCGAGAAATTTTCATAGAAAATTTTTGTTCTCCGACAGGAATCGAACCTGTATCCTATACGGAACCATCATTTCGTGTGATGTGCCTTAACCGTTCGGCCACGAAGAAGCGTCTGGTTAGCAAGGTCGATTTTACTATCTTTAAACTTAAATCTTCCATGAATCTCTTCTATTCATATCTGCTCTAGCGTATCAAATGTAAACAAATGACGTCATATATTTTTGAATTGGACATAGCAAATGCTCTGTTTTATATAATAAACAGTATTAAATAACATTTACCGGCCTGAATGTCTGAGAAATTTTCATAGAAAGTTATTTAATACTGTTTATTATAAAACAGAGCATTTGCTTAAATACTTGTATCTATAAAAAGAACGTTAAACATGTTATATAAATGTCTTTAAATAAATTGTCGGACTATGTCCAATTCAAAAATATATGACGTCATTTGTTTACATTTGATACGCTAGAGCAGATATGAATAGAAGAGATTCATGGAAGATTTAAGTTTAAAGATAGTAAAATCGACCTTGCTAACCAGACGCCTCTTCGTGGCCGAACGGTTAAGGCACATCACGCGAAATGATGGTTCCGTATAGGATACAGGTTCGATTCCTGTCAGAGAAAAAAATTTTCTATGAAAATTTCTCGGACATTCAGGCCGGTAAATGTTATTTAATACTGTTTATTATAAAACAGAGCATTTGCTTAAATACTTGTATCTATAAAAAGAACGTTAAACATATTATATATATACACAGGGTTATTCAAAAAGAATGAACTGATTTCATTACACAATATTTTAATAAGGAAAAGCAATAGAAAACTCCAGCCAAGTCACAAGTATTCTACTCACAATCAACTTTTATTTCCTGTCTTACAAGTGTTCAATGTGGCCATCACCTGCAGCACTGGCAGCATAAATGCAATAAGACAATTCCTCCCAGATGCTTATCAGCATATCATGATCCACTGAGTTGATCGTTGTTGTTATTTGATGTTTAAGGTTATCGAGATTAGTGGGTAACGGTGGAACATAAAGGCATTCTTTTACATATCCCCACAAGAAAAAAATCACACTTGGCAAGGTCTAGGGATCTCGCAGGTCAAGCACAAAGAGCAAGGTGTTGGTAAGTGCCTGAATGAGGTATAGTCTGTAAGGTTTCAAATGTAGACGTCTTCTTAGCACACGCCAGATAGTGGATTGAGAGATTGCAAGTTTACAGCTAGCTTGATTTGTGGACTTCCATGGACTCCCCTCAAACACAGCATGGATTCTCGCCACCTGTTCCTCCGAAACTTGTGCACAGCCACGCGCTCTCTTGAAACTGTTTGAACCACTGTCGAATGTTCTTAGAGAGGGCAGATTAATGTCAATTTGCCTTTGAAAACGCACTGCACTGTGACAACTATATTTGTTTTTGCAAACTCAAGAACGCAGAACGCCTTTAGCTGAGGACTCTCCATTCTGAGGGTAAACAAACAACTGAACATTGCCAGAGATACAACGTTACTACAGCGCCCCTATGGCAGCCATTCAAAACTTAGAAAACTTCACTTTCAAATAGTCACAGACTCATTCCAATACAATACTTGAGAACTGAAGCAATGCGTCATGAAATCTGTTCACTCTTTTTGAATAACCCTCTGTCTGTGTGTGTATAATAATAGCTGGCCACCCACATTCAAAATACTTGCCTACTAGTGTGACTAGCCAATCCCTATTGCAGATGCTCACTCAGGCAGAGCCCACCTGTGGTTTATACTGCAACTATGCTGAGCAGGCCTTAGTTACAGTTTCTGGGAGAGAGTGTGTTATCTAGCGTGATCAACAATCTGAACAAGGCCAGCACACTCAAACTCTCGGTCACAATGACTTGTGACTTTTTGCTAGCACAGCTATTGACAGCCCCACTATGTTCTGTCTACCCAATTTCACTCACAAGGCTTGAGTCAACTCGTGGTATGGTTTTCAGGTACTTTCCAAAGGTGTCGCATGCTTGGGATCATCCCCCTCCAGACAGATGACATCAGGAAGTCTCCTTCCTGACAAATCAACCGTAGTGAGATTCAAACCCGGGTCCCATAGTCAGAAAGCAAACCTTCTAGATACGATTAAGCAAATATTGACTTGCTTGATCATTTAGTAGCATATTTCCTACAAAGATCTGTATTTAAGCTCAAGATTTTGAATACTGATTTTCAAGACAAGCAAGCCCAACTCACTTGAAAGATTTTGGTCCAGGGCTGAACTGAATAAATACATATATTACTATAAGCAACACCTCACTTTGGTTTCTAGAAAATGTGCTTCCTGCATGTAACAAGACTAGATTTTTTTAAGGAATACCAAATTTACTTTTAAGAAATGAATGTTAGGAAGCAGAATATTTTATTTGCTTCAAGAGAAATGTTTATATATTATGTACATTCTGTATATTCATCTGCTGAAAAGAATGTTGTATATTTTTTTCTTTGTCTAATTCTTCATAATTTTTTTTTTTTTTTTTTTTTTTTTTTTTTTCAGAATTTAAAAGAACTTGTAGTTGGGGTTCTTCAACAGATCAGCAACCAACCAAACTTGAACCAGTAGGCACAACGTTGTCAGATGAAGAAAGAAAAGTGAGAAAGACAATGAATGAATGTATGAATGAGCCGAACTTTTTTTTTTTTAAGATTATCTCTATTATATTGTCTATTTAAAGCAACAAGAATGAAAACATTCTGTTGTAATTTGACTAAGCAGTCTTTGGTGCTTGATCTATGACTGTTACAGACCTTTTTTTTTTTCCTACCAAAATCTTGTGTGCATATGTGAGAACATCAGCAATGTAAAAATTATAAAAATTCCCAGTATTTTTAAAACACAGTATAATTTAGTTCCTTTGGAAAAACTCTCTTCATTCTCTTTATTATAAATGATCCAATTAGAAATAACTTTTTCTCTATTTCTCACATATAAATAGAGCTTATATATCTTATTACAGATAATGTGTAACTGCAAATCCACTAAATATTATTTAATACACATACATTTATAAGCTATTCGCTATTTATTATATAGTGAATTTACTGTATCTACTAAAATGAAAAATGTCCAAGCTGATTAACTGAACAAGCATTCATACCTGGACACTAAGAATATTGTTGTTCAAAATATTCATTGCATTTTAATTACTTTCCTAAGAATGGATACAAAAATGCAACTATCTTAGGATTTAGAAAGATATGAATTCATGAAAATTAAGTTCTCAAAAGAATGAATTTAAAAAATAAGTAGTAAGCTAATTTACAAGAATTTAAACAAAATTTGCTACCAGTCCAATTTGATTTGCATTTTAACTTTTTATTTTAAAAAACAGTCTTAAGTAATTATCAATATGAGGTTGTGAATAAAAAATGTGTATAATTGCAGCATACATCATTTACAAAGATTTTTAGATAATTTTAAAGCAATATATCCTACTTTGTACACATAAGCTAAATAGACATTTCATTACAGATTTAAACACTATTTATAAGATTTACAAGACTCTTGCAATAAAAAAAAAATAAAAACTTTCAGAAAATATTTTAATATCAAATACTTTCATTCCCTTTCTCCATTTATTTTAGATAATTTTCAAATATTTTTATTTTGATTTTTTTTTCCTAAATATTAAAAAGGGGATAAGTTTGTAATTATAGAATATATTATGGTGTTTTAAAATTCAGATACTGGAAAAAATGTATAGTTTTTCTATATATCTCTTTCCAGTATATTCTGATAAAATAAAAAAAATATTGTCAAAGCTAAAGTTTATTTATAGCTTTTTGTTTTAATATACATAATTCAATTTCTCTGTGAAGAATAAATAAAGTGGAAAATAATTTTTGTAAATATATTTTTTTTAGATCAGGCCTAGGTATTTTTCATTATTTTCTAATATTACAAAATATACAAAAAGTTATGTTAACATTAAAAAAATGTAGCAAATTTTCTACCAGAAAATAATTTTCACATTAACTCTAAGGATTCAGTATGAACTTGCATAATTTAAATCTTTGTATGGATGTGAAATCTAGAAAAATGAAAAATATTGTCAATTGTGGTGATGTCACATAAATTGACTTTTTGCAGAAATTTTTCTTATTGTAACTTTGCTCCTAAATAATGCTGCAGATTATTTTTTGTAAAATATTGTATAATTTGTCCTCTTTAAAATAGCCACCACCCCCATCTCAGCATTTTTTTTTTGTTTTCTTAATATAGATAAGTTTTTAATACAGTCTGAAGTTGATTGTAATTGGGGTTGATGTTTGTTTTTCCTATGTCCATGCCTATTAAAAATCCTGAAGAGAAATTGACATGACTCTACTAAATTATGTATATTTCTATTTGAAGCCTTCTCTATATTTATAATGAATAATATCTGTTAAAATATTTTTTTGACCACAATTAAGTATCCATTATAGGTACTAAAAAGTCATGATAATGTTTAACTATATGCAAGTGTTAACACAAAACTAAAAAAGAAAATTGCCAAAGAGATGCAATTTGTAACTATCATTCATTTAAAAATCTTATGGTTGAATGGTGAGCTTTGATATTGAAATGCAATTTCTTATTTTGGTAATTTTTGTTTTTATTCTTCTCTCCAAAAATGGCAAATGACATGATTGAAAACTACATAAATAACTGAAAATAATAAAACACTGACTATGAATGTGAAACAATCATGTATTGATTTTTGAAATTTGAACAAATTAGACAGCCATTTACAGTGAGTGACCTGAAAGTTTCAATTTTCATATACACTCAATAACTGGATATATATTTTTTAAAAATTGCTTATACCAACACACAAGACTGTTTTTATTGTAATCATTATTTTTTTTTTTCCTTTTAAAACGAATAATCAATGAAGAAAATAGGTTTTAAGTTTGTGATAATTTTATGCAGACTGGAAGGAAATTTTTCTATAAATCAATTTTATATGTTTTGTGTGTGTGTGTGTTTCTCTCTCTCTCTCTCTAATTTTGTGTGTTTGTGTTTGAGAGAGAAAATAAAATTGCAACATCTTGAATATGCTTCAATTTACTCAGGATTAAACACAGATAATGTAGCAGAATTACAATAAATGATTGCATATACAGATCAATATGTGTACAAGAAGTGGGTGTATCAACAGTCCTTAGATCGTATTAATACATTGTATATCCTCCTTGGGGATTAACACAAGCTTGTATTCTCACATGCATACACATGGAAAATACTGTCTACATTACTTGTACTTGCTGATGCAATGCAACAAGAGTTATTTAGACTAACTGAAAACATTGGGCATTGTCCTATACATGTTCAATGGAAGATGGATCTGCTGATCATGTCAGCCAGGGAACTTGGAGAATATTTTTCAGAGTTGAGTGGGCAGGCATTATTCTGTCGGGACAGTAGTAGAATGGGTTACTCATTATTCCCTCTACAAATGCCAAAGTGGACAGGAGCTGATACTATTACCACTCCATATCATGATGCCCAGAATTGGACCTATTATTTGTGGAAGATGTTGTTCTTCAGGTTTAGGTCAAATGAAAATTATCATTGAATACAACATAGCACCATTGGGGATGTGCAGTTATTTTGTTGAAGATGTGCTTATATTTTCACCAAAAGTAAATTGCTTTTCAATGTATTGATTTTGGTAAGTATCTGTACCATATTGTGATCCAGAACCTGATCTGAGTGTGTAGGAATATTCATTTGACCACTGTTACCAACATTGAAACTTTGCATTCAACATGCAGAGTAATTCCCCAAAATGTTAATCTAGTCTCTCTCAAAGGCCCACAATTCAATTTTTATCAAATGGTTCCAACAGGATTAGGTGTGCAACTCTGGCATTACACCTGCCATTGGATTGGACTCTTTAACAAGACAAAATCTTATTACATGTGGCACCATCTAAAGCCGAGATATAAGCTGGTATTAGTGTTACTATGTCATAAGAAAAAAGGATTATCAGAACATCTACTGTACCCAGGATGTACATGTTAGCATTGTCATTCAGGTTGTTGCAATTTTATATTTCATCAATGTCTGTGTATATAATATATAGTGTATATGCATACAAGCCTTAAACTGGTATGTATATTTTGTCTTTCATCACAAAAAATTATTTTGAAAACAATTTCTCCACTTCTAACATTTCATATTTTACCTCATTGAAAATAAGACTATTCATGTGTTGTGCATATGTGTTGTTTTTTTTTTTTTTTTTTTTAAACAAAAAGAAAAAATTTAAAATTTTATAATAAAGTTAAATATAATCAGGATCTTCCCTCCAAAAGTGTGTTGTCATTTATATAAGTGATATAAAGAAAAGAAATTCTGCAGGATTAACACCCTCTCTAAAGTGGTTATCATTTGCACTTCAACAGTTAAAATAAGTCTTGTGAATATGTAGCTTAGATGTAGCACAAGGCCAAAAGTATGGAGCATCCAGTGAGGATTGAACTCACTACTCGGTCATAATTGATCACAATGCATCAGAGTGCTCTAAGTCTGGTGAATATTACCAGGTTCAATTTACCTAAATTAAGCTTTGAAATGTCTTCTACACACTGGTAGAAATGATACTGAAGATAAGGCAAACTTTTAGCAATCACTTAAACCTACAGGTGGAAACTAATTAAATAAAAATATTTACCATATCAATTTTTACTATGAACTTTTTTTTTTCTCTATCTACAAACAAATCAAACACCAATGTTTTAATACTTTTCTCATATCTGAAAGAACTTACAAAAGAAGCCTTAGGGAATGGTATTGTTAAATTTTTCATTTTAGGTAAATAATGATAATATAGAGATAGATCAGCTGTGACTGAAATGTAATTGGGTTGCCATTAATTATTCAGTTCAACTTGTATACAAGTAATTTAAGAAAAAAAGTTGTTAGAAACAACTGCTTCAGTAAAAAAATGTTTTATTTACAATAAAATTCAATCTGGGTTATAAATACTTCTGGAATTACACTGCAAATATTTCAGGTAGCACCAAAGACACAACCAATTCTCAAAGAATGGGGGAAATGTTTTTCACATTTTAGTTACTTTTTCTTTAATTTAGAGGAGGAGACAGATGATGTGGGAGAAGTTTCTTTTTTTGCTGTTTTGTGTCCATATTTACAGTTTACATCTCCATGTATGCACATTGGATAATAGATGGGGCTTAACCATAAATACAGCAACAGGACCATATGACAGATGTGCAAAAGTCCACTACTCCAATAGGTTGATGGGTAAGTGTTCCAACATAGTTCCGTCATACCAAGAATTAATAACCTGAAATAAACAAATAAGTTTGTCATAGGGAATAATTTATGTAAATTTCCATTCTGTTGTATTTAAAATTAGTAATATTCAATTAAAATATGATTTTCTGGTCCAGTAATATTTCTCATTAACGTAACTATATTAATAAATTATAATCTGGGATCTGGAAATAACGTTAACTTAGGCAAGACATTTCCATTTTGTTTTTCTAACAATTTCCTGATAAAACGTCATTTTACTACACGGCAGTAGAGTGGACAGAAAAGATCAGTACCAATTTCAAAGATCTCACTATCATTAGATTGAAATATTTAAACTATCAGCTATATACAGCAGTTTTCTCAGAATGTATTAATCTCTGAATGGTGCTACAAAGAACAAAAGCTACATCACTTGAAGACTTCCAACAACAACTAAAAATAATATCAATATGTTAACTTTCTACACTATCAAAAAAGTTGATTAATTCATTTTCTATAGATTACCAACCTTCTGCAGGTTATTTAAAGCCAGAAAATATTTTTAGATTGTAAGAATTTGGGAGATAAGGGTTCAATGATACAAGTCTTACTAATTAACCCATAGCAATAGATTCATACCTTTCCAAGGATATTTGCAAATAAGTGAATATAACAAACCCAACAGGAAATGGAATTTGGCTCTCCAATTAAAAATTCTGAGTTATCCATTACAGCACCTGCTATTCCTAAGAAGTCACCCATCTAGGTACTGACCAGGTTCAATGTTGCTTAACTTTGGTGATTGTCAACGTGACATGGTCATAAGTAAAAGGTTATGAAGGAAACTCACATCAATCCTAAAAAGAGAGATGACTGTAAATTTGAGAAGTGTATTTTCCTGAAAAATTGTTTTAAGATAGTATTACTGTCAGCTGAAACTTATAAAACCTGACTTCTGTCATATACTAATTATTTCCTTATATGCTCCTGTCACTGTTTCAGTAACAAAAGCAAATATGAACACATAACAAACTTAACTGTTGATGAATAAGAATTACATGACTAAAATCACAACTGAAAAGTAGAAAAAAGAACAAAACTTTTTGCATCATTGGACATTTTGCTTAAAAAGAAATTAGAAATTAAAATAAAATTTATCATAAAGCAATATAGGCAATGAATTACAAAATTATGTTAAAAAAGTATTGAAAAATTAGTTGAACTGATATTTTTAGATCTGTTGTTTTCATCCCATTGTTTTGGGGCAATACATTATCTGTGCTTCCTCAAGTCTGTTATATCTAATTATCAACCACAAGTTTCAAATATAACTTTATTTTATTAAATAGAAGGGATTTGCTTTGCCTGTCATATCTACAGTGTATTTCTATTTTTAAGCTACATCAATGTAGATGAGAATCATAACCTCACTCAATTTCTAATTATACCTAACATGTTCTGTATCAAAGGAAGTAAATGTTTACCCATTAAGTATCTAGTCATTTATATAACATCCTTATTTTTTTGTTAATATATAATTTTAAAAAAAAAACACACTGCCAACAGTAATTATCTACTTTGCTACAATGATATTTAATCACTAGTTTTCTCTTAGACAACAGGCATCAATAAAATAAAAAAAATGTTGGTACTGACGGGAGTTAAGAGTAAAATAGATGTAATAACTGAATAAGATAATGGGTTGCTTGCTATCCAATATTTTATTATTTCTGTACATTATGGGTGAATGGTGAGCATTTGCTTTCAAACCATGAGATCTGGTATCTGTCTATATTTATGATGTATATTACTTACATTATTCGGACTATTGTCCTCATCTTTGTCGCCATATTTATTACAACATTTCAGCCGTTGTATGCTCCGGCCTTCTTCAGGTGGTTGGAATGTCAAACTGAACCCTTTATTTCGCTCACTTGGGGTAGACTGTTTTAGTTCCACGTGCCTAGGATATATGGCACAGTGGATAAAGGCGTTAGTTAGATCCAGTGACAGGACCCAAAGAGTGTGAGAACTTTTAACAGAAGATAACTGACATCCATTAAACATGGAACTAGAACAGTCTACCCCAGTGAGCAAAATAAAGGGTTCAGTTTGACATTCCAACCACCTGAAGAAGGCCGGAGCATACAACGGACGAAACGTAATAAATATGGCGACAAAGATGAGGACAATAGTCTGAATAATGTACATGTAATCTGGATTTGAATCTCATCCTGGTCAATTTATCAGGAAGGTGACTTCTTGATGTTATCAACTTAGGGAGGCAATCCCAGCATGCAGCACCTTTGGAAAGTGCCTGAAAACCATACCACGGGTCAACCTAGGCCTTGTGAGTGAAATTGAATAGACAGAACTATTTAGGAGTTGTTGATGGTTGTGCTAGCAAAATGTGACTGAGGGTTTGAGCATACTGGCCTTGTTCAGACTGTTGATCATGCCAGATAATTACACTGCCTCCTAGAAACAGTAACTAAGGTCAGCTCAGTATAGTTGCAGTATAATACCACAGATGGGCTCTGTGGGTGATGAACAAACTCAAATATGCTTGAGTAGGCATCTATAACGGATTGACTAGCTGCCCTAGTAGACAGTCATACTTAGATACAAGCATCTGGCCACCACCACCATTTCTGTACATTTAGTAGATTTTAATTAGGTCTATTTGAATCAGAAACAATTTTATTACAGCCCATGTTGCATATTTTCTACGAAAAGGAGTCTGTAGCCAATATGAAAACAAAAACAACCAGAACTGTGATATAGATCATTTTGATCACATATCAACAGAGGGAACTCAATACCAGAAACACTGCATATCTTTCAATATGAACAAAGACAGACAGACACATTGAACTGGATCTTTAAAATCATGCTTTCACATCAGTAACTATTTCTATCAGTGAAGGCTGATCTGAAACAAACACCAATTCCTTTCATCCCATAATTGTATAAACTACAATGAAATAATGAACCAGACATGTAAATCAGTTCTTAAAAAATGTCCTATCAGTTTGATTAAATTATATATCTTCTATAAAAAAAAAATGGAACTCCTAAGGTGATTTTTTTTTTTCTGTCAGCACAAATTTGCTATAAATTATTGGTTTACTGGTGAAAAATGCTTGTAAAATCCTTGATCATGCTACAACTGGTTTACTTATACTATCAAAAAAAAATTATGGCAATATTTAAGCAATTTTTCAATTGAGTAATCTATGCAATTAACTCAATTGTCATATGTAAGAAAGAATTCTGCTTTTTAAATCATTAAAAGTAAAAATAGCCAAAGCAAACAAAAATTAACAACCTATTTTTACTACATACTAATGAGATATGGCAACATGAGGAATGTTTGATTATTGGTGTTAAGTAATGCTTTCTGTTACCATAAAAACGAAATATCTCATGTGTAAATAGGTAAAATGTGGATGTTCACCAATAAATATGAAGTCACTTAATAATGTAATATATAATGTTTAAGACAGAATAGATACCATTTCCAATAACATCATCCTGAATTACCCGACTACTTAAAAAAATAAAATGCAAAATATTTTTGGTTAGAACCTTTTAAATGTAATTATAAAATTATGCTTTATTCTTATAATTTGGTAACTATTGTTCAGTTATTTTGGTATTAAAAATAAATTCAACACTTACTAAAATTGTTATATTTTATATGGAGAAAATTTTAAAGTTAGTACTTTGAATTTTTGATACATGAGATCACAGAGAGACAACAATTGTGAAGTAGAAATGAGTACTTACTTGAAAACTGATGGCATGGTTGTAGCAAAGACCAGGTAATGTAGAGTGTGGAAGTACCACACATAAAACTGATAGTGTAGTGAACGACTAAAGCACATACCAATAAAGTTGGAGGTGAAAAGTGGAATAATTATCTGTGGATCATGTTAAGGAAGAATCTTTTCTTTTTTTTTTTTTTAACTAGAAGGAATGATAAAAAATAATGAGTTGAAAAGGTACATTCAACTGAAACTAAACTTTGATATGTTATTACTATTTTCTGGAATTTAGGGAGTCAAATGTTAAAAGAAATTCATTATGAAAATTAGGGTAATTAATCTGCAAGCAACAGGTTGCTTTTTAGGATGAAAAATCAGTTTTCTCAATGCATAAAAAAAAACTATTTTCAAATTAGTTTACAAATATATTACAATTCATAATTTCTTTGGGATGAGTGTACAGTCTATATGATTTTCTTACTTTTTTTTTTATTATTGCTTCATGTGAATGGTTTAAGTAATGCACTGTAGCATTCAACTTCTGCATTGGAACATCTAGATAGATATGACCGCCTACCACTCTGCCCATGCTCCTTCCATGTTTATTGAACAGGAGTAGATGTTCACCACTTGTTTTCTGTTTAGAATGTGGTTTACCGGCTCCTTTCTTCTATGTCCTTAATGATTTAACTCAACTTTTTGATGATCTAATTGACTGGTGAATGCAACTTTTCATTTTTGAGGATACTGAACTCTGGTAGAGCTTAGAGAGGCTGCTCTGCTCAACAATCACATAATACTGGTGTATTTGCAGTGCTATGTTATGCATGGATAGGTATCTCTGCATGCACTTCTAGTGGGCAAACCTGAGGCCACATTATGCTTTAGTATTATCCATGTTCCAGCCAGTTTGTATTGTCATAGATTATGTACAGTAATAATTATTTTGGCCTTTTTCTTCTTAAAAATTAAAATAATCTAGAACTTTATAAGACAAGCAAGAGTTCATTACCAGATGCTTAATAGTCTCTCATTTCAAGATAAAAATCATCAATAATAATAATAATCATATGTGGATATCATTCAAGGGTAAAATTTTAGATTTGGTTTTACATAGATTTGTCCAGAATCCACCATTGGGGTTTGAAAATTACAAATGGCTACAGATAGAATTGCAACATCAGCACAAAAAAATAAAGAGAACAAATGAAAAGATATGAGAAGGTCCCAGATTTTTGCTTTCTTTCTTTGGACTCAACGATAAATTCAAGGTTGGCAACAAACTGAAAAAGAAAAAGCAATTTTGAAAATAAGTACAAAGATTAACAGCAAATACTAAAGCAGTTAGTACACTAATTCTAAGAAGATGACTGGGGAAAAACACTTTGATCCTAGATTAAATGCACAGATACCCTGCTCCTAGGTTGGATTGATTTTTTTTTTTTTATGGCTTATCAACCATTTTCCAGTTATCTAAAGCCAGCAAATATTTCTAGATTGTAAGAATTTTTTGGAGATGATAATGATTTATGGATACAAATCCTACTAATTAACCCATAGCTAGGAAGAGAAGAGGTGGATTTATATCTTTCCAAGGGGTACTTGCACGTAAGCAAATATAACAAACCTAATTGGAATTCAACTCTCTGGTTTCCAAATCTGAGTCATTATCCATTACACAACCCACACCTTCAAGTTTACAGTACCTGGTATTCCCAGCAGTCACCCATCTAGATACTAACCAGGCTTGATGTTGCTTAACTTTGATCATATGAGAATCAGTGTTTCAATGTAATATTGTCATAAGCCTCCTAGATTAGTGCCAATTCATACACAAACAATATCTTTACTTTTTACTGATACTATGTTTATTGGTCAGTAAACATTAACTGTTTTGAGATTAAAATCAAGATATTAAAAAAATGGACTAGTTTGTTAGTTAAAATATTTTCCAGAATATGCATATCATACACACTTTACAACTACAAAGCAATTTAGGTAAAGGGAAATTTATAACAGCTTCAATGAGGCGTCTTTCCTCAAACTTTTAGTGAAAAATGTTCTCCAACTTTAATTTCCTAAATTTATGCAGGGTATCAGAGAGGAAAATAAATTATCATATACCTTTTCCATTCTTACTACATGATCAGCTATGCCAGATTTCAATGTCACTCCCTAGATGATAGTCTTTTGATGTTCCTCTATCCTTAGTTTTAAGGAGATATCTGATCTCATTTGGATTCCTTGATGTATGAAAGGTGGTCATCAATCACTGTGGAATGAAGTCAAGATCATAGATCCTAGAGGATGAGTGAAAAAATCAGTACCACATATCAGGTACAGAAAACCCCATAAACAGACCTAGCATAAAGATGAACACCATCCAGCAGACTGATCAAAAAAGTAACAAAAATTCCACTATATGAGACATTAAGTTTAATGCTCCAAAAAATTAAGTATCCATATACCCTAGAAAAATTAAAGAATTGGTTAAAATATATCTGATTTTCTGGCAGTTAAGAGATCAATCCCTGGGTTAGGCAGTGTGGAAGAGCCTAGTTGAGTATAGGAAATGGACAAGTGATACAAAAGTGAATAGACTGAACCGTAATGATAAGAGGTATCTTTTAAGCAAAATGAGAAGAATATGCTACTGTGAATTGAATAAAGGGTTTGATTCAAAATTCTAAGAAAGTTAGTATGACATATGTCTGAAGAAGGCCAAAATGTACAACTGAAACGTGAGCATCCAAGATGAATATACTAGTCCAAATGGAAAGGTATTTAATAGTGATAATTCCTAATGTAAAAAATTTGGACAGAAATTAAAAGTTCATTGCATGTTCTCTACCCATAACAAGATATTTCATGGGGTGCTTCATAAGATCCTATTGCTGACTTATTGTTTATAGAATTTTTTTCTTTTAATATTCTATGAGAAAAAGATAAGGTTTTGGCATTAGGCCTACAAACTAGGCTTGTAAACTGCAATATGTAGCAGACATTTATTGAGGGGTAGGTGGGGGTTAAGAAATAGTCATTAATCCAATGCCGCCATCAACACAATAGTTACTATTTCCACTGGTAAAAGATAAATAAAAACCAAAATTGAGATATGGAACAAGAGGGGAAACTAACATGGAAATGTGTTTTTTTTTTAATTTAAAACGGAAGGAATCTCCAGTTGACCATCAACTTGTAAAAGAACACAATAGGAATAACTGTATGCCAGATTTTATAAAAAATAATTGAAACAAAAATGCCTCCAAAACGAAACTGCTCTCATTTAACCGCCACAGAGAAACTTTTCTGCCCACCATCATGGCTGATGCTAGACTTAAGGAGAGCAAAACACTGTGCCTTCTTGGCCTCATGTTTTCAACTGACTTGAAGTGGAATGACTACATCAAATCAATAGCTGCATCTACTGCAAGGAAAGTTGCATCATTGTGTTGTGCCAGAAGGTTTTTCTTAGAGTCCATCTTGCACATTTACAAATCTACCATTCATCTGTGCTATATTTGGTCAGGTGCTCCTGCTACTCATCTTGAGGTTCTTGACAAAATCCAAAGGATCTGCAATGTAACTGATCATGACTTGGCATCTCTACTTCAGTCTCTTTCTCACTGACGTAACATGGCTTCGCTCTGTCTTTTCTACAAATATTTTCATGGCTATTGCTCTGATGAGCTTTTTTCCCTGGTGCCTGGACTTCATGAGTGTAACTGTGCTATTAGATTGGCATCTAGTTCCCACCCTTTTAGCATTGAATTAGTTAAATGTAACTGCCATTTCTACTTCAATAGTTTCTTTTCTTGCACTTTCCGCCTGTGGAACTCCCTTCCGCTTCCTTGATAACTACAACCTTCAAAAATTTAAATGCAACGTCAATCATCATCTATCTTCTTGAGCCCTGTTCAGCTTTTATCCTTTCCTCAGTCCTCTCTGTACCCAGTCTTTTCTCTCACCTTCACTCTCAGTAACCTCCTGCATACTGGTGTGATTCCTGCCTTGCTTGGGGTAAAATGATTAAAAAGAAAATGTAAGTAATAGCATTATCATTCATTAGGAATGTAATAAATACAATACATTAAATTCTCAATTTCTCGTTTACAAACATTATCATTTAACTTTTATTTTAATGATTTAATTGAAAAAAAAATTACCTTAATATCATACCATATCCATTAAGGATATAAGTTATTAATCTTATGCAGCCAGACACACACACACACACAAAAAAAAAAGAAAGAGAATTCTTACTGTTTCCAACGGCAAAAAGTAAACAAAACCAAAATGGAGATATGGAACAGCAGTAGCCCAATATGGAAAAAACGGTTTTCAAAGATCTCAATTGGGAGGAATCTCCAGTTGACTGTCCATTTGAAGAGGAACTGGCGCCCAATGTCAAATGATCGCATCAAATATCCAAGAGGGTTAACAAGAAGAAATGGAATAGCTAAAACAACCTGAAACAAATTTATAATTGTTTTATCTAAAGTAAAATACAGTTGTCTATCTTCAATTTACTTATCTTTTCAAACAGTAAGAGAATGTATTTTTTCAAAGAAACTGTAATATTTGTGTTTACACCCAAATATTACAGTTTCTGATTACTAATTATTATTATTAATAATAATAATGTAAAACTAGTATAACAGCTTTTGTAATTCAATCTTAAATGGCAATTACAAAATACTTGTATTTCTTAGCAGTGAAACTATTTAGTCACATTTCTAATAGTAAAAACTTGGTGGACTCAATATTTTTAAATAATTGTAGAATACTGAGTTTATAAACCAATTTTGTCCTTTTCATGAATTGTTAGATTAATAAGAATTAAAAATTTTCAACATTAATGGATATTTTTACTTTTAATAACAAATTTAAATTGCTTACTGAATTGCATGGTGTTAGATTGTAAAATGTATAATAGAGTTAATAGTTAAATAATATTCCACATATATAAAATAGAGATCCCAAAGCATTTTCTGTCACATACAGTTTTGTTTTTCTTTCATTCTAACCTAAGGAAGCCAAAAACAGCAGACGTTCAGGCAGGACACACTGTTAATAAAACTTTGGCTCATCAAATTCACAAAATGCAATGTGTGTGTGTGTATGTATATATATATATATATATATATATACACAGACACACACACACTGGGTGTAAGACCAAAATTGTCCAAATCATGTAACAGCAAAATTGTCCAATTCTTAGATTAAGCTTTGAACTGTTGTATCTTAGAAATGATTAAAGATATCTTACTGAAATTGTCCGGGGTTTTTATAAAACTATTGGGCTCTACTTTGAGCAATAAGAATGTATAATTAATCTCCAAGTTTATCAGAAGAATCATGATGAAATCAATCATAAACGAAAATGATCATTAATTAATCATAGCTAAGGATCGGAAGCTCAGGAAGGATTGAAATAAAGTTCAAATATATATATATATATTATTCCAGGACCATTTCCAACTTGATGATCTTCGCTCTTTGTAACCTTCTGTCCTGAGGTTACAAGAGGCCTCACAGGTTCCACGTATGATTTCATTTTCAAGTCTTTTTTCATTGCTCTTTGGTCTGTCATAACTGAAACTCCTCTCTCACATGCCAAATGTCTTATGAATTGAGTTGGATCATTTTTAATTTATTTCTTTAGCTCTAAGTTGAAATGATGATCCCACTTGCTGTTGTGACCTCCTGGTTCAGTTTTCCTCTACTGTTCTCTCTTTTTTAAACTTGTTTACTGTTCTCTTGATGGTTCTTGAATGGACTTTGAAGATGGAAGCCAGAATATGAATGTTGGTGCCATTACTGAAGGCTTGAATGATCTTTTTCCTCTCACTATTGTCCAGTTGGGAAGACAGTGGGACTGATACAAAACAATTTTAACCCATTTTCTTTCTAGGTGAATAACTCTAAGGGTTTTTCAGTGATTCTTACAACAAATAGTGTCAAGATGGCTAAATGTCTTATCTGAAAACCTGGAAGAAAGAAACTCAATTAGTTTAGTGGTTTTTTAGATATTAAATATTTTGTGGGATGGATAATTATGCTATTACACAATTTGGACAATTTTGCTCTTACACCCAGTGTGTGTGTGTGTGTGTGTTCACACACACATTTTTATTCTACACAAATTCTCATCAGTATTCTACTGTTGACATAGAAATCAATTCATTCATTGAATGTTATTTGATATGCTCAAGATTCAGGAGATATTGAACATAAACACAAAATTCAAGAAAAGGTTTTAATATTTTATAAGTACAATGCAATTATAAAATCACTTAAGCATTGCTTTCATAAAATAACAGCATGGGTAAGCATTAGTCATATTTCTAAATGTTTTGTTATGGTTATCTCATGACTTACAAATTAGTTAACATTAGCTTCTCAAGTCTTTTTTTTATAGCACACATTTAATGTTTAAAGTATCTAAAAATCATTTTCTTCAATGAACTTAAATAAACTGAATACTGCTGTATTGCATGAAGTAACACATTACCACATGGAAATTTTGTCTTCTTAGATCCCATAAGCAAAATAATTGTTCATAATTTCTCTTACAGAAAAATCTAAATGGCAATAAAAAGAGTTGGATGTTAATTATTAGATCTACATAGAAGCTAATTGCTTTTAAATCAGCAGCAGGATGCTTGCCACCCCTGTTGGCAAAAAGTGGTTCAATCCTAGAGCTGAAGTTCTGCCAATTTCTACTTTGTCAGTTTATATATCAGGTGCCTAGTGAAGCCTTGTGATTTTAAAACAAGAAATTGCTGTTGTTATTCCCTTCTTTTGGATTTTGTATCTACTTGGCAGCAGATTATGAGACTTTGAAAATACATTTGGAATTATGGACTCTATACAAACTCACCAGAAAGTAAATGTGCTATTGCTGTCCACTTGAATTTAGCAGAGAACAGCAGAGCCAGATTGGCAACATCTGAGTTAACTATACAGGAGATGACCTCAAATAATGGAATTGAATTGCTGGTCAATAAAGGAGTTTTCAAGAGGAATGTATATTTGTGAGTCTTAATTTCACTCAATTTTGTCTTCTGCTGACCATTACATACAATAAAAATCTTTAAAAAAAAAAGAAAGAGTTCAAAGACAAAGCTTGGAACATCATAGCAAACCATGTATTTGTGGTGATAGTTCTCATTTTGAATGATATTTTGATTTACAAGCAAGAGAGAGTATTGTGCAGAATGACTCCAACCAGCAAATATTAAACAGATTTGCCAGAGTCTATCCTCTAACTCTCCTGTAAGTCATACTAGCTGACATGATAACCCCCCCCACACACACACACACACTACACATAAAATAATCCCAACAGGAATTCAAACTTGAACCTCATTTAAAGTTAAATATGAGGACAGTTAACAATTGAATTGTGAATCAGGTTGAACTAAGCATTATGAATTGAATAATAATTAAAAAAAGCAAATAAGCCATGGATCAAGTAAATGTTCATATCTTTAAGTGTATTGACAAGAAAAGAGATTATTTGTTGCATAAAATAAATACATTTTTTCATCATTAAGCTTCAGAACCATTATGACGTGTTCATTTTGTATGATGAATACTCCATCTACAAAGCAATTGTGTTTTTGGTACCTCCAATCTCAAAATATTTATTGGATTCTAACCATTTTTGGGCATTTTTTAACAAAGCAACTTGGACAGAATGATTAAAGTGAGCAAGAACTAAAAACCAAAGAAAGAAAATTGAAATTCAGTAAACAAATATATTTTTCAAATGAGTGCTTAACTGACCTGTGGTATGGCACAGATGATCAAATAAAGGATAGTTTTCAATGGTGTATGCCTGGCAAGCAACAATATCAGCAGACCAGGTGAAAATAACAGGATATTCATTTTTACTGAAACAGCAAGACTGAAATAAAAAATAAACATGGTAAATGTTTTAAGGAATTATTAGTTGGGCTTAAAGGAAGCTGAAAAATATTAAACTCAAAATAAAATTGTAACACCCTGAAGGACAATATCAATTTCAACCGTGGTATTGCATAGGGAATTAGTTCATATTCTTATAACATTTTAAAACCATTAGCCACCTTGTGATGTACTGACATTTATATCTTTACACTGTCTACTAACAATAGTGATGCATACTGCAATATGATTCTGTATGATGAAAGAGACCAGTGCAATCAGGTGTCATACCATGGAGATGTGCAAATTCCTTTTGTTTAATTTGAGCCATTTGACAGGAGATGAATTGTGGGTCTTCAAGAGGGTGGATGGTCATTTCAGATAATCGCTATGCATGTTAGAAATGACACATTGGCAGTGCTTTGATGTTGGTAACTGGTCAAAAGAACATTTCTCGGTTCTGGATGGCAATGCATTACAGACATTTGCCAAAACATATCCATTGTAAGAACAGCAATAGCAGATCACATGATGTCCACAGTATTGATAAGAGCAAATGTAGTTCTAGAAGTGTCAAGAGACAATTGAAAATTGTTTATTTGCAGTAGAGCTATGGGCATGTGTATGTCTAACCAAATTTCACCTATAGCACAACACAATGCATGCCCCCAGTGATGTCATGAGAGGACTGACTGATTTGTTTTTCAAGGTAAACACAAGATTGAATATTTGCTTCTGTTTCTGGGGTTTGATGGTTGACTTATGAATGAAGAAATAGATCATGAAAGTTATGGATTGATTTGACACTGTATTGATATTTTAAATAGGACACCCCATCTAAAACAATAACAAATCAATATTTTTTGATTCTGGGGAATATACTGAAATATCTTGCCCACAATTACTCAATGAATTTTCAGTGTTAACAAAAATTCATAATTCCACATGATATTTCTTTTTAATTTTGAGTGGAAAATTTGTTCATTTATTTGCAACAGTTCAAAAGAGGGGTGATAAATCCATAGTCTGATGTAGTAATTGGTTGGATTTTGATCTTTATGTTCCATGGAGAGGTATTAAGTGCATTGACAAGGTAGGAGTGTAAAATAAATCCTTTTTTTCATCATTAGGCTACAGGCATTGATTTTATAAGTATTTACACGCGCACACACACACATACACACACAATAGAGAGAGTGGGGGATTGATTGATTTGATTTTTATGGTTTATCAACCTTTTGTGGGTAACATCTTTTGTATTGTGAAAATATTTTTTTGCAAGTGTATACTGCATTAACAATTTTTTGAGAATAATGATTTTTCTAGATGCAAATCCTACTATTTAACCCATAGCTGGAGGAGAGAAAAATTTTAAATACTGTTGATATACATCTTTTTAATCTTTTTTTTCTTCTATCTTTATAATTTTCGGAATATAATTTATCCTTGGAGACTTTAAATGTATATAAAACTCACAATAGCCATGGTTATAAATCATCTTCTTACCTGTAGAATAAGCATCCAAGTGCCCAGTGGTCTCTGATCATAAGAGAAACAGCAAAATAGAAGAACAACATGGCTACTGGATCATTGAACATTCGCAGGACATAGATAGAATGAATGCGGTAAGAGGCACAACACATAAAGAAAAAGATGTAAGGAGGTACCTGACAAAAAAAACACAAAGAGAAAAATAAACAATCTCTAAAAAAAAAAAGAAAAGATTAAAAATGGCAACATTAAACAATTTAATTGACTTTCTATTGAAAATTTCAAGATTGCAACCTGCACATGTTCAATCACTAATTTAATCATTAATTCAGTAAAATATTTTAAAACTACTATTTCTCAATATCAGTTACTCAGTGAGTACAACATCTAATCAGGAGACATGGTGGTTATTAAGCAAATATTATTCTAAGCTACCAGAAAGCAATAGAAAGGGTGTTGTCAGGTTGACTGAGGATGAATCAGTGAGGGTGAGAGAGAGATATTCTGATACAACATGGGGAGTGAAAGAATGTGTGGGATAAAGGTTAGTCACATGCTTGTTTTATTCACTCCTTTCACAACACTAGCATACATAAGTGTTCCTATCACCAAACCAACAATCATCTCACAATCACCAAAATGACATTTACTTTAATGGAACCTAAACTGTCTTACCTAGAAAAAAAAAAATATATATATATATATATATATATATATATAAAAGTGAACATAGAAGTTAACACTTAGAGGCGACAGTCTGTTTCATGCTAGATGCAATCATCAGGCCACGAGTGCTGTTATTTTTCTCGGCTATTTATATATACGGGTCAGTGGTGCATTGTGGGTAGTTTATTTTGGCAAATATTTTACCGGAAGTCGTTTATTTGTTTATTTGTGTCAAATTATTTTGCTTGTTTTTATTTTATTTTTATTTTTTATTTTGATCGGTGTTTTTATTAACGTAGTAAAAATTTGTTTATATAGCTTATTGTGGGTAGTCTATTATGGCGGCTATTTTACCGGAAGTTGTTTATTTGTTTATTTATTTGGGTCAAATTATTTTGCTTGTTTTTATTTATTTTTATTTTTTATCTTATATATTTATTTATTTATTATTTTTATTTTGATCGGTGTGTTGAGGTAATCAATTCCTTTTCCAAGAACTACGTGTTAACAGATAGCATTAAGGGAAAGGGATAGTAAGAAACAAAACAACAATGCCTCAAAAACCACAGCATGGTGGGCAGCATACAACTTTCACAAGACGCTGAGTCTCACCAACTGTCCACTGCTGCTTGCTGGGTTTCATCATCACTTTTATTGGCACGAGAGAGCTGACAAAGACCCGGATCTGGGCAAGTTGCAGAGAGGCCTAGATATGCCAAGCTGCCCCACTGTCAAAGGGGAAAACCCAGATTAACTAGTTTCAACAGACATGTCCACATTTGACTTGGGGATTCTTTTGTGTCTGTACTGGCACTCATTCACCACAAAACTATTTTTCTCTTTATCATAGTTTATCTATGTATGAGAAAATAGGAAGGGATACATGCACAGTATCACTCCCATTGCCTCTACTTTGCCTTTCTGTTGTCAGGAAAGTTGGGTTTTTAACTTAGCAATGACACTAGGGCTAAAATAAAAAAATTCACTTTGTCTCCATTTTTTTACTTTATTAAAAAGAACATATGGCCACTTTATTCTGACTTATTTATCACAAAAAAAATATAATTCATAAATTTTTTTCTTATTTTTTTATTTTTGGTTACATCTAGCCATTTCAACTGTAAAATGATGATACCTTGCCGTCAATCTAGTACTGCACTTAAATTCATAAAGTTTAGGTATCAAAGATGAAAGTTCATCAGAACAATTACCATGGAAGTATTTATAGAAAGGGTGCAGGGAAGCTACATTATGATGTTTAGAAAGTGCCTGAAGCCAATGAAGTATGAAGCCCGAGATATGTCCAAGTCAGATTAAAGTGGTTGTATCTTCTGAAGATCATTGTTTTGTCTTTGAATTCTGAAAAGTATTAACATTGAATTCAAACACCTGGTGCCAGTGTCACAACCTTCAATTTGACTTTAAAATGTAAAAAATCAATATCTTCCAGTATGAAACAAGTGAAGAGGTCAAAAAAATAAATTTATTATTAGCTGAATAAATATTCATGGGCAAAACAAACCATCTGGCTAGGAAAGATAAAAAGCAATAAAATTTGGATTTAACATCAATGTCTCATATATTCTTAGAACTTCAAACAAAATTATCATTTAAGAGAGAACACTCTATTAACAGGTTAATAATAATTAGAATGGCCAGGTGGTTATAATGGCCATAAGACCTGGGTTCAAATCTTAACATGGTCAATTTGTCAGGGAAGTGAATACTTGATAAGCTCAACCGAAGGAGGAGATACCAGTGCACAACACTTTTGGAAAGTGTCTGAAAACAATACCACATGTTAACCCAAAATTGGGTAGACAAAACTATTCAGAAGCTGTCAATGGTAGTGCTAGCACAAAGTTACAGGTTGGCTTATGGCTATATCATATTGAAACATCGGTTCTTATATGATCACCAAAGTTAAGCAATGTCGAGTTTGGTCAGTACCTAAATGACTGACCACTTAGGAATACCAGGTGCTGTAAACTTGGATGTGCAGCTTGTGTAATGGCTAATGGCTCAAAATTGGATATCAGAGAGCTGAGTTCCAGTTGAGTTCAATATATTCACTTATATGCAAATACCCTTAGAAAAGGTATGAATCCACCTCTTTTCCCCCAGCTATGGGTTAATTAGTAGGACTTGTATCCATAAATCATTGTTATTGCCTAAAAATTCTTACAATTTGGAAAAAATAATTTCCAGCTTTAAATGACCTGCAAAAGGTTGATAAGCTGTAAAAAATAAATCAATCAATTAAAGTCACAAGTCATGGTGACTGAGGGTTTGAGCATGCTGGCATTGTTAAAAAACTTGATCATGCTAGATTGTGCACTCTGTTATATACCGTACATATGAACACTAATGGTTATGTTCCAATTCTTATAAATACGTTGGACACTATTGTAAGTTGGGGTAATATGCTGTCTAAGTAGTTCACTACTAGTAGTGTTTTACCTACTTCAAGCCACTGGTGAGTATTGTATTTTGTTCATGTTATAAAGATTACCATTTCATTCCCAACCACTGTTTTGGTTATTCCTCATTCAGTAACACTCTCTAGGTTACAACCCTCTCCCAGAAACTGTAACTAAGGTACATTCAGCTTAATTGCAGGTAGACTCTGTGGGTTGAGCAGGTGGTTATAATAGGGATTTGCTAGCCCCCTTGGCAGACAGATGTGCTTGAAAGCAACTAGTAGCCAGCCATAGCCAATATTCACAATATCTGTTTGTAGCATTAACTTACAACCTCTGTCCCATAATAGCTTTTATATTTGCATACACATTTCATAAAGTATTATGGGACAGAAATTATATAATACTATTTTTAAGATAAAATTAGGATAACAGCATATTTATAGACATTGGTAATTTCATCTCTTCATACAGTTATTATGCCTCTAAATGTTTACAGTAAGTTTAATAAATATTGTCTGGAAGTCTGAGATTAGTCATTATCATTAATTCTTAAATTGTTAAAACTAATATTTTGATCCTTGTTGGTCACTATATATCCTTGAGGAAGGCCAAAAAACATTCATTGAAACATAATAGTAAGAAAGATGAAAACATAAGTCTTCATGTAAATTAGTAATTCTAATATGAAATATTTTAGTAAGAAATTAAGAGCTTTCAATCATAAGTCATTTAGAAGGTAACAACATGCAAGTTTACAGAAAATATTCAATTTTTGCCTGTTTGCTCTAAAGTCACAACTTTTCTATGAAAACCAAAAAAAAATGTTTTTTGATATTTTTAATGAAGCAACACATACTTTTTTCAAAATTCAAGTATCATTATTGAAAAATACTTTAATTCTTTAAAATTTAATTTTACAAGTAGTTCAGCAAAGTACACATGAATAGATATTTTTGTTTTGAATAATAACTGAAATACTGACCTAGAAATTTTGTCAAGAGTACATTTGATTATATCAGTTTTGACTTGATAAAAGTTTTATTCTTTACATTACCAATTATTATTATTGCTATACTTGCATATGCTGTGTGTCAACACTAAATGGTCGACTGCCTGACCTAAACTTAAAATAAAAGAATAAACCGGTATAACATATTTGCATTAGAAAGCCAAAATGTTATGAACCTCCATAGCCTTTTCCATGTTTGGTTATGCCTGAAAAGCAGTGGAAGTTTAAAATCAGTGTTTTCCTTCACCTCCTTGGGCTGTTGTGCTCCATCAACCCAAAGCAGCTGGTTATGAGGCACCAGTTTTCCACATTCACCCATTCTCCAACTTGGAGTTGGACTTAGTTGTCAGAGGTTATTTGAGATGCATACCCCAGCATTTTTTAGACAGTACCCACTATCACCCCTGGTTATGAAAACCTTTGGAACATATATAATGTATGTATATAAACATTATATACATTATGTGTTTTAGAAGCTACAAAAAATTAACTTTTAGATATATAAAACGTTAGGTAAACAAAAACACAAATTATGAAATAGTACATAAACAAACACAAATATTGAAATGTTTCTTAATTTTAGAAAAAGATAGCAGAAACAAAAATGAAAGTATAAATTGGGATTTAAGCCTAAAATACTTGGAGATTATGAAGCCATTAACATACAATAAAATAATTTATACTGCCTTTTTGAAAGTACTAACACCTAAACTATCAATTGATAAAAGAGAACAAGAGTAGAAAATGCAAATTTGATAAATATAATATATCAGTCAGTTATGTGCCATGCGTGATACATATGTAGGTGATCATGTATCTTTCAATACATGAGTGACAAGGCAGATTTTTTCCCGCAGTAGGTTGCTATTTTTTTCTGTGGTAGACCAGTTGCCATCCAAGGCTAAAGAACCCGGTCTGTCCTGCTATTTACCAATAGCTGGAGGGAGAAGAAGAGGATTCATACCTTTCCCAAGGGTATCAGCATGTAAGTGAAAATATAAGATTCGACTGGAATTCGAACTGGGCTCTCCAATTCCTCAATCTGAGCCGCTATCCATTACTCCTAATATATAATATTTTTAATTTATGTGTTTAAATGTCATTTTTAATGGGTACTCATATTTGAGTAGATGGTCGTTTTTTATTTATTTATTAAACAGTATCAGTAAGTTGGTTATGATACAATTTCCCCTAGGAGACACAGGTTCAAATCCTGCTGGGGTTGCATATTTTTCTAACAAGTTTTCTCAAATATTCATGCTGGTAGATGTAAATAAATAAATAAAAACAAAACATCTGCTCAAATATGAGTAGCCATTAAAAATAACTTTTAAACAAATAAATTAAAAATATGTCAGATTTAATGCATTTCCTAATATATATATATATATATATATATATATATATATATATATATATATATATATATATATATATATATACGGAAAGTAAAAATAAGACAAATGGTCTTCAGGCTAGTTTTACAAAAAAAAATACTAATACAGAAAAATCCAGTAACTGTGGAAAAATTCAAATAAATATAATAATCATAATATATATAATAAATGAAATAAAATAAACAATAACTGCAAATTATATTAAATTATTATATTACTTTTGAAGCAATATTTACATTCGCGTAGATATTGGATGTTTACATGAATAAATATATAAATCACTATAATAAACACACATTGTATACAGTCATTACATACAAAGCAGAGATAATCAACAGTCAAAAAAAGAAACAACAGTAAATCATATATTTCAGCTTACAACTTGTTCCGTATAACTGACTTTCCAAGTACATGGTACTCCAGAACTAGAATTACTTATGATTAATCCAATGCTTATAATGAAATAGAGTATCAACCTCAGCATAATTTAATCTGTTGATTATGTTAATAATTATTATATTGGTATTTTACAGAAACCTCAAATCTTGCTTGAAATGTTACACGCTCATCTCAAATAACAGATATGAATGTATGGTTTGAATAAGAAACACTACAAGATACCCACAAAAAAATAAAATCTCAAGGTAGGATTTTTATTTAATTTTACTTACCCGTCGACATTTTCTGTAGATATCAAAGACAATTAAAAGAGTTACCAAGTAAATGACACAAAATATATACTGAGCAAGACGAATGTTTCTTCCTTTGTTTGTTATGTGGTAAAATACTGTGAACACATAAACAAAACCAGCTGGATACCTATTTAAAAAATATAATAAAAAACAGAGATAGAATTTTATTAGCTGTTCTATTTATTTTGACTACTCAAAAATATTGTAATACACAAAAATAAACAAGGAATATGACCAGTTTAGTGGCTCCTGGCAATCCTGCAGTATCTAAAAGTCTTATAAATCAATACTCTCAACATCATACAAATAAATTGATTGATTTGTTTTCAGTGGCTTATCAACCCTTCACAGGTTATTTAAAGCCAGAAATTACTTTTAGTGTGTAATAATTTTTTTTGAGATAGTAATGGTTTAGTGATAGAAGTTTTACTAATAACCCATAGCTGAGGGAGAAGAGGTGGATTCATACCTTTCCCAAAGGTATTTGCATGTAAGTGAATATAATGAAAGCAACTGGAATTGGAACTGAGCTCTCCTATTAACAATTCTGAATCATTATCCATTACACCACCTGCATATCCAAGCTTACAGCACCTGGTATTCCCAAGCAGTTAGCCATCTAGGTACTGACCATGCTGTATGTTGCTTAACCAGTGATTGTACAGGAACCGATGTTTCAACATGATGTGGCTGTAATTTAATGCTAAGATAGATACACAATTTTTTAAATAAGCAACTCTATATATATTAATTTGACTAAATTTTAAGCAACTCTACAACTGAAATCAGTGTGCCTTAAGCAACTAAAATAAAATAAAAACTTAGATAAAAAGAATTATTGAATAATTTATTTTCTACTGTATTCAATAATTCTATCATTTAAGAGAAAATTATTTTCCTTATTTTCATTTTAGTTTTGAGGTGCTTTCAGTTTGGGTTTTGAGTTGCTTTTGATAGGGTTGTGCAGTTTGCACATTTTTTGTTAAATGATGTTTTGTTTCCAGAAAACTTAATTAATTTCCCTATTTATTTTTCTGAGTTTCCTTTGGATTTAATGTAGCTTTGTATATTACATTATTTTGTAAGTTATTAGTGTAACCATTTAGTGGGTATTCATTCTGCAGTTGCAGGTATAGTGGGTGTTTGTGGCGTACTGGAGATTTTTCTGTTGTGTGCAAAAATTGTGAATTTTAAATTAAAGAAAATGAGATGCATTTTCATCATTTGATATGCTTTTAATCCCAGAAAAACAACAAGAAAAAAATGTGCTATTTATGGGATAGTGATATAGCTGAGAGTACTGTTTGTCAGTGGTTTGATAGGTTCAGAAGTGGACCTTTTGATCTGGAAAACTGAGAACATTCTGAAGTTCTCATTGACAATAAATTTCATTGTCATTGCCATGATTTTTAATACAAAAACCAGTTGGTTTCACTTTGTTTTCACTGGGAAAGTCTGTTTCTACAGAAAGGTATTAAGTACAAATGTTTAAAGGCTTCTAACAAAGTAAAAATTAAGAATAGATATTAAATTATACAAGAGATAGTCTAAAATTAATGCCTCCTATTTATTTCCATAATTACTGAAATAAATACACAGAGCACAATAACACATTTTCCACATAGTCACCACCATTTGATATGCATTTTTATCAATGCTCTTCATTTCATGGGTTTAAAAATGGCTTGTCATACATATCACTGTTGCCAATAATGAGAACACATTACTCACCACTGAACTGTGCTAACATCTACTATTTGGTTTCAATAAACCTCAATAAATGCCAGTGGATGTGATGTTTTCCAAGTGACACCCATCTTCATCTTTTGCTTTAAAGAAATGATGCAAGTTCTAGTTTTATCAGTAGTTTTTAAAAAGAAAAATTTTCCTTAATTCCATTTTCACTTCTAGTTTTATTGTATTTCATGGGAAAAATGCAACAAAATGTACCATAATTATTATTAAAACAGAGAAAACAAAAACAAAATTCAAAGTCTTTTGACATGTAAAGAAATAAGATATTTTTGATAACAATTAAAACAAATAAATTCAAATCAAGAAACAAATTAGAAGTAAAAAGTAAATGACAAAATGATAAAATAAATGGAATGTTACAGTGCATAATTATCTTTGAGGCATAATTTTAAGCAGATTCCTTCTTTAAGGATAAATATTGTTGGCAATCAAATCTGAAAGAAGAGTTTTGAAAGTGTTGTCCAGAAAAAAATTTAGAAATTTAGAAATATCCCTTTCTGTGTTTTTGTTATATACGAAGAAAATGAGTAACTATTGACATCGAGGTTCGAGTTTGACAATCTGGACTTATGAATATATGTTTACTGCCAGGTGTATAAATAGCAGTGTCAGGCTACTGACTGAAGTGATTATTGAGTAACTATTGAGTGGAACTATCCTGTTGAATTAGTGTGAATTATTGTGCGTCAATGATTTGGGTTTTGCTTTAGGATTTACCGGACATTAAGCTGAGCTGAACTACTTACAAGTTATTCACTGAAATGGTTATTTATCTTTGGTTGACTTTCACTTCTTTGTTCTTGTTAAGTATTTGCAGTTGTAATTAAATACTGTTTTATTTTAACATTGATGTCATCAGTTATACTTAAATATTAATGGCTACCATACATCATAAAAGTTTTGTATTCCAGACAAAAGATACAAGTTTTACATCTTCCATTATGCTGTACATAACACAAGTGGTGATGTGCTTAGAAGAGACTGTCATTAAATGGGTGCAGTTCTCAATAGTGAAATGCAGAGTGTGGTGCAAACTATGGTAAGATGCATGGTATAATTGAATATCATCCAACTCCAGAATGTTGTCTACTGCCGTAGTTGTTTTCTTACTTAAAGAATCCTTCAATAAAATTGCACATATGATGATTGATATTTGACTACATTAATTAAACCATGAATTCAGTCTGGTTGCTACCAACACAAACGGTAACATCACTAATTGCTTAGGCAAGGTGCCTTCATGCCATTTCAAGTGTTGGTTTTCAGCTTGGCTTTCTGAAAAAGGTAGACTTGATGAAAGTAAGCTGGGTAACATTATCAAATGTTGGACAATGTAAGAAAATTTCACCAACAAGGTTTAGAATGTGGGCTTAGTATAACACATGGTAATGTGCTATTAAAGATATTTTTAGGTACCCCCAAAGTTTCACTAAAAAAAAACAAAAAAAAAAACACAAGCATACATGATGAAACGATGCTTAAAACTTTATTGTTAAAATCTTTGTGTTATTAATAAGAGGACTGTTTGATGTAAAAAATATTTTTTAATCCTTTTAGAGCCATCAAAATTATGGCTAAAAATCTTGTTTTTCTGGCATCAACATGGGAACCATAAATTTGTATGGGAAATTTGAGCGTCTTTTTGCAGTGAAAAACACACCAATTTGGAAATTCTTGCAAAAATCATATAATTGTTGGATTTTAATGAATCTTTCAAGACTTATTGAATTAAATAATTTTTAAATGTTTCTTTTTTTAAAAAAAATCATTAAAATTTTTTTTATATATGTTACCCACCACTTATTCAATTTTACAAAATTTCAAGAAATTCTTTTTTGTAGTAGTTTTTATTAGTTATACGGACAAGTCCTTGGAAAATTTAAATTCTCAATTTTTTTGGTCAAACAGGACAGCCAGTTAACAAAAATCTGCTCTGAATCAAAATAAAAAATGCAATAAAACAATATATAAAAGATATTACTTAATTAGAAAAGCTTTTAATTGCTTTTATGAATAAGATATATTATAGATACTATTGTCTTACAAAGAAAAAATAATTTCAATGAATAATGAATGTATACAAAAATGATTTTTTTTTTTTTAAATTTTAATTAGACTAATTTATAAAGTTTAAATCTTTTAAAATTCTATATTAATTTGTACCGATTAAGTGATATTGTTTTTAAATAAAAATTATTTACTAACCATAAATGAAAAAACTTACTACCATTCAGCACCCCCCCCACTCACTATTTTTAAAAAGAATTTTCTTTGTGGGTGTATAAATGTGCTGATTTTTGTAAATATGGCTGTCCATACATGACATTATCAGAAAACAAGAGCAGTAACTCCAGTAAATTTAAAATTTATTGGTAATTTTCTAACATTTCTTCAACAAGCATCTTCCTAATTACTAGGTAGTTAAAAAAATATATATATATATAAAAATGGCATTTATGTTGTATTTGTCATGTAAGTTTAATATGAATATCTTCTCCTTTCCCAATTAGGCTGTTGATAAATTTGTGAACACCTCATAAAAACACCCACTTACATGTTAAAAAATGCTTCCTGCAGTATTTTAAATGAAAGTCTTTGTGAATCAGTTCATTTGAAAAGTGTTTTGTTGAAAGAAAATGTTTTGTTTTTAATATTATGTAAGAAATGTCTCTCTTCTAATTTTTTCACCAACACTCATTATATGACTTATGTTCCTGTATATACTTTAGCAATAACCAATAAAGCTATCCAGTGTTTTTAAAAATTACAAAAATATTTAAAAATAGCTCTGCCTAAGATCAAAGTGTTGGCTATCCCTATGCAGAGTACACAGATAATACACTGATCCTAAGCAAAAGTTCAATCCATATGTAAATAATTTTGACAGTTTTTTAAAAAAATACTATGCTATTATACATTAAAAGAATTGTTACAAACAAATTAAAATTCTGATATATTTAATGAGTCCTATCCATAATATTACAAGTTACATAAGCAGCTCATTGTTTAAATAATTTTCAGTCTGACTTACACAAGTGGTCCAGTGTCACCTTTCAACTTTGTGTAATCATAAGTTCCATTTTGGACACCTTCAACTTCTTGCATGTAGGCTTTCCAGTCAATTTCAGTATCTGTAATAAAAAGAAATATTTATGTAATTTTGTGATGCTTCAGTCAGTTATCAGTAAAAACACTGAATTTTGTTAAGACAACTAAACCCGTTCTTTGTATTGCTAATGTTGCTAACACAATGTATCTACTGATTCATTCTACAGTCATTTTAGTGATTGACTTGTTTAACAGCATATCAACTCCTTATCGGTCATTTATCAATTTAATGGGAAATTTAATTTTCTTGGAGCCTTGAATTAATAAAAATATGATATACGTTATCCTGCTTTCACAATTGACTACATGGTAGATGATACTCAGCTTTTGTGCATATACATGTTCATGTGGGCATAATTACTCGAGGCGGTGATATGTGTGTTTTATGTAATTTTGTTGAAGTTATATTTTGGAATACTGTTTTATTTATGAAATTATAGGATATATGGACTAATGTCATGAAAGTTCTTTCATGTTGATTGTTTGATTGGTTGATCGATTTTGTTTGGTGGTATATCAATCTCTATGGGTTATTTAATGCCGGAATTTTATTGCATGTAATTTTATACTTTCAACTACAGATATTTCGTACATAATTTTATACTTTCAGAGTAAAGGTGTTTCGATATATATTTTGTAGATCATAAAATGTATTGTTAATAATTTTACTATAAAAATGTATTTTTATATTTTAGTGTTGCATTGATTATTATTTCGCTATAAAAATGTATTGTTGGTCATATTATTATAAAAATGTACTGTTGATTTTTGCTTCGGAGTTCACTATTTGCCCATAGCTGGAACCCTAACAGGTATTACCAACCTGGGTCAGGGTGAATCTGGAAACAACAGTAATTAAGAGGTGGTTCCACGCTCCTCAAAACCTCCAAACTCCTGATCAGAGGCCTTGCTGCTGAATGTAGCTTAGTCATAGTCAGGATGACTACAGACTTTTTCAAAATATATCAGGTGAAAGACGGAAGTAATATCAGTAACACAAAGAATAAGTTCCATTGCCTAAACAAATATTGGAATGTTAATAAAGCTATCAACAATATCATTAGACACCTCTTTAATGTTTTGTTGGTTTTAAATTTCATCTAATTTCAAGTAGAAATTTAAAAAAAGAAAATATAAAATAAAGAAAATAAATAAACAGAAATAATACATGACAAAATTAGAAACAAAAAAGAAGAGAACAAAAGGAATTTGTGGTTTCAACTTTGTCGTGATTCTTTTTTGACGATTCTGTCTCCAAATGACTAAGGAGAAAAATCAGCACACCTAATGTCTTTGGTGCTCAGAGTGCTGGAGGCATATAGGGTGTATCCCAACATAAGCTAGTGACATTTTAGTCTTACAAGTATTAAGGCATTTTGATATCTCTAATTCAGTCAATCCATCCTAACTAACAAGCTGTTGCCCATTTCCCATTTTTTCCCATGGCTCAGAGACAGGTGTGGTCAAAGCTCTAACCATTAACAATTATTTGCAAACATTGACATTAAGTACTTTTTCTTGCAAGTTTCACTTTTTCTTTACAGTTCAGAAAACATACAGGTGAGCTGAACATATGTTGCACTCACTTAGACAAAATTCTATTACTGATAAAAATAATAATGAGAAAAGCTTGACACTCAACAGGCAGGAAATTGTTGAGATAAAATTCAAGAAATAAATAAAAATAACACCCCCAGCTTTCTAACTTTAAAAAGAAATATATAGCTTCAATTATGACTTGTATAAATGCCACTATTCCAATAAACATTCTTCCAATATGAATAATGTTAACTTGTGAATAAATTAAATATTATCTGGAAAAATTCTGTGTAACACGTTTCATTCTGTAAAAGGACTTCATCAGACTAAAGTAATGTTCTTATTGGTGAAATTATGTGTGTAGGGTGAGATATAAATGTAAATATCAGTTATAATTATGCACTGAGGGAAAGCGCTGAAGATGTGGGAATGCTGAATTTAAAATTTTTAAGTTTTAATATTTTTGGTGTCCAATGTGTCTAGATGCACAGCTTAACAGATCTCATTTGGTTTCCTAATGCTGTTGTTTTTAAATTATCCCATTATCATAGGATGATGGTGAGAAAACTATTCACATTAGGAGAATTTGATACTCAATGATTGTTCAAGACTTGTGCTTCTCCACCAAGCTGAGGAAATAGGTAACAATTTATAAAAATAAATCATAAAAACAGTATAATTTTCAAGTTGGAGACTGTAATGCGAAACCTTTCTCTCCACTCTATTTCTGCATTTTATTAATATACTTTTGGCTATTGCTGACGTTTGCTTTAAAACATGAATAAATATAAAAACTGACCATTGTAATTTGTTTTTACTATTGTTTTGTATATATAAGCATAGGGAATTCTTGTTGACTGTTTAACTGCACTGTGTTGGCTAAAAGGTGGGAGGCATATCAAATTTTTATTAATTTCTATGCTAAGTAGAAAAGCGAAAAAAAAATGTTAGTAATAATATTTTTTAATGCAGAGATATCAAAGAGTGCCTTTACAGCCCTATAAAATATTATTTTCCTTATATATCTATATATATATACATATATGTATGTGTGTGTGTGTGTGTGTGTGTAAGTGTCCAAATCTTACCATGGATGAACATGACTGCCTACAAAACTCTGGAGTTGGGATGCTGAAGGTAATATCAATCAACAGAGTGACAAACTTTTACTCATATATATATATATATATATATATATGTAAGCAAATATGTGGATGTAGATCCGACGGTATGATGAAAATGTGGAAAAGACAAAGCAAAATCCGAATAACAAAATAAAAAACAGTAAACTCACATATTCGGATTTTGCTTTGTCCGTTTTTTATTTTGTTATTCGGATTTTGCTCTTAATTTTATAGTCTTAAAATGTGCTATATTTATGGGATAAAGTGCTCAATATCAGAGATAGAGCATGTTTAAATATAAAAGTGAACATAGAAATCAACACTTAGAGGCAACAGTCTGTTTCATGCTAGATGCAATCGTCAGGCCATCGTAGCCTGACGATTGCATCTAACATGAAACAGACTGTCGCCTCTAAGTGTTGATTTCTATGATCACTTTTATACATACATATATATATATATATATATATATATATATATATATATATATATATATATATATATATATTGACAATAATAGAAACCAATCAATAAATAAGAAAAGTAATATAAGTCAAATTGGTACATTTGATAACGAAATGTTCACTCCAACATCCATTGTAAAATATATATGGTCATTCCTTGACATGTCCCAGTGATCCCAAGAGTGAAGATGTCTCAAGTTTCAATTTCTGTAGAGCCACCCATGGTGATAAGGTTGAGGAGGAGGGACCAGACAGAACGTAACCAACCCCAAAGACCCCAACAGCGGAATAGGCAAAGGTCGACACACTCTCAACGGCCAACCCAGAGGAAGAAGGCAGTGCCAGTTGGGCTGGTGTAACAAAGGCAGGCCTTAATAGACTAAAAAAAGGACGGCCTCATGCAACCAGGTTTGTCAGATTTTGCCTGTCTCAATTCCCTTTGAGCCACAAGGGAGGCAATTCTGGCCAAGTGTGTCAGCTTTACCATTGTGTAGAGTTGTCCACCAAAATCAAATCCATGTAAATGTCCTTGTCAAATTCTCTTTGCTTTCTTCCACCCTTCAGCAAGTCCAGTGATGATGGTCCCATGGGTGATGGGGACAGACTTGGTTAGCTGGAGGTCCTCAGTCTGCACCAACATGTTGGAAGCATGTTCATGATGGTTGTATATATTATTTTCTTGTGTGTGGCAGAAATATCTACTACATAATGGTAAGACATTAGTGGCAATGTCATACCATTATTTGGAAGGTATTTCAGCTGCATCCTATAATAAACAACCTTTGTCTTGTGAGCAATACTGAGTGTATTTGCAATTTTGCTGTTTCAAATAAGAAGTTTTTTTAGGCAGAGTAAATATTTCTGAAAATGTATACTTGTGAAAATACAGTGTGTGTGTGTGTGTGTGTTTATATATATATATATATATATATATATATATATATATATATATATACATACATATATACATACATACATACATTTATATATTTGTTATGCACTGTTACATTAGAACATGCACATACCTACTACAAAACTGTACATCTTGTTTCAACGTTAAAAAATTTTTTTTAACATTTCAGGTGGGGAATCACGATGCAACTGCTCTTCATTCTTTTACATTTGGATAATTTGCTCCTGTTAAGGTCAAGCACTTTCTACCATTAATTCAGACCAGTTGCATTGTGATTCCCTACTTGATGAAATGATAAAAAAGTTTTTTTAACGTTGAAACAAGATGTACAGTTTTGTATTGGGTATGTGCATGTGCTAATGTAACACTGCATAATAATAAATATTTACAGCTCTACTTTTGTATTGAGCTCTGTTTTAAATTAATGTTTTGAACACTGAAATCTTACTCTACGTTCTTTTACATTTGGAGATATATATATATATATATGTGTCGCGTGGCCGAGTGGTTAGAACGTTTGCTTTCTGGCCACGAAAACCGGGTTTGAATCTCACCATGGTCGATTTTTCAGAAAGGCAACTTCCTGATGTTATCAGACTGGATTATGGTCGATCCCAGCGTGCAGCACCTTTGAAATGTGCCTGAAAACCATACCATGGGTTGATCCAAGCCTTGTGAGTGAAATTGGGTAGATGGAACTCTTGGGGGCCATCGATAGCTGTGCTAGCATAAAGCCACAAGTCATCATGGTTGAGGGCTTGAGTGTGCTGGCCTTGTTCAAACTGTTGATCAGACTAGATAACACACTCACTCCCACAAACTGTAACTAAGGTGAAATAAGGTTGGCTCAGCATAGATGCAGTATAAACCACAGGTTGGCTCTGTGGGTGTTGAGCAAACAAAATGTGCCTGAGCAAGCTGCCATAGTAGTCAGATATCATATATATATAATCTATATTTTTATCATATATATACAGGGTTTGGACAAAATAATTGAAACACTTGTTAAATTCAAAGAAAATTTATTTAATATGGAGTTAGTCTTCCTTTAGCCTCACATACAGCTTTAATACGTCTAGAAATGGAATCATACAGCTTCCTGACTTCGTCCAGAGCAATTTTCAGCCATTCTTCAATTAACCCCTGCTCCAGCTCTTTAAGACACGACGGTGGAGGATGGTGGCTCCTAACTTGTTGCTCCAAAATGCACCACAAATGTTTAATAATATTGATATCTGGAGATTGGGGAGGCCACTCCATATGTTCTAGCTCACTTTCATGCTCTTCATACCAATTCTTAACCACTCAAGCGGTATGTATTGGAGCATTATCGTCTTGGAAGATGCAGTCACCATCAGGGGATAAAGTCTGGGCCATTGGATGAATATGGTCACCCAAAATGTTCAGGTAATCTTTGCTGTTGATTCTACCCTGCAGGGCAACTATTGGACCGAGACATTTCCATCATATAGCGGCCCAAACAATCACTAATCCACCACCATGCTTCATTGTTGGAAGAAGGCAGTCAGGGTTGTAAGCTTCTTTGGGCTGCCTCCACACATAAACTTGCCCTGAAGTTGGGAAAACAGAAAAACTGGACTCGTCCGAGAATATGACTTGCTTCCATTGGTCTGCAGACCAGGCATTGTGATCTCTGCACCACTTCAATCACTTCTGAATGTTGCGAGTGGCGAGAAGAGGTTTCCTTACGGTGGCTCTCCCATGATATGAAGCCTTATGGAGCTCACGACGAAAAGTTTTAGTAGAAAGTGGACTATTCAGATGATTATTCAACTCAGCAGTCACTTTGGCTGCAGTAGTCCGATGATTTTTCATCACATTGCATTTCAATGCATGTCAGTTCCTGTCAGTAAGTTTGCAAATACGGCCCGAATTGCTAGAGGTTTTGCCCTGTTTCTTGAATTGCATCATAGTTCTTGAAAAACCAAACAGTTTAGCAACCTTAGTCATCGAGGCTTCTGCCATGCGAGCTCCAACAATTTGCCCATTTTCGAACTCAGAGAGGGCACGCATTTAGCTTAAATTTTACTAAATTCTAAAAATAAATAAGACAAAGACAGTAAATTAGATAAATAAACGTATTTACAATAGATATAACCTGCAATTACAAAGTTTTAGTTAAAGTTCTTAATATAATAGGTCTTGAAATATAGGAGTGAAATTTGCACCTGTTCCAATTACTTTGTCCAACCCCTGTGTGTGTGTGTGTGTGTATATATATATATATATATATATATATATAATCTTCTATATTTTTATCATACATACACACATATATATATATATATATATATATATATATATATATATATATAATCTTCTATATTTTTATCATACATACACATATATATATAATCTTCTATATTTTTATCATACATACATATATATATAATCTTCTATATTTTTATCATACATACATATATAATCTTCTATATTTTTATCATACATACATACATATATAATCTTCTATATTTTTATCATATATATATATATATATATATATCTGATAAAAATAGTTTTATGGTATGCTGTATTTATAGGTAAAAGTGCTCAATATCAGGTATAGAGTGGGTGTAAATATAAAAGTGGACACTAATGTCAACACCAAGTCGCGGCAGTCTGTTTCAAGTACTGATGTTTGCATTGAATCATGAAACAGACTGTCGTCACTTGATGTTGACTTCAGTGTCCACTCTTTATATATATATGTGTGTGTGTGTGGTAATATTAACTGTTTCTTTATAAGGAAACATTTTGTATTCATTCATCATGCAGAAAGTGCTACTCTTGGTTGAAATTTATAAAATCTTTCTCTTATGGACATAGGTCTGAGTAGTTAGAATGTTTGCTTTCTAACCATGAGACCCAAGTGCAAATCTCACCATGGTTGATTTCTTAGGAAGAGTAGATAGAACTGTTTGGAAGCCATCAATGATTGTGTCAGCATAAAGTCACAAGTCATTGTGACTGAGGGTTTGAGTGTAGTGGTGTTTACAAATTGTTGATCATGCCAAATCATGTGCTCTATCCAAGAAACAGTAACTTAAGTTTTGCTTAGCATAGTTGCAGAATAAACCACAGGTAGATGCTGTGTAAGTTAAACAAACACAAATGTGCCTGATCAGATGTTTGCAACAGACAGGTGTGCTCAAAAAACAAGTAGCTGGCCATTTCTGAAGGTATCATCAATCAGCTAAATGACAAACATATTAATTTTGTATGTGTGTGTGTGTGTGTGTGTGTCAGTCGGGTTTCGATCCTAGCTAGAGGCAACCAGACATCTAGCCACACTGAAGAGCTGTGAAACAGCAAAACAGTCTGTCTGTGGATGACATTTATATAGGCTACTGAAAATTTAATTCCGATTGAGCTCTCTGGGGAGGAAGTGTGGTTTTGTAAACAGTGACTATTACGGCTGATATAGCAGACTCTTCGGCAAAAGCAAATTGAGTCCTGTCAGTCAATGTGTGTTTATATAAAAATAAATACGCCAAAATTCACCTTCATCCCTGCCGTGCACCGATGGCTTAGTGGTAGAATCTCTGACTGACTCCAATCCAGTCCGGTTTCGATCCTAGCTAGAGACAACCGAATGTCTAGCCACACTGAAAAGCTGTGAAACAGCGAAACAGTCTGTCTGTGGATGACATTATATATATATATATATATATATATATATATATATATATATCTGTTAAATCAGACGTACAATCAATTTAATAAGAGACGTGCTGTCTTTATGTTTCTCTTTCTCTTTTTCTTGTTTATTTTTTTGTTAACTTTCTGGACTGAGTCTTGTTTCAGCAAAGAAAAGTGAGTAAAGCAATATAGGGTAACTTGACAACAAACAGAATGACCTCCTAAGAAGGGGAGTAAGAATTGGTCAACTATGCTCACATGACATACATCACAAAGTGGGATTTTGTTATTGTAACTTTAGTTTCCCCCCATGACCTCCAACAACAACAGCTTGTGAAAAAAATAGGCTCTCATCATGCGATCATAAGGGATAAGAAATACACCCACAAGAAGCCTATTCCATTACTTGTAGGGGATAAGGAAATTTCTTCCTGGAGATCGTATCCATTTGACTATTTAATGGGTAAGGTATAAGGAAGATCCTACCCAAATAAATAAATAAAAAAATCATTGTACTTTCATCTCAGATGCAATCCAATTAACCAAGGGGAAACAGAACACAAACATATTCTGGAATCTTATATTTCACATTGCAGAAGGAAGACCAACCAACTTTTGTGAACATTCTACAGCAACTATGTCATTACAAATATTTAAACTCCAAATTCTTGAAACACAAATGTTTGAACTGACATCCAATATCAGTTAATTGTTCTTTTATTAATTCTACATCTGCCATTCCATACTTTTCCCATATTTTGTTATATAAAATTTATTTACAAATGTTAATCTCATGTTTGTTTGTTTGTTGGTACCTGTTCATATGTTGCTATCTGAGCAAACCCACCTTTATTCTTTGTTTTTTGTTTTTTTAACCTGGGGTTCATACCTTTATATGCTGCAAATTCATATCAATACTCTTCTCAAGAGCATTAGTGCAAAGCAAGCACAATGTTGATACTAGGTATGATAAAAAATTTGCATTTTATTTTGAAAACAATCAAGATTTTTATTACTTTTACTAAAAAGAAAAACTCTGAAATATATTTGTCTTAAAACAAAAATATAATGTAGCATTAGACTATTATACACTTTAAGTCAAACATTTGTGATTACCCACTGGATTTAATAATTGGTAAGTTTCATTCTTCGTTGAAGTAATGGATAGCGGCTCGGACTGAGGAATCGGAGAGCAGAGTTTGAATTCCAGTTAAATCCATTACATTCACTTACATGCTAATATCCTTGGGAAAGGTATGAATTCTGCCCCCCCCCCGCTATGGGTAAATAACAGAACAGACAGGGTTCTATAGCCTTGAATGGCAACTGCTCTACCGTAGAAAGAAATGGCAACTGACTGCCGGAAAAAAAATCTGCCTCGTCAGTCATGTATTGAAAGATACATGATTGCCGAAACAAGTATCGTGCATGTCACATAACTGACTGACTGAAACTAATCCATTAATGTATGGCATCCAATTTTTTTTAGAGAGATTTTACCTAAAATTAAAATCTATAAGATTACTGTTAACTAGCAAAGTAGATTAAGCAAAAATAGCTAAAATTTTAAGGAAATTTTATGCAGTGATGGGTTAATTTTGCTATTATTATTATTATTGAATATATGATAAAAATCTTCAGGAAGTGAGTCAGAAGTGAGCCAGTAATTAGTTTTTAAAAAAAGCACTCAACCTTAAAATTTTAGGTGGTTCTCCAAAATCCAGAGGGTAACCACAAACTTTTTGCCTGTAGTTTATACAAAGTTAATCTTTACTTTGTCTATAAATCAATCATTATATCATATTTGGTGAAAGTTAAATACTATAAAGAAAAATTTATATGGTTGGGGATTCTCAGTACTTGAAGTTTTATTTATATTTTTTTGTTTTTGATTAAAAGCTTAAAAGCTATTACTTTTTTCACTTCCTTCTAATTTTCATGTAGAAGTTTTAATGCTTTAATTACCATACAATATTTAATGCTGCATTCCATCCAACAATCATATTCAATATTTTTTGTTTATACAGTGGGTGGAAAGAAACTCCCTACTGAAAATCACTGATAACTTTTGTTAATATAACCCTATTTGCAGAAAACAATATATTGTGACCCCTAAAGTGGTAAAATTTCATTGCTAATTTCTGTTTTTACTTCAGAGTGATAAGTGAAGCATAAAATGGCACAATGCTTGACACTGCATGAATGCGCTCAGTTAGCATTGCATTATAAAGTGTGGTAGTCCATGTGGTAGTAGATGTTGGCACAGTGTTCATGTTCAGTAGATGCCAAAACCATCAGAAATTGTCATTCCAAGCTGGTGAGTATGGGATACCCACAGAAATGGTCATCCTTCAACATCCAGACCAAAAGAAAATGTGCAACACAGAATTTCAACACTATATTGTACTTCTACTGCTATACTGTTCAAGATAAAAGATATTTTATAAAAATTGACCAATAATTAATAAAGTTATTCATTTTAAAAAGGAAGTTTCTTTCTACCCATCCTATATTTTACTCTTTTGAAATATATTTTGCAAAGTAATTTTAGCTTAATTAAGTTTTGATACATGAAAGTTTTCCAGGTTCAGCCAACCAAAAATAAGTAAAACTACATTTGGAGATTCAATGGATGATGAGGGTCTACTGTATATTCACAGGTAGCTTGTTTTGGGACAAACTATCAATACCTTAAGTTAATCATTTATAGTATAGAATTTTAGACAAAAAATTCAGTTATATTGTACAATTTATTTTTAAATGAATACCAAGTGATAATCCCAGAAACATTTTGGTTATGTAGTATCAGAGAGTTAAATATTTTTCTTCCAGCTTCATTCTCTCTAAAAAGCAAAAAATCTATGTCTGCATGAGAAATATGTAATTTATTCAGACAAGAGATTTAGTGGGAAACAAGTAAATTTGTACAGTATTCACAAAGCAGCATTTAATGATTTTTTCTTTTTATTGTTAACGAATAGCTTCAGTACATCAAACCAGTCCTTATTAAATAAACACAGAACAGCTGTATTGAAACTAAAGGCACGATTCTCTGTGGGGGTGTGAGAATATTTCTTCAATATTGTTAAACTAATTTCATTTAACCATTGATATGATCTATAAATTTAAACTCCAATCATTTGAATGTTTTAGTGTTTTATATATATTCATATATAAAACTTTCACTCATTAAAAATACAGTTTTGATTAAAAATGTGTGTGTGTATATATATATATATATATATATATATATATATATATATATATATATATATATATATACATGCTCCTGAAATATATATGTGTGTGTGCATGTGCTCCTGAAAAAATTATTTCAGTTGAGCTCTTCGGGGAAAAAAGTGAATTTGTAAACAGTAACTATTACTGCTGCTGGTGCAAGGCTCTTTGTTAAGATGAATCGAGTTCTCTGGTCACTGGCATATTTGTCTAAATATAAATACGTCTAAATTCACCTTCATCCCTGCCATGCATCAATGGCTTAGGAGTAAAATCTTTGACTAATTTCAAATCAGTTGGGTTTCAATTCTGGCTTGAGGCAGTTGGATGTCTACCACACTGATGAGCTGTAAAACAGTCTGTTTGTGAATGACAATATATATATATACATGCTCCTGAAAAGTTTATTTCTGTTGAGCTCTTCGGGGAGAAAAGTGAATTTGTAAACAGTGACTATTACTGCTGCTGATGCAAGACTCTTCGTTAAGACAAATCAAGTTTTCCGGTCACTGGCGTGTTAGTCTAAAAATAAATATGTCTAAATTCACCTTCATCCCAGGCTGTGCGCCAATGTCTTAGGGGTAAAATCTTTGACTGATACAAAATCAGTTGGGTTTCAATCCCAGCTTGAGGCAATCGGATATCTAGCCACACTGATGAGCTGTGACACAGTCTGTCTATGGATGACTATATATATATATATATATATGTGTGTGTGTGTGTGTGTGTGTGTGTGTGTGTGTGTGTGTGTGTGTACAATATTCCAATTTGAAAAATACAATAACAAATTAAACAGGCCTTGTCAGTTCTTTTTAATCAAACTTGTCTGTGTGTGTGTGTATATATATATATATATATATATTATATATAAAAAGAAGCACCAAAGGTGCAATGATACAGTGTTTGTAGAGGCATCAAACTAACAATCACCATGAAGATACAGTGTTGATTGCAATGCCCACAATGTGTGTGTGTCTCACTCTCTCTCATATATATATATATATATATATATATATATATATATATATATATATATATATATATATATATGAGATAATGATATATATTTTCATATATCAAGAAATATTATATATTCTTTTGACACATCTCATCCTTTAGTCCGCTGAAGTCCTAAAGGATGAAACGCATCACAATAAAACTTTTTACATTTTGTCATACATTTTTACTCATATATATATATATATATATATATATATATATATAGCTGGAACAAAATTTTGTAGAATTTTTCAATAGATTGAACTTAGGATTTCATTTCACATGTGACTGATTTTTATGATATATATACATACATATTCTGGAAGTCAAGAAATGAGACAAAATAGAAAAGTTTTTTTGTTTCATTCTCCACATTTTTTCAGATTCTATATCCTACTAACATGCAGATTTTAAAAGTTGACATTTCAACATTTTTACATTACAAGTGAAAATGGAGGAAAATAAGATCCATTTTCATCATTTGATGCTCTTTTATTTCTGGAAAGGAAAATATCTTTTTTGCTCTTTTGTACATCAAAAAAGATATGTATAAGAGATACTGCTATAGCTGAGAATAATGTTCAGAAGTTGAAATTTTCATATGATATGAGACATCATAGAGATACTCCAAACAACAGTGTTTTAAGACATTTGAAAACACTTGAATATGTGAATTGCTGCCATGTTTGGGTGTCTTGTGATTCAATGGAAAAAAATGAATGGATAGCATTTTCATCTGCAATTCTCTGCTCAAATGCAACAAAAACAACCCATTTTTAAAAAGAATGATAACAGGTGATGAAAAATGGATTGTTTACAACAATGCGGAGCAAAAAATGCCCTAGGGAAAACAAAATAACCTATCATTAACTACTCCAAAAGCCAGTCTGGATCCAGAGAAGGTAATACTATGTATCCAGTTGGATTGGAAGGTCATTGTATATTATGCACTCCTTCCACACAATCAGACATTGAATTCAGACAAGTTATGAAAAGCATCTAGAATTGGTCAATTGGAAGGGTATTGTCTTCTGTTAGGACAATGCCAGACCTCATGCCTACTTGTAGAACTTGCAGAAATTAGTACAGCTTGGCTGTGATGTCTTACTACACCCACTGTACTCCTCTAACTTTCCATCTTCTTTAAATTACCGCTTATTTTGATCCTCACAAAATTCTTTTAATGGGAAGAACTTCAATTGTCTGGAAGTCTGTAAAAAACAGTTCATCACCTAGAAAGATGCCAAGTTCTGGAAATATGGAATCTTTAAAAGATAGTCAAAGGTAGTCGAAAAAAATAGCATATATGTGCTTGAATAAATTTATGTACAAATGTCTAAATATTGTCTTTGAAATTAACTAAAAGCTATGATTTTTTTCTAACGCTATGTATATGTGTGTGTGTGTATATATATATATATATATATATATAAATTTGATGTTGCCATGATTGTCCTGTAATCATGGATATTTTATCTGCTAGGTCAAATATTCTACCCTAATTTATCAATTACTGTAATTGTAATTACATAAAGCAGAAATTGATTTCTCTCTTTACTCTTATTATTATACATATAACAGTATAATTCCCAATCACTAATAATTCCTTTCTATCTGATATACAGAGTGCAATGGATGAATTGTCTTCTAAATTACACAAAAATTAAAATAACATGGATATCTCATTTTAACAGATATATTTACCAAAATTACACAAAATATCTTGAAATGCAAAAGACTAAATTTATTCAATAAAATCACCACTGGCTTCAACCACAGTATCTCCTGCAACTCTTCTGGACAGCCTTCTTGATTAAACTAGTGAATGCTGCCATAATTTTTGCCTTCAGTTCATCTTTGGTATTACAAGGAGTTTTGTTGGTCTCTTGCTCAACTGTGCCCCATACATAATAATCAAGGGGCTTGCAGTCTGGGGAGTTAAGTGGCCAGATGTAAGCGGTGCTGCAGTCACAGAAATTGACTGACAGCCATGACGGGGTTAACTCCCACTTGTGTGGCATGATGCAGAGTCCTGTTACTAGACATAGGGTCTTCCAGCAGCCACCCTCTTGATCCAGAGCAGCACCACCTCCTCAAGGCACTTGATGTAAGCCTCTGTGTAGAGTCTGATGCCCTCACCAATCAATTTGGGAGTTCTTTTCTTATCAGAATGATTAGCGTGAGTTTTCTGAACTGCTGTACCTTTGTAACCACCATTAGACTCATCCAACTCTTTCTGTATCCTCTGCACTGTCCTCAGATTGACACCCAAACACTCTGAAATATTCATATTGGAGCTTCTGGCACAAATGCCAATCAGTACAGCATGCTGTTTTCAAATTTCTAGCGAAGTGAAATGCATCATGGTACTCTTTCTCACAGACGGTACCCAACTGACCCTACTATATTGTGCAGTCAACAAAATCAAAAATAAACAAAAGTATATAAATGGCAACAATTTACCCATTGCACACTGTATGTTATTATTTTTCATTATTTCACTCCAAGCAAGGTGATAAACCCACTAAGACACCTGGGGTTACTGAGTGTGAAAGAATCTGAGAAAAAAACATTAAGGAGAGAGGTCAATAAAAGAACAGGATCCAAGAAGACAAAAGATGATGATTGACATTAATCTTCAAAAATTTAAAAGCAAAGTTGAATGAAAAGCAAGAAGTCAGTAGAGAGTTCCACTAGTGAGAAGTGCAAGAGAAGAAATTGTTAGCATAGAACTTATGGTTACATCTAGCAATTTCAACTGTATAATGATGAGACCTAGCTACCGATCTAGTACTACACTTAAATTTGTAAAGTCAGAACAATTACCATGGAAATATTTAAACAATATACAGATTAAGTGCTAAAATAAATTGTAGATGATCTTTTAACATCTTTAAGATAAATAAATTATATAAATAGTTTGGTTAATTACCGTTTATTTTTATATTTACTCCCCTTTTGAAAGGGAAATGTCATCAGAGTGGAGTCCATACATAAAGTCTTCTCCCAGCTCTTTGTCTTTGATATTCTTTGTTTTTGTTAAACTGCAATGATTTTCATATCCTCTGCTCATATAATCTTTTTAATACTGGAAAGAAACAAATCTTCATGATGTGGTATTGAGTTTTATGTTAGATTTAGTACTTTAACTTTCTCAGTTGTAATTGCAGTTGTAATTTGCATTTTATATTATTAAATCTAGTAGAATAATTCTGACAGTAAATGCTCTCTCAGGAGTTTCTTATGAATTTACAGATTTTACACATTTTTATAATGTTCTAACAACATCTCTTTGCATAAACTGGCATCAATTTGCTGTATCATCCAAAATCTATCATGGCATTTCTATTTGACTTTACATTTTTTTTGCTAAGAGTAATTTCTTTAACATTATACAATACTACTTTCTTTTTACTGTATAGAATTAAAAGTCCACTCTAGTTTATAAAATTTTAAATAAAGAAATTGCATTATTTACACTTGAACTATTAATCTTCATCTTCATTATCAACTTTCAGTTGTTATCACAATATTTTTGTCCATGTCAACAGCTATCATGTCATGTTCTTATTTATTACTGGGCAGTACTAAATAAGAACAAGATATGAGATTCCATGTAATGGATAGTGAAACAAGAACAATCTACTCCTATAGATTAAATAAAGGGTTCAGTTCAAAATTCTCTAAGAAGCACCTGAAGAAAGCCAGAGAACACAACAGCCAAATTGTTGGAATAATGACAAATATGAGGATGACAGTTTAAATGTAAATCATAATAACTCCTCATCCCAGAAATTCAAACAGAAAAAAATTGAAAAATGAAATCATCAAAATTTTTTTCTTCCTGCTATAAATATTTACTTTGTTGGTAGAGAAAATAATTTAAATAGAGGGTGATGTGGAGTAGAGGTAAAGTCAGTGAGCAGGGTGTAAAAAGAGCTAAAGTCTTTCTTGGCTACATATTGTTAGTCCCACTGAACACAACTTAAATTCTTACTCTACTTGGAAGTTTTAACTTAATGTGAAGTACCTCATTTCTCAAAGCATCACTGAAAACAAATCTGTCAAAACAACTAAGACAAACTGTAGAATAATAAATAAGTTTTTTATACTAAATTTCACACAATACAAGGCCTCAAGATAGAGGTTACTGTGTGGTATTGTAGGAGCATAAGAAAAGGCAAGTGAAGTTCATGAGGTTATGCAGCAAAGATAAGAGTTAACTTAGACTTGAGGAGGTCAAAATTGTACTGATTAGGAAAACATCCTGCAGTAGTTCTTCAGAAGAAGCTGTCCAAGTAGAACTCACTTCTTACTAGTGGAATATGAAGGGAATGAGAATGATTCATTCTTGTGAATGTGGCATAGTAGGGCCCAGTTGCCAAGGTTGGGGCTGGGGGGGATCAAAGAATGTAGCTTGTCAGAACACATGCCATGGAAACAGTGATAAAGTAGCAAGAAGCTTGCGATAAGACAGGGGCTGTAGGGTGTAAAATAATTCATCACCCACAACGTTGTGTAGATACTTTTGAATTCTACCAAGACAGGCAAGTATGAATTGGGCAGCTCCATTCCAATGCTCTATTTTTGGTCTGACCTGGCTTTTGTAAAGATAAAATATAGCAAGGGGAGTCAGATACTGGAGTGATACAACAAACTGATCATTTTTTTTAAAAACATCTTTAGCAACAGGTCATACATTCAGGGTGTGATGAGTAAATTTCTACCATTTTATATTTTTAAATTCGCACATGCACGTTGGTCATTTTTGATTTCATCGACTGCACAGTATAGTAGGGTTAGTTGGACACCATCTGTGAAAAAAGAGCACCATGATGCAATTCACTCCGCTAGAAATTTGGAAACAGCATACTGTACTGCTTGGCATTCACAGCAGAAGCTCCAATACAACATTTCAGAATGTTTTGGTGTCAATCTGAGGACAGTGCAGACAATTTGGAAAGAGTTGGATGAGTCTAATGGTAATTGTGAAGGTACAGCAGCTCAGAAAACTCACTCTAATCATTCTGATAAAAAAAGAACTCCTGAATTTGTTGGTGAGGGCATCAGACTCCACATGGAGGCCTACATCAAGTCTCTTGAGGAGGAAGTGCTGCCCTGGATCAAGAGGGTGGCTGCTGGAAGACCCTATTTCTAGCAACAGTACTCTTCACCATGCTGCACAAACAGGAGAACTCAGTCATGTCTGTCAGCCAATTTCTGCGACCACATCACTCCTTACACCTGGCCACCTAACTCCCCAGACAGCAAACCACTTGATTATTATGTGTGGGGCACAGTTGAGCAAGAGACCAACAAAACTCCTTGTAATACCAAAGATGAACTGAAGGCAAGAATTATGGCAGCATTAACCAACTTAACCAAGGAGGCCATCTAGATGAGCTGCAGGATTTTCTGTGGTCATCTGGAGGCAGTGGTTGAAGCCAATGCCAATTTTATTGAATAAATTTACTCTTTAGTATTTCAAGATATTTTGTGTAATTTTGATAAATATATCTGTTAAAATGAGATATCAATGTTATTTTCATTTTTGCATAATTTAGAAGACAATTTATCCATCGCAACCTGTATGAGTTTCACTTATGATCTGGGGTGACCCTGAGTCCCAATAGATTTTCAAGACAAGCAGGTGTTTCCAACTTACAAGATTAGTACAATTTATTTTCTTCTCACATTTTGAAAGGAGATACAGATCTGAATGCATGAAAATAGGTCATATAAAAATTATGAGTTATTAGAGGAAAAGTAACAGTAATTTATTTATATATCTATTGATATAAAAAAAGTTTGAAGAGTAAGTATGGGAAAATGATATATTAATTTTTATATATCAAGATCAATTTTAGGAAAATCTATGACCAAGTGAAAACATTTTTCATGTGATGCATTTAATCTTTTAGAGCTTAATTGGACTAAAGTGATATTTATGTTGATTTTATTACATGTGTATGAAGGACAGGCAATGCTGAAATCTAAAATTTTTTTTTTTTAAATATATGTTTTGGGTATATAGTCTAGCTGATTTATTTAGTTTTCTTTTATTTTTGTTTATATTTTTATCACTTTTGTTATTAAATATCCCACATTGTGATAATAGAACATCTGCTAAGAAAAGTGAAATATTTTAAGAACCTGGATGTAAATTTACTGTGGATGATCTAGTAATTAAAGTACTTTCTATACATTTTTATCTTAGTAAATTGTTTTCTCTTTTAATTAAAGTAGCATTTTTTAAATTAAAATTATGGTCAGACTCATTATGGTGAACAACTATTGCATTGAGTGTATTAGTTTCAAAACTAATTGTTAGTGATTTCAAACTTTGTGGTCTGGTCTGACAGGTTAAATTTAGTATTATCTCTATTATTTGAACAAAATGCAAAATATTTACTTTGTGGGCTTTAGTGCACAATTAATGGTTATGACAAGATTTTGTTGGTTAGTTGTATACTTACCAACAAAAACAACACTGGTTGGTTATTCAAACCTAGTTAATTAAAAACATATTTTGAATTCTGACTTTCAAAGGAGATAAGCCCTTCTTATCTGGAATATTGGCATAACAATCTTATTTCCATTATTTTGGGGCTTGTGCTGTACATAAGATAAGCTTAGTAAATATTGATATACTCTTGTAAGGGAAGTATCACCATGCCACTATATTCTTATTATCATGTAATGTTAACCACAAAATTTTGGTTATCCAGTCTGACCATTTGATAAAAATTGTGCATACATACCATTCAGAGAACAGTGAACACACAAATTGGCAATATTTGAATAACAGCCATTGTAATTACAAGACACACATACATTTTTCTTTAAGGCTGATATTTATTTGCTTACCCAGGAGAGAAAATATGACAAAAGGTTTATTTAATGTCATGGGGGGTTTTATTCACATATGTGTAAGTCAAGGCAAAGATTGTCCAGTCCCTATGGACTGTGTTATAAAAGTCTCAGCTCTTTGAGGCTATATACAACAGCAAGAAGACTGTGAATAAACTAATCATCATGACTTTTTAAGAGAGTAGAGTGGTTTCCTGTAGCTTTCTCCATGGTTTTGAATTCAAGTAGTAGCAGTCCTAAACTTTTTGTTACCCAAGGAGAAGAGATGTATTTCTTGAAGGTCATTAGTACAAAAGTGAACACAACAAACTAGGCTAATAACTGTTACACTACATGCATACTAAAGTGATAGTTATACCGAAATTTAATGCTTTTTATTTCTTAACACTCTAAACATTTATTATTAAATATAGCAAAGAAATAAATATTAACAAATATTAAAAGGAAATGGTTTAAAGAATGTGACATAAGCAAAGATTGAACTTCTGTCTCCTCAGTTTGTAACACTAACATTGCTGCATTTTTTTAATTGAATAAATTTACAATAACTGGATTTCCTTAGTGAACCATCTTATGTACATATTGATTACTGGATTGGGCTAACAGATGGTCCTATTCATATAACAAAAGTAATACAATTGAGAAGATATTATTTGTTTGATCTTTAATCCAATATATCTGGCTACAAGCAGTCTCTTTGGTTTAAAGAGTATACTACTAGGTCAATGGTTGAACATTTTCATAGCTACTTTTATGAGTGTTCTACGTAAAAAAATATTTACATTATTTACACACAGACTATTGGCCTCATCTTTGTTGTTGTTGTTGTTATCACAACGTTTCAGCCATTGTGCCTTCTGGCCTTCATCAGTAATTAAGAAATGAACCTATTCTAGATTGTTCTTGTTTTGCTAGTTATGTCCAGAGATAGTTCTTATTTTGTAGCTCATTCTATTTCCCCTTAGCCCAAGTACACACTGCCCAAGCCAGAGATTGAACTTGTAATTGCTATATCACCAAATTCACAAACCAATGTTTTAATCAACTAGGCTATTGCTGGGACAATTCTGAGCTTTAAACCTAACCTGTCTGCTGATAAGTGCTACTGCTCCTTGTCACATTCGACTGCACTCATGGAGGTTTCACTTGACTCAGTGGAAACAGTAAGCAGTAACTGGAGATGGATAGAACAATCTATGCTTGTAGATTAAATAAAGGGTTCAATTTGAAATTCCTTGAAGGTTACCCAGATTGACAATTACCTGTTGAAGACTGGAAGGCACAACAGCCAAAACATTGTGATGATGACAAGAAGGATTGAGACAATAAATAAAATCTTCATCACAGAAATCCAGACAGAAATCTATAATATATACACTAAAATATAGCATTTAAAGTAATAAGAAAATTGGTTTTATCTTTGTTGTTCATATAAAAATTATATATGAAAACATCTAGAATAGCTTCCTGAAATTAAAACATATATAACTTTTTTTTCAGTTAGTATGTATATGTTAGTGTTTTTAATAACGTTATTTATATTCTCAATAAGTGTGAAAGGAAGTTGCACACTCAAGGAGAATTCTTGCCTACTAGATGGGAAAGTAACAGATGTTATAGTACAAATCACAAAGGGAGTTTACAAATCTGATATTTATTTGTTTAATATTTTCATTTATTTTTCTCAATGAAATTTACAAAATACATTGATCACTTCTCATCTGCAGCTTTGTTTTCTATGGTTTCAGTTACCCACAATTGACCTCAAAATAAATTTTAATTAATAACGGTCCCTCAAAATACAAGAGTTGAGTTGCTGGCAATTCAGACACGGCAAAGAAGTGCTTTAAGTTAACATTCTCAATATAAAAAAAGAACTCTGTAAAAGCAAATCAATCAATACAGAGCCAAGCCACATGGCAGACTAGTTCAGAACAGAGTCAACTGCTGAAACCTAGCAGCACTATGTGCAGCTACATCCATATTTCAGTTTTTGAGAAGAGAAGGGGACCCTCTTTTACAATGGTTCTTCTTTTATATATGGTTGGCTCCCAAAATAAATAATTCATAAATTTTACTTAATAATGAATCCAAAGAGCAAGAGTAATGATGCTGTCAATTTGGAGATGCCAAAGAAAAGCTTTAAGATGCTTAAAGTGAAGTTGACATTCTCAACATAAAAAAAAAAAACATATGCTAAGTTCTATATTAAGAATAAATCTTTGGTTACATAACTTTTATAACAACCTATTGTTCTAATTTATTATTAGTTATTGTTCTAATTTATTAGTAGTTATTGTTCTAATTTATTAGTAGTTATTGTTGTTAAATGTTCTTAATTTATTGGTTAACCTTTATCAGAGGAATATGAAAAAAATATTACATAGTTCAGAATTATCTTCTGGGAGTCATGGAACATATTCCTTATATATAGGGCGTCATAGTTGAGAGAAAAGTATTAGTCGTGTATAAAGATATAATTAAAAAGAAAATAAAGGCATATCAAATTTTTAAATAATTTTGTAGCTTTTGAAGCAGCCTATCTACTGATTGGATGAAAAAGAGTATAAATATTCAAATCTTCACAAATTGTATCTATCAAAGAATAATCCAGTTTGGGAAAATCATTCAAAATATTATTAATTTTAGTAACAAGGTTTCAACAGCTGATTTCATGTAGTTAGATAACAGTTTTCTCCAGCTGTTAAAATCAGGTCAATAATGATTGAGCTAAAACTTTGCATGCTGAAGGTGAGTGTAAGGTCATTAACTATAACACAAGAAGCTGATATTAGCATGCCAGTAGACTCTTTGGAAAACAAAACTAGAGTGAATCTAGTTTTAGGAGCATAAACTTGTTAGGTGACTAACTTCTGAACAGGATGTTGTGATTTAAAATACCTTTTTCTTCAAAAATATATAGTAAGTTACTTTATTTTGAAATAGTCAAAAGAAAAAGTACATTCATTTGATTGCTGGTCAAATGAAAATAAGACAAGTAATATTGGATAAAAACAAACTTAATAAAATGTTTTCCTCAGAGTTTAGCTTATCCTTGATATTTTTTTTAGTTTGAAAAGCTTTATTTGCAAACTTTAGTATGTATTGATTGAGAAGTTTTCTTTCTCAAGTGATTGTGAATTAGATCAGCTGTTGTCATGTGGCTTATGCAATCACAGAGTAAACATGATAACAGCTGACAGAACTTTTAGCATTATTTCATTTCTAACTGCAGATTTTCTATTCACCTTAACTATTTGTATACTGTAGTCAAATAACCAAGTGTTTGCAAAACGTTTTTAATTTTGAAGGAATGAATGGTTTAGACTTGGCTGGCCTCTTTCTATACTCATAATGGATGTAACAGCTTTTTAATGCAAGAATGGTTTACTCAAATATCTACTAACTTTCTTCACTATTAACTGTTATCACTCTGTATATGACTTCATTTGCAGTACAAGTAGTTTATCCTGCCATTGTAGGTGACACTGATCCTTGAACAATAGTGTGCTTGAAATTCATAGTTGTGTTGTCATATCCTGCTATGGCAACAGAAAACAACTTTGAGTTAAATTGACAATAAGGATACTGCAACTGAAAGTCATCGAAAAAGAATGCAGTGGAAAGGGAAGTAATATTAATAATGCAGAGTGCTAAAGGTTAATTTTTGAAGCTAGCCAACAACAAGATGTTTTGGCCAAGATTATCTGGTGAGGGAATGATGTATAGAGATATTGTTTCAAGCTTTTCCCAAATGCATAAATGCAGAATACAAAAGATTAACATTTTTAATTCACTCGAAATTGGTATCACGCACACATGCAAGGATAAAGGATGACAACTGCAATAAAAAAATTAAATACTAATAGTGACAATGGTGTAATAAATATTTTGGACTTTCTTGATTAAAAAACCCAGAAGACATTATACATACTTGGTTTAATTGTACAATATGTAAACAGTTAAAAAAAAAAAAAAAAATGATGTTTTGTGTTAGTAAACTCAATTTTCATTGAAAAGAATTATATGTTAAAACAGCTTTGTAATTTTTTAAATAAAAAATATTGGTAGTAAAAAAACAAAGCAAAATGTGATGAAATTTCCGCATTGAAAATACAATCTGGAAATAATAATACACTAACATGACAAAAGTCATGAGGTAGAAGTATGTAAAAGTAATTATCGGTAGCACCACTGTACCTTGAAGTCATAGAAATGTCTAGACCTATATCAGTTGTGATCTGATATCAAATGTGTCAGTGTGAACACGGTCTAAGTTACTCATAGCAAAGTGACATGAATTATTGAAGTTCAAATAAGGCCTGGATGCTACAGATGGGATATTCCATTTTTTAAACTGTGGGGACATTTAACATCCCTTGATTTACAGTGTCATTACTGTTCACTGTGGATAGACAATACAGTGGCTCACTACAGATCCTTAATGATCATAATCATGTGGCTAGAATTATCTTTGTTAACAGGTAAGCAACACTGGCTCAAATTGCATACACATTCAATGCAGGAGGTACCAGATGAATATCCAAGTTTTCATTAACTTTTATGGAATATAGAAGCAGAAAAGACACCAGAGTGCACCTGTTAACATCACCAGACACAATATCTTACCTAGGCTCAAGACATTGCTAATTGGACCTTGGAGGACAGGCAATGTATGGCATGGTCCAATATATCATATTTTCAGATCAGTTGTCAACATGGCACTGTGCTAGCTGTTCATGGTTCCGTAATGGTATAGGGTAGGTTTATGTAGTATAGGTTAGGTCAGCTGGTCTACCTAAAAAAAAATCATTCTCCAGTGACCAATATTTTGCACTATTTTGTGACTATTTGCACTCCTCTATACTCCGACAAGAATGGTTTATTCCAGCAGGATAATGTATCATGTCATCAGAGACAAGTTTTCCAGAACTGATTTGAAGAGCAATTTGGAGAATTCCAATGAATGATGTTGTCTACCACATTTGTTTGATCTGAACTTGATTGAGTATTTATAGATTTGTGGTGGCACAGTTTATTCACATGAAAAATCCCGCACCTACAAAAATCAGGGAGCTAGAGACATGGCTCAATATTTCTTAATATATAAAAGTATTCAATTATACAAGTTAATTGTATGGTGAGCAGGCCAGGTACTGTTCTGTATGCTTGCACACTCATCCATAAGTTGATTGAATGATCCATTTTCTATAACTTATCAACCCTTTGCAGGTTATTTAAAGCCAGTAAATAGTTTTAGATTGTACAAATTTTTTAAAGATAATAATAGTTTAGTGATACAAGTCTTACTAATTAACCCATAGGTGGGAGTAAAAGTGGTAGACTCATACCTTTTCCAAGGGGATTTGCATGTAAGTGAATATAACAAACTCAACTGGAATTGGAACTCAGCTGACTAATTAACAGTTTTGAGCTGTGGTTTGTTACACAGGTCACACATCCAAGCTTACAGCACCTGGTATTCACAAACAGTCACCTATCAGTATTAGTACTAACTAATCTCAACATTGCTTAACTTCGGTGATAGTACAGGAACATGTGTTTCAATGTGATGTGGCCATAAGCCTCATCCATAGGTTAAATCGAGTAAGAAAAAAAAAAAAATCAATCCTCATAACTTAATCTCCTTTATCATAAACAGGTCTCACTTTGTTTATTATTACTTTTCTAATGCATGCTAAACTGTAGAAAACTTATCAATAGCTATTTCTCAATGAGGGTGTGATAGTGACTTACTTTGGTAAACATGGACTTATGTGCCCACAATAAAACAAAGTATCAAAAGGACAGTTTTTCCCATGATACCAATTTTTTTTTTAACTACCTTCACTCTTCAGTAATATCTAGTGTTTTAAAGAGTGATAATTAAACACCTGAAAGTGAATTTATACATTTTCTTTGTTCTTGAGAATTGACAACAAAAATAATAAATAACTATTTATTGTTTATTTGCAAAAATAATTTTATATTTACAACTTTCATCATATGTTTGAAGGTTTTTCAGATTCTAATCAACATCTTTAAAACAATAAACATTGTCGAAGAAGAAGAGTGAATGTAGTTAAAAAAAAGTGGTGTCATGGGAAAACCGTCCTTTTGTTGACACTTATTGTGGGCACGTTTATCCATGTTTGCCAAAACTTACGTATTTCCAGCTCAAAGCCAATGTATATCATTTCTTTATAAAATTTAAAAATGAGTATTGTCTGTTAACTGTTTTTAACGTCCGAAACAGATGAATTCGTAATAAGCATAAGATGAATTTTGCACTATATCAGATAATTATTAACTAAGCAGAGTAAATAGGATCCTTCTTAGGCTAAGAAGGATCCTATTTACTTTACTCTGCATTACTCTAGCATTTTTTTCTCAATGCTAAGATTCTTAGCATTGAGAAAAAAATGCTATAGCTGTGAGAAAGGCTAGAAAGCGCACCGGCTGAAGTGTAATATTAAAACAACAAAAAAGATAACGATACTAATTTAAGTAAATCATATCTCATAACAATAACAGAATTTATTTTTTATAGTATTACAAATATACCTATCTTAATTACTTTTTTAAAAAAGTAATTAAAATTTTTATTACTACTTCTTTTACTCTGGTAGTAAGCAAAGACGACATTTTCTTTTCTCTCTCTTTACAAATATTTCCGCAAAATTTGAAGAATTCAACAGTTTCTTTTACTATTTAACGAGGTTGTATTTTTAAAAAATTTTATGACAAGAAAAAGAGTAATAATTGGAAACTTTTTCTGTATCTACCGGCATTTTCTTTTTTGTGTCATCATCGACTGAAGCGAAAATGTAAAGATTTTTTATCTTCACTTCGAGGTAACTGGTAGTAACTGATATAATTACTTCAATATAACAAAGTAATTTTATTTCAGTTCTGTTAGTTAATTATTTTTTAAGAGATTTTATTTTTTTAAAATTAAATGAGAAAATATTAATAACTCAATTTTATACACAAGTTGATTTATTGACTTTCTTTTCACGCAGCCAAGAAAAGCTAAGATTTTAAATTAATAATTTTAATAATAAGTGTTTGAGAGTTAGATTTTAAAAAAAAATGCAATGAGAGTGAACTTACATTTTATTTGGTTAATGACAAAATAGTTGGCAAGGATTTCCATCAAAAAGAGACAGCTCATAACAGGCAAAGGAAAGAAAGGGCTGAAAAGGGCCCGTTCCAAGTGAAAGGGAAGACGGCCCACCTCATAGCGCACACTTTCCCAGTATTTTTTCAATTTCGCCATAACAAAAAGAGAGAAATACGAAAAATAACAAAAGAAAATCTAAAGAAACCGTGAAAATAATTTTTTTGGTTCGTCTTCGAGGACACGTGGCGGAAGTAGTCAACTGAATTTACTTCCGGTTGGATACTACCTCCGCCTAGCGACCCCGAAATAAACGTAATTTCTAACAAAGAGAAGATAATTATATAGCGCGAGGGATACGCCTGCATAGCAGTTAGTGATATTTACTACAAATTTCAGATTCATCTCATAACAGGATCGGAAGTTCATTCCAATCTCCTTACACATTTACAAGAAAATTGTTTTTAAATCAGAACAAAGCATTACCCCTTACAAAAACATTCAGTTTAATTAACAATACTAATAAAATTATGGAAACTAGTGTCGTCAGCTGTCTGTGTAACGAACGGTTACGTGTCGTAGAATCAACAGGTTTTTTCTTTATTTGCTTTTTCCAGGTCGAAATGATAAATAGTCATTCATTTATTTAAATGAAGAAATGAATGGTCGTGTCGTGTTCATAAAAATATAAAATGAATTAATTCATAACACTATCATACAAAATTTAATGAAAAAAAAATCATAAAAATTTTTTTACGTGATCATCATAGCTTTTTAGTTTTTAATTTTTATTAACACTTTTTTTATTTAACTTAAAATATTTAATTTAAGACTTAAATTATTTAATTCTTAAATTTAAATATTGTCTGAAAATATCGAAAAAGCGTGTAATCAATTCCATTTTAATCTCTATTCTGAGATTCTCTATTTGTCTGTGTTTTTATGTTTATTGTTTAAGTGTGCAACAGAATTATTCTTTCACATAGACTAGAGACTTGACTTGATGCAATTAAGTTCTTTCAGTACGTTGAGGTAAAATTGTAAATCATTGTTCACTTACTTACTCCAAGTAGTTAGTAGCTAATCAAACTATCACTAGCCAATTTTGTTCTTGTGGTAGATTTTTTTCGTTACTAAGACGTAAAGAAATACTTACTTAAACTAAACAAATCTTAAAACTAAGGAGTCAATGTGTTTGTCATAAATAAATAATTTTTTTCTTTTAGCAATTCGTCTTCTTGACTTAAAAACAATCCGTTATAGCTTCAGTTTTTTTATGTTTTGTTAAAAATACTCTTCTTAGTCTTATTCATGTAAATAAATCCAGGAGATTCTTATTCAAAACAATATTAAATTAATTATACAGTTCGAATAAAATTATAATTTCTATAGTGATAGTAACTAACACGACACGACAATTGTTTTTCTATGGCAACCAATTAATAAACGAACTTAATGTGAAAAGCTTCCTACTTTTTAAATACGCAACCAACATTACGATTTAATTTTATTCTTTCAAATAATATTAATGAAAAATACATAAATATTAATTTTTTGTTTTGTAAACGTTACTTGCATGTTTTTGTGTAGTTATTGATATTTATTTCATTAAAAAAGGGGGGTTTTCAAGGTAAAATTAAAAAAATACGTAACTAAGGAATTGTGTAATTTGCAGTCTCAGCATTAGCCACGTCATCTTGTATATGTCAATGTCGAGTAGCAGTAACAAATACTCCCTCTCCTCTTTTTGTTGATGTGTCATTCAATAACAATATTCTTAACTGATAGTGATTTGTTATCATTGTATTAACAATCTGATCACTGTAGTTTCAGTGACATCTCACCTGCTTGCCAATTAACAACAAACTAATAATAATAATATAGTTTCTTTAACAGCAGCATTTTAATATTACGGTGGGTAGCCTTTGCAACTTAAAAAAATCTACTTTACTTAGTACCCACATCACAACATTAAACAGATGTTTTTTTACAAGTCCCTTCTTCTATGAAGGAAAGCAGAAGACATGTCGTTTTAAAACTCGAATCTTATACACATGCAAAAACGTGTTATTTCTGTGTATATGTCACTAGAATTATTCTATCCGTAACTAATTTGTTTTTAACGCCTTCATTTATTCATTTTTGGACAAGAGCAAAATATATGCCAGGATAAGAGAAATGGATGAAATATCGGATAACGATCGTCTTTTGGACTTATTATTTAACAGTGCTGACGGAATTTTGAAAGATGAACTTCTTCATTCTTCTTCAATGTCGTGTGAGAATTTTGACCCTGTGGGCTGGGTGAGTATAAACAACCTGTTCACATTTAATTTAATTATTTTATTGTTGTTCTCATAAATCAGTAATTAAATATTTTATCAGCTTGCCATTGAGTGAGTGACATTTTTGACGCATTTTGTTTAAAAATTAATTAAAAAATTGACTTTAGTAGAGACCACTTTGTTGTCAAACTGAAAAGTGAAAACTGAAACATTTTTTTTTAAAAGATAATCTTTGTATTTTTTCTGTATTAAAATATTATTAATTAATCTAAATTGTAATAAGGCATGATTCCATATGTTTACCTTGTTTAAAATTAAAGCCAATCCGTTTCCTAACATCAAAGAAAAGCTTAATTAGTTATTTTTTGTCTTTTTTTTTTTAAGAATAAGAAGTCCACCAGTACCTAATGCCATTTTTAAAATTAAGATTTAATATTGTCATCAAATTTAAACACGGCAAACTAAGACCTGTTTTTTATTCTCCTTTTTTTTTCTTCTTTTATAACTGGATTTTAATTTTTGTTTATTTTCTTCGATTACGACAATTTTGTATTCATGCAAATTAATTAGAAAAAAAATATGTATCCTTGTTAAGAACTGTAAAAATGTAAATTCAAACCTAAAAAGAGTCAAAGACACGAAAATCTTTCGTTTGGATGCCGGGTTTCCTGAAATGCCAAAAAAAAAAAAAAATTGCTTTCCTTTATTTATTCAAAATAAATGTTACCCCACCCTTTTGATCTTTAAGTAAATGAAGGTTTTGAACTTCATTTTTCTTTATTCTCCATAACATGAAAATGGTCCATAAAAACTAAAAGTTTTAATTCGTTATGAGAATTAACTGAATATTTAAGCTTTTTAAAAATTGTTTTCTTTCTTATTTATAAAAAATAAAAATGTTTAATCTTTTTTTAACTGAAGTTTAAGAAAATATATTAGCAAATTTATACGTATTACATTTTTTTCTACAACTGTGAAAGAAATAATGCTGAAGTGAAGATATTCTACGAATCTGTCTCACAATTTTTGCACTAACTAGTCTTTTTTTAAATTTTTACTGTTTAACTAAGCTTCCCTTTCACTATGATAATGATAGTAAGAAAAGTTTTCAAAATGTCATTACTCGACATTTTCAATAAATCAAAGAAAATAAGTCTTTCCTTTTTTTGTCACTTTGTATAATTTAATTTGGAGAATAAAAATATTGGACATATGTTAACTTGATTTGTGTAATTAATTGGAGACGGTTTTAAAATCTTTACAAAATAAATAGTTACTAGTTTTTTTAGTTTTAAAGTTTTCAGAGAAATTTGCATCGTTGCTTTTTCTTAAGCAAGTAGTTGAGACAAGCCCAACCAAAAGCTGATGTAATATAAAATTGACTTTAGTTTAAAATGCCGTCGCATTATTGTTGAATTTGAAAATAATGTGGAAAAGTTTTGTTGTTTATTTTCTGATTTTTTTTAATGCACCCCCACATTAAATGATTTTTCTTTTGAAACAATTTTTTTTTCTTTTGCCATATCCCTTCAGTTCAGATGATTGGCAAACATGACTAGTCTTTCATAACTTTTCTTAATCAGTGAATTAAATAAATAAATTATGCATTTTTCTTACGAAATATATTGGAAAAGTTTCCCGTTGCCTTATCCATAACTTAGAATTTGGAATTCAGTTTTCCAACACAGACTGATTGCCACCCAATCTACCCTGCTATTATAATTAATTCAAGTTTTAAATTTCTGGAAGAGAAGAGACAGATTCAACGGCATCTGTGCGAAAGTGAACGCAACAGACTAAGTCCAGAAGTTTTTACTAGTAGTAGTTAACTAGTAAGTGTGTTTTTTTTTTTTTGTTTTTTTTTTTGTTTTTTTTTTTACTGAAAACTTTTCATGGATTTAAAATAAATGAACCAAGTCCAGTCTTGGTGTGGGGGCGTCTATCCAGAATGCCTCTCTTTCGGAAGAGGGATGTGTAGCGTACTGAATCTTTGGCACAATCCAAAAGGAGACGTGACAAGGGGGCTGGACTGTTTGAGCCAGGTACGCGTGTGACTCCCACTTTAAACAATGTAGATGATAATAAATGTCTGTTAGCGGCTCTGTATGAGAAATTGGCGAGCCGAGTTCGAGCTACAGTACACTCTTTTTTTTTTCTTTTCTCTTATGAAAAATATTGATATTTTCAATTTTGATTGTGGAATTATATAAAGAAATATTTTTTTTTTTTTTTTTTTTTCCAATTTCAATGTTAACTTCAAATTTCATGTCTCGGTCCCCCCCCCCTCCAAATCAGAACATACAAAAAAACGTTCGGTTTGATTCACAAATTTTATCCTCTCTCTCTCTCTCTTATTTTTTTAGTTTACCATTATTTTGTATCGTTTACTTTGCGAATTTTTAAAAGACTTTTCAGTTTCACTCAGTAAAACATAATTTTTAAAAAAATTTACATGATGAAACTCATGAAGAAATTATTTTCTGAATAGGGATGCTTTTTCTTTTTTTTACTCTAAAAACTTTTTCAGCAAAAATGTTATTCAGTTTTAGAGTTAAAACTGTTTTAGTGCATACTTTTTATACCTGTTCATACCACAATAGAGCATGTGCATTTTCCATTTTTATCAGTGAATACGGTACACACTGACTACTTGTCTAAGTGAAAGAAAAAGTTACAAACTGACAAGAAATCAAGCTTCTTTTTTTTCCAGTTAAGTTTAAAAAGTGACATTTAAAAAAAAAAATTCATTTCTTTTCTAACGCTAAAAATCTGTTTTTGTTACTTCTTAGTCCATTCAAAAATAATAAAACTGGGTTAATTATTTCGTGTGTTGGAGTTGAGATAAGATAAGAACGTTAGGCTGTTGCTCGTAAATTTGTCATGAGAAACAATATAGCGTCTAGCAACTAACGATTGCTAAATTTTCACCACTTAGGAATTACTAGTCTACTTCACCCCCTTTTCTCTCTTCGTTTTTTAATTACTGTTTAGTTTAAGCCTTAAGGGTTTTACTTTTGCTCGTATTCATCACCAACAGATCGGGCCAAAAATGTTATTTTGATTTCTTTTCAAAGAATCAATCGTTTAAGAATAGTAATACAGTAGTATATACTCTTTTCTTTTTTTTCATTTTGGAAATTAACATTTTTATGATTGTAATTGTGAAGTATAAAATAAACAAATTAAACTTCAATCACGAGTTCAAAATAAGCATTTATAATTTAAAAAAATTAAATTAAATATTACTTTGGAATTGGATTGAATTTTTCTTTTTACCAATTTTGTTACCTTCTGACTTTTTAAATTTATTTATTGGAAAATAAGGTGATCGTCTTAGAAAAACTTGTTTCTCACTTACACTTACTCACTACACAGTGACTTTTACTTTTAGTTTTAAAAATTATTATTATTTGTTAGTGGCGATGACAATAAACTGTCTTAAAGATTTTTTAAATAAATTAAGAATTTTAAGAAGAGAAATTTCTTATTTTATTTTACGCCCACATATGTAAAAAAATCGCTTCTCTTTTTAGCACGATTGCCTAGCAACAAAGTCCCCAAACGATAAACATCATTCATTACTCAATTCAATTATTAACCAACCAATATGTTGTATATTATTAAACCGTAATGCTCACATATATATTCATTCATTAATTTAAATTAAGATTTAATGATTAAGTACAAAAAACAAGTATTCATTCCATAAGTGAGTGGAAATAAAAAAAAAAGTGTCCATTTGAAACTTATCCATGTGGTCGTTATCGTGACTCGATTTGAAATTATAAGACTTATAGATTATTAGTTACTTTTTAAGTTTTGTTTTAGGAAAACTAAAATTTTTTGATGAGAACTTAAAAATTATATAAGCAATGCTTGTCTGTACATGAAATTTTAAAAATGGATAAAGATGTTGCACTGGGTCAATCCAGTCTTCTCTGAGCAAGAACAGCAGGTACACAAAAAGAATTAGTCAACATGATTGGATGCTGTCAAGCTACAGGTGTTACATCAGTTTTTCTTCTCCTAGTTAGATATTTTAATAAAAGCTAAGGGGCCCAACATTTGCAGTGAGTTTACCATGTACCTGGACACTAACCTAGATATTTGTACATCCCCATGCCTGTGCTAGATGGCTGTTGATCTAATAAAAGGACTCATTCAACTTCTTTTTTTTTTAATCTTGTCCTGTGGTTTATACTACAACTATGCTGAGTGGACCTTAGTTACAATTTCTGGGAGAGAGTGGATAATCTGGTTTGAACAATTTTTTTTTTTTTTAACAACGTCAGCATCCTCAAACTCTTAATCACAATGCCTTGTAGCTTCATACTAAGTACAACCATCAATGGCTTCCAAAAGGTGAGGTTTATCCAGTTTTACTAATGAGGCTTGGGTTAAACCATGTGTGTTATATACTGTAACTTAAGGATGTGCAAGTATTGCCACAGAAAATGAAATTCATGATGCAAGTTCAAATTCTGACATAGTCAATTGCTTTCACTTCACACTGATGCCCTGGAGAATGACATGAATCCATTTTTCTCCCATAGCTATCAATTAACAAGATAAACTTGTTTCTGGTAACAGCCAGTTTAGGACTATTCCAAACAGGAAACAGCAATGGGAAACAATTATTTTTTTTTCTCAAGAAGTCATGACATAGTAAAACAAAAACATTCTTAAAAAGTATTTATACTTAATACATTCAAATCTTTTTAAATATAAAATTGAGATTTTTACCAATAGTACATGCTTATCTAAATTGTATTCCTATAATAGGTTGAAATTTTTTTTTAAATCTCAATATGGAATACATATGTTTTATTTTTGCATTCTATTGAAGAACAGTAATAATTTTAGATAAAACTGATGTGAATAATTATTTTAATATATTTTCCTATCTATATGTTATAATTTTGAAACCACAGAAATTATCCCCAAAATAAATCTATAAGGTAATTTATTTTTGTTATTTTACTCAATGTGGGTGATTGTATCTAAATTTAAACCACTCAACAGGGAAGGGGACTATCAATTAAACCTTTCCATCTGTCTTATTTTTTAATGTTAGAACCTAAAACAACTAATCCTTTTTATTAATACTTGATGTTTAACCTCAAGGGCATTACTGATAGTGTTAAAATTGGGTGTGGAAAAGACATGCCAGAAACAGGAATTAATGAAACTGGAGAGGGGGCAAGTTTTGATAGACTCTTTATGGTTAGACACAAAGCAAATCTTTTTAAATAATAGATGGAAACCAGGTGTGTATCAGGTATTAAATTGACCCATATGAGACAGTTTTGTTTCTGGTTTTTAAATAAGAGTGTATTAGAAAATCTCAATTGCCCGGCTGCTGAGATAGCAACCAAAAGCTGACTCAACTCTGAATTTCATGGTAAAAATTCTAAGTGCCTTATTGATTTAATATCTATGCAAGAATATTCCTGTTAAAGTTCATTGGAAATGACATAAGACCAAACTGATCATTAAAACTTTGTTTGCTGTATATTTTTTGGCTTTGCGTGATCTTTCATTTTTGAGGGACTTTGAGGACAAAACATGTAGGCTAAGATAAATTTTCCTTTTGACTTTATTCATATTGTCCCTTTACAAATATACTCAATGTGAAATTTTTACGCAAAAGCCAAAATACAAAAATAGCTATCAGAGAAAGTTATAGTGATATAAGAAAACTACTAAGTCGATGTCACAAAAAGGCTTCTTTGTTTTGTTTGTTTTTTTTAATCTCTTCATTAAAAATAAAAAAACAGTTATCCAATTCAACTTGTGTTCAATTTATGTTTTTAAAAATAATTATCATGGCATTCTAATTTCTTTTAATATAGATGTATAGTGGAAGCAAATCTCCAAACAATTAATACTGCTGTAAGTGTTGTTAAAATGAGTGAAATGCATTGATATAGAATTATTTCATGATTTGATTGTTTTAAAGTGATTGTATCAGTGAATTTTTAGGATTTTAAAACAATTGGCAGATCTGTTTGATATTTGAACTTGCAGTTATTTCATTCAAACAACCTTCACTATGCTGACTCTGCATTAAAATCTGTCCACTTTTGTCTGCTTTCTAGCTTCTATAACATTTAAATTTGGAAATAATTGCTGTTAAGAATTTTGGCTGGTATTTCCTGTGGTTTTTAATCTTACCGCTTATGTACAAATTTTAAGCAAGTTAAAATGTATGTCATTATATCAAATTATAAAGAAATAATTCTCCTTCAATGTTTTGTCACTTGAAAGAAATTCATAGAAATAAGCAATTTGCATTATGTGATTTACAATAAAAATGGTATAATGATCACAAGGAACAGTTATTTTCATCTGGTTAATTTCTTGCAGCCATTTAATGTTTTACCAAAAACAACTTGTATAAATAAAATTTTATGGTGTCTTCATTATCGATATGAAGACTGAAGTAAAATTATTTTGCAAAAAAAAAAATTACAAATGTGAATAGGAATGTAAATGAGCACAATGAAATTAGTGATAGTCTGAATCCAAAAAATCTTTAACATGAGATGCAAACAGTACTTGTGAATAAATTTTGTTTTGTATCTCTGCTTCATTTTTGTTTTAGACATGGACATATCATTTTATTTTGTAACTAATTAGCTATTACCCAATTATTTTAGGTCAATGCATAATAATTTCACAGGAGTAAATAATCATTAAAAAAGAGAAACATTTAAAAAAAATAATATATTGCATATTTTATGTTTAGTTATGTTGAAAAAGTTATTTTATATAATATTATATAAGGATGGTGTTTTCAGATAGTGTGGCCCAATGGATACCAGGGATTTCCAAAGATAGAATTGTGGAAACAGAATATCTGTCTATATTTCTGAGATAAGGTATTGTAATTATTTACACTATTTACATTGTTCAGACTGTTGTTCTCACCTTTGTTGCCATATTCATAATGTTTTGGCCATTGTACGATCCAGCCTTCTTTGGGTGATTGGAAGAGGCATGGCACATGAAACTAGAACAATCTACTCCGGTGGACAAAACAAAGGGTTCAGTTTGAAATTCCAAACACCTAAAGAAGGCCAGAGCATTCAACAGCCGACACATTGTGACTATGGCAACGAAGATGACAACAGTTCAAACAATGTAAATAATAGGAACAGAAGTTGAACATTTTAAGAATTTTCTGGCCAAACACTTAAATGCAGTAATATCCTCATTATATACTAGTCTGATATCTAATGTTTTTGTTGACCCTGACTAATTCATTAGTTATCTAAAGATGATGTAACTCTATACTATATTTCTTAATTACAGTAATAATTATAGGACAAACTCCGCTGTTGTATCAGATTTTCATGAGACTACAATATCGAGTAAATGTATTTAATATTTAAAAATAAATATGGTAAATTTTATGAAAATATTTTTATACATTTTGTCCTTGTCATGAAATCATTGGATGGTAGTAAGTATAAAAATTTTATACTAAGTAGGTAAAGTTTGCTTATTAAATAAAACTCTAGAAGGAAAGCTGAGCTGAAAATATTAGGAAAGCCTCTTTACATTTAAATAAAAGCTCAAGTGGTCAAGATTACAAATAATAAAAAAAAACATCCTAAAAAGACATAAGAAATCCTGTCATGTACATGAATCTAAGAAGGAGCAACCAGTATATTCTATTATAATTACCTCAACAATATATAGTTTCAAAATGATGTGGCCAACATGTCTCCAACTTTAAAAGATAAGTTTTTATAGGTGTAATTCTGTTCTGTTCCTTCCTTTTGCATCTTGAAGTTATTTCAATGTTTGGCTTCTCTTGACAATATGCTTGAACTCAAGGAATAGACTGTGAACTGAAAGAAGAATGTAATTTGATAAGCAAATAGGAAAGAAGGATGGCTCTAATTATTTACCTGTGATGTTTTTTTTTAAGTTTTAATTATTGTAAGTTCTTGTCTCAGTTACATTTATTTCTTTGGTGATAAAAATATTTTCTGTATTTTTTGCTGATCATGGGTGAATATAAATATCATTGTTATTTTATAAAGACTTGATGGATTTAATTTCATTTAGAGTTGGCATGCTTGATATTTCAAATGATCAGTGAACACATGTTAACTCATTTTTAATGAAACTCTGAAACATCTTGACACTTTTTTTTTAATCTATGAAATATATAGTTATAGTAAAACCTTAAATGCCACTTTTCCTACTTTATTCTCAGTTTCAATGATACACTTTTGTCAGAAAAATCAGCATGCCTTGAATGTACTCAAAGTATTAGTAGCATATATTAGTCTCAGGTGACTTGTGTTTAACTTGGAACTGCACTTTTATTTTCAACATTATGAATAAAAGGCATCTGTTTTAACTACTGTATGCAGTCATTTTGAACTGGAGACAAAATATAGATGGAGATAAACAGTAAAAGAGAAAAAAAACATCTAAAATTCCCAAGTATGCAAATATAATTTAACCTCTTCTCTATCAGGTAATATAAATAATAGAAACATTAAAACCATGTGAGAGCTATTTTCAGAATGTTGATTCAGCTGCTTCCCATACTACTGTTTAGAAACTCTGTGTTTCTGTGACTAATACTGAAATAAGTAGCTGACAGAAGTATAACTAACAAAACAACAAAAAAAAATATTTTGTATTGATAAAGATATCATGGTTACTGCTGGAATTTATGCCATGTCAGATTATTGGAGATTGAAAATAGATTTTAGTGTTTCATTTTGTTTTGTATTCCCAAGAGAGCAGTATAGAAAGATTGCTATGAAACAGACAAGAACACTTAACCATTCAGAATATTTTATGCCTTGTTATTTGACAAACTGTTACCTTTTTTATTTTTTTCCAATATTTACTACTTTCATTATTTATGCCCTAGTTCACTTTTCCATAAACATATACTGCTGGATGATTTAAAGATAATATGTGCAAAGTCTTCTTAACATATATATTATATATTAGCAGTAGACTTCTCTGGTGTTATGACAGGTAATTTTAAAGAAACTCTGGTGATTTCCTCAAGTATACATGTTCTAATCTTTATTTATTGTTCAGTCTGTTACCTCCCCCACCAAAAAAAAGTAAAAATTGATTTGTTAAAATGTTACTTGCAAATTATCTGAAAATGATTCACAATCTACTGTAATTTTAGCCTCATAAAGATGCATCTCTTATAAAGATTTATCTTAAAAAAAAAAAAAATTACTCGAAAGTTCTCAATGACCCCAGGCTAAATTTTAGATACGTATAGTGATTAAACTTTTCCCATGATTTTTCTGTGTATTTTCATTTTTAACTCAACTCTCAATTTAACTATAAATTTTGAAAGCCACATGAAATGTGTTCAAATCTATTTCTATTAAAAGTAAAATGTTCAGGTTGTGTACTTGATTTATATAACTGAGAATAAAATCTTCATTTTTGCTCATATTTTGCTGTGAATTTTTGTGCTTTCTTTATGTTCACAACTTGATTATAAATAGAAATGGGTTTCATTGCTTATCTGCACATGAACTTTCATGTGGGTAAACAATATGTTGAGACTCTTAATATTATCACCTTTCATAATATGTAAAACTTTTGCTTGATGCATTTGATCACATGCATTAGATACACATGCACTGAAACCAAGTAAAGTATGTGCATGCTTGGAGGTAGTAAATATTCTGATAAAATGTTCATCTTGTGACATAGTAACATTCATAGTAGTGTACTGTCTGATTCTGAGTTTTAAATATTGTCACCTGTTTTAACATGACTCTTTAGGTTGAGGAATGTCAAATTTCCCACAATTTCAGAAAATGGCTTGTTCCATCTGCCTGGCACCCATATCATGTACTATTTCAACTCTTATAATTCATGTCACCTTGCCAGGAGCAGCTTAGCCAGTGTTCACACTAATTCACCAGAGTGCATAACTGATATAGATTGGGGCATTACAATGATGTCAAGGTATGCTGACACCACCTACTATTACTTTTGGCATATTATTGTAGCAGGAACCTTTTCATCACATCTTTCTTTTTTATGTTACTTTCTATTTATAAAACATTGTGCTACCAGGTTCATGAATAACATCTTGTACTTTAGTTTTTTTGCATATATATAACAACTTTAAGATGTAAAAAATGAAACTGTTCAAAAACCAAATTCAGATTTGTTTTGTGATGTCTGACCTGCTCTTATGGCAGCATTATTATTCTTTTCAATGTTATGATAACACATTTTCTTATATAAAATAATTGAATTCTTATAAGTTTAAAAATTTAATTTTTTTTTTTTTTTTTTTTTTTTTTTAAATAATAAACAGATATACTTAGTTCATAAGATTGGTTGACAACCAAGAATATAAGTATGAATTGAAATGGGCCTGTATAATGTATGTAGTGGAAATTGAGTCTGGATGAAATCAGTTTCTGTTTATTGCCATTGACATTCTTATGATGCTTTTTCTTTATTGTCCATCTTTGTTTTATTTCAGCCAAATATGGACTTTAATGACAACCTTACCTTTGACACAGAATTTGAAGATTTGTTCAGTGACACACTTGGAATACCCAACTCATCATCAAACAATGATCTAATTAATTCTGAAGATTTGTCTCTATCACCAATTCCTCTGGCCACAACTATTTCTTCACAGAAACCCCAGGAAGAAGAGGATGAAATGTTGATGAAGAACCAAGAAATTACAGAAGCCATTCATTCTGACCATGATTATGTCCAACGTTCACCTTTATCTAGTGACAGCAGTGGGTCTTTGGTATCATCCTCTTCACCTGTGCCACCTCAGTCAGTAGAAAGTGAAGAACTCAGTCCCAGTTCATTTAATAGCATTTCTGACAGCCGAGGTGAGGAGGAGGATGAGGATGATGATGACGATGATGATAAACAGTTACACTTGAATAATAGTGGTGTCATGTTAGTGGAAGAGGAGTTCTCAGAGGACTATTCCAATATAAATTTGAATACTATTAACAGTTCAGGTCTGTCAATAGAATTAGGTGAGTTATTTTTATTTATTTTTTTAAAGTTATAATTTGACTCTGTACACACTTTTATTACAGTCTAATTAGATAATTATACTTTTTTTTTTTTTTTTTAGCAATGTGAGTTTTACATGAATTAACTGACCTCTATAAGATTTCTATAAAGTCTCCTCATAAGCTGAAACTTAAATCTGTAAACTACATCTGGCAGCAAGGCTTCTAATTGGGAGGTTTTGAAGAGTGTAGAATCACCTCTTAATTGCTGTTGTTCTCAGGTTCACTCTGACCTGGGGTGGTAGCACTATGGGCAAATAGTCAACCCTCCACCCAACAAAAACACTATGAAAGTATAAATATACATTTTAGTAGTAAAAATACCAGCAATACATAATTAGCAATACATTTTATCTGTAGTTGACGCCATAAAATTGTGTTCAAAATTTTTAGATATTGGCATTAACTCATAGAAGATTTTGATATGTCACTAAACAAAACCAAACCACCAACATTTCTTAAATCAAACTATATTCCAAAATATAACTTATAAAAACATAAAACAATTGCTGCCTCTAGTAATTATGTTCACATACTTGTATATGCACAAAAGCTAAGTATCATCTACCATGTATTCAATTGTGAAAGCAGAATAACATTTTTATTACTTCAAAGTTTCCAAGAAAATTAAATTTCGGCATTAAATGCCCCATTCATATCCCATTAAATCAATAACAAAAATCGATAAACTTAAATTTGTGTTTATTGTGATCATGGTAAGCAGTAATTCCCAATGTCAATCAATTTTTCAATCTTCCTTTTTCTAAGAAGTAAAGCTTAGACATAGGTTAATAAACATAATGAAGAGGAATTGCACAGCATGGCTTCCCCAACAATGAAGACCTACATACGCACTTTATTGTTTCTACATACACTATTGTACCATGCTATTAACAAGTGCATGGTCAAAATGACTGGTGATGGGCTTGAGGAAAGGAAATCTCAGATTATTTTTTTTTTTATGAAAGTGACAGTATCTTCTGGAAGCTGGTTTTAAACTTGGTTTGTGTTTTCTAGTTTGTTATGCCAATTTATAACACCCATTTTGTTTCTGCTTACATGATAGTTAAAGAAACAACCCCATTACCAGATGAACCATAGCACAAACTCAGATACTGTAACAAATTTGACAATTTGTAAGCATTGCTTAATTTCATTGTTATAAATCCACACCTTACTTGTGGCCCACTTATTTGCTATTTTTGATGTATTCAATTAATTCTATCAACAACATTCCAAAAACTTTTTTTTAAGATAAAAAAAATCTGCTTGTTAATTTTGTAAAATATATTTGTTAAAATAAATATTTTGTGAAACTTTTATTGGTTGACTAAAAGAATTGTGCCCCCCCTTTCATTATTTCTAAATATGACCATTAAAAGTTCTATACAATAGTGCTGCTGCTGCTGTGTGTGTGTGTATGTATATATATATATATATATATATATATATATATATATAAAAATTTTTTTTTTTTTTTTAAGATCAAGGATTCCAAAACATTTTAGTCATAAAGGATTAAAATAATTTGAAATCACTTTGGCTATAGGGATGTCTACCTTAAAATACCAACAAAGCATCTGCATAATTTAATACACTCGTACTATAAATAAGGGTATCTGACAGTTTGTAAAGTGACTGGAATGGAATTTGCTCTTGTAAAAATTTGTGTAGTTTTTTTTGTTTTTTTTTTTTATAGTAAAAAATAAGTTTTCATACCAACATAATAATTTGAAAAAAATCCTTAAGTCAAAATTTAAATGAATTATATATTTTTATATTTGTGACTAATTTCAGGTTCTGGTGGAGAAAGCATATCTACACACAATGCCTGGGTACTTAATGACAACATTGTTGAAACGGAGCCACCTCAGACGATCAAAGTCATTCGCTTGCCATCAGAAAAGACAGTTGAGTCTTACACAATCAAACACAATCAATCCCAGAATACAGTTTCAAATAAAAACAGCAGCAACAACAATGTAAGTAATAATTTCAGGAATATTATTAGATATCTATTCTTAGGCTCTGTAATATTTAGAATCATTTTTCTTTTAAATCAGTTGTAATTGCTGGAAATAGGTCACAATCCTTTTGTAAAATCCAAGCAAAATTATACCTAATCAAGATTTAAATTCTCATTTTGTTTGCTTTTTATGAGCAATAAGTCATATCCCAAAATATATTAAATGTATACATATTAATATATGTTGGTATTTTGTGTGTATGTGTGTAGGTAAGATAACTGAAGTTCAATGTTCATATTTCTCAAAACAGTAACTGAATTCTGTTCTAATAGTTCATTAACTGCATGTGTGTGTGTGTATATATATATATATATGAAAGGACACTATTTTAATTACTAATGAGAAATAGTGTTGGATAAAAAATCCTTTAAAAAATTACTGTTGTTTATGTTTCGGATATGAAACTGAAGCTAGCAGATAGATTCATAGAAACTTCAACAACAAAAACATGTTTCTTTAAATTGGTAATTCTAACCTTGCCCTGTCAAGCTGGCTCCATGGCCAAACTGGTAAAGGCACACTTTGATTTAAAAAGTGGTTTCCCTGATAGAAAAAGTAGATGCAGGCTCGATTCCTCTGAGAGATACAATTTAACAAAAAAATAAAAAACAGGGATAACAACTCAAACATGTGTAAACAATAACATAGTAATAAGAAATACAAGCAGTGTGTCTGTAAAACTTGATAGTTAAGTGCTTCAAACTTTTTATCTATTAACTATTCTTGCTTTATTTTTTTAATATTGAGTACTTTATTTGTAAAAATCTGTTCACCTTTAAACCCCAGTAATTTACTGGACTACATGTTTTGTTAGGCGTTAACAATCTGTGTTTTTATATAGTCTATACATGTACTTAACATTTTAGAAGGGCAATCTGTATATGATGAATTTAATTTTAAAATAGAACTGAAGTCAACACCGAATTTATAAATATCAAGCTTAGAATGTAGAAAATTTTGGTTCAAAGATTGAATTGCTATTGATAGAAGGGAGTTTCTTAAATAACTATCCCTGTGTGAAATTCAAAGCTGCTACTTGCTGGCCATGAGATATACAGTCTGTTTTTGAGACTCAATCTCTAATTTTTTTCATTTTCTATAACCAGATGGAAAAGAAATGTTAGCAATATAAATGGTCCTTTGAGACATTGTTTGACATATGTAGCTGAACAACATATGGAATGTGAATATACACATAATTATATATTTGTATATATGTCACCACCACTAACTCAACTCCAGATAGGTGTTGTGACCTGTCAGTCCAGAAGCACCTTCACATATTGAGGTCCTCTATTAATATAAGTAGTGAGACTGTATCCATTGTTGGATTGCTTAACCTGTTGCATAGTTTACACCACTTGGTATTCCCCAGAAGTCACCTATCTATGTAATGACCAGGCTCAACATAATTTAACTTCAGTGATTGGCTGAGAACTGGTGTTTCAATGTGATATAGCAGTATGTATGTATGTATGTGTGTGTGTGTGTGTGTGTGTGTATATATATATATATATATATATATATATATATATATATATATATATATATACACACACACACACACACAGGGTGTCTCAAAAAAATGTACTCAGTTTTTTAATTTATTGTCAGTTTGAATATTTATAAACATGCATTTAATTTAAACCATTAATCTTCTTTGTCAGTTTGTAAACATTAATATTTCTTAATTTTAACCATTAATCTTTGCAAGTCAAACCTTGCATTTATTCTCATACAAAGAGTACATTTTATTTAGGACACCCTGTGTGTGTAGTAGTCTCTGTTAGGCTTGACATTGATAACTTTAATGTGTTGTAAAGAAAACATTGAAATAATAAATTTAATACCATGTGCAAACAAAATTCTTTTAATTTTTTTCCAGCTCAGATTACTTTGTGCATCACATTAGAATAACATATAATAGAGAAATATAAGTTTCTTCACAGAAACCTGGAGGAAAACTTTTTGTGACTTTCACTTAATACATAAAATTTTAATTCAGTTTACACATTTGATATTAACAATAAAAATGTTGCATTATTACTCTAACAAAAATTACCAATGTAAACATCTATTAAAATAATACAATAAACTGTTTGAAAGAAATATTTAAAACAAATTTTGTAAGTAGTTGTGTTAAAAAGAATCAACTACTAAGCTTTGTGGCATCAATCATGTGAATTATTCTTGGCTTAATTAGTTTTCTTAACTTTTCTCATCGATATTTTAACTGATGAAAAAAAAATAGATCTTATTTGTGAAAGTTATAAAAGTCTTTACTTATTTTGGAATAGGAAGGCAAACGCATATCTTGAGTATATTTATGAAGAGATAGCCACTAAAAATCAACAATTATAAACATGTTAAACAAATTTTATGTGTTGACTTTGTCATATCTAAATTGTATTGATAAAGCTGGATGATGAAATCTAATCTGCTTGATAACTGATAGAATTAAACAACCCTGATCTCCAATAAGCTTTTTTTATGATAGGCTGTCCTTTCTGTTAACTAATATGATCTTTAATCATCATCAGATATTGATCTTTTATTTTTTTTGCCATTGCTTGACTAATACTTTCACATGTAAACATCCAGCTGGTAATTTTAGATGCTATTATTTTTGTTAGTGTAACTGTTTGAAAAGATAAGCTATTGACAGGTTAGGAACAGGCTATCTAATACAAGCAACCATAAATGGCACTTTGCAACTGACATAATTTACTTTTCTTTTAAATCATTTCACTCCAAGCAAGGCAATAAAGCCACTAAAACTCAAGGGGGTTACTGAGTGTTAGAGAAGGAGAAGAAAAAATCACTTTTAAAGAGAGAGCATTAAAAGAACAAAAATTAAGAAGACAAAAGATAACAATTGATGTTGATCTTCGAAAATTTAAATGAAAAGTTGACTGGGAAGTAAGAAGTCAGAATAGTTTCACAAATGAGAAGTGCTATAAAAGAAACTGTTAGCATAAAACTTATGGTTACATCTAGCCATTTCAACTTTAAAAAGATAAGATCTTGCCACCAATCTAGTATTGTGCCTAAATTCATAAAACTACATAGCATAGAGGAAAGTTCATTAGAACAACTGCCATGAAAGTATTTTTAGAAAAGCCACAAGGAAGCTACATTTCAGTAGTAGGGAAGTGATTGAAGGTGAAATGCCAGATTAGAACAAATAACATTGCAGATTCTTCTTTGAATTTTATCAAGAATCCCTAATTATATAGCAGGAACACCAGACCAAATGTGGCAGCAGTATTCAAAGCAAGGTCAAATGGTAGTCTTATAAATATGTAAGACAAATTCTGACAAGAAAAATTATCTAGCACGACAACCAACTGTCCTAGCAGCAGAACTAGCAATTGATTTAATATAATCTTTCCACTTCATGTCATCGGAAAATATTAGTCTGAGAAGATGCAATGGTTCACTGTCTTGGTGGTTAGCATCAGCCATGTTAAGGGTTCTCTCAGATGATTAAAAGCAAGCAGCTTAGTTTTGGAGGTGTTAAAATTAACGAGCCATTCCTTGCTTCAGTTAAAAACAGATTGTTTTCGAGATCAGCTACCAATTTGATCTCATCAAACCACTCAGACTTACTATTTAGATACATGAATATTCCAAGTTCTGTTGCAAGTGAAATGAAAAATTTTAAACCAATGAAAATTTGATAAGTTATTACATTAGATATTTAATTTAACTGTTAAATGTTTAAAAATTTCTGGGACTCCTTCAAAATCAGAACGTTTGGTCTTTTTTCACAAATTCTTTAAAAGCTAATATTTTTTTGTCTGTAAGAGAATTCATTGCTTTATGATATCTGTTTTATATATTGTAATAATATAAAATTTACAAGTACCAATTCATACATTATTTCATTTTCCTAAGGATACCAGTGTAATAAACTGTTTCATCTTAATACTTAAGCTTGTCAAAATTATGACTTTGTTGAATTCTCATTTTATTTGTGTGAGGGAGAACAAACTGGTGTAGTATGAGTGATATTTCTTCAAATTGTCTGATTACTTTCAATCAGGTGGCCCACCTCACATTTCTGCTGATGCTGACATCAGCATTGTACAATCACCTCTGGCTTACTGATAATTGTTTCTTGACTGATAACTAATTGAAATTTTATATAAATTCCTGGTCAGAAACACTTACTCAGATTACATTCATGTCACCTGATCACATACTTTGTTTTCATTGGACTATCCTTATCATTGAAATGATTTTATGAAGTCTTGCTGTTGAATATTTTACAGTATTTTTCCAATCTTATAAGATACCATAACGTCTTTCATCCCTTAAAACTTCTAAACATAAAATGAAAAATTACTCATATTAATTAGAAAACTGTAGACATTATACAAGTTGGCAAGCTCATTTTTCTTTTTATCAAGGGACATATTTAGTTGAGATTTGAAGTTTACAAAAACAATACAGCATAGAAATTTAGTAAAGGATTCTTGAGTTCCAAGCAGGTTAATGTAAAAATAAAGTCCAATCTTTATATTCGGCACTACAATTTTCAGTAAAAATTTGTTTGGAACAAATGTATTTTACTATTAGCATTTACACTAGGATCATTGTCCTCATCTTTGTTGTTATCACATTTTGGCTATTGTGCCCTCTGGCCTTCATTATATACTTGTTGATCTGGGCAACCTTCAGCGAATTTCAAACTGAGCTCTTTATTTAATCAATGGAGATAGATTGTTCTCCTTCTGCTGTCCATATCTAGGGATATATAGTTGTATTATTTAGTACTGCTAAGTTATTGTTCACCCTGTTTCCACTGAGTCTGTATGACCTGGCCTAGGGATTGAACTCACAATTACTGCCACCAAATCCATGAACCAACACAGCAGTACTAAATAAGAACAAAATGAGATATTCCTAGATATATATTGTAGAAAAAGAACAATTCACGTCTGTAAATTAAATAAAGAGTTCAGTTCAAAATTCTCCAAAGTTTACTTCAATCAACAAGTATCTAAGGAAGACCAGAGGACACAATGATAGAAATATTTGATGACAACAAAACGAGGACAATAGTCTGAGTGTAAATAACTACTCATCTTAGAAATTCAGACAAATTATTTTATTAATATTGTGAAAAATTGAAAGTTTGTTAATCTGCCATTTGAAGTTATCCTGATTTTTTTTATAAATTGTGTAAACTTTAAGTGATCATTAATATGACTAACAATTTTGTTTACTACTGAAGATCTAGTAGTAGTTGATATTATCCTCCTAAACTTCTTGGTACTACAGCAGATGCATTCTAAAATACCTACTGAAAGAAAGACTTGTTAAAAACAATGTATGAATAGATTATGAATTTGTGAATTAACATTTAGTTTAAAAAAGCAATTCTTCTGAGTCATTATGTACTTGTGGTATCTTCATTAGACAATCAAACAAAACTTAATTTTTTCACATCCTTATAAAAAACCAGAGATGTTCCTCTGGTTTCTATAATAGTATATATAGTGTGTGTGTGTGTGTATATATATATATATATATATATATATATATATATATATATATATATATATATATATATATATATACACACACACACACATATTCCCACTGTCTTTGTATATGGGGAATGATTTATTTCAAATTTTGGCTATTAGAAAAATGTGTACAATAATCAAATCTATTTAGTGCTTAAGTAAAATAATAAATGAAACATGATTGGAAAAATTACATAGCATTTGTATTATGAAACAAGAAGCAGAATAATTTGTTCTTATGAATTTGAAATTTGCAGGTTATTTAAAACCAGAAAATATTTTTAGATTTTAAGATTTTTTTTTTTTAATAATAATGGTATAGCGATACAAGTCAATAGCTGTGGAGTGAGGGAGGCTGGATTCATACCTTTCCCAAGGGTATTTCCATGTAAGTGAATATAATGAACCCAATGGGATTTGAATCTCAGCTCTCCAATTAACAATTCCAAACTGTTATCCATTACAGCACCTGGTATTTCTATACGGGGAACCTGTGTTTCAATGTAATGTGGCTGTAAGTCCTTCTGAATTTGAAGTTGTAGAGATTTCCCAAGCATAGCTTAGATGTGGCACAAGACTGAAAGTAGGGGGCACCCAGTGAGGATTGAACTCACTACTCAGTTGTAATTGTTCTAGCAAGACAAGCTTGCTAACCATTACACTGCTTCAAGGTGCTCAATTTGAAGTTGTAACCTCAAGTTGCTACTTGTAATGGCATTTTTCCCATGTGAATAAATAAACTTAAATTGTTTTCTACTTGGATACCATTGTTGAGAATTATTATTATTTCAGGAAAACTGATATTCAATTTTGACTAGAAAATTTGTTTAAATCCTAATTTATCACTAATTTATATAGCAATTGTTTTTGGTGAATAAACAACATCATAAAATATTTTCCAAAAGATTTATATATAGCATACGAGGTTGGTTTAAAAATCATACAAGAGCATGCATTCTTTTGTTTTATAAGTGAAGTGCAAATTTTGTATATATTAAAAACCTGCAGTGTCAAAGATAAAAATGTTAAGTTTTGGAAAACATTCAAAAATAGAATTCACTAAAATAACAATATTAGCATTAAAAATTATTTATTATTCCCTAACAGATTCTTTTTTCTTTTGTTTCAATATTTGAAATACTGAAGTTAAAAATGAAACTTGATATAGTATGTCTAAAATTGCATATTCCTGGGTATTAAAATGGAAAAGAAATAAACATTAATATAAAGTATAAAACAAGACATTCCAGTCAAATATACTTGACCACAGTATTCACATAACCTTGTGAAATGGATAATGCAAAAATAGCTATACAATTTTTCTATTTTGTTTGTCTTTTACTCTTTGTACTTTTAATTTTTTTTAATGTATTTTGATTTGTGTATTGTTCATGTTTTGTAGGTATCACTAGTTTTGACAGAAGAAGAGAAAACGTTACTAACCCGGGAGGGTTATGTACTTCCTACCAACATGCCCCTCACCAAGGAAGAAGAGAGAGCTCTAAAATCAGTCCGAAGAAAAATTAGAAATAAGGTCAGTTCACAAATTACTTGTTTTATTAAAAAGTTGCAAAATGCTGTTAATTTAAAATCATTATTTTGTTTGATTTTTGTCACATCTATTTTTAACACTTTGTAGTTTGAAATATAAATTAAGGAATATTTGAACTATGTGTTATGTTGAGTGGATGTGATAAATTCTTAAAATGGTTATCTTAATAATCTTAAAATTATAGTTAAGTGGGTATAATGATTTTAAATAATTTCAGCAAGCTATTCTAAACAAATCTTTTTCATATGGTTTTTTGCAATTTTGTGTATATAAGCAAATAAAGATATGCCCTTTACTTTAGTACAAGAGAATAAAATTAAAAATGTTTTTCTAACTTTTTTTTTTAAAGATTCTGTAAATTTGTTATTCATTTTGATTTAGCAGTATTAAGATTTTTCATAAATTAGCTATTCACTGGTAACCATTTTTATTTATTATTAACCATTTTTTACTGATTGTATTATCTTTTGCAATATATGGTTATTGGAACTTTTTTCTTACAAAGTTTCATTATTAGCCTCTTCATGTTTTATCACATTTATTGGAATAAAAGTTTATTTGCTGAATGATGGCAACATCTATCTACACTGAATTAGGCTGCAAGTGATTTTGTTCTACACAGATGTAAGCAAACAGCAGTCATTCATATAAAGTGTACTTAATTTTGAAGTCTCAAATTAATGAGTTTAAGGCTTTGAAGTGGATCATAAGGCTGATTTGATAGATAAGGAGAAGTGTCTAATAATTTCAGTCTGAGAAATGTAAATTAATGCTAGAAATTGAAAAAATGAACAGAACTGTGAGGAAGTTCTTTGAAGATCATGGATGACTCTAATGCAAATCTGATAAGGGCAGGTTGAGGAATTTATCCAGCCAATCTGTATCCTGTAGCAAGATATATTATAAAAAAATCTGTTTTTGTCAAGCTCTGAAAATTTTAGATGTTGCAGCAGCGAGGAAGTGTTAAAATATCTGGTCTTAAATCATGTGCTAAAACAAACCTGTAAGACTGATTACTATGCCACCTTTAAATGACATCCATAAGGAAAATTAACTGTAAAAGGCAACAAAATAAATGAAGAATTTTTTCTTTAACAATTTATTTTTTGGCTGTGTTAGCTTCAGCTAGATGAATGGAACAATGGATGGGTGGCAACTGTTGGAAACCATCTTCACAAGCTAAGGTGGTTGATGCTTTGCAGTGAGATTATAAGAGGTGAAGTGGTAGGCCCGTGTCAAGTTCCACATTCTATTACAGTGACAGTTCATATATGCATAATTTTCTTCCTTGTTATTACACACATGGAGCCAAGGTTCAAGAACCCAAATGATTGCAGGCAGATGATGTTTATGCATGAAAATTTACAATCATGTTTGATCAAAAAGAGAATAAAAAAAATAAATAAAATGTTGTCTTTATAATGATGTCAGAATTACAATGATACTATTTTCAATTTTTCTATCCAAACTGTCTTTTTAAACTTTGTCATAATTCAAAATTATAATTACAGAATGTATGCAATGTTTCTTGGAATTTTAATAATTTTGCTAATGTGGAACTTGGAAAATCTAGTAAAATTCATAAAACTGATGCCACATCATGTCACATGTAGTTTATTCTAACTGATACATATGTGAAATATACCGCACATTAATGGTGCAAATATTCCTGTAAATTATTTTATTAGTTTTCTAAAAACTAAAAAGGATTAAGTAGTTAATGTTGTGTATGTGTTTCATAAATAATGACAGACAAGGATTTTTTCTTTTGGTTATCTTTCTTGATTATGTACAAGAGAGCATATGTTTGGATTCAATGGGTATAGATATTGAATGTTTGTATTCAAGCACATTCAATGTTTTATCAGCAGGTTTTCTTTCCCATTTTCAAATACTTTTTAAAATGACTTTGTTGACCTATTTCATTAATAGGTTGGTTTTCTTTTAATTTTATGAATTTTGTTGGGTTGTCAAGAATTGTTTTGAAATTTAGTTGTAGTCTTGGTGATTTTAGGATTGCTCTTATTACAATATCTGTATTACTTTGCACTCACATCAATAAACATATGAAACTTCACAATATGACCTCCACTAATAGAAGACAAATATTTGTAAACAGCACATTTATACTAATTTTATTTTTTAAAATCTAAATATTAGAAACCTTAACCATAAAATTTAAAAAAATATAAATCTAAACAAAATCTACAACATTGTAATTGCAGTTTATCTATTACACACTTGAAAAATTCACAGCCTGAGTAAGAAGCCCATCCAAAAGAACATTTTAGCATCCACATGTATATAAGAGCACCAACTCCTGCCTACCTATAAAACGTTAAATATTTTATAGTGTGTGACAGACAATAGCAAAACTCAAAAAAGCAAACTTGCAAACACATTTTACACAAGACCCTTAATTCTGCAAATATATAGTTTTATAAATATCCTTGGGACCATTGCCAAATTTAATGTGCATTTATTTCTAATTTTAATTTGTAAATTATCAGTTATTTCTTTAATAACTTTAACTTTTCAAGTATTTGTTTTTTATCTAAAGGAAAACACCAACTTACTAATAAAACAAATATGATATAGAAAAATCTTATTTGCAAAAATAATATATATATATATATATATATATATGTGTGTGTGTGTGTGTGAGAGAAGTTCTGTATTGCCAAAAGAAAAAAATGTATACTTTTTGTGAAATATCATTATTTCCATACCCTTACCAATCATCCCTTTTTTTTTATCTTGATGTAAATCTTTCAATGGCATAATTATAAAGAAAAATAAAGCATTTTCTTTTCTCACAGAGTTGGTGTAAATTTTCATATTTTGTGCATTAATTTCTTAAATCTTGAACTTATTTTTCTTTAGATATCGGCCAAGGAGAGTCGAAAACGTAGACAGGAATATGTGGATGGGTTGGAGAAGAGAGTTAAATTCTGCACTGTAGAAAACCAACAATTACACAAAAAGATCATTTCTCTTGAGAAACAAAATATGTAAGTTGTTTTCTACTTTTTTTTCATTGTTCCATTGAAAAAGTTTCTTTGTTAATGTTTATCTTGCAACATTTTTTTTATTTGAGAATTAAAAAAAAATATCTCATTCCACAATATTTCTTGACATCATGGAATTAAGTCTTTAACAGAACATATGCAATGCATTCATTTTATGTCATGTATATAATTACCATTTTTCATATATATAACCATTGGATAAAAAAAAATTATCTGCAGCAGTTATTGTATGATGGTTATATCTAACATAATATTAAACACTGCTGCATTTTTAACAATATTTCAACATTAAAATGTTGATACTTATATTCGCTAACTTTTCTAATAGCAAAAAGAAAAACTGAATTCACTATTGTTAGTTTTATTTCTATAATGTATAATAATTTTGTACAAACATTACTTAGAGCTATGAAGGATAAGAATTTGTGGAGAGCGATGATTGTCCATGTCCTGAAGCGACACAACACATAAGATAAAAAAGTTGAGAATTTGTGTAGGTTTTAATGTTTATTTTCCTTATTGGATGTTACGGTCGTAGCCAATTACAATTTGTGACACTTTTGCACTGTAAGAAATTTTTACTTGTTAATTTGTGAATAAACACTTTCTGTCCTGACTGACAATAAGTAGAGCAGCCATTATTCAAGAAATTTGATTGCCTAGTTATTTTTTTTGTTTTTCCTGTTAAGTTAACTGATAATAATTAGAGTTGAACACTCTGGGTTTTTTGAGCAGATAGACTTGAACCAAACCAATTATTTTATGCTATTACAGTTAAATGTATATTTGAATTTATTTAAATATATAATAATGTGCTATTTGACATGGGGAATTTAAAGATAAATATAGCATTGATACAATTAAAATAACTCAGCAGTATATTATATTCTGTTATTCCATATTGTGAATAATATTGCAAATTCTGTCTCATTATTTTTTTTTGTTTTTTTACCACAGCAGTAAATGCTGAGAAAGTTAAGTTTACAAACTTAGTAATGAACAATTGGTACAATAGACATAAAAATGGTCTGTTGCCAAAAGACATAGTTATGATGACCTATCTGTTTCAGGTTTGAGCAAATCTTTGTCTACAACAGGATATTTGTTCTTTTTGATTCTATGAGGAAGTTGTAAAACTTAAATACTTTTCTATTCTTCTGGTCATAAAATCTTTTACATTTGTTGTTAGTCTCTTCATCGTGACCTCTTAAACTATTTGTGAAATCTCAAATCATTTCTTACCACATGGAAGTTTGCATATTAAAGTAATAAAAATAAAATATTGATTGAAAAGTTTTCTTTTTTGCAGATCTCTGGTGACCCAAATGAAGAAACTACAGTCTTTTATTTTGTCTTCAACAAATAAACCTGTTCAGACCAGCACATGTGTCATGGTGAGTCCTTTAGAGCAACACACATTCTGTTATGCTTTTCTTTTTCTTTATTGTAGTTTGTTTTTTAAAGAAAACTCTGAAAACACTAAGGCTGCTCCAAAAGTGATGCCTTATATTAATTTCACTGGAACATTGAATAGAGCCAGTTTTCAATATTTTCTCATGAAGCCACTACCATTGGCAGGTAGAACTTAAGGAAGGATACCTTAAAAATACCAATTTTTAAAGTTTACTTTGTTTTGTGGGATGACACCTGCACATTTTTCTTTTGTCTCTATAAATGTTTAGTAAGCACTGAAGAATTTCATTTTTTTTCTGCATGGAATAATTTAATTCATTGGACATACTTTCTATTTTGCTGTTACAAGGTAAAAATAATTATGAGCTAGTGGTGGGAAGGTTCAATCTTTTAGCATTGTTGGCTAAGTCACTATTAGATTATAATTGTATAAAAAGATAGATGATATAGAGTGCAGCAGAAATACTTCCCACATGGTGTCTTTGTCTAGCTAATGTTTTGCCATTATAAGAGAGAGATTTCTGTTGCACTCTGTATAAAACTCCCCACCAGTCTCATTAATCTTTGTCCCATGTCTACAAATAGATAAACAAAATTGCCTTTGCTCTTTTAGTTTTTTAGTACATTAATTTTCCTGTTTTAATTTGCAAGCTTTATATATTGCAACTAAAATCATTTTAAAAGGGAATTTGTTTTTTTTAATCCTACTTTTTACTGATGAATTATAAAGAGAAAAGAAATTGAGTTGAAAATGGAAAAGTGGATAAGAAAACTGAGCCTTCATCTGCTACTCTTCTTTCTTTAGAGTTAGGTATTTGTCTGACTTTCAAATCTATTATCTTTCAGGTTTTGTTGCTGTCATTTGCCTTAATTATAGTGCCAGCCTTTAATCCATTTAGAAATAAAGCTATCCCTGCTGGTCTGAGTTTGTCTAAAACTCCAATGCCAGGTAAGACAATAAAATGTTATTCTTTTCATATTTAATGAAACTTTAAAAAAAAAAATTGTCAATAAATGATAATCATTCATTTTAATTATGTACCTATTATGTATAAGGTATTGAAAAGTTCTCAGCCTAACTAATCTCATCAAATGGTCAATCATCAAACTTCCCTCTCATAGCCAAGATGACAATGCTAAATAGTCCTGACAAACACTATTTTCATGCTTGGATGGAGTACATTTAATTCCAACAGAAACTTTAAAAATTATTCCATACAATATTCAAAATAAACCTGATCTATTTTGAAAAGCTTTTCTCTACTTCTCATATGTAAGGAAAATGATTAAAACTTCACTTTTAACCAGCTATAGTTTCTAATCCTTACTTTTAAGATTAACTTTTTCTCTGCTTTTGCAGGCAATTCTAGAAGTCTCTTACACAAAATGGATGATTATTGTTCCTCAAATGAAGATCAAGTGAGTACAATATTTCAGCGAAATCCATTCCTGAGCATGCCAAAGAGTTCAGTGCCACCAATTTCGATGACAAATGAAAATCCTAATCATGGTTCCAATAATCTCCCAGAGACAGAAATCTACAAGAGCAATCAGAAATCTTATAACAACAACAGTCCAGCAGCAAATATGGAAACCAACAAAGTGGTTCTGAAACCCAATGCCTCCATACATGTTGTGGCATCTATCCAAACAGGAAGAGGATCTATGTCTGGGGACATTAAACATTCAATACACACAGCTGGGGCTGCAGATTAGGGTGATTATAGAAGACTTTTTTTTCTCCCTCAGAACTGTCTGAAAACTTTAGCTTGACTGGAACATTCTGTTCTAATGTCTTTCATTCTGACAATATAGCAATGCTGGGATTTTTTAATCCATGTGATCAGATATACACTATTGTTGCTATGGGGTAAATTTATAAGCAAATGTCTGCACTAGAGATTCTGTGTATCTATAAACTGCAAACACAGAGTTAATATTCTTAATGTTAAAGCTGCTACATCTACTATGGTTTAAATTGTTTTTTGTTAAACCTAATTTTTCAACAACAAAAATGTGTTTCTATGAGTATCATGAGCAGATCAAAATCATTATCCATTAGGAACAAACATTACTGAGGAGGGGAGGTGAGAAGAAAAAAATATTTTTTAAATTATCTTTCCTTTAAAGAGATAAAACTAATTTTATATATATATATATATATATATATATATATATATATAAAAATTGTATATATGAATTAATACATTCATACATATTTGTATGGTTGCATATGTGTAAAAATAAGAACTCATTTATTTCTCGAGTGTCTGCAGTAAATTAATGTTTATTTTTCTTTAACATGTTCATAAGAATGTCATTGTCTTAACATTCGGCTCCCTGTAACCTTTTTATTGGAGTGAAACACAAAACCAACTAATCTATTAATAGCTAATCTCAAGACAATAGCAAAAAGAAATCCTGCCACTCTGTCCTTTTGTTGAAGACAGAAAAAGAAAGCAGTCCTTAATATCAGGAGAATTCCATATAATTATATCAGTGTTTCTTTTAAATGTGCCACAGAATAAAAATATTTAAAAAAATGACAATTTCTGCAGAATGAATATATATATTTGCCTAAAAAGTTTGATTTATTAAGAAAATTTTCTACTTAATAAAGTGAATAAACTTTTTGGCCAACCCTCTATGTGTATGTATATATATATATATATATACATACACACTACACTGTAGCTAGATAAAACTTAACCTGTAGAGCTGCCAGCAGTAATCTGTGGGTTGGAAGTGGGGATTTATTATGAAAATGTTCAGCTCAAATGAATTCTGATTACCTCAGGATGTTAGCAGGTATTTTTCAGTTACATTTTTTCCCCCTTTTATATATGAAATTATTTTAATGTTAGTATTAGTTACTTCTTAGAAATACACATGTTGAGCACCTACCACTGAACGTTTCTCAAAGTGTGTGTATATAGCAAAAATATTTCTTGAGTTTTTTTCCTTTTTTAAATGAATTGTTCTGGTAATAGTTGCATTCATATTATAAACATTATGACATCCATTGTCTTTCAGTTTATTTTTTTTAAAGCATGTTTTATTCTGTTCTTTAAAATAGTTTGAATCCTACATTATTGACAAGATAGAACATTGCTTTTGACCACATTTTTCTGTCTACCCAACCAATTGACAAATAATACTTTTATTTCTACTTTTACAGTTTCACAGGTGAAAACCTCAGATTGTCTTTATCTTTTATAAATTGAAGATAAGTGATTATTAACATCTATGCACTGGTTCTTAAGTCTATTTATATCCTCACAAAATAGAGGAATGACAATTGTGAAATCAGATAGGACTTGTCAACTCTATATCCATCCCAGTCTCTTAATAGATTTACATTTCTAATACTCCTTTCATTATTGCATATACTGTATATTTCTGCATATAAGACAACCTTTAAATCCCCAAAATCACCTTTAAAAATTGGGTGGGGGGTCATCTTATACTACAATTCTAAAAAAAAAAAAAAAAAAAAAAACTTAATTCTGAGTGAAGTTTGTAACCTCAGCCTAATAACATACATGAAGATTCACATTATCAAATAAACTGGTTATATATATATAAATTGCCTATTTGAAGAATAATTCCATATCAACTTGTATCCATGCAAACATTGAGTTAAGATTGCATTCTTTTGTGATTGTTGATGAAATATAAGTAAATGGCTGTCAGCACACCTGGCTGCTTGTAATTTTTTAGATATAGGTAAAGAAGAATCAGTATTTGCAAGAGATCACGTGATAAAATGTAAACAAAACAATAGTTTTCCTTTTAGAGGATGTGTATAGAATTGGTTTTCTTATTTCAATTGTTTATTTTGAATTTCTAATGATACAGTAAGTAACATTTCCAATAACAACATCATTATATAATCTTATACTACATCATGAAAATTTGCTATATATTTTTTGACCTCGTCTTATCTAAAGATCGCCTTTATATGTGGAAATATACAGTGCTTATTTTCTTTGAATATTCATACTAAATGAATGTAGATGTCACGGCAAAATATTCATTACTTCATCTTTTCTACTCATTAGATTAATGAATATCTTAACTTTTAATCTACATACACACAATTATTTACAAACAAAATATATATCAATATTTATTAAGTCATGGAAAAAAATAACGTACCTATATAAATGCACATTTGAAAAGCAATGTATGTCTACATAAACCAAAGTTTATCCAAAAAGTTCCTCAAGAAGCCAGTCATGAGATTTTTTTTTTTTCTACCAAGCAAATACTGTCTTCAACACCAATCCAACTACACACAAAAACAAAAAAAAAAGCCCACGCACTCTACAAATTGTACAAACTCCAAACTCACAAATTCATTTTTTGTTACTCTTTCTTCAAGATTGTGTTTAACTTACCAAATAATATCTGTTTGCTGTGTTCTGGATGGTAGACAGATATTTGTGCTAATCTTGGTGGGATCAGCTTCATAAAACCACAAGTGAGGGGGTGGGCAAAACAAGAGGTAAGGATAGTTAAACATTCAGCTTTCTTTACAATGTTGAATTCTCAAATATGGAACAAATTTTTGTTGCATGTAACAAATATTTTGCTTGCTTAGCCTCTTTTAAATTGTTCAAATTATCTGAAACTGCTGCATTAAAAAGAAAACAAAACAATGGTTTTATGTAAAAGTCGACTGAACACACCAAGATTGATTTTTGTTGAAGCTATAATAAATAAATATATATTATAAAATGGAAGAGTTTTTTTTTTTTTTTTAATTGTTGTGGTGGTTTTTGTATCTGTTGCTTTGTAAAACAAAAATGGCTGTATTTCATGGATTGTCTATCAAGTAATGATTACTTTGTCAAAAGGGACACATTGATAACCAGAGGTTTGGCAATGAATCCCCCATCATGCATAGCTTAAGGCTGGGGTGGGCAACTGTTTTGGCTCAGGGGCCACTTTGAGAGGGCCGTGGGTAGTGGAGGGCCACACTATCTAAAACATATTCATTAATTAACATAACATTTCATTTAATGTGAATTGTAAATTGCATAATAATAAATAAAACAATAGTGGTACACAGAAAAGGTTTTATTAAATTTATTTATATGCAAATTACACCTCAACCAGCACAAGTAATTTAATGAGACAAATGTAAACACTCACACTTTTTTTTTACAGTTCTTTTGAAATCAAAATGTCTGCAAGTGTTTCTTCCAAGATTAGGGATTTGTGAACCTCGGCTCATTTTTGGTAAGCTAATTATAGCAAATGGCTACTTTAAAAAAAAAAAAATCTTCCAATAAAAATCGATTTTTATCAAGAATAATGTTAATCACTGCAACAGTATTCATGTAATTTTTCTTTGCTATTAAAACCTGGAGAACATGCTTTAAAAAAAAGTGATCTGCATTTAACACCTTGTGATACATAAATCACCGAATGGTGGATATTTAATCAGTTTACTTAGTTTCATTTAGTTAAAATCATAAGAGGTAGAGTAAAGACTGAACTCTATACTAGCAATAATTTGCTAATCATTATATCCTGAGAATTTCTTTTCTTAATGCCTTGTCATTTCAGGATGTAGACAATCATGGCTTTCCAGATTCCTTTTATTTTATCTGTAAATTGTCATGACTTTTTTTGGAAAGATAGTAAAATAATTTATTACCTTCTCTGTGGTTTTGAATTCAGAGTAGTCCTCTTAGATTAGTTGCCACTCACAATCCACTCTAATCTGGAATTTAACCCATAGCTGATGAAGAAAAGGATTCATGCCTTTCCCAAGGGCATTAGTGCAAAAGTGGACATAGCAAACTAGGCTGAAATTTGAACTCCTTTCACTAATTCTACTTTTCATGCTAACAGTTACACTAATCACATTATATACCCTGAGAATAGGGTTCATAAAAGAAGACTAAATTATTTTTCTTTTATTTCTTTGTTTGATTCAGTCTTTAATTTTGGGGTTCCTTTAATAATTTTCTAGAACATGGTTACTTGAAGACCTGGAGAATCTACATTCAAAGTGGCATCTACAGAAAATAAGCAACTAAGCAGAGCCATTACAATAATCATGCATGGTAGATTTTCATTCTTGAATGTAATAAATAAAGATAAAATATTAAAAACAGAAAAATGATTTTATGTTCTTAGCAAAAAGATTATTGAATTAAATAACTTAAATTTCTAAAAATACAAGTGATCAAAACTGGTGGCATGATTGCTTGGCAACATCTCTTGTGATTAAACAGGTTTAGATATCAATTATGAATTTGTCTTAATTGGCTCCAGTTCAAATAAAACTATTCTATAAATATGGAGAAAGGGCTGGCATTTATAGTCTTCTGGAAAGGTAAAATCTTTGTTTGGATTGGAGTTAGGCCAAAGAAATTCCCACAAGGATATAAACAAATATATGGTGGGGGGTGATTTTTTAATAAATTAGTGTACTCAGCAAAATCCCCTTTTCACTATAAACAACAATTAACATTTTCAATGGTAAAAGAAATTAATTTACCTGTTTTATTAATAAAAATTTTAATGTCCCAGTCTTTTAAAATTTAAACCTTTCTTCATTTTGTCCTCTGCACAATGCTGTGATTATTACTTGCTTTTTCAGTCTTGAGGAAATTTCCAGTGTGATTTTCTTGGCCCTCTAAGTTTAAATAGTAGAGTAGACTGAGCTCTCTAATTTAGTGTGGCAACCAGTCTAAGAGAAGGAAAACTGAATATCAAACTGTGGCAAAGACAATGGAAAAGCACTCCTCTATCTTTCCTGAGAAGACATGGCAATTCACAGATTAACAAAAACAAATCTGTAGAGAGCCATGATCACCTACATTCTGAAGGGACATGGCATTTAAAACAAACAAAAAAATACAATGCTATTAAAAGAAAATTTACTTTCATGGTTTTCTTGTGTTCATTAATTTTAATGAAGAATGTTAATTCATTATCCATCTAAATGAAATTAGGGAAAAATGGTAGAAATTCAGAGAATTTAAATTTTGTCTTTTTCAATCACAATAATATACACAAAAATACAAGCATAGTCTTTATAAAAAAAAAATAACATGATTTGTGTACTATAAAAAAAACTGACTGACTTCTAAAAAAAATGAAAATAAATGAAATAAAAGTTAGAAAAGGTTAATGAGTATATTTCTAAATCTTTCATTCAAAGAAAATAATATTTTTGAAGAAAAAAAATTTTTCTTTGCTTCAGCACAAGAACAAATTCTCTAAATCCATCCACTGATATCAAAGTCCAAAAGCAAGAGAAAAATATTTTTGAAGAATATATAAGAAAAAATTCAAATTAATTTTTTCGAAAATTTTAAACTAAAATAATTTTCTGTAATTTTAATGTTCAGTAAAAGTAATTTAAGTTCATATGAAAAAAAAAAAATCTTATTTGCATGGCTGTCTTGTTAGAATATATAAAAGTTCAAAGGAAATATTAAATTTGTTTTTTTTTTTGTTTTAAATGAGTTTAAAAAAATAATATCTGAATCAAAAAATAAATATAACTCATTAAAATAATTACAAAAATTAAAACAAAACAAACCTTAATATTCCAAAGTTGATTTTTCCTGAATATTTCTAGAAGCATTATGCCATTGTATTATGCATACTACTTGGCTGCAAATCAGAGATTTAAGTCAGCAGTGTTAACTTGTGAGTGATAATGAACTCAACTGTAATTTGAACTTGGCTCAAAACCACTAACCATTAAGCCACTCTCACGTCCAATGTGTGAATTTACTTTATGATTTACTTAATGAGGAGTTGCAGTAGTCCACAGCTATTAATCAAACAGCTCTAATTTTGCAAAATTGTAACACCAGCTATTTCACACCTAATCTCATTGTATTGGTAATAATTACACACGATTACTTTCTATTCTGTGCGTGATCAAAGAGTTCCTATAATATCGGACTAATTAACAGGATCTCAATCAATACAATCAGATACCACAGATGGGGCATAAATAGGAGTACTTTTCTCTGGTTGATCATGTTCACTTTAACTGTCCAACAGTAGACATCGAGAATCTCTCACAAACAAATATAAATAGCGCATAGTAATTAGGGTTGCAATTGGGAATTCCCAGAAATAAATTTCCCAAATAGTTATATTTACATGTAAATTTGTATGCTTAATTTGAAAATAACAAAGAAATTTTGATAAAATCTACCTTTTGGAGTTATTGACAATAAAAGTTTGGACTCATTTGCGTCATGGCAGCTATTACTGATGTTGTTTGCATATATTTGCTGTGGAATAGACATTCACTTGTCTCGATTATTGCACACACATACACACTGATGCAAACAACACCAATAATGGTTGCTGCACCATAGCCAATGACATGAATGAGTCTATACTTTTATTGTCGATAACTCCAAAACGGTAGATTTTATAAAAATTTCTTTGTTATTTTCAAATTAGGTATGTAAATTTTGAATAAAAAAATAACTGTTCAGGAAATTTTTATTAGATACTTAGTGCAGGGCTTAAAAAGCAAATTACCAAAAATTTCTTATGGAATCATTCACATAAATTAGTGTAATTTTTTTAGGTTCTTTTCAAGTCATTATCTATAGTATATATTGCAAAATAAGGCAAATAGGGCCAAAAAATCAGGTAGGTGTTCAACCTCCCATTATCACCCATCTCGATTTACTTGCAGTGCAGGTTGGCCATCTTGGATCCTAAGGCCCGTGCTATAACAGTGGACTACCGTATCATTATTTACATTTGGATTATGACTATCACAACATTTCAGTTGTTGTGCCTTCCGGGCTTCATCAGTTGTATATCAAACTGAGTAACCTACAGAGAACCCTTTATTCAATCTATGGAGGTAGACTGTTCTCGTTCCACCACCCATGTCTTGGGATTTCTTATTTTTAGAGTAATCTTTCACATAAGCGGCATAAAATAATCTATCAAAGTTCTGCTTCACTTAAATGGTGAAAAAAAAAACTTATTTTATATCTTTAAATTTTTTTCATCATAAATATCACCATGGCCAGTGGTGCCCTGGCCATTGGATATTTGGTAGTATTAAGGTTGGGAAAGTGTTTCTTAGTTGAGGTGGTGGATTGGCAAGCAGAGACTTGGAAAAAGGTGACTGTGCAGTATATTCTTCCTGGAAGCCATACTGTTTCAGATAGCTGGGCTACTTATGCTGGAACCAATTACAGGATTATACTTTCATGATGTTATTATTCAGCAGCAGCATTTTGTGGATCCTGGGTACAAGAACAGCATTTATTTGCTATGCAGTCTACCATTACCCATTGTAATAATGTTTAATTCTAATAAACATATATACCTTGGTCTTATTGATTTTTACACTGTTCAAGGAATAACAGCTTATTTCACAGGCTTACAGCCACATCACGCTGAAACACCAGTTTTCGTCCCATCACTGAAGTTAAACTATGTCGAGTCTGGTCAGTACCCAGATAGGTAGCTACTTGGGAATACCAACTGCTGCAATCTTGGAAGTGCAGGTGGTGTAATGTATAATGGCTTGGAATTGTTAATCAGAGAGCTGAGTTCCAATTCCAGTTGGCTTCGTTTATTTATGTGCGAGTACCCTTGGGAAAGGTATGAATGAACCTATGTTAGGCCTAATAAGGAGGTCCTCATAGCCTAGCATATGCACTGATCCTTTCTCTGTGAAATTCTAAACTGTGAGATAAGGCATTGAACTTTTTTATTCATTCACTATTAATGCTCTATTTCTTAAATATTGAGAATTTTATTTACAAAATCTGTTTGTCTTAATCACATGACCTTCTTGCAATTTACTGGTCAACAGGTTTTGTTACAGGCAAACAATCTTTGTTATTAATTATTGCAAGATTTTTATACCTTTCTAAGTCACAGAATACAAACACAATATTTTAAAATCCTTGTTTTGATCACATTAAAATTCAGTAAGACATAGGATTGGGAGGGGGTGTTGAAAAGCTCTTGTCCTGAAAACATGACCAAACAGATTTTATATTTGAATCTCTTCTTCGTCAAGCCAATATCTTTTCAGCACAGGCTTATAAGTAAATAGACACTATCTTGCTCAGATTTTATATTTGTCAGTTAGCAAGATGAAACAGTGAAGAGATTGATGAAGTTTTGCCACAAGATCATCAATTCAAATGAATCCCAGTCAGTCTGCCATCTACTACCACACATTGAAGATTGGTTCAACTTTGGTGTGTTTGTGGAGGAATTATCAATTCAGAAACATGCATGTCCATTCTGAAAGAGGTGTTTCTCCTCAAAACACTAGCTTTCTTATAGAAGATTGTGTTCTTTCCTATGCCACACAGCAATTAAAAGATGAAACTTGAAAATGGCAGGTCTAGAAAGGTTTTAAGACATTTATGGCCAAGTCAATCTTTTTGAACATATCTGGACCATTTAAAATGTTAAAGAAAATGCTTTGAAAGATTTGTTTAGTGATTTGGATGCAGTTTGATCAGATGTCTCACAAGGGAATGTAGAAGATTTGATAAATTTGATTCCTGAAAAAGTACAAAAAAAAGTACCAGGGATGGAAGCTCCCAGATTCAGAGCCTTCTCATGCCTTGGAAGAAACCCTCCCTGATTGATCATGCCTTCAGGGGTCTAGCTGTACTCACCATGCTTGGCCAATTGCAATTTGGTGAGGCTATTTAAAGTCAGAGCTGTCCTCCTCAATCAGTTACCACCCATGGCTATAGGACTCAGCTTGTCCTTCTAACTACTCATAGTTGGAAGAGAGAGAAGAGATGGATTCATACCTTTCCCAAAGGTATTTGCACATAGGTAAATGCAACAAACTGAAGTGGAATTTGAATTTGGCTCTCCAATTCCTCAATCTGAGCTACTGTCCATTACTCAACTGTGCCTCCAGAGAGTAAAGTTTTTAAAATCTGCTGATAGGAAGCTCGTCAAATATTATAATATTCTTGAATTTTTTAGATCATTGAATAAAGACAATTCTTTGAAAATAAAAATATGTTTAATTTTGTCATATCTCTGTAGATTTCAGATAAATATTGTAAAGAAATAGAAAGAAACAACTTCAAAATAGGAAGTAATCGTTATCCCTACAGGTTTTTATGTTGAGGCAGGTTCATATTCATTGTCCCATTGTTTTGCTGCAAAAAGAACAAATATAAATTCTGAAAGTTTAAGTAGCAATTTTTAATTTTACTTTTGTAAGAATGAGTGATGGCATTTTTATAATGGAATGTAAAAACAGTGCATTATTTTGATTAAATATGAAGTGAATAAGGTATTTGTTAATCTAAGTGAACTTTCTTGACATTCCCGGGGCAGAATGAACTCACAAACAATGGCTTGCAAGCCAAGATTGCTAACCACCGTTTTAAAAAGGACCTCAGGAAATTAAACAGAAGCTACACAAAGAGCTGAAGTTGGAAGCTAAAATATTGTCAACAGTTAAACAAAGTCCTGGAAAGAGCCAACAGTTAAAGCATCAAATGGTCAAGAGCTGCAGCAAGAATGGCAGAGTCAAGGTTTCCACATTAAGTCTTATCCAGTGAGCTCACTTTAGATAGAAGGCCATGAGGTTGCCCTCTTCCAAGATACAATGACCAACTCAAAACAACACTGAAAGCCACTGTGTGGCATGGCCGGGGCTGTGGCCTGCTGTCAGGATCAATCCTGGTATTGGAGAACAAGCCGTCAGCCCACACTCGTTGGTCATTGGTGGCGTTTGACACTGCAGCTGGTCTTTAAGTTGAGTTTTTCAACTATGACCTCTCTTACCCATGTTGTGATTTTTGATCTTAAGAGGGTCAAGCTGAATTATCACTGGGGTATCTCAACCAAGCTAAACCAAGGAGTTGAATACGCACACAAAATTGAAAATAAAACAGACAATACCTGAATAAGTCACTAGATGATATTTATATCAAAATAAAAAAAAATATTTACAGTTCTTTTTTTTTTTTCTTCTTTTCCCAACCTGTTTCTAATATTTGGTGACAGAACAAAAATTTCGGCTAACTTCTCTAAGGGTGGCCAGACTCGACAACTGGATTTTATCTTCAAGTACTGTTGTTTGTACTTTCAAAGATGGCACAAGGACATCGTTGGAGTTTTTCTTCTTCAGCAGATAATTATTATTATTATTATCATTAGGTTGGCAAAACAGCGTAATGGCAAAAAAAATCTCTTAACTCCACGTTCGTATAACTTGCTGCAACTCTGGACCGCGAATCCAACTACTTTAGCCCCCATGGGCACTTGTATTTATGGGGGTCCATTCCAACTGGTATGGTGAAGGCACATAAGGGCGTTTTATACAAATATCCTAAAATTCAACCAGTCTCCTCCTTTCATTCCCTGTTTCACATTTCCAATTTTTGAAGACCCCCCTCCTTCGGGAGGAGCCATTATATGACGTCAGTCTTTCTCAGAGAAATTTTGGTTAATAATTTTCCCAGTACGTAGACACTGACACCTTTCAACAGTCGACTTTAACCTCTGGCCCCTAAACCTGCCAGCTGTGTCTCACTGAACAGTAACAATCATATTGAGTAACTCTTTCCACAGAATTCATACATCTGTTCTCAATATCCTGGGAAAATGAGTCCCTTTCTGATAAAAAAAAAATAAAATCATTTTTTTTAACCCTTTTTGTCCGTATGACATGTTAAATATTGTTACAACTGGACTTGAGCCTAAATTATTTGAAACACAAGTACAAGACCATACCAACTGGTGATGTTCCATCACTATTGGAACCAAAGACTTTGAAGCCACCAGAAGAGAAAAAGAAGAAGTAAAACAATAAGAGAGAAAGGCTTGGCAAAATCAATCTCGTCCTCCGCCAACAATACTATGCAGTCAATGCCATTGGCTCTTCTATGCAAGAATTGGTCAACACCATTATCATAAAGGAAATGATAAGAAAAGAAGAAACTAAATTCTTGGATACGAGATAAAGCCGACAATGACCACCCTCATAGAATCATAAATAGATGCTTGATCAAAGAATAACTTTTATCTTGTGTATTCTTGCAGAAATCCAAAATTGTTTGAAAGCTCAATATAAATGAATGAGAACCATCCTTTTTGGGGCCTTGAGGACTGGCACTACAGAATCATAAACAAAGAACTTTAAGAGATTAACAAAAACCACATCAAGTGTCTTTACCAACAGCAGCAACAAAGAAAATAGATAGTACATGTAACTTGGAGACATACTACATCAAACAAAAGGTTAAGAAGGAAGTCCCCATCAATACTGAAAAATTGTTTTAACAGAAAGATTTTATAAATTTCAACCAAAAGTAGCAATGGCTGCTTGGTCAATGAATGCCACATGTTTGCTTATAAAGAAATGGCTAATATTACCATTTTCTCCTCCTTTAGCTTTCTCTTTTCCCAATGATTCCCTCTCAACCTTATTTCTCCAGATATGGTCTGATATACAATATTTTTCCACCTCTCCTTTTGTTATATTTAGTTCCTCATGTCTGACTTTAACAGAAAGGTTGCTTTCCTCTCATATACCTTGATACACACGCCAGGTATGTTATGAATGCAATTTTTGTCAGACTTTTCTCTTGCAAGGAACCAGTTCTAGCAAGACTGTCAACTAGAATCAAGATAGTACAGATTTCAACATTGTGGTTTTCCTTTTCACCAGTATAATTTACAATTCTGTGTACTTGGTGTATCTAATGCTGGGAAATAGACTAGTCTGGTGGCTGACAATGAAGACTGAAAAAAGGATTGGCTGGTATGTCATGACATCAACAACCATACAAAGAAAATTCTTCCCGAATAGACAATTATTGCTCACTTTTCTCGGAAATGTTTAATGAATTACCTCTGAAATATAAGCAAATCTTGCTATCACTTCTTGATGCTGAGTATACACTTAACTTCCTACAGAAGGGGATTCACACTTAATATTTTCTTCTAAATCATATTTATTCTTGTTTGTTCTCCTCTCTGGAAATAAGTTACTGTAAATATTTCAAATGAAAACAGATTAGTTGAAGTTCACATGGTATGTTTAATATATAAATATATTCTGAAAGTTTTGCCAACGTAGGTTGGTTAATACCAGTTTTGTTGTGAAACATTTACTTGCATAATTAAATCTGACATCCTATAAATAAATATATAAAAACAAAAGAAAACAGATGGAACCAGATCGACAAGTTTAAGCTCTTTACAAACACTGAGAAAAAAAAAAGAAACTAAAAAAGATTCATAATATAAGCAATCATTGCTAAATACGTTTGATAATAAATTTTTAAAAACATTACTGACATTGATTATGAAGTAAATCAGTAATAATAAATGGGAAATTTTACTCTTTTCTGTAAAATTACCAACATTGCTTCTTGCACAAATTCTTTATTAATTCATACTTGGGCCATGACTAAGTAAGTGCCAAAAGACAATCAGTTGTTCCAACTGGAATGAATAATACAATTTCTCTTGAATTTTTTTAATCGATTTATTACCTTCATGTACAATCTTCATCCTTTATGTCTTAAAATTGTGTGATGGACAAGGTTTTATGTATATGTATAGCTATGCCTAAGAAAACAGCCACAAATGAATGCAAGCTCCACCAAACAATAAGCCTAGTGTACCATGTGACAAAACTCATCAACCATATTCTGTTGAATAGAGTGCACATCAGAATCAGGCCAGAGATAGGTGCAGGTTCGTTAAAGACACCAGAACAAAGAACACAATATTCATGCTCAGAATGGTATCAGAAAGAGCAATACAAGATGCAGAAGGATGTGTACCTGTTGAGATCAATAAAACATCCTTCGTCGCCACTGTTGAGATCAATAAAACATCCTTCGTCGCCACTGTTGAGATGTTGAGTGTTTCCACGCGAGTATATGGTAATAACGAACGAACAAACACAGTCGTAGGGAAAAATACTGGTATATTCAGAGAGGTATTTACATCAGAGAGATCAGTAGTAGAACGAACGTAGGTTAGTAGTAACAATAAGTAATAGTAATAAAGTCCAACGGTATCTTCCGGTCGAGAAACGGAAGTGTAACTGATCACTACAGAAGTCTCACTCTGCACTGCTACACTACTCAGTCTCTAGAACTACTGTTTTATTTATAATAATAGGATCAGTCTATTGTGGTTGTGAAGGTGGGTGCGCCCCAACAGTACCTATGTTTCATAGACTATGCAAAGGCCTTTGACAAAGTACGCCACAAGGATCTGATGGAACTGCTCAGCAACCTCAATATATTCTTGAAAGATATCAGAATAATCAATAACCTATACTGGCAGCAAACAGCATGCATGCACATAGGGAAGGAGTTCTGTGAATATACAAAATAGAAAGGAGCTTAAGGCAAGGATGCGTCTTCTCAACCTATTCAGCGAGGCAATTCTGAGAGAATTGGAAACCCTACTGGGATTTAGCATTGGCAGCCACAATCTTAACAACATAAGATATGCAGATGACACAGTACTGATAGCAGACATGGAAAAGAAACAACAAAATCTCCTACAGAAGGTAGTGACGGAGAGTGAGAAGAAGGGACTAAGCATAAACTACAAGAAGACAGAGTGCATGGTCATCAGTAAGAGGATGAACTGGAAATGCAATTTGAAAGTTGGGAACATTAGAATCAAGCAAATGCAGAAGTTTAAATATCTGGGAAGCATCTTGACAGAGAACAATAAGTGCGACACTGAGATCTATAGGCATATTGGGACGGCCAAAGACACATTCCAAAAGCTGAGCAGAGTACTACAAGACAGGAGGATTTCTTTGCTAACAAAGAAAGAATACTGAACTGTTATGTGACATCTGTCCTTCTTTACAGCAGCAAATGTTGGATGATTTCCTCAAGGATGAAGGAGAGACTCGAGGCGACGGAGATGTGGTTCTACAGAAGGATATCATGGACTGAGCGTGTGAGCAACGATGAGGTCTTAGAGAGGTTGCAAACAAGGAGAAGGCTTATACTTAACATCAGGAAGAGGCAGCTGAAGTTCCTGGGGCACATAATGAGGAAGGAGGGCCTGAAGAATCTGATACTCACAGGTTGAATAGAGGGAGAGAGAGACAAGGGAAAACAACATGTGACATACCTAGCAGACTTAAGCAAGTAGATGGCAGAACATGGTCTGGAAGAGGAAGCAGAGGGAAGGAACTGCAAGGGATAAAGGGAGGTGGAGAGCCATGATCGCCTATGTTCTGAAAAGACATGGCACATAAAAAGAAAGAAAAGAAAAATATATATATGTATATATATATATGTATATATATTATACAGCAAAAAAAACAAATTACCTCATGTGGGTATAGTCGATTTCAAACTGGCATAACCTTATGCCAGTCTTCTTCAGTTCTAGACTGACTGTCTCAGAATCAGGGGGTTTGAATTTAGTTTAGATAGCAGTCAGGGAGAGGGTACACACCTACTTAAAGAGGTGCCTCATTTCAAATAAGGAGCATGGGTTGGTGACAAGGGGAGGGTGTGAGGTATCACTCTAAGGAGAGATGGGCCGGAATGGGAGTTTATTCATGACCAAACCTTTAGTTGTATGTAAATGAATGTAGGTTCTTGCGAGGGCAAACCAAACTATCCCAACAACATGTTATTAAGTGATGGAGGATTTAAAGACAAAACAATTTAAAGTTAGAATAAATTATCTAAATAATAGATTCCGAAAATCTGTAAGTAATACTGAAACACCCAATGGAATAAATCATGCTGTACAAAACACACACACACATTATATATATATATATATATATATATATATATATATATATATATATATATACATAGTACGGCAATAAAATGTTGTCCATTTTAGGTGATAGTAGTAAATTTCAGAAAATTGGAGATGTCACTTGTGACAATACTTTAAAAACTGAAGTCTGATTACAGAAGAGATTGTTAGAACTTCATAAGAGAAAGTTTCTATCAAAAGAAATTTATAATAATATTCATCCTGTAGGTTCCCAACGTCCTCAGGTTGCCAAAAATACATAAAGAGGAAGTTCCACTGCAGTCTATTCTGTCTATGCTGGGCTCAGCACAGCATAATTGGGCTAAGTGGCTTAATGAAGTTCTGGACCCTATTTTCTTATTCTATTCAGAGTGTTGTGTGCCTGACTTGTTTCAGTTCACTAATTATATGCGTAAATTGAAACTTACTTCCGATACTGAGATTTTCGTATCATTTGATATAACTAGTCTGTTCACTAATGTTCCACTTAATGAAACAATAGAAATTTGTGCTGACTTTTTGTATTGTGGCCCTGCAAAAACTGTATTTGTTGAGTTAATGGAGATGGCTACTAAGTCTGTCTCCTTCAGCTTTGGCAATTACATGTATCAACAGATAGATGGAGTAGCAATGGGTAGTCCATTGGGTCCTCTGTTGGCCAACATTTTTGTTGGCTTTCTTAAGAAACAACTTTTTGATAAGATTAATAAACCTTATTGTTACTTCTGCTATGTTGAAGACACGTTTATGTCATTTTCTTCTCAGAATAAAGTGGAAGATTTCTTCTCTCATCTTAATAATCTCTATTCTTCTTTAAAATATACAATGGAAAAGAGAATAATCAGATTCCTTTCCTGGTTGTATTGGTAGAAAGAACACCTTTGGTTTTTTTTTTATCAGTGTTTATCATAAACCCACTCTTTCTGGGCTTTATGTAACTTGGGACTCATTTGCTCCCAGAACCAGGAAAATTAATCTTATCAGTACTCTTATGCATTGTGCTTTGATGTTGTGTACTGAGTGTAGGCTTCATGCTGATTTAAAGACAATTAAGCAGCTGCTATTAATGAATGGTTACCCCAAATGTGTTGTTACATCTACCATTGAGCAAAAGATCGCTAAGTTCAATAAGGTCAAAAAATATGGGCCTTCTAAATGTCCTGTTTATGTGAGACTATCATGGTTTGGTCCCGTTAGTCAAACATACGCCGACAAAATTTCTAATTCTGTCAAATGGTGTTTTAATGCTGTTATGGTCTGGAGTATTTTCTCAATTAAAAGAGCTTTCACCCCTTGCCATAAGGACGTCTTGCCAGCCCATCAACAAAGTTTAGTAATATATCAATATAACTGTCGATGTAAAATCGACTATGTGGGCAATGAGGATGGCGGTTAGGACCACTCAGCATGTCTCAGGTCAGGTGTGTAGACATGAGCCCGTGACATCCGGGCATTCACAGACTCATGACTCCACAATTGGTGAGCACCTTTTAAATTCTGTTGCTTGTAGGACGAATTCTTTTCTGTCTGGCACAAGGCATGGACCAGACTCCATTTAGTCTGTTACTATTAATACTGCAATGTCCTGCCCTGTGCAGACAACAGGAATTGAAATATAAGTTGGCCCTATTTGGGGAACCAGTTGGCTAACTGGGAAGAAAATTCGTATTGTTTTTTTTTCTCACAATTCCCTCCTCCAGTTTGGTATTTATATTTTAAGTTGTTGGTAAAAATTTTTCTTAACTACTTCGTTTTATATTGCCGACAATTTTATTTCTGAAGAAGTGTTGGCTGAAAGGTGCCCTAAATCTTAAAACTTGATACTTTTGTATCTTATTTTAATAATAGAATTATGATCCCTGTCCTAAAATTATTTTATCCTGGTCTGGCAACAAAAACCTGTTTATATCAGGTCATCCCATAAGTTCTGTCCGAATTTTGAATAAAGAAAACAAGTGACCCAATGTTACATTTAATTACAGATTCAATCAACAATGTATCTTCCCTGATTATCTAGGACTTCCTTCCATCTATTAACAAGCTTACTAATTCCATTACTGTAAAATTCTTTTGGCTTTGATTCGAAGAACTCACAAATGTCAGTTTTAACCTCTTCCTGTGTTACAAAAACTGTTTCTTCCAAATGATTCTGTAAGCTACAAAACAAATGGTAGTCTGAAGGAACAAGGTTGGGAGAATAAGGTGGATGAGGAATTTTCTTCCAACCAAGTTCTTCAATCTTTTGTGACGCGATTCTTGCTGTGTGTGGTCGCGCATTGTCCAGATGAAACATCACCCATTTTCGATTCACTAGAGCAGGTCTTTTTTTCCTCAATGCTTGGTTCAAACGCTCTAATTGCTGACAGTATATTTGAGCATTAATTGTTGCATTAGGTGGTAAGAATTCAAAGTGGATTATTCCTTGGCAATCCCACCAGATTGAAAGAAGAACCTTTTGCCCATGAAGTTCCCTTCTCAGCTGTGGCTGGGGTCCTTCCCCTTTACCAAGCCACTGTCTACGGCGCGTAACATTTCGATAAAAGATCCATTTTTCGTCGCCAGTCACAAGTCTATCCAAAAAAGGTGAAACAAGTTGGCGAGAATAGAGAGAAGAGCAGATGTCAACTCAGGATTTGAGGTTGTTTTCAGACAATTCATGAGGCACCCATTTTCCAAGTTTAGGAACTTTTCCAAGTTGTTGAAGATGAGGATGAACAGTTGTATGGTTTGAACTGAGAACCACTGCCAATTCCTCAACTGATAAAGCAGGATTTTCTTCAAGGGCTGCTTCAAGAAGCTTTTCATCAAACTCAACTGGATGTCCGGTTCGATCTTCATCTTCAAGGTTGAAATCTCCACCTCTGAATTTTGCAAACCATCTTCTGCAAGTTCTTTCATTCACACATTCCTCTCCATAAACTGAGTGAATGATTCTAGCCGCTTCGGCTGCTGAGTTTCCTTTCTTGAACTCATAAAGCATTATGTGCCTCAAATGATTCTTGGGTACTTCCATGTTAGCAGGGTTTTAATCAAACAAAATTTAATTTTATTGTTCTCTGAAATAAAATTTGATCAGTTTAAATGCATCTAAACATAAAAATAATGTTCAGCTCCATTAGACATTATAAAATACTCTTTAAATTTCGTTCATTTTAACAAAAAGTTAAAATTCAGACAGAACATATAGGATGACCTAATATATATATGTGTGTGTGTATATATATATATATATATATATATATATATATATATATATATATATATATATAGTACAGGTAATAGATCATTGGTATATAATCCAGGTGCATCCTAGTACTATCAGATATTAAAACTGATCCACAGAGAGAGCTCAATGTATTTATTATAACAGAGCATATATATATCATGCAGTAAAAAATCCCAAATTACCTCATTTGAGTATAGTCTATTTCAAACCGGTGCAACCTTGAGCCAGTTCTCCTCAGCCCTGGACAGAGTTCATCTTGGAATCAGGTGTTTGGAATTTAATTGCGATAGCTGTTGGTATAATGTGGTATCCCTTAACAGGAACCTAAATTCCTTTATATACAACTTAAAGCTTTGGTCATAAACAAACTCCCATTCCCCTTTACAGAGATACCTCATGCCCTCCCATTATCACCAACTCAGGCTCTTTATCTAGACGAGGCACCTCTTTAAGTAGGCCTGTAACTTTTTCCTTGACTGCTATCTAAATTAAATTCCAAATCCCTGATTCAGAGACACACTCAGTCCAGGGCTGAGGAGTACTGGCACAAGGTTGAAATAGGTTTGAAATAGACTATACCCACATGAGGTAATTTTGGATTTTTTGCTGTATAATATATATATATATATATATATATATACACACACACACACACATACACTCATATGCATGCGTACACACACACACACACACATACATACATACATATATATATATTGTGTCATCCACAGATAGACTGTTTTCTGTATCACAATGTATGTATATATGTGTATATAATGGACTCTCCTGTTGGTTTCAACATATGAGACATCTGACAATTTAACCAATTGATTCAGTCATGAATTTTGTGTGATAATCTTAAGTGGCACTTAAGACTCGCCAGTGATTTGCAAAGGAGGACACACATGGAGCAAGAGTGAGGATTGCTGGATGAGGTCACTGTTAGATTGGCTGACCGTTTAGATATTGCTCTAGCTTCTTGAAGACAATTCAGACTAACAGATTGAAAACTGCTGAGTCCACTAAAACACGTTGATCTCCACTCTACCTGCTCCACGGTTAAGCACTTGAGGGTGTTATGAGGTATATTGACAGCTGACAAGTTGCTTTTCAGCTTGTCTTTGTATCTAAGCCATGGGTGTCCTACATTCCTGTATCCTTGAGCTAACTGACTGTACATTAGGATCTTGGCTATCCTGTCATCAGACATTCTCAAGACATGACCAGCCCACTGCAACTGAGACTGTATGAGGAAAGTCTCAATTCCTCCAATATTACACCTGTTAAACAGGTCTGCATTGGGGGCTAACTCCACAGATGGCACACAGACAGCTCTTACGGAATACATTCAGCTGGCATATATGGTACCTGTATGGAGTCCATGACTCTGAGATGTACAAAAGGATGGCAAGGACAACAGCTCTAAACCCAACTTTTCGTATCCTGTCTGATACCCAGCTCATTCCACAAGTGATGGTGAAGTTTGCTGAAAGCACTGGTAGCCTTAGCAAGCTGATGCATGATTTCATCATCTAAAGATCTACTGTAGTTGACTTTGCTACCAAGATAGGTGAAAGACTTTACATAGTTCAGGGCTTTGTCCTCTACTTTCAATGGACTCTCTGGAAATTTGTAGAATGGTGGCTTTTGTTTCACAACACAGAATTGCTTCGGAGTAGGACAAGGTTGGTGCACTACTTCAGTTTTCTTTATGCTAAGTGTAAGACCAAAGGCTTTACATGCAGCAGAGAAACAATTTAGTTGATATTGGGCCTCCTCAAAGGATGTTGCAACAAGAGCAGCAGCATTAGCAAACAACAAATCATAAATAATTTGTGTACGAAGGTGGGTGCTTTGAAGCGCTGATGATTGAAGAGTCCACCAGTTGTTCAAAACTGAAACTTGACGCCACTCTCTGTATCTGCAAATGCATATTTCAGCATCACTGAGAAGAAAAGGGCAAAAAAGACAAGGACCATGACACACCCTTGCTTGGTGCCGTTCTGGACATCAAAGGAGTCTGACATCATACTATAAGACATGATATTAGCTTTCATTCCTTCATGAAAAGAGATGATCACCTTTAGCATGTTTTCTGGGATGCCGAGTTTCCTCAAGACTTGCCAAAGAGCCTCTTGATTCACAGTGTCAAAGGCCTTCACCAAGTCCACAAACACCATGTACAACTCCAGGTTTTTCTTGTGAATCTTCTTTGCAACAATTTTTTTGGAGTTTGAGGTTTTATATGCACGGGTTTGTAGACTTGTCCCTCGCTCTGTTGAATCTCTTAGAGACTTTAAGGCTAAACTCAATAGCTATGCTTATTCTTATGCTGGCTCCTCTGTTTTTTCATCAGAGTCCAAATGGGGAGAACAACACCGCCGGCTAATGAAAAATTTTTAAAATAATTATAACCTGGTTATTACTAAACCTGATAAAGGTGTTGTTCTACTAGACTATTCGGATTATGTTTCTAAGATGGACAATATACTTGGTGATACATCAAAGTTCTTAAAATTAGGTCCAGTTGAAACCCATGGCCGTACTGCCTCTATTGAATCTGAATTTCAAAGGCAACTGTTAAAGTGGGTCAAGAGTGGTTTATTCTCCTCTGAAATTTCAGAGTTAATTAGACCCACTGGGTCCATTCGTCCCCGTTTGTATGGGTTACCTAAAATCCATAAGGACTGTGTTCCTTTATGACCCCTTCCCAGCATAAAGTCGCTGAGTTGGCTCTCAGAAGTGCTACAACCAGTTTTGTCGCACTTCAGTACTTATTGCATTAAAGATTCCTTCTTCTTTGTTGAAATTATATGTAGTTCTTCTACTTATGGTGGGTTCATGTGATATCTGCTCCTTGTTTACCTGTGTTCCCCTGTCCGAGACTATTGAGATGTGTTGCGATATGTTGTATCTTTCCTCTTTGTCTCCTCCGGATTTTCCTGAGGGCGTGTTTGTAGAGCTTATGATGTTCGCCACTGCGTCTGTCGAATTTAGTTTTAATAATATTATGTATCGGCAGATCGACGGGGTAGTTATGGGTTTGCGTTTGGGTCCAGCGTTGGCGAATATTTTTTGTCGGTTTTCATGAGGCTTCCTTATTTTCTTGTATTGGTTGTCCTCTTATGTATCATCGTTATGTGGATGATACCTTCTGCCGTTTTTTGATTTTATCTAGGTCCCACTCCACATTTCACCTCAAGGTTCTAGAGTCCTTGTATATCAGATCCCGTGAGCCTTACCTTTGTAAACAGAGGGAATGCTTACTGGGTCTGAATGTTATTGGACTCTAGTTTCTGGAAATTCAATTTTTTTTTTCTCTTCCTTTCCTTTCCATTTGTTAATTTAATTTACATGCTTTTATAAATTTTCTATTCCCAGAAAAATAAACTTGATAAGTCCTGGGATAAAACTGATTGTTTTTTTTTTTATAAAAAATGCCTTATAAATTTTGTCTTTTCCTAGCTATTATTAAATTCTGTACCACAAAAAACTTTATATATATGCATGCATGCATGCATAATTTTACTTGATTTAAAGAAATAATTCCTTAATTTGAGTGTTTTATGTTTAATTTTTAACAGAGATTTTTCTTCTGAAACCATTTCCTTTTCCCATCAATTCTGTGTTTACACTGCAAAATTTTTCAAATATCATTATTTATCATTTTATCACATAAATTTAATATTTTTCTCTATATTATTATTCATAACAAATATATTAATAATAAAATCTATTTTTTGAGTAGTTTGTATTTTTCTTTCTAAAAATGGCATTACAAAGAAAAATGCTGAATTTTAGTTTTGTTTACCATTAAAAAAACATAAAATAGGAGCAAATGTACTATAAAAATAAAGTAATTTATTAAGAATGTTGTTAACTTAATATTTCTAAAATTTCTGAAATTCAAACATTTTGAAATAAGCCTCTAGTTATGGCTCTTAGTTGCACCAATGAATAGGTCTGTTCTATTGAACACCAAGTAATAAATACATCTAGATTAGAACTTTAAAAAACAATTAAATATACCTATATTACAAATATTGAGAAAGAATTTTATTTAGACATACTTTCATCTTCTATATGAAATTGATTCTACTTAATAAACACTATTTAAACCATAGATGTGTGTTTTTCTAACATTATAATTTTTATACATAAAAAAATTCTCTAATTTCTCACAGATTCTCCTGTAAGGATCTGACTACCATCCACAAGTATCATCTTATACAAATAGGCTTGGTATGCATGAATTTTCACAAAGTGTATTTTCAAGAATTAATCCCCAAATGAATCCAGGTCATCTTTGGAAAATAAAGAATAGTTAAATATCAGAACATGTGTCTAAAACCAAGATGAGCCATTATCATGATATTATAATTCATTTGGAATAGAATTCTCATTATTGTTGCTGTTATCATGTTTGTCCATTCTCAAGCCTTCTTCCAGTGAAGGCAATTTTTATAAGATCTTATCAAATAGCATATTCACAGAGTTTTAAACAACCTTAAAAAATAAAATATTAGTTACCAATTAAGATTTTGTAACATATTTTAAGCAATATTCAAACAGTAAATTATATTGTAATATTTTCTTCATTCAAAAGCTCAAAATATAAAGGATATTCTACCATGTTTTACTGAAAGGTAATTAAAAATTAAAGAAATTTACCAAACTGAAATACATGATAATCGCACTTACCTCCCTTTAATAAATGGTCGCATAGCATCTTATAAGTTTTCTCAGACCAATTAAGAAGCTTTTAATAAGAAATGAGAGTACAAATTAATAATAAGTAAAAGATACATCTTAACATTATGTCAATATCAGACAATTTACAAAAAGGGATCTTTGCCCAAGTTCAAAGCCTATTTTTCTTTGTTGTAAATAACATATTACAAACCAAACAATTGATATAAAACTGGGTAACTTCCATGTGAAGCAGAATTTCTGCATTTCTCAGTGACAATTACCAGCCACTGATTTAAATCCACAACTTGCCTCAGCCTCTTCATACTGTTTGAAAATTATTTAGGAGTTTCAGATTTCATTACTTACTCAACATGTGAAGTAACAACCTTCTGCTCATAATCTGTATTAAATACTTGATTGACATAGTAGATAAATGAGTTTTCTCCCTTGCAAGTTCAGGCTATAGAAAGGTACTGAGAGGCCAAAAAGTTCGTTCGTTTTTTTTTGTTTTTGTTTTTTAAATCAGTAAACGGCATTAGAAGCCTGTAAAAGAAGTCAGAATCTATAGTAATCAGTAATAGAGACACTCAAAAGTATGAGTTACGAATTGGATATATCAGAATCAATCAGGTATATGAATTTAACTATCTGGCTAGTGTAGTAACGGACACGGGAAATTTTAACACAGAAATCCAAATAAGAATAGAGAATGATGCCTCCCAGAAACTAAACAAAATATTAAGAGATAGGAAGATTTTGTTAAGAAAAGAGTTCTGAATTATGTCATATCTAAGTCTTATATAGCAGTGAATGTGGGACAATATTCCCACAGATCAATGAGACTCAAAGCAAAAGATGTGGTTCTACAGACAGAGGCTGAAAATAGACTGAACATGTGAGTAAGAAGGAAGTTTTAAAGAAGATGGGAACTAAAAGGACACATACTTAAAATCAGAAAGTAACTTATGGGGTATAAGAAAAAAGAGCTTTGAGAATTCAATACTCACAAGGCATATTAAATGCAGGAGGGGCAGAGAGAAGCAGCAAGTAAGCTACCTAATGATTTGTGTCAGCAGATGGTAGAGTGGGGACAAAAGGTTGGTAAAGAGTCAAAAGTTGCTTCCAGCTAGAAAGGACAGAAATTGTGAAGAGTCATGAATTGATTTTTTTGGGATATTTTTGCTCAATGATTCTAAAATTGAAGATGCAAAAAATAATGTTTTTAGCATGACATATTTTACTACAAAAATTTAACTCCAGTGCAAAATCAGGTTTGTGCAGAAGGTACTGCAAATGATCAAACATATTTTCCATGTATTATAGTTAGTAAACTAGTTGAGATTGATCAATGTCACAAGGTTACTGACATCTGTTGGATGGGATACTGGAGGTGGAGCTTTCTCCTTTTGGACCAAGACCAGCCCAATGATGATGAGAATATCCTTCATTGTAAGTTATTCTTTTATAGTTCAACTCCAAGCTTTAAGAGAGATCATTACACCAGAAAATGTGGTACAGAAATCCAAAGGTACATTGGAATAGCAAAAGATACCTCCCAAAAGCTAAACAGTTTGAGAAAGAGGAAAGTTTTGATAGAAACAAACAAGAGTGCTGAACTGCTATATAATATCAAAAGGCAAAAAGAGCATAGGGAAACAGTGAGTAACCTACCTAAGGAAATTGTATAAATAGATGGTAGAACAGGGACTGGGATAGAGACTAAATATACAAACATTACTTAAAGCTACAAAGGATAAGAAATTGTGGAGAGCCATGATCACCCACATCCTAAATGGATACAGCATATAAAATGAGAAGTACTGGCATAATTTGAATACCTGTTGTTACAGAACAATGATTAGTTATACTTATAAGTGAATTGCAATTATAGTTTTGGTACCAGACTAAGTTAAATTTAGTAAGTACCTACAGAACATACCTGTGGAGTTTAGGCTAAGCATTAGTTAGAAAGGTTTAAATTTTTGTCCTTGATAACAAAGTCCTTCATGTGGTTGAAATATATGTATTGAGAAAAAAAGAGAGAAATATATATGTATTGAGAGAAAAAAAAAAGAAGAGAAATATGTATTAAAAAGAGAGAAAAGAGATTGAAATATATATATGCATTAGAGAGAAAAAAAGAAAGAAATATATATGTATCAAAAAAAAAAAAAAAAGAGAAATATATAAGTATTAAAAAAAATAGAGAAAAACAATTTTGTAGGAAAGGGAAAGAAATATGCTGAACAGGAAAATAAATGTGACTTATCTGTTTGGTGAATAACTAAAAATCTAATGAATTGATTTGTATGGCCATGCAGTAACAAATGTCTCATTTTTTGTTTTTTACAGTTTATCAACACTTATTTAAAAATGAAATATTCTGGATTGTAAGAATAATTCTTTTCTTGTGCATGGATATTCCATTAACCATTTTTTGAGAATAACTGATTTTTCTAGATACAAATCCTACTATCTTGGAGCGGGGGAGATAGTGAACATCTTTAAAGGCAAGAAATGAATCTCATCCTTTTCATGTGCATCTTTTATATATATTTTGTGTGGATGTTGTTGTAAAAACCTGATTGAGTGAGTGTTTTTTTTTAATTATTTTAATTTCTATGTGTGTTAGTTTAAAGTGTAAGTTTAATTATTATAGATGTTAGAAAGATAAAACTTTGCAACAAGTCTGTAGTGGACCATGCGGTGTGTGAATGTGTGAAGAGAAGATGAGTTATCTCTAGATTAAGGCTTCCGCTGGCCGGTCCAGCTACATAAGAATGTTGGACTTTAATGGAGTCCAAAGAAACAAACAAGACCGATATACATGTATGCGAACAAATATATATTAATAACAAATAGATTAATACACGAATTATAAATACATTGAAGACATGAATAAAATGTTACAGTGTTGTATGGAAAGTTGTGTATAGGAGTTCACATATTGGAAATTTTAAGAGAAAGTTTTATATACCTCGCCTCACGTTCGAGGTTGCGGCCTGCGGCCGAAGTCGAGATAGTTGCTCGCACATGCGTGTAAGCAGAGAAAAGAGAGGAAGAGGCGAAAGGTCAGCCAGTATTTATACTCCCGGGAGAGAGAGACCCCTGTTGACGGGTTAAGGAAATGAGGAGGAGCTAACTGCGACAAGTCGATATAAGCTTTTAATGATGTGTAAATTTTATCATTTTATGTAAATTAAAAGCTGAATAAATTCTACTATATGTTGTTTTTTTTCTTGGAATATTATTTTCCATTAATAATATTTAATAAAAATAAATATTTTGTTTGAAGTAATGTGTTATAATTTCAGAGTATAAAATTTACTTACTTTATCAAATTTTAATTTATAAACATTTTCATAATTATTCATGATGCATATGTAATAATCAATACAAAATACAAAAGTTTCCAGTATTATCTTTCAGAATCTTATATTTGTGTGTAAAAGAGGGTACAGAATCTGGACAAAATTTGAAGAATATGACAAATGGAAAATATTTTCATTGAAACTAGATTACGTATTTCACCCTTACCAGGTTTTCATCAGATTAAAACTGAAAAAAAGAAAAGAAAACAGAATAAATATAACAGCCTTTTTGCAAAAGTTACAAATTTTCATTCTTTTCTTTCATCCCAAGAAATGTCAGCTTAGTGGAAAAAGTACTAACAATTTATTATTTAAGCATATACACAAATACACACATATTTTTTTTGTTTTTGATCTGATGAAGCCTAGTAAGGTCGAAATACATAATCTAGTTTCAATGAAATGGTTTTCCATTTGTCATATTTTTCAAATCTTATATTTATATAAATTCATTGCATAATTGAACAATGACACAATGAATTTATGGATTGTGGATTTAACCTTTATTTATATAATATATTTGTGGATTTAACCTTTATTTATATAAAATAAAATAAAATTAAATTAAGATATAAATAAATCATAATTTATTTATATAAATTAAAATAAATACAATTAAAGAAATAAATTAAAATAAGGTTATGATTTAACCTTAATTGACATGAATTTAACCACCATCAGTGAGAAAGAAAAGCAACAGAACAATATAGAGGCATGATATATATCAGGCAATCTCTATTACCAAAAGTCGCAGAAAAAGAGGAGGCAACTGTAAAACCCTCTCCAGCAGATATTGTGGAAAATGAATTCCTCTTGAATTTAATCCTCACAAAACCCTTGAGAGCCTGCAACAAATGTGGAAAACCATTCTAAATCTTGGCCTTAGTCCTGCTTTCAGCTAAATCTCATATGTAATAAAGTGAGTAGTAACCCACAAATACAGGGAGAGTAGAGCCCCAAGGTGGTTTGACAGTAGTTTATGAACAGAGTTAAACATAAAAGGCCTCATTTTATGGCATAGAACTAGAGATAATGTGAGAGAAAATTGGATTGTGCTAAATCAGTATTGGAATTAAATGTGCAAAAAAGTACTAATTGGATTTGGAGTGGTTCTGAAGAAATTAAACCTAAATATTAACTTGGAAATAACTTAGTAATATAGCTGGGTGCAGTCCTATATTCTGCTACACTTGCCAAGTGAAAATGATAACAAGGAATAAATTATTTCCTCAAAATCAAAATTATCCCTAAAAGCTCTTGATGTTGTGTACATAAATACATATCTATTGATTTGATGTGGTTTCTTAGGCAGAATAATTTTGTAGAAAAGGGCTTCCTGAAAAATTCAGCCAAGCTAACCAACAGACCTGTTTATAAAAAGACACATTTGCCAGTGGATAAAAAGTAGTTTTGGGGAATTAGGTTATCAGAATACAGTCAAGTGGTAAGATGGCCATACACTTTCCAGAACAAAGAAGACTCTTAAAGAGCATTAATTAATCAAACCAATACATTGGTGAAAACCCAGTATGCTGAGTTTCATTCATGAAAGTACATGGCACACTTTAGTGAGTTCCAGAGATTGTCAAAGAGGAAAAAGCAAAATGTGAGCAAAACATAGTAGCAGCTATGAAGAAAGAAGCCACCAGATTATCACTCCAACTTTAAATAAAATGGAAGAATGGACAAACAGGCACATACAACTATTGTTCTATTATAGTTGTAAAAGAGCAATTCAGAGTTCCAATTACAGTGTACTGCTATCAAACATTAGGACTGGAGAAAGAAACTCACAAGTTTGAAATATCTGTGTAACCAACAGCAAAAATAAAGAACATTTTGTTAAAATCTTGTTACATATTCTGATCTTCTTTGTCATTACATTATTCAAAGACTTCAAACAATTTTGTGAATCTGTCAATTTTAATTTTGTGTGACATGTGGCTAAATTGGGTGTGTAACATTTCAACCCTGAATGTGGGATGCAGATGAAAATATATCAGAAAATGCCAAGCATGATATAACTCGTAGTTGGTGTCATAATAAAAACTGCCAATTATGAGTTATCTCATGGTTGGCAAACAATGTGTTAAACTGAATTGAATTCATATGAATTAAAAAACTCATGGATTTAAACATCATCAGTGACAAAAAGGCAACAAGACGACATGGCTTCATTATGCAAAAGCAGTTTTTGTTCTTGTATTTGTAAACTCCTTTTAAACTTTTTTCTACCAAGAAATGGTGTAATGCTATAAGAACGCAGGCACAAAATGGATAATCAAGTGGTTGAAGCACTTTCTAGAAATTTTCATCTTAGTAAATTGTGGTCAGTCTTGTTACGCAATGAACATATATACATGTATACATATATTACACAGAAACACAAACTTTGTTTTAGGGTAATGGTTGAGGTGGGGTAGTTTGCCACCCCATTACTACTTTGTAGGGAATTCATCCCCCAGCAATCCATGTTTGTGATGATACCACATTAATCTAAGCTCAGTAAATACATTTACAATTATTTATTTTTGTATGTCAACCAATTGCCAGAAAAGATTTTAAAGAAGGATTATGAAGAAAACAATACAAAAACACTTGTTTACTTACCAGTCTGCCTGACAAACAGGGTGTATATTGGCACCATTGGTGTTGTACCACAGAAACTGAACTCATTGATAACACAAATCTATAATCATTAAAAAGATCTTTATATATTCAGTTTTGCCCCATAGTTGATCAGCACCAGGCTTATTGGCATGGTTACAGTTTCTGCCTATGACAAGAGCATTTGAGTCAACCATTGAATGCAGCAGGATAGAAGGGACCTTCTAGCAGACTTTGCATTGTGCGGATATCACCAGGAAGGACTCCCCTATAACATTAATGAGGATTCTGGCAGTGACCATCCTCTGACCTCAGACTGATCAGAATAAAAAATACAAGTGGACAGAAGTGGATTAACCCAACTAATAAAACAATAAAATAATAGTAGCAGTAGTAACAACAAAAACAACCAGTATAAAAACAATACTTTTAAGAGAAGTGCAGAAGAATAACAGTAGATTGCAATCTCATATTATTGTACTAATGTGTGTGTGTGTATATATATATATATATATATATATTAAAAACTATTCTTAACCAACATGTTTCATCCTCTGAGGGACTTTATCAAGGAAAATGTAGGATTTATTTTGTTGCACGTTTATATACAAAAGCAAGGATGTCATTGGTTTATCAAGATTTAAATTTGAGAACATTCATCAGGTGGCTGAAAGGTCAGTCACAGTGTCACAATCCCAAAACATAACCTGATCACAATTTAAACATATATATATATATATATATATAAAATGTTTTGAATATTAGTCAATTACTTTTGCCTTACCAGACTTTGAATTATGTGCCTTGCCAGTCATCTTCTATGAAACCTGTGTGTGCATGCATGCATTCAGGTGGTGTAAAGGATAGCAGCTTGGAATGAGCAATCAGAGTTCAAATTACAGCTGAGTTGATAACATTCATTTACATGGAAAAGGTATGAATCTATCTTCTCCTCTCAGCTATGGGTTAAACTGGGCCCTTTAGTCTTCACTGGCAACCAGTCTAGAGGAAGGAAATCTTGGATTTCAAATCCTGAAGAGGGCTCTTTGTGGCCTTTATAGCACACAATTTGTACCAATTCTCTGTATTCAGTTCTTCCGAATAGTGTGGAAGGATCTGCACAAGTCTTTACCACTCTAATCAAACCATATGAGCAGGTAGTCTGACTGTTCAGTTTTAGGAGCTGAATTGTTGGACTCTCATATATTGAAGACAATGAAAGAATCCTTCCTTTTGTGTGTACAGGGTGGCCCGAAAGTCTTGTCACCGTTTACCAAAATGTAATGAGAACAATAATTAATACAAAGCACATGTACTAGATACAGTTTATTCACTTTCATTGACATTGTCACACATTTTCGTGTAGGAGCTTGTGTCAGCCATCTGAAACAGAAAATTATAGTATGTAAGGGTGACAAGACTTTCGGACCACACCCACACACGTGTGTGTGGTTTGACATGGTTTTCTTTAGAAGTTGAAAGGTTATGGTATTTCTGGGTGAATGTTTGAATTGATTCAGTCTTTATCTAATCATGAAACGGTCACTCTTCTAGATCTTTTTGCATTAATGCAGGTGTCTCCAAGGGCTCGATCATTGGACTTACATTGTTCCTAATTTTCATAAACAACTTTCCTGATGACATCAGTTCTCAATTTGGTATCTATGTTGATGACAACTATTTACTACTACTGTTTTAATAGGTCTGATTGGTTTGATAGGGTCAAATTGGCAGCTGATGTAAAAAAAATGATCTACATTCTGTTAACTGTGGTAAGAAATGGCTTAATTTTAATGGCGCCAAAATGAAACGGGTCTCTATTGTCTGAAAGAGCCTTTTTTTGCCTTCCATCAGCATGGCTGATACTAACCGCCAGGATTTGCACCTTCTTGGGTTAAGGTTTTCTGCTGACATGGAGAGGAAAGGTTATATTGAATCAATTGCTAGGTCTGCTGTTCAGAAAGTTGGTTCACTGTCATGTTAGATTCGGACAGGAAAAATTGCCTATCTTTATAAGTCTACCATTTGTCCTTGCTCAGAAAATGCTGCCACATATAGTCAGGTGCTCCTGCTATATATTTAGAGATCCTTTGTAAAATCCAAAGAAGAATCTCTGATGTCACTGGTCCTGACATCTTGGTTTCAGTTACTTTCCTACTACTGTAGTTTACCTATGCCTTTTCTCTAAATACTTTCATGATAATTGTTCTGATGAACTTTCCTCTTTGGTACAGTCTTGACCTGGTATCTCAGCTTCAGTCACTTTCTCATCACCATAACGTAGCTTCTCTGTGCCTTTTCTATAAATACTTCCATGGTCATTGTTCTCATGAACCTTCCTCTATGGTTTCTAGATTTTATAAATTTAAGTGCAGTACTAGATTGGTAGCAAGGTTTCATCATTCTACAGTTGAAATGGATAGATGTAACCATAAGTTCTATGCTAATGGTTTCTTCTATTGCACTTCTTGCTTGAGGAATTTTCTTCTGATTTCTTACTTCCTAGTCAAGTTTCATCTTCAAAAATTTCACTGCAAAGTCAATTGATATCTTAATTTTTGTTCTTTTATTTTTCTCACACCTTAATAATGTGTTACTTTTTCTTATATTGTTTCACACTCAGTAACTCCTTGCGACTTAGTTGCCTTGCTTGGGGTGAAATGATTATATATATATATATATATATATATATATATATATATATATATATATCTCTGGAGAACTTAATTTATAATAATATGAAAAAAATGATTATTTCTGGTTGCAATACCTATTCTAAAAATCAAAAATTAAAAAGGAATTATGGAAGCACTAATCTTTGGCCTTCTTGACAATCCTTTAGAAAGTGGAGCAGCAGTATTAGATTCACCAAAGAAATTAAGTTTTTATCAGTTTCATAAATGATCTATAGCAGGTTGCATACGGACATGCAGGTGGTGTAATAGATAACAGCTTGGAATGAGAAAACGGAGAGCTGAGTTTGAATTCCAGTTGGGTTCATCACATTCGCTTGTATACAAATGGGAAAGGCATGGATCCATCTCCACCATCAGCTCTGGATTAAATAGTAATATTTGTATCTGGAAAAAATTGTTGATATTTTCAGTGAAAATTGTTAATTCAAAAAAAAAAAAAAAAAAAAATTCACAAACAAAAAAAGAATTATACTTACAATCCAATCCAAAATGTTTCAACAAAAGATTGATAAAACATGAACAACAAATCAATCAACCCAGGCTGTTATGACCTATAACATTATTGACAAAGAATGTAAATTTTGTTGCCAAGAACAAGAATACAGAACAAGTTGATCATCTTTGCATGTATGGAAAAAGGCTGGAAATTTTGAAGTACATGCTTTTAATCCTTAATGGATATTTTGCTAGTAAGGTGACTAGTGTAAACAATAGTCAATTTGATTTGGAAAAGTATGGCAAGAGCAGTATACATTGCTACAGTCTCCAACACTCTTATGGGAAATGCTTACTAGACCCAAACTATCAATAGACTAGACAAATTTCTTGAATACATTTTGAAAAAATTTGCTTGATCATTGCAACAATCTTCAACCATAAAACTGATTTTTGTAACTCAAATTTAACTTTTAGCACTCTGTATGTAGGTCACTTCATTTGTGAAACAAAATGTTTGTACAGTCACTGCATGCAACTCTGATCATCAGACAATAATGTAGTTGAATCTTGCACTACTGTTGCCATATCCTACTATGGAAACAGGAAAATAACTGAAAATCAAAGATGATGTTACTACAGTTACCTGGCCGCTTATACCTAATGGATGAAATACTTATGAATATTGCAGAGCACTAAAAATGAAATGATAATGAGAATTTGGTTTGGCTATAATTAAATCAATTTCTTATTTATGAAAAAGAAATGCATAAAGCACAAACATGCATTGAATGAATTCATTATAAGCAGTATAAGAAATATATGGTTTCTTATAAAGAGGAGAGCACAAATTTATGGATAAATAAAACAAAAGACAAAATAAGTTTTGAAATTTTTTTTTATTTTTTATTTTCCTTCAACTCGGTAATAAAAAGTTTTTTTTGTTAATTTTTTTTTTCTTTTTACAGTCATTTATATACTGCAGTTCCATCAATGCTGCTCAGAGTCCAACAGACACATCCGGGCCCCCAGTAATGAAATAACAGTGATAGGAGTTGGGGTATAGGGGATAACTTTCCACAATCCTAAGATGGGGAAGGATAAAAAATGAATTTAAAAAAAAAAAAAAAAAAAAAATCACTATTTTTAAGGAACAGAAAAAAAACAAAAAAAGGACAATTTTTTTTTTGTTTTTCCACCAAAGCATTAAAAAGTGATAGGAGCGTTCTAATTATTAAATAATGAGAAAAAAATTCTTGATATTTACGAAGATGTTTGCTCCTGATTTTGCAAGAAAGAAAAAAAAATAATACCATTATGTTTTTTCTTCAATTTTTTTTCCATGGATTTCCCATAATGCAACATAGAAAAAAAAAAAGCTGGGTGTCAGGAGTAGGAATATTATAGAAAATAAAAATGCTTACAAAAAGAAGAAGAAGAAAAAAAAAAATATTAGATTGATTTTATATCTGGAGAATTTGTTTAATCATGAACAATGAGATTTCTTGGCAACTTCATTGTTATGCATAAATTAAAAAGGGTTGGGCTAGGGATAAAGAAAGCCTCTGAAACAGAAGAGAATTACAAAGTGCTTTATTGGCATTAACGCTTTGACAGATTTAAAAAGATTCTTGCTAAAGTTGCATCAGACATGGAACAAACTAAACTAAAATTTATCCAACTGTACATTTTTTTGGAAAGTGCAGAAAGAGTTCCAAATTATTTGGATGTCTTAAATTCATACAAATTATTTGCCAGTAAATCAGAGCAGTCATTCAAATGTCTCTTTTCAGAGAGAGAGAGAGAGAGAGAAAAAAAAAAAGACTAAATGTTTATATTTTAGTGGTCTCAACACTATTTCAAACGGCTCTCTTTTCAAACTCTCATAGCAAGCAGAAAAAAATTAACTAGGAGAAAGATTACACTGGAAATGTTTGTTTTGCCCATCACCCACACACACATATATATATATAATGTGTGTGTGTGTGTGTATGTGCATAGCTCGCTAGACCACCCCTACAAAAAAAAAAAATGAAAAAATCCGAGACCTTGTATAGATGTGTATTTAGAAGGAAAATGAGCAAAATGAACCAAAGCCATTTTTTTTTTTTTTTTTTTTTTTACAGAGTGTAAGGATTTCATGTTTAGTAAAAGAAACAAGACAAAGTGGTCTCTAATAACAAAACTTCAAAGTGCCATAAGAGAAAGTCCATGAAATCTTTAAGACAGAATGATAGACCCACAGAGATATTGGAACCGTTTATTTGTTATTTTTTTGTGCAAGTTTTCAGTAACATGTTAGAAAAATCGCTTTCAGACAACTCTGGGTTAACTTTGCTAATTAAGGTGTGTGTGTGTGTGTGTGTGTGTATTCCTTTTCTTACCCATTTCTCCTCCATTTTTTCTTTTTTTTTTAATATTAATCAATGTTAATTCTAAAATAGTTGATTACATTATTGAAAAAGTAACAATTGAAAGACTCGGTTTCAATATCAATTTTTTTTTCTTTTTAGAAAGATTGAAGGGAAAAAAATTTCCCTTGAAAGTGTCAACAGTTGTGAATGAGTGAGTATTAATAAAAATACAAAAATTGTGTTAGTCAGGCTACAGGTGTGTCAGGAAAAAGACCAGGCAGTGAAAATTCACAGAAAAAGTGTTGATGGCTCCCTTTTATTTATTTATTTTTTTTAATTTTTTGTTATTTAATTTTTAAAAAAATTATTTATTCATCATTCAAGCCTGCTATCTATCAAATCAGCAGGTCTAATGTTTGGATGAAATGAGTACAAGTCTAGATTTTTTTTTTTCCTTAAGAGAAAAAAAAAAAATCTTAAGTCACTATTTTGTCAAAAAGTATCTTGGAAAGAAAATATTACTAATTTGCTACTATAGCAAATTCTATTTAGCTCAACATAGAATGACACATAGATGGATGGTTTTAATACTTAGAGCATTAAGCTCCATGTCCAGCTGTTACTGCACAAGAAATATCTAGCATTTGAGATGAGCTATAATGTTGGCAAAAGCAATTAAAAATGACAATGTAAAAATTGAAAGAGACACTAAAAAAAGAGAGATCAAACAATTATTTTAAATTTATAAATGGGAGGAAAAACGGTGTAAAAAAGATTTAAAAAATAAAAACTTTTGACTTTTACTGAATCATTTGTGAATCCCCTGCAAAGGAAAATTATCTTTTTCTTTTTGGTAAATACAATGAAATTTTAGTGTAAAAGAAATCCAATCATTTTGGTGAAATAATTTACAAGACAGTAAATCAAATAACAATTTTCTAAAAACAATCAATTTACTAATAGCAAACAGCTGAACAGGCAGAACTAATTCAGAAAAAAAAAAAAACCCCAAAAAACAAATGGACAAGGTTAAAAACATTGATTTAACCTTTTACATTTTTAAGATGGCACTAATTTTGGTGGTGGTGGTGGTGGTGGTAGTGGTCGTGGTAAGGCAAGGTGTTTCTTGTGTACATTGTTTGCACAACACAATTTAGGACTGGGGGATGAACCAAAACACAAAGAAAAAAGAAAAAAAAACACTGCTGTGTTTTCCTCATCTTTTCTTTTCAGTGTCAGCATCATTGGTCATACTAAAACTATTGCAACTACAGCAGCATCTGAGTGCAAATTAAGGCAGTTATGTTAGGTATTCACATACATACGTACAAAATCTTGTTAAAGAGCCAAATTTCTTTTTAAAATGAAGAAACAGAAACAATGACTTTTTATCATGAAATTAGTGAAAAAAAAAAAAAAAAAAAAAAAAAAATGAAGATCTAAACAATTTTTTTATTAGTGCAGATATGAAAAAATATCTTATTGCCAGGCACACGTAATTCCTTGCAAGTTTGTCATTTTAATAATTAGAAAAAAAATCAATTCATAAAAACTATATTAATCAAATTTGGAGAATAATGTATGTAAAAAAAAATTAAGTGTAAGTCTGCATTTATTACTGTGAACATTTGTGCATTAGAAAGATAAAATAAAATGAGTGTGTGTTTGTATTATATGTTTAAAACATTAAGAAAATGTGTGTGTATATATATATATATATATATATATATATATATAAAATACCCAATGCCCCTCTGATCATCATTGAATCAACATTTCCCTCTGCCTCTTTTCTTTTCTCCCAATTCTTTTACTTTTCACTGAAATGATTTGAAAGATTGTCTCCCTGAGAGAAAGACTTACAAATAAGTAATAGAGATGAAATAAAGAAAAAAGATTAAAAAGATATTTTTCTTTTTCCTTATCAATATTACAATGAAAACCACTTTTCTGTTGCTCTTTCATTTTTATTAATTCTTACATTTTTTTCTTGTAGGGTAAAAAAAATAAAACTAAAATAAAAAAAAAATAAAAAAAATTGTGGTAAAAATTGGACGGACCTTTTACAGTATTAAAAAAAAAATAAAATAAAATAAAAATAATATTAAATGTGTTTGGAGACTGGACAGCAATTAGCAGCTGTTTTTTTTTTTTGTCACCTCCTTTCTTCCCCAAAATTAGTGTTCACCCCTTCACCTCTGGTATGAGGACAAAAACAGAATTCTCTATTTTTATCTGAGACTGACAGCCAAACTGTGGTCTGCCCCAAATGGCTGTAATGGCAGGGGCCTGGGAATGGAGTTGGCAAATGAATGCAGTTTTTATAGTTCCTTGTTTATACAAAAGATATTAAGATAAAAGATTTGAGATGGTTATAAGCAAGGATTTAATTGGTTAACATGGCAAGCTCCTTTGCCAGGAATAAGTAAAGAGGGATAAAAAAAAAAAGAAAGAAAAAAAGTGTGTGTGGGGGGTAGTAAAAGTGAGAAATAAAAGCATATATTAATTATACACGCACACATTTTATATATATATATATATATATATATATATATATATATATATATATATATATTACACACACAGGTCACAAAATAGTTGCCCAATCAAACATGGACAATTATTTTCACTGTGAAAAAATGTTGAAGGTTATGATACAATACCCACACAACAGAAAAAAGTGTGGATGTGTGAGGGAGGGGGAGCTGTACAGCCATTGCTGTTTCTATCATTAACAATTTTTCATACTTGACAAATTTTATCAATCTCTTGATTTCCCCAACCCTACATTTTGAGACCTGACTTGAAATAATTGCTAATGTATTTATGAGTCATCATCATCATCATCATCATCATCATAATGAAAAACAATGCATTACTTTGTGTTACCAATTTCATGCACAATCTGGAAGGTATTATTACCTCAAATTGTTTAGGGAGTGGAAGTTTCACAAAAAATTAGTTGAAAATGGACATTTGTATTGAAGGATCTTTTTGGACAAATGGATCACATTAGGTTTTTAAAAATCTACTTTTTAGTGTTTTCATACAGATTCTTTGATTTTTTTTTTTTAATCAACATGCTTTCTTTTACTGAAGTCTCCAAATAAGAAAAATTAAAACTATTTACATGTTTTATTAACAATTACTGATGAAGAAAGTTATTATAATTAGATAAACTTAAATATGGAAAAAAAAAAAAAAAAAAAAAAAAAAAACAGGACAATTAGTTTGGGGCCTAAAAAACAAGAAAAAAGATTAATAGCAGGCACTTATGGAAAAAAAATCTGATAAATATTGAAAGTAAAAAACTCTACAATTCTTTCAAAAATGAGAATTTATTCTGATAATTAGCAATCTCATACAAGATTGGAAAATCAAAACATTAAAAGATGTTCTAATGGAAAGAAAGTTTTGCATTAAAAAAATTCCTGCAGCCTTTTTAGTTTTCTCTAAAATTGAACTTTGTGCATGTGACTGGATGGATCCCAAAATATTAAATGGTTGTTGTTAGTCAGATGTTGTACAGAATATGAGTGAAATCGATAAAAGAAAAGTATCCAAGTAAATATTATAGTGCAGTCAATTTACGTGAATTATAAATGAACCAGTACATAGAGATTAAAAATTAGGAATTTCAAGTACCAAAAAAAAAAAAAATTTTTTTAAGACAAACCTCTTATAGACTATCAAAATGCTATTTTTTTAATATATTTGTGTGTGTATGTGTGCATGTACACACAGGACTGGATTATCCTTTAAGTTTTAGGCTACAGCCTAGGGCCCCCTCAAGCATTTATAAAGCTATGATTTTAATTTTCTATATGTTATAACTTCTAAATAGTTTAATAAGCTGAAATATTAATGACAAAAGTTATTTAACTTTACAGGAAGCAAAGCAAGGAAAAGAATGTTTTAGTTTGTGTCATTGTGCTTTAAATAGATAATATGTTTGATTTTAGTTCAGAATGTTTAAATCTTAGAAATTTTAAAATTTTTTAGTTGTTATAACTTCTAAATAGTTTCATAAACCGAAATGATATCAATATGACAAACTCATTTATTTTGATTGTTTTAATATTATTATGCTGGTTACAAGAAAAATTCTTTTTTTTTATTATTATTATTATGGTGGTGGTGTTGGAATACATGCTAATTTAGTTTACAATAGTGGTATTTCTTACAGAATATTTTATTGACAAACAAGATAGCTATTCTAGTTTATTTAAAGAATTTGCAATAAGTTTACTTCAAGTTATGTAAATGTCACTAAAATATCACAAGTAAAAAATATTCAAGACTGGTGTGAGCAAGTTTGAGGATGGCACCATAATTTCATTAGTAAAAGGCCCTAAAAGGTCATAAATGACCGTGTGTGTGTGTGTGTGTGTATATATATATATATAATTTCTGTGAAGCATGACAAAGGAAACTCATTACCTTAAATAACCACACAATCCTTTGCACATAAAGAAATTAAAAATAGCCTAAATTACAAACCATATTAGCTGATAGTAAAATTTTAATTCTTAACATAAATATATATGCATTTTAGTAACAAGGAAGAAAAGATTATGCCCTGACTATATATTATTTCAAATGGATTTCTGCAAAACCAGAAACAGTAATTTTTGTTAGCAAATGGAGACCCTATCACTGTTTGCTATGACAGTAAAAAAATTCATCCTTGCCTAAAGAAAATAGAAATATCACCAGATTCTATTGCCTTCAAGATTTTTTTTTCTGAAAGAAAGATCTTAGGACATACTTGACCCTCCCCCCCAAAAAACAACAATAGAAAAGGAAAGAAAATATGGATAGGGAGAGAAGTGAAAAAAAGTATCTCTTGGTTACAATGATGAATATACAAGTAATGAAATTTGTCTAACTTTAAGTAAGTAACTGAACTAAAAAGAAAGAAAAACATTGTCTTGTCAACCAACAGCTAGAGTAGGAAATAAATATTGAAAAGCTACAAATACATCCATTTTTTTTCTTGTATTTTGAATTGACTTGGTATTAGTGTAGAAGCAATCAACAACAGCAAAAACATTTCATCAAGAAAAACATGATTGTAACTAAAACTCAATTTCAAAAGAGAAAGAAATTTTCAACTTTTGATTTGAATGAAAAACTGACTTAGATCAGGCTGTAATGTGGCCATCCTGAAAAGTGTCCAATCAGAATTAAGGCACAGAAGACAGAAATGACAATATAACTAGTTATTTCCAAAGAAACATTCACTAATCCTGAAGCCAATAAATAAAAAAAAATGTATTTAAATGTGAGGAGGGGGGGGGGGCTATATTCCCTGCCACAGAGAAGAAAGGATTTTCTCTTTATTTTATAGGACAGTGCATTGTTGAAATTAGAAAGAAAAAGAATACATTTTTGACTAAAAAAGTATAATCAAATGTTTTATGAATTGCTAAACAGATACACGCATATTTTAAGAGTAAAAATTACTTTTTACTTAAGAACACTTTCTTCATTCTTTCAGGTCTAAAAATTGCAAGTAAAGGACATTATTACAAATGAAAAGGAATCTTGTGTCACACAAAAAATGTTCACAAGGCAAATCCTTCAAGGCTATGTGAGTTTAAGACGGCTTATTGATATAAATTGAAAAAAAAAAAAAAAAAAATTCACTTTACCTGGTGGCTTAATATTGGTTTTAGTACAGGTGAAAAGATTTTGTGAAAGTTTTCATTAATTTGAGTATAAAAAGAAGTTGTGTATACTGGCACAAAATATTACTCTTCTTTGGAGAGGGAGATAAGTATAATTAAAAATATTCAAGCTACCTCAGGACATTTACCTTTCCTCCCATTTTTCATTTGGGATGAATTCTAGATTTACAGAACTTAAAGAGTTCTGCCATTTAGGTAAACAAGATCTTTTTTTTTTTTTTTTTAAATAGAAAAGAACTAATTTTTGAAGATAAGGATAACAGCTAGCAGTATGGTAATCTAGCCAAATTATTTTAAGCATTTAAATCAAAGGACACCAAAATAATAATAAGAAGAACAATCTGTAATGTTCCAATCCTGACTGAGTGTCCTCTACTTGTAGACTTGTGCCATACTAAACTGAGCTTAGTAAATATTAATACAAGACCAAATTTGTAGCAAAGGATGTTTCTTTAAGTGAGACTTGACAATAAGAGTAAATTCTTCAATTTAGAATAAGAACATTGTATTTATATATCAGATAACTTTATATTTTATACATGGCTAATTTTAAAAAGTACACAGAGCATTTTAAAAATAAGTCAGGGGACGCAACTACGATACTAAAAAAAAAAAAAATTCCTCTATTTTCAAGATGTTTACTTAAGTTTCAGATTAGTAAATTAACAAACATTAAAATGCAAGTTATAATTTAAGCCAGAATTTTAAGTAGAAGCTTGAACTGAATTTTATTTTAATTATACAAATTTCAATGAAGTTAAAAAACAACATCACTTTCAAATCAAAATTAGTTTAATTGCCAAAGCAAATATGCTAATTATTTCAATTATTTATGACTATTTTTCTGGAAAAAAAAAAAAATCACCCCCAAAACTAGCACTTGGAATTTAAAATGACATTTAACATTTTTTTCTTTAAGTGGAAATTGTTGTTTCTCTTAGAAATGTATTAATTTTACATAATTTCATTTTACAGTGTGATCTTAAACTGTAATTCATAAGATTTTCATGTTTTTTTGTTTTTGTTAAAATCTTTTTAAATTAGCCTTGCAATAACTATATATTTTGAAAATTTCAACCTGGAAAAAATTTCAGTTTGGTGCGAAATTTTTATGATATAAAGTGCAATTTAAGTCAAGTTTAAGGAACTTGAAATTTAAATTTAAAACTAAGTAAGAGCAATATAATCCTCTCATTGAATGATTCTTTCAATTAAAAATAACAAAAATGTATTCAGCTTGTATTGGAGAAATAGTAAGGAGGAAATTAACCATTTCTTTAAAAAAAAAAAATGGAACCAACCAGCTCAGAATCAGATTATTTATAAGAAACAAGAGCCTTTAACAATAATTTAATTTATTATTTTCTATGAAGCATTTGGAATAAAAATACAACAAAGATATTTTTTTTGTTTTAAATAAATTACTCCCATTAAGAAATTCTGTATATTTTTGAAAATTTGAACTGAGGAGAGTTTGCAATAAGTTTTACAAATATTCTTGTATATATATTTGAATTCAGTATCTATTGAACTTATTGAAATTGGAACAAAAGGAGCTTCTAACAAAATCTGGACTCTCAGTGTATGTACTACAAGAGCCTTATATTTCATGTAAGAAGGCATTATTATTTAATCTGTAAAATCCATGAAAATTTTTTTTTTTTCATCCATACCACTTAATGCTAGTACTACTTTGGTATAAGTAGTGACACTAAATGTTTCAGTGAATTTTACAATACTGTAATTATTCTTACAGAGAATTCTGCACAAACCAAGTCTAAGGAAAAAGACTAATAAGGTGATACAAATAAAGAGTGTAATAATTTTCTGATAAAATATTAAGTTATTCTTAAATGTACTCTCCACCAAAAATAGAAAGACTGAATAAAGTGATGATGATTCATTATTTAATATTAAAGAATAAAGGTTCCATGCAAGTATATTAAGATTAAAATCAGTTATCTAGTTACTTTTAGTTATTATGGTTTTAAGAAATAGTTAGAGAGAGAGAGAAAAAAAAAAAGTAAGATTATAAACAGGTTTGATGCAAAAAAAAAAAAAAAAAACTACTGCCAAAAATTAAAAGAGAAAAGTAACAACCAAATTCTCTAAATAGAGAACTGAAGCATGAATAAAAATAAAATTTAAAAAATATTTAGAAAAAAAAGAAAATTGTCATGGAATGAAAAATCTCTCGATGTTCTGAATTCTGCTAAACCATGACTTTGGTGTAACTGAAGATGTTATTTCCAAGAAGTGGTCAACAATAATAAGTTAAAATAAAAATCTGCAAAATGAAGAAACCTAAATATGGTTATTATTTACATAAGCCATTGTAGCATCTTAAAGTGTAAAATAACATTGAATCTATTTCAATAATGTGTGTGAGGACAGTACAATCACAATTTATTGCCCCTTGAACTAGTTATTATGAATATCAATCTAATCATTCATATTTATGTTGTGAGGAACTCAATTCTCTTTATTTCCAGGTTAAAAATTATAGTTTTTTTTAAAATCTTGTTTATCAGAGTGAAAAAGAATATGATCAATGAACTTTATATATCTCCATAAGTGGAAAGGATAATCCAAGTACGTTTTTTTAATAAATATTAAAATGATAGATCCATGGAGAGAGCTCAATGTATTGTATATATAGCAATATGATATACATCAAAGGAAAAAAAATTAACACATCTTGGAAAATCCAATAATAAATTTATTTCGGCAAGTAAGTTTTTAATACCTTCCTCATTAGACCAGAATTACAACTGGTCTGATGAGCCAGGTATTAAAAATTTACTTGCCAAAATAAATTTATTATCAGATCTGAGATATGTTATTTTTTTTCTTTTGATGTACATATATATATATATATATATATATTATATTATATTATATTATATTATACACACACACACACACACACACACACACACACGAGATGATGATATATAAATTTTTATATATCAAGAATATTGGGGGTAAAAAAAATGTATGACAAAGTGGGAAAAATTTTCTGTATAACACCTTTTGTCCTTTAGGACTTCAGACTAAATTTGTTATTCTGGTGCAACTAGACATGCACATGAACTAGGGAAGCTGGGAATTTAAAACTTTTTGCATATAATCTGATTTCATCAGGTATATTATATACCCCCCCCCCCCCAAAAAAAAATCATTCCCAGCATCCCTAGTTCATGTGCATTAATTCGATTAAGCCCTAAACAACGAAATGTGTCACACAAAAACTTTCACCCACTTTGTTATGCAAAGAAAAACTTAATATAAGAGAAGAAAATTTAAAAATTGACTTACAAGCTTTAGGGAAAGCTGGTAATCATGGAAAAAGGCTATCACCTCCACTGTTATTCATTAGTTTGTCCCTCTTTGCTATTCCTTTTTTCACTTTTGTCAGACTCTTCTCCATTCATGAATTTATAACACTGGAATATTGTGAAAATGGAATTAACATAAATGAAAGTTCAATTCCTATCTTATAGCTTGAGCCTAGTTAAACTTGAGTTTAGCGTTGAATTTTTAAGTCCCACATAACCTGGGCGGCTGTGTTTCCTATATGACTGTACTGTAAACCTGAAAGTACTTTTCAGAATAATAGAAAATGAATTATTATAAATTTTTGATACTGATTTCATATAAAGTTACAGGCCAGTTGAACAGAAGCTATACTTTTATGAAGATCTTTTTTAATTTTGAATATTTAATAAATCAGATCCATGGAAATCATATATAATTAAAAATAGCTGCTATGTTCTCCCTTATGTGAACAAGTGATTTTTTTTTTAACTTATTGTTTCTGAGCACTTTCAGCTAATCTAATTTCTACACTAAATCTAAAAAAAGAAATTTTGTTTGCATACAAGAAAAATACAATATAAAACTTAACAGAAATACTTTGTCATTCTTAATGAAACATGTATTAGTGAGAGATTGCAGCCCAAATAGTGTGTGTGTGTGTGTGTATGTGTGTGTGTGTGTGACATTGACGCACACACACAAAAGTATGAATTAGCCTTTTAGAGTTGAAATTTCAAACTGAATTGTCCCAAAATAGAAAGAATCACAGAAGTTTTGCATAAGCCCATGACAAACTCTCTCTAACCAATAACCTGATTGGATGGGCCAAGTGTTTTTATTAATAAAACAAAAATATTTATGGAACCCAATATAATTTTTTTTTTTAAACTACTTCTGAGTACATTACAAGAGGACAAGAGTAGTTGCTCACAAAATTCTTGAATAGAGTTCAAGTTTCATTGCTTTTTGCTTTTATTTTTGTACAGTTAAAAAAATTAAAATATCCCACTTACAAATGTGAGTATCAAAATATAAAAGAAAAATGTGGTTACCTTCTGAGCAGTAGAAAAAAATGGACAGAAACAAGGAATTGTGGGTAAATGTGGCCCAAATAAATAGATTAATATAAAAACATTTTTAAAAATTAAAAAAAAAAAAATTAAAAAAAATCTCATTTTATTTATGAAATTGTTTTTTTTGCATCATTAAAAAAAAAAAAAAAAAAAAAAAAAAACTAAAATTCTTTAGAAAATTTTGTTCAGAAAATAGCATTAAAAGAATCTAACAAAATAACACTGATCAAACTAGAGGCATGTGCAAATGTTCCATAAGGTGTGTCATAAGGTCTTAGCAACAAAGAAACACGTTTAAACAAAAGAATTATGAAAAGGCACTAAATATTTCCAAACATTATAGCCATCACATTAGTTATTAAGTAATTTCTAGAAATTGAAATTAACAAAATTGTTTCCCAATCTGAGATAAGAGTTTCCTTATATGGAGTGTCAACAGATAAAATATTACCATTATAAAATCTTGTTAGGCTGTTTTTTACTATTACAGGAGAAGCAATAGAGTAGACATTATGCAAATAATGTCTGAAAAGCTGCAATAAATCAAATGGCTTGCTTTGTCAAGTAGAAAGAAATTACTATCTTTGGAATGTTTGCAATGTAGTTTTCATATTCTATATAGGAATGAAATATAGACAGACTATATAAATAAACAAATGTCAGCCATAACAAAATTTGGGAATGTTTACAGTTTTGGAATGTTTGAAATGGACTACAAAAATAAACCCTAGGTATTAATTTTCAGAAATAACCAATCTGAATCAAAAACATTTTAAACTTTAGAATTGTCCAAAAGAATTACCTGCCTTGACATTGGAATTAGCCAACATCACTGTTTTTATTTTCTCTTTTCAGATATGGCAATTTAAGAATGTAAATGTAAAACTGGAAAAGCATAGTTAAGTACATTTTGGATGATTAAATTGAGGAGAGACTAGAGACATTTTAGTTTCCTACAATATTGTGTTGTGTTTACTTTCTTTTAAAAGAAACATGAGAAATTGATAATTCAAAACAGTATTATCAGTTTCTCATAACAAGTTTCTTTTCTTAGTATCAAGGAAGCTGATATCCAAACATTGTTCTCTTATATATCAGTTTTGAAAGAATTTAAAAAGATATTGATATCATAGTTGTCATCTCTTTCCCTCCCATCATATACTGTATTTCATAGCTTATAAGAAACTGAGTTTGTGAAATTATCTTAAAAATGTAAAACAAGTGTCTTAGAGATTTCCATAAAATATCAATAGAAATCTATATGAAGAGGTTAAAATTAAAAAGTTCTATTTTGTTTAAATACAAATAATGTCAATAGCACCTTTTTTTTTCTTTTTTAAAAGATTTCTTAACAAACAAATTCCATATATTGCTAATGAGTTCAATTTTCATTAATGGCAACAGGAAATATATAACCCTAGTCCAAAGTAAGTTTTGTTGAGAAAAAAAGATAAATTGTAAACATTTTTATCACAATTAAAATTATTCATATGAATTTATTTTCCATAAAAATTAATTAAATCTATCATAATCCCATTTCAATATTTGGGAATAATGATGCTGGTTAGATTTCTAAACTCCTATTAAAAAATAAATTCTATTTTGTCCTTATATTAAACATACGGACATTAGTGAAAGAATGTTATTTTAACTATAATTTGATTCACAAGAGAGATATTTTTACAGAATTGTTTGTGGATAATAACTTGATAGCAGGCTTAGAACTAATCACAAACAATATGGAAAGATCTTAAACAAGTCTAACATGAGACAAAAGTACACAATTTAATATTTTAATAAGGAAATAGAGAAATGATGATTGGACAAAGCATTTATAAAAAATCTATGGATAATTAGAGTATAGTATATATTATCTTTAAAAAGTTATTCAGTTCTTAAAAAAAAAAAAAAACAATATTTATTTTATAACAGATTGAAATCTAAGAGAAGTAATTATCTATATTGAACCCCAAACCTTTTTATCACTGGAGTCTTATTCACAAGCCTTAAGAATTTATATTATACAAATACTATAGATTTTACAAGTACTAAACAGGGGCCTAAGGGAAAGGGTCCTTTGCTAAGTTACTTTTATATGAGTTTGTGGTCATGAACCTAAAGCAACAAGGCACTTGGAATGGGACCATAAACTCTGGTTTGAATGCTTCAAAAGGACTGCAATAATAATAATAATAATGGTTGCAGTGACAACAGTAATTTTTGGGGGAGGATAGGTACCTGGAGAGTTTTATGTAACTGTGTTAGGGATGGCAGTTGTATGTATTGGAAAAAGGAAGGAATAAAATTGGAAAATAAAAATCTTCCATAAAAATTTTTGCAAGCAAGATATTGAAACTTTGTTATTGTTATGAGAAAAAAAAATGTAATTTTTGTTGGGCTTTTTTTCTGCCCAAACCTGCCTTGGTTGGCTGTAGATTACAATAAAAATATTTTAAAGTTAAAAATTAAATACAGATAGAAACTTAAAATTCTAATCATACTGTTATAAAAGATACAAGAAGGGAAAATAATCAAAGTAGTTTTTTGTGCAAATAATAATGTAAAAAGTACTGGCGGAAAAGGAAAAAAGAATGAAAAATGAAATAACAAAAAGACAGAGAAAGAATTATTGTAATGACTAGTTTACAATAAATTGTACATACAACAGTGTGAAATGGAGAAACAGAAAAAATCATTTAAAATTCTTTTTCCAATAAAATAATTTATCTACATTGGTAACATTTTCCCAGCAAAGACATTGATTGGATTTAGTATGAAGGAGGAATATATTTGAGAGTAACATGTTAATTATCACTATATTATTTTGGAATGTTAAAGATATTCACAAAAATTGGTTGGAGGAAAAAAAAAAAAAAAAAAAAAAAAAACTGGTGAAGTTTTGTTGGGTATTTTTGATAACCAGTGCAATATAAAAAGTAGTAGGCCTCTGGTGACAGTTACTATGGTTACATATATTTGTATAAAAAAAAATGAAATGTTGATAATAACAAAAAACAAACATTTAGGCAGAGAATAAAGCCAATGTGCTTCATTGGTAATTAGACCTCAGATGATATTTAAATGATAATATACACTTAATAAAAAAAAGTTACTGCAGCTTGAATTCATACAGGAGCACAAAAAAAAAAAAAAAGAAGATTGCTTTAATAAAAACTCATAAAATAATTGTAATTTGGAAGGATAACTGATCAACAATACAAACAGAGAAAGAAAGACCAGTGGACTGAAGTCTAAATTATCACAATGATAATAATAATAATAAAATTGAAATGGTGGAATGTCGGAAACAAAGAACAATAATTGGTTGATAGATAAGGAAAATATTTAAAAGAAAAGTAAAACAAAATATGTGCACACACTTATTATTCTTTTTACTTTCTTCAGGGTAGCATTCTCATAACACTATATTCAATGTAGATAATTTAAAACATTTAGATAACCACTTCCTTATTTGGCTTATATATATATATATATATATATATATATATATATATATATATATATATAAAAAACACAAGAGAGAATGAAAATAAAGAATGCATTAATTACATTCCAAAATATAATTGGAAAGAGGAATGAGTAGATGGTTATCCTTTATATTCTGCTAGTCACAGAGAAAATCTAAAATGTAGTGCTTCTTTGAAAATTTAAAGACTAACATATATGAAAATGCTAACCTCAAGAAAATAGCTAACAATTCTTCACTTAGAAAGAAAAGAAAAAAAAAAAATCTTGATTTTTATATAAAATTATAACAGTGCACCAAAGATACAAACATACAGTTTGACATCCATGAAAGATTTTAATCTACAGTCAAACTGTAGTAACTCATTCTATCAAATTTTCATTTTAAAAATTGTTTATGCCAATACTGCCTGCTCAACAGGGCTTTGAATTTATTTTAAATTATGAAGAAATTACACAATGTACTGTATGTTATGAATTTTTATAGTTTTTAATTTGTAGTTAATAACCATTTGTTTATATACGATGATGCACAACAAATAATATATATTATTAAAAAAATTTCTCAGGCATATAATAATTGTATGCTTGCATTTATCTTAGTTGGGTAAAAAATTGGGGTAAAAATTAAAGACAACCAAATACCTTGAAATTTCAAAAATTTACCTCCCAGCTTTTTGTTAAAACATTAATTCATGTAATAAAAGGCAAAAGGAACCAAAAACATGATTTTTATAAAAAATGAATTTAGAAATGATTGGAAATTATTCCTCACTTAAAAAATAATTTGAAATGAAAAAAAGAAAACAAAACAGGAAAAGAAACAATCATTCATGTTATTAAAATCAAAATTCTCCGGCCTGTGGAAAGAAAATATTGTTTGATACTTATCAGTATCATGAGATTTGGGAGAGGAGAAAAATTGTTGAGTTGAGATTTTCTGTTCTAATTAATTTATAAATAATTAAATTATTTCTAAATATGCATGTACATGGGACAAAAAAAAAAAAAAAAAAAAAAAAAAAAAAAAAACATTATGGGATTAATTCATACTGAATCCAGTGTTTGAAAATTCAATAATTTTATATTGAATTCAAATCATTTAAAAAAAAACTATGACACTATGTTTTGTAATTAGTATATAAAAGAAAAAAAATTGTAAAATGGTATTTTTAGATTATCAGAAAATTTGCAATTTTAGATCTTTCAATATATGCATTTATTTTTTTAAATTTCTGATTTAGAAAAAAATGACATAGTTAGACTAATTTTTACATTATTTTTATTTAAAGAATTTTGTAATGAAAACGGACTGGATGATTCTTAAAGTTTTAAAGAAAGATCTTAAAACTGAGTTTTCCTAGTGATAATTGAAAATACTGGAAAAAAAAAAAAAAAAAAAAAAAAATTAAAGTAAAAGGTGAGGTTTTATTTACAAACAGGCATAGCATTAAAAGGGAATTAAACAGGTGATCAAAATTTACATGTGGCATTATTTTTTTTTTATTATCAATTATTTCTGGAAAAGTTTATAAAAAAACAAAACAATTTGCCTTGTTTGAGGAAATTGTAACACGTGTGCTGTTATACAAAATCAATTTCAGTTGAACTATAATTTCTAGAAAATGATCCTAAATAGTAAACACTTCAAAATTTTTTCTCATACTTAAAAATTCATAACGATTTTTTCTTACTGATATCAATCTCCAGAAGACATTACAGTATAAGACAAATCGGATACCATATATTTGAGTGAACTGTGTAAATTTCAATTAAAAGGGTAAAAGAAAAGAAAACAGCCAAATAAAAAGATAAATTAAAAAATGCACCAATAGGACCTTTTAATTTTCCTTAGCATTATTGAAGCTGTGTTAAAAAAAAAAACAAAAAAAAAAAAACACATAACTAAAATAAATATAACCAAAATTGGAATATAAAATAAGAAAATATAATAAAAAAAGTTACCTACTTACAGAAGAGTATACACTGCTTTAAACTTAAAAAATTATAAACCTGTTAATACTGAGGAAAGTGAAGCAAATAAACATTCAGTCAAAAATATTTAAGACAATGAATACAGTTTTCTAGAAAATGAATGGCATGTTATGAAATTGTACTGACTTACATTGGTTATGCTTAGACATGAATCTTAAAAACCTACTCAAAACATGAATTATTAATTAAATGAGTGAAGCAAAGAAAAACAAAATGTCACAACCACTGAAATATTGAAATCAAGAAGGAAATAGAATTCTTTTGAAAAAAATGAAAAATAATCATTTATTGTTTTAAAAACTAAGAGTAATTAATAAAGAACGAAAATAATTAGTTATAAACTTTGAAATTTCAATTTCAAATGTATCAATTTAATCTGAAGTTTCTATAAGTTGTTACCCAAAAATTGAAGTCTTATGGAATTTAGACAGAAATAAAAGCATACAAATTAGAAATAATTTAATTTTCTTTGATATTCTGAAGACTTAAAAAAAAAAACCCATCTTTACTACATTTGTACAGAAATATGTAAACAAAGACACAAAAAGGAATATTTTCCTGCAAACCATAGATATCTAAGTCAACATAGTCACAATAGATTCCAAATAAGGATGTTCAAAGAAGAATTTGATATCATAAAGGAATTGTAAAGAGAAAATTATTTTCAAAATCCAGGCTAATAAATTATTCATGTCTTTAAAGTATGCTTTAAACATTTCCATTTATGTGTGTGTTTACATTTGATTACATACACAGTTCTTTGTATAAATATAGATAATCCTATACAATGGTACATACACGAAGAAAATAAAAACATTGAAAAAAGGATTTTAAATAATTCTGAATTGATTCAAGAAAATTTTAGATAGGAATGAATGCAAAAACAAGGGAGGTAACCTTTACAAATATAAAAATAGTATCCAAGACTGGCTTACTGATTCTTATCAATAAAATCTTATTAGCTTGACATGGTTATCGTTTATTTTATCATCCACAGACTTTAACCGTTACTTTTAGTGAATACCCATATTTGAATAGATGCACCATTTTTTTTTTTTCGTCTACTAACCTGAACATTTGAGAAATTTCATTAAAGCAAAATACGTCCTTTGACAGAATATGAACTTTCATCCCCCTTTGCAGGAGAAACTCATTTGATCTGATGTGCTTTTGACCACTCAGCTACAAAGAGCTTCATAATCAAGCAAGGTTCTATCTGCATTTAAAGCACACTTTAATCATTCAGATTCCTTCAAAAGTCATAACTGCTCAGTTCCATATCTAAAACAAACAAAGCTATTTCTGAAGAATTAATGGATTTTATTTATTAATTTGACATTTTTTACTTTAAAATGTTATTTTTAGTGGATACTCATATATGAGTAGAGGTTCCATTTATTTCAAACAGTATTTGATTTCATCTACTGGCCTGAAGTGCCTACTCAATTATGAGTATCCACTAAAAATGACATTTAAAGTAATAAAAATGTCAGATTAATAAATAAAAATCTATTAATTCTTTAGAAATATATATGTGCATGTGTGTGTGTGTGTGTGTGTGTGTGTACGTGAGAGAACATGATATATAAATTCTAAATATCAGTCAAAAATTGGAAATTAAATGACAAAAATGAAAAAATTCCTACATAATGTGTTTCATCATTTAAAAGAACTTGACTAATTTTTTTTTATTTTCAGTTTCATACATTTCACCTTTTTATTAGCAAAACAAGTGCTATTACAATGTGTTAAAAGCAAAAGCAGTAAGAAGCTGAATGAAATCAACTAGGATGTACATCTAGATAAATTGGACATCAGAAGTTTAAATATCCCTCCATTTCCACCATTTCTCTTGGTGTTTAATTATAACCAGCTTTTGTTTATATTTTTGCTCGAACACATAATTCCATCAATAAAAAAATGATTTAATCTGAAATCCTTTTGAAGGACGAAACACCTAACATAGTATTTTTTCTATTTTGTCATTTAATTTCCCATATATATATATATATATATATATATATATATATATATATATATACACACTAGCTAGCATCAAGAAAACAGGTTTAAATTCATATCAGTCTATTTTACTAAAGAGAGAGCTAGAAAAGAAAAAAAAATTAGGTTAAAATAATAAAAAAAAAAGATTAAAACCTTCCTTTCTAGAAATTATAAATAGTAAAGACCCAACTAATTTTGCTTTTATTATGAAATTGGAATAATGTAATATACAAAAGATTTGTTGTTTTATGATTATAAAAATGAAAAATAAATAAAATAAAAACAAATCCATGGTTATAAATATTGTTTAGAAAAAGTTTTATTTTCTGTTAAAATCTCCTTAAAATAAATCATTTCTGATCATGTAACATACTCAGTAGTTAGAAAATTTAAAAGGAAAATGTTTTTTGAAATTGAAGATGAATTAAATAAAAATTTTAATTTTTGTCTTTATTGGGGCTTCAAAAGTGTTAGCAATTTTGAATAACATTAATTTTGTTATTGATGTCATAAAAATTTAAATAAAATAAAAATAATTCTGCTTAATTCTTGTATATTAAACTAAGTTCTCAATCCATTAACTATCAGAAATTTCTGTTATTCAATGTTGAGCTATAGAACTGCAATGATAGAATTTCCCATCATCCATAGTTAATGTGCTTAGAGGATTTTTTTTTTCTTTTTTAAAAGATCCTTATTAAAAAATGTTTTTCCTGTGCAAAAAACAAAAAAATTAAGATTATCCAGTGAATATTGATCAAGAAGAGAATGGACAGGTAAAGGACTCCTATGAAAGGTCAATAATCCTTACATAAAAAAAAAGTATTCTTCTCCACTAATTTATCACAGGAGTGGAAGAATGGAATTATTTATTAATAAAATTCCTCAGTTTGAATCAAATCCAATTAAAAATTCAATCATAGTAAAAAGCTTCAAAATTTTGATTGTTGAAAATGAATTGCTGCATACAAAATGAAATGAGAAATTAAAAAAAATTGATATGAGGAATGATAAATTATTTTTCATTCCTAAGTCTCCATTTTCCTTCTGTTTTAGCTACTTTTATTTTAAGTGTTTAATAAACAATATCTCATAGGACTAATTTAGACTAGTGACTGGGGTTAAAACTCCTTGTTTGTTTTTTGTTTTGTTTTTCCATCTTTTATTTTAAGCATTTACAAATAGTTAATTTTAAAATCAAAAAAGGGAAATTCATAAAAATTTCTTCCCAAAGGCAGGAAAATACTGAACTGAAAGCAAACAAAATGCTACACAAACATTTATATACACACTTATTAATATGTATATGAGTGAGTGTATGTAGGGACATACATGCATATATACATATGTGAATGTATACATAATAAAATTGCAGTTATTTACAAATTTAAAATATTCAACATAAAATAAATGCAGGGCATATTGGGTGTGTGAGGAAGAAAAAAAAAGAAAAGAAAAGGAAATGCACAAGCCATTTGATAACTTGTGAACATTGCACCATAGAGTAAAGAATCATCATCATCATCATCATAACAAGAAGCATTGTGCTCAGTCACACTACATGCATTCACCTTCTCAACCAACATTAATAGAAGTGACACCATAACAGTTGGCAAATGTCCCAAAGAGAAGGAAGAGGAATAGAGCAACTTGATCATTTGTATATTTGGAAAAAAAAAAAAAAAAAAGAAAAGAAAGTAGATATGTGTTTTTATTTTATTTTTCCTTTCTAAACTTCAGATGGAATGTTGACAGGGTAGGGACTGTTTTCAAATACCCCCCCTCCCCTTCATCATTTTTCGACCATTTCTCTTTTTGTAAGAATGTTATTTATTCCCTGATGCTTTGAAAAGGCACTAAAAAGATGCATAAATGTGGTTAATAACAAGTGACACATAACAGTCACATCCTTTGATTAAGGGTTTTTTTTTTTTTTTTTTTTGTTACCCCTTTCTCGCATTGAAATCATTCTTCCAAATGTTTGCACAATATTTTCTTCAAAAATGTAGTTTTTCCCAGTTACATTTTTGGTTCTATCCAACATCACAAGAATACTGCTACAAACTGTTCGTTTTTAAAATTTTCTCTTTTCTGCGTTTTTTTTTTTCCCCTTAATCACCATCTTTTCTCTGGTGTATCTAAAAGTTATCTTGGACACACAACAAAGAAAAGCAAGCAACTTCCTGGAGTTGATAGACTAGTAGTCTCCCCTTGTTTTCCCCCTACTTTGCTCCATTAAAACGATAAATAGCAGATGGGGAAAATGAATAACTTTGTTGCGTGAAAACATTCTCCTCCTAAACGATTTTCATTTAAGAACACACATCATTTCGTTGAATTGCAATTAGGAAGTCCCAATTAGTTGCTGTGTTTTCTGAAAGCACACAAATATTAGTTGTGTATTAAAAACACAGATACAGCAGCAAAAAGGGATACAACTTAAGAAATTATATGTTTATATACACCTGTAATAACAGAATGCACATAAAAAAAAAAGTGTACTACTGTAATTAGTTCAGAAAAATTCTGTTGAAATCAATAATCCCAAATCAGTAATTAATGATATTTTTTAAAGGGGACAGGATGGAATGTTGTATGTTGATTTTCTTGTTCTATAGAAATGTTTTATTTGAAAATTTCTGATTGGCATTATCTTCTTTTGCCATATGTGAAATAGAAACGAATGTTAGTTTGAACAGAAAAAAAAATTACATAGCGAGAATTCTTTATCAAAAAAGAAAAAAGTATGAAGTTTGTTTTTTTGTTTTTTTAATAACTGTGTCGCTTGATTAAAAAGAATGCTGCATGAATATTCCTACAAGGTTCTGGAAATCAAAAATCATCGCATTGTTTCGTAGTAATACATTAATCAGGGCATTATATACAAACATATGGAATGTCAAAACAAATACATTCATCAATTTAAAATCGTTACAAAAAAAATTCAAGAAAATAAAAAAAAAAGTCTAAAAGCAAAGCATCTTGGATCAGATACAGCTTAACACTCAATAAAAGAACCATTTTTATAGTTTGTTTCAACTTATTCAGAACCTGGAATATTTCACACCTAATCCACTTCCCACTTTTTCTGAATACATTTTACAAATAAAAGCTGATATTATTTTAGGGATGGGTGTAGGTGTGTATGAAAGAATAAAAATTGAAATAACAAATTCAAAATGAACAAGTGTGGAATGATAAATTGTTAAAAAAAAAAAAAAGTGTTTTTAAGATATGACAGTTTTTTTCTTCCTTTTCACCTGTCTTCATCTTTAGTTATATTTCTCCTCTTGTATATTCTTCTTTTTAAACTTCTGCTGATTTTTTTTATTTCCTCTTTTTTTTCTTTAAACATTTTTTCACATTGTGCAAGGAGATACTTTTTTTTTCCCCCGCTTCTACATCATTTTACAATAAAAACTGAAAATACTTTTGTTTTTGAGGCAGGGGCACTGGTGGTTGCTTTGGCCAATGTTAAGCAACATTTTCATCCAACAAAAGCTGGTTGGTCAGTGTTTCTGAGTTTGAATTAAGAATGAAATCTTTATGAAATAGAAAATCGAAAAAAAAAAAAAAAAAAAAAAAAAAGAAAAAAAAAAAAGAAAAACTATGATCCACCTCCAAATAAGTCAATCAGGTAACTTACTTTTTTGCATTGTTCATTGACAAGAGATCAAATTTCTCTTGATACAGGAATGTATTTAAAAAGTGGGGAGTTTCTGAGTATTCCCCATTTTCAGGCCACGACACTTGAGATCCCTCCACCCTTGCCAGAGTAGAAGGAGAGGGGGTGAGGAGGTGGGAATGTTGAGTAAACAAGAGGCAATATTTCGGCTGCTACTGGACGGCTTCTAAATTTTCGTATCCCTTTAGGTGTTGTTTTTCATGCATCTGCATCTGATTTTTGTCTTTGAAATTCCTTTCACAGTACTGGCATGTGTATGTATCATGTGAGGAGTTGGTCATCACAGGAGTTGACAGTACATGATTAACGGTAGTCTGTCTTTTTTGATCATCATCTTGAGGAGAATCAACCTCCATATTTGTAGGGTTTGTAGCGGACCTGGACATGCCATCTGATTTGGCGGTGATAGGGGTAAATTTACTGCCTGCATCTGGAGGCACATCATCATTGACATTGTTGGGAGGCTGTGAAGGTGAAGTATTGTTTTGATTTAGAGATAAGTCTTCAGGAGCAACTTTTTCAATTTCTTGGGAGTCAGTGGCATTCTCTGCTTTACCACATTGATGCACGGTAACGTGTTGCTTTATGTCAGTTTCTTTTGTACAGGTGAATGAACAGTAGGGGCAGGATATCTCATCATCGAGGCCTTCATGCTGAGACTCATGGAGCCTCATCTCATCAATTGATGTTGTAGAGAAGGAGCAAAGATCGCAGCTGTACTCGTCATCAGACTCGTTCTCATCATATTTTTCCTCTCCTGTAGCACTTTCATCATTGCGCTGATCTGTTTCAGGTTTTTGGGATGCTTCATTGTGGATTTCCAAGTGTTCGTGAAAAACATAGTAATTACTAGTGCAAAACTTACAATAGTCACACACATAGCGCTGATCTGATTCATGCATTTTCATATGAGAACTGAGTAGATGTTCAGCAGAGCAATGATAAGGACACTTAGGACATCGAATTCTTGACTTGGTGTTCATCTTGCCATCAGCTGGAATGGCTTCCTCACCCTGAGAAATGTGGCTCTTTTCATGTTGCTGGTAGAGATTCCGTCGGTCAGTGCTATAACCACAATACTTGCAAAGATACCGTGGATGAGAATGGTGCAAACCCATGTGGCTTACGAAGGAACTCTTGTTATTACAAGAAAACAGGCACATTTTGCAAGAGTATTGTTTTTTACCCAACAGTCGGGTAGTTGTTTTACTAAAGTGTTTCAGAGGAGGCACTGTCTCCTTATGCTGCAGTGCCGCTTCTCGATTGAGGAAAGTCAGTTCATCTGGATTTGGATCGAAATTTGGCTCCCTGGAATGCACTTTGCGGTGTTGGTTAAGAAGATTCAACCGGTCAGCACTCCAGTTGCAATAGTCACATTTGTATTTCCGCTTCAGTCCATGCATGCGCGAGTGAACATTGAAACTTTTCAAAGAATTCGACATGTAAGGACAGAGCTGACATTTGTAGCGCATGGCTTCATCGCTGCCATCAAGTTGGGTGTCAGTTTCATACAGTTGGTTATTATCCACCTCTTTGGTGACTACTGGACATTTGAAGAGCTTGTCCTTGATTGCATCTTTGGTCTGAGGTGAGCAGGTGCTTTCAGGGGCATTAGAGCTCTCATCTGTGGTGCCCATGTTGCTGGGGAGGTCTTCTGATGGGACATAGGTTGATTGCGGGATATGCAGATGCTGGTGTTGGGACAACAGTTTGTAACGGTCCACACTATAGCTGCAAAAATCACAGGTATATTTCATCTGAGCATTGTGACATTGGCAATGTTTCTGGTATTCATATGATGTACTACAGCTGAATGGGCAAGCATTGCATTGAAAATGTTTGCCCTTTTGATCGTCAGTATTACTGTTGGTTTCACCTTCTTCAGAATGTTCCTCTGACTGATTGGGAACAGAAATGCTTTTCGGCAGGTTCTTCACACTCTCCGTTTCATCGGGCTGTACTGTAAATCGACCGCTTACTAAAGAAGAAGAGACTGAAGTCTGTAAGGTTTTCTTTTCAGCATTTAGCAGGTCACTACTATTTTTAAGGCTTTTTACAGAATTTTCATCATAGGGGTCCAGCACAACATCCTGAAAGTCTTTCTCTTGTTCGCCAGGCTCGTCACGATGAAACTTGAGGTGTTGCTGCAGGAGGTACTTGCGGGCAGCACTGTAGTTACAATATGGGCACTTATATCGACTTTTGATTATGTGCTGTTTACGATGCTTGATAATGTTGTTTTTACAGCAGGTGCGATACGGACACTGCATGCATTTGTACCGCACACGACCAGTGTTCTTAACCTGTTTCAGCATTTGCTGAATGTTCAACTTGTTGCGACGCTCACTGTCATATTTTGATCGAAACTGTACACCCCCGAATGGACGATGGAGGTTGACCTTCGGCTGAGATGTGGTAACAAATCGTGTGTCTGCCTGAGTGGGGATCTGTTTGCTTTGATGATTGTGATGCTGGTGGAGAGGATGGTGGCCACTATTGGTATTGCTAGCATTATTATTGCTGTTTTGTACAGACATATTGTTACTGATGCTGTTGTTGTTGTTATCATTGTCACTGTTGTTACTATTTACCAAATTATTGTTGTTACTATGGAGTGCAGAATGGTCACAGAATAAATTGATGTGATCAACACTAAAATTACAAAATTCACACTGGTACTGTCCTTTGTAACCATGTAGTTCTTGATGCTCTTGGAGGGAGTCCTTACTGGTTGTCTTGAATGGACATTGCTGACAAGCGAATATATTCTTGAGGCTTACTTGAGAGGATTGTTGTGAATGCATTTTTGGTTGTCCCAACTGTATGTCATTACAATCACAACTACTTTGGAAGGAATTGTCTAGTGAACAGTTAGAGCCTATTTTTTTGCCACTTTGCTGCTGAGTATGAATAAAGTTTTTGTATTCTGTCTGCTTGCTTACTGGCAATGGTTTTGCATCAAATGTATTACCTGTGCTATGTGTGCGGATATGTGACATTGTGGCATTTACTTTGGGGCTGGTAAATGAACAGGTTGGGCATCTGTACAGATATTTCCCATTTGGATTATTCTCAAGGATAGGAAGAGAAGTTGAAATCTCATTGTTTTTCATCTCAACAGGTTTTGGTGCAATCAATCTTAAATGAGTCTCATTGGAGCTCTCATTTTTTTGGATATATGTTGGTGTAGTGAGGATCACTCTGTTTGGAGTTTCAGCCTTGGAGAGTCCATTGTGGACAGATTTTTCTGAATTTGAGCTGTTGAGGGGTGACTGCTTCACATCATGCCCATGGCTGCCTCGCATATGTTGATGAAGCAGGTTCAGTCGATCAATGCTGTAGTCACAGTACAAACATGTATGTTTGCAGTTGCTGCCATGACGCTCCATATGTCGAGAATATGTGTTGGAGCTGGCTCCAATAAATGGACATTTCTGACATTTGAAGGGACCTCCTGTCTTGCCTGGGCTAGGATTCTTCTTTGGCTTGATTACAGTGCTTGGCTGAATCTTTTTTGGAGTTTGAGCAATTTTGGGTAGGATTACATTGAATGTAGAATTCTGGCTGACAGCTATGCCATTGTATGTGGCATGAGGAAAGTCATCATATTTGATATTGTTTTCATATTCTTGTTGCTGCAATAATATTGGGTGCACGGATCTGGCATGTTGATAAAGTGTACTGATATGAACAAAAGCTGCCTCACACCATTCACATTGGAGTCGAGCACTCATGTTGGGCTCTTTTTTCGGCATCATACCATTCATTAGCTGTGGTTCTTCAAATGCCAGAGCTTGCATTTCTACTTCTTTTTCCTCTTTCTTTTGCTCAGCCAAAGAAGGCCGTTCTCTGTATACATCCATTTGCTCAGGAGGTTCATAATATTCATAAGAAACATCATCCATTTCTTCATTATCTTCATTTGCTTGCCAAACATCCAAGAGGTTTGAATAGTTGAGGATTTCCTTCAACTTAGACTTATCCGAGGGGTCAAATTCCGGATGCAAATGAAGGTGCTGGATCAGAGCAACCTTATTGCTATTAAGGACACTGAAATCACAATAGAAACATTTGACAGCATTTGAACCCTGTGGCTTATGTCTACCCTCATGGATGGAGAGATCATGCTCAGTTAGGCAAACAAATGGACATTTGGGGCATCGGAATTGCTTCATTGGTTTTCGACGGTTTTTCAGATGACGAGTCCGTGACGAAACAGCATTGATAGGCACTGAGGTTTGTTGAGAGATGCTGGAGGAAGTGCTGCTGCTGCTGCTACCGCCACCGCTGCCACCATTGTTGTTTGATGTGTGGCTGTTATCATGTGTTAATCTGTGTTGCAAAAAAGCAGCTAAATCATCAGTAACAAAACTGCATTTGGTGCAGCTTTGTTTGACAGGTTCTTTTAAGGGTTTCTGATAATCGGCAGAATAGAAACTGGAGACGCTTCTTGTATCAACATCATCCGGGAAGTCATCATCCTTGTTAAGCTTCTCATCCATTTGTGACTGGAATGATGAAGAGTGGTCGTACGTAGTTGAGCCTTGATTGGGTTGATCAGAACTATCTGAATGAGAAGCGGTAGGATCTTGTGGGTGATGATGATTATAAGTGCGGATATGTTTCTTTAAATCACACTTCCAGCGGGAACTGTATGAACACACTTCACAGACATATGGTTTGTCTTCAGAGTGTAAGTAAGCATGCCGTTTCAGTTCTGCAGGGCTGTGACCAATAAATTGGCATTCGAGACAGTGGTACAAACCATCGTTAACCAAACCTCGAAAAACAGGGTTAGGCCGTGAAGAACTGGAATCCCGTCTCAGATCAAGAAGTGACTGTGAGTGAGATCGCCCATCAGCTGCTGTTGCAGCTGCTGCTGCCGTTGCTGCAGTAGCTGCTGCTGTTGCGGCTACTGAAGCAGCTGACGGTGTTGAAACCCGGCTGGCACTGTTCTTGTAAGAGATCGGAGTTGTTTCCCCATTGGCAACATGGGTGTTAGAAAGTTTGGGAATGTTTTGATTGTTGTTGGGCTCCTCCCGCACGGCAAGAACAACATTAGGAGGACCACAACTCTTTTGTTTACTGTTATCGATAACATCTTTTACAGTCCCACCTCCACATCTCTTCATATGCTTTACAACATCCCATTTCCATTTGCTCTTGTAACTGCATTCAGGGCAACAGAATGGCTTTTCATCAGAGTGGTTTTTCATGTGTTGTGTTATTTCTGATGGCCAACGAGCCCTGTATTGGCAAAGAGTACACTTATAAGGTAAAAGAATATCTGCACAGGATTTATCCTTTTCATTGGGATTCAGGGAAGTCTGGCGCCGACTCCTGTTATTTGACATATTTATACGCTGCCTAAGAGCTGCATTGACAGCACGGTGCTGCTCAGCACTCTGTTGACTGGCAGATACTTGGCTTGTGCTGGCTTCCTGGGATTCACTTGTAGCCATCATAGGCTTATCTTTCACCAAAGAAAATACATTAGTAATTTGGAGCCCAGGCATACCATTATCTTCACATTCTTTATCATTCTGGAAATTTTTGTCTATCACATGGTTGAAATTTGGAGGCACTGAAGATGGACGTTCATGTGTTCTGATAGGAGGGGATCTGTTGTTGTGCCGGAAAGTGTCAGAGGAATTTCGATTTTCTTTTGTGCCAATTTCTGCCTGCTTGTCATCCTCCTGGTAAAATGGATGAAGGGCAGAGGTCAAATCAGTTTCAGATAATCTTCTTTTCTTCATAGGGGATAGTATAAAAGAATCAAGATTTCGGTCAACCAAGGCATCGGCAGTTCTTGAGACAGTAGTTATAGTAGAATCTGATCCAATGCAGGACCCATTCGGACCAGATACTGTTGGTCGTCTTTTGTAGGGATTGGTAAGAGTTGAGTGACTCTTCTCAAAATGTTTTACCAGGTCCCACTTCCATTTGTATGTTGAACCACATACCATGCAAATAAAAGGACGTTCTTCTGAGTGTGATACAGCATGTTTCTGGAGTTCAGCTGGCCATTTTGCAACAAAATCACAACGACTGCATTTTAATTGTCGGCTTTCAGTAGGGCTAAATTCACTTGATGCCAAGGGCATCTGTAATAAATGATAAGTTTGCTGGAGTCCATGTGGTATCTTTTGAATGACATCTCGATGTTCTTGAATCTTTTCAACATGGGCCTTTCCAAAATGATTGTTAAGTTCTTCTACACAGTTAAAATGCTGCTGGCACTCAGCACACTTGAAAGCCCGCTTATTCAAGTGCACAGCCATATGTGAACTGTAATCAACGAAGGTCTTGGCAACAAATGCACACTTAATGCACTGCAAGACTGGAGATGCCTGCTGAGAGTCTTCAGGATTTTTGGACATTTCATTCTCATCATCCCAAATTGGCTCGGCTTTCACAGCTATCATTTCTGGTGTGACTGGCATGTATGGCTCTTTTTTAAAAGAGAAATCAAGGGGTTCTCGTTGTGTGCTTCTGGATGAAGAGGTTGTAGGCTTGCTGGACAGATCAAGGGCTTCATGGTCTACTCCTGGCTGCCCTGAAGATGACTGACTGTTTTCTGTTGAATATATGGGGACATAGGAATTGGTGATGAATGGACCAATCATCTTAGGCATAACACAGTCACTGACAGATGACGATACATCACCACAAGCACTTTCTTCCTCTGTATAGCCGTTTGGCTTACTTTCCTTTTTGAATGCAAATTTATCACAAGCCTCTTGTCTCATATATTCATGAGCACTTTTTGAAGAAATGTGTTTTACAGGATTCAAAGTTGGGGGCACAGCTTTGAGACCATCCAATTTTTCATCTGCGTGCTTCTCTTTCCAGTGTTTGTTGAGAGACTTGCGCCATTTGTAGATATTGCCACATTTTGAACAGGAATACTTAATACCAGACTCATCCATCACTTCAATATACTTGGCAGGATCGACCTCCTGCCGAGTACGTTTTGTCTTTTGCTTCATTGTATCATCAATAACTAGGCTTTCATCAGCGGTGATGTCCATTTCTTCTTCATCTAGTTCATCCTCTAAATCATCATCTAGTTTTCTACGAATGTCGTCCTCACCTACCATAGCAATGTCTGAATTGTCGGCCGTGTTATCAGACACTGACATGGAACCCGTAGCACCAGAGGAACTATTATTAAATTCTAGTCCAGGAAAGTGAAGCTTACGATGACGGGGAAGTTTCTGCTTGTATCGTGTTGCATAATCACACACATCACATTCATAGATTGTGAAGTCTTTACCATGAATATCTTTCTGGTGATGAAGAAATACTTTCGCGCTGGTCGATGAAAAATCACAGGATGGGCAAATATACGTTCGGTTTTGAATATTTCCACTTCTTATGGGCGTATGAGAATATGACTCGTCGTGTTCTTCAGCAATTACCAAACGATCGTCGAGTTCATCTTCTTCAGTGTCCTTATAGATGTGATCTCCTGTATTTTCATCGACTTCACGGTTCATTTTAGAAATATTATTACTGTTGCTGCCAGCCAAGTGGTCAGTTTTGTGATAGCCTGCTGACTGGGGGCTTTGGGATTTTGTGCTCCCTCTTCGACTGCTGTTTTCTTTGCACAATGAATTCTGGGAGCTGCGCGTTTCCTCAGACTCACCGTGTGCAGACAATTGATGCTGCGAAAATTCACGAGAATCTTTGCAAGTAAATTTACACTGTTTGCAGAATCGGTTCCGTCCGCCTCTTAATGACGTATCCTCCCCTGTTCCAACACTGTTGCTGCTGCTTCCTCCTCTCTTTACTGTAGCCTGTTGTGTGTCAGCCTCTTTGTCTTTAGTTTTGTTGCTCTCCTCGGGGTTGGCCATTTTGTGGAACTCTGGATTGGCAGCACCCTACTGGGGCTCCGGTCAGAAAACTCAGATATCTGCAACAGAAACAAAAATATACAATTAAAAATAAGCAAACACTTCATATTTTTAACTGTGCATTCATCTCAAGATACAAGATTATTTCATAATAATAATAATAATAATAATAATAATAATAATAAAGCATGACATAAAGGAGTAAGAATAAAAGAAAAAAGAGAAATGAGAGAAAAAAACGAAAAGAGAACGAAATTAAGAGAGAAAAAAAAGAAAAAAGGAAAAAAAGAAGAGAAAAAAATGAAAGTGACAGAAGAAAACGGAAGTATAATAATAGGAATAAAAGAAAAGTTTTATATAGTTATTTTAAAGTGTCAGTATAATCTTAGAGCAAGATAGACCATTATTTTTCAGGTCAGGTCTAACCAGAAACCCACCATCACTTTTGTGATCAGACATTTTATAAACTTCCTAATAAAAGACATGAATTTTTGCCTGAATTTATGGGATGAGGAGGTATTATTTACATTTGGAGTATTGTTATCATCATCATCATCACCACCACAGTAGCCAAAACATGGTAATAACCACAAAATAAGGACAACAGACCTAATAAAAGATAACATGACATCAATGTTTGGGTGCAAACATAACTTACCAGTTATTTTTCATTAAAAGTTCTATACAAACAAAAGGATGATGTTTTATTTATTCAAAAATAAAATGCTACCGCTGTCCCATAATAGTTGTTACATTTGCATTTTTATATACAAAATGTAACGATTTTTATGGAAAATATATCATGAAATAAAAAAGAAAACAGTTGAATTTTGTTTTTCATTGAAGAAAAACACCCTATTCTATCACACTGGTTTTCTTTGAATGATCATTATGATAAAATAAAAGATAAAACAAAAACACTTTTAGTTTGAAAGACTCAATTTTTTATAACTAAGTCTAAATAACTTAAACTGTGAGAAAGTTTTTAAAAACAAGTGACGGAAGTCTATGATCAACATCACAAATGAAATATAAAAATATGAATCGATTGGCATCTGAAATGATAGTTGTCATTTAATGATCTTTCCTAGTTTGCAAAATGTTTTCTAGAAAATTAATGAGAAATTTAAAGAAATATTACAGTTAAGTGCCATCAGACAGCCTATAGTTGTTTCCCTTGAATCATTTGTCAAATTGATCGTTATGCACACACATTTAAAATTAAATTGAAAGCTTCAAGATAATACTGTACTTTTCCTATTTTTTGCGTCAAAATAGTCATTCTTTTTAGCAATAAGCACCCATTTGCACATATATAATTCCTGCCTAACTACATACCATCATTCTTTTGAAGAAAAACTTTTTTAGATTATGAAATTGAAATATATGATAAAAAGAAAGTGAATAGTTTAGATTCTTTGTTGCTATTTTGTAAACTAAACAGGACAAATATTTAGCACAGAAATGAAAGTAGCTTTGCTTTAAGACCAAATCAAAATTATTTAAAAATAGCTCATGACCACTGACCTGAATAACATTAAAAGTTTTCAAAGTTTTAATGCAATCTGAACAGCTTTTTTCATCATTGTCAATAATAATGCTTTTACAATATAAAAATAGATTTCACTTAATTGATTTGTCTCTAGCAAGATTTCAGATTGGTATTGAAAAAAAATAAATGAAATTTTTATTTTCAACATTCAACGAAAAACAGAAGGATTCCTACAAATGGTGACCCCGACGTGATCTGAACACGCAACCTTCTGATCTGGAGTCTTATTACATATTGAAAATTTCTCTGTTCCTTCCTAACTTTCAATCGGTAGGGGGGGGGGGAGAGATGGAGAGAGTATTTTAACATTCAACGAAAAAACGAGTAGAAGGATTCCTACACATTCTTAAACGTTTTCTTCACCAAGTTACTTTAATTCTAACAGTATAATTCATTTTTTAAAGTCGTGTTTCAAAATAAAGAATGTTTATCAGAAGAAAACTAAAAAAATTAAATGTTCCACCAATGAAAGAGAATGGACATTTTCTTTACTTTTTTTGTTATTATTACCTATCAATTTTTTTTTGTTCTCTACATTTTATAATTCCAAGGTGTTTCAGTTTCAACTCTGAAAATAATTCTCAGAAATATTTTTCTTGCATAATTTTTTTTCTTTTACTAAGAATTTATTTTTGAATCGGTAATAATACATATTTAAAATAAGGTAAAAATTAACATTAAACACTAAGCAAAAACATAAAACAATCATTGTTTTACTTTTTTTGCCTGTTACGATATGCAACAACTTTTCTTTTCGGGTGTGAGTAAAAATGGTATTTATTTAACATTTTCTGATATCATTTTCCAAATGTTATTTTTCGATTGAATTTTAAAGTAAATTCAGTCATTTCAAAAACCTTTGAAGAAAAGGCAATGGGACAACCCTCAATTCTTTCACAAATCATTTTCTTAACTAGAAGTAAAAAATTAAAAGTGGAAGAAGAAATTTTACAAGAGGAATTTGTTCTATTTGTTAAATTATTCCTGTTCTCTTTAAAATAAAGAGTTTACAAGTGAAAAAATGTTTACAATACATCTACTCACTGAGAAAGATTATCTAGACATTTTCATGAAAATATTTTCTATATATTTAAATTTCTTTGTTGTTTTCATGCATTTGTTTTTTTAATAAACGGCTTACAAAATATTTAATTTAAAAATGTTAGCGGAGACATTTTTACAAGTTGAAATTTTAATGCTAAAAATGCAGTTGTTCTTCACTAGAATTTTAAAACTAAAAACAATTTCCTTAGCAAAAGTAGCAATAGAAAATGTTTAAAAGCAGGTTTTTTACATTATTTTTAGAAGAATCTAAAGATTAGAATTTTGTGTTTAATCAAACAAGAATCACCCCCCCCCAAAAAAAACAAGTAATGTTTTTTTAGTTTTTAATCGTTTCTTTGATTTATAATTAGAGACAAAGAATTTTAATTAAATAGTTGCATACAAGTCCGAAGAATAGGTAAAAGAATGAAGTTGAAAGCCAATTCAAATGGAATTAAATTTAAAGTAATTATACAGAAATTAATGCAGCTTTATTACGTGCTGTAAATCCTCTTGTACGATTTTTGTTAAACACTAAAAACAGCATGGAGGCAATAAACCACCTCAGGCCTTCCTCAATCTTTCTCGACATGTACGTTAAACAAAACGAGAGGCTCTTCTTATGCCGAGTGAACGGGCAGCCGGTGCAGGTTCAGGAGTTTCACAAGGGACTGCTTTTATTCTGGGAGACATTTGGTTATTATTAACATCTTTAAAAAAGGAAACTGGTGTTTCAAAGGGGGTAATTGTCTAACGACGGATTGACAGCCACCTTAGTACTTTCTGGTCAATGCTGGTCATCCTATTGAGAAGGGACAGAGAAGATAGGGCAGAAGAGTAGGAGAAAAGAAAGAAAGAAACAATGGCATTCGCACTAACCACTAACAGCACCTATAAAATTTCCCGTAAACAGTAATAAAAGTTTGTTATAAATCAACTAATAACGAAAAGTATTGTAGAATGAGGAAGATAACGAAGAAGGAAAAAAATTGGCGGGATTTTATTTATTTTTAACTTAAATGTTTAAGTACACTACAGTAATTTCATTTATTCTAAACTTTTCTTTGGTGCGAATTCGGTCCTATACAAAAAAAGAAAAAGAAAAGTAGTTTATATTTATTTCCAGTATTATGATCAGAAATATTTGGTTTTAAAAATTAAAAAGAAAAATCTGTTCAGTTTGAAAAGAGCGCTTTTTAAAATTTTGAAACCAAAATTAACTCAAACTGTCATCGGAATTTTAAATTTTTACACAAAATAGGTCATTTGACTTTTAAATCTAGAATTCAAGTTTCAACTTATTAAAAAAAATCTCTAAAAAAAAACCAACAAAAAACAAACAGTTAGGAGGGGCAAGTGTTAGTTACTACATTGGCAGATTTATTTCGTTAGAAATAAAATCCTACAAATGAAAATGAGATCATAAAATTAAACAAGTTGCATTATTTGGAGCTCAGGCAACGGTTATTAGACACAGAAGAGGAGGTATGATATCTGATGATACCAGCCTTCACCTGTCCGTTGAAAATCCAAGAGCGAACTTTAACAAAGATTAATATATATATATATATATATATATATATATATATATATATATATATATATATATATAGATAGAGAGAGAGAGAATTAAAAGAAAAAAAACGAAAGTATTATTTTAAAACGTTCACTTTCTTAAATTCATAATCGGAAGACAAATTCTTTTATAAATGGCAGTGTCACCAAAGAGAAGGAAGTGATCGAGTGAAGTACCTGCCTTTACCTACGATCTCATTATTCGACCCCCCCCCCCAGTCAATCCAACTTGGGACTCCTCCTCCTAACTTCACCTTCCCGGTAGACACTTTTTCTTTCTTAAATCAGAAACTAAGAGCCAAACGTAGTAACGAAGTGTCTCTCTTCCCTTCGCCTTTTAACTACAAAGTGACTAGCAGTCAACTGCTGGAACAGGTGACTCATAAGAAAAAGTAAAAGAAAAAAAAAATCTCCTGGAGGCTGGAAGAGAGAAAAAAAAAAAAAAAAGTGAGGGGTTGGGTGAAAGGCCATAATCTAAGTTCAAGACCGAGAGAGAAAAATGTATTCATAAAGGGTACTGTAAGAACAAGAGGTGGTCTGTAGGTGAAAGAGGACATTCTTCAAATATCACCCAGTTGTTGACTTCAGCAGCAGTAACTATTGCTACCCCCCAACACTCAAATTAAAAAAAGAAGAAACAATTAAACTTATGAAAGACATTATTAGGCGAATGCAGAATGAATTACTAAATGTAAAGAAAAAAAAATGAAATTTAAATAAGAATTCAATATAGTATACAATCAAGATGCCATTGCCACATGTATTGAGATGAAGAAGAATATTAAGTTTTATTGTCACAACTAAACCAACATTTATTATAAAGACCACACATACGACACCACATTTTTTTTTAAAATGCTGTATCAATGAGAATTTTGCTTGCTCCTATCTTATTTAAAAAGAAATATCTATAACTTACAAGAAATTATAGTTTTTCTGTTCAGCTTAAAGCTCATTATTCAATAACTTAGAGATAAGATGCTTGTCAAATAACAATTAAGATAATTGATGAATATATATATATATATATATATATATATATATATATCTCAAATGGATCAAGATTTTTAGTTTGGATTCTATAGTTTTAATAATGAAGCATCATATAGTCAGTACTGTGAAACAAAAAGATTTTATTACGTTTTCCCAGTACCAATATATATATATTACAAGTTGAAAACAGTATATCATTGTTTAAATTTCATTTTGGAAATGTCACCTTATTTTGAGTACATGTACAATTCCCAAATTAAATTTCAATTTAACAATAAGTGTTTTGTGCCAGGAAACTTTTTTTTATTTTTTTTATTTAAATAAGAAATCATGCTTTTCTACAGCAACTATTGAAATCATTGTTTCAAATTGTACAAGACAAAATACCTCAAAATTGTTAATCCATTTTTTTCCACTGCTTATCAACTCTGTTGGTTATTTAATGGCAAAAAATATTTCGGATTGTAAGAATATTTTTTCGTTTTGTGAGTGAATATTGCATTAACAATTTTTCAGATTAACAATAATTATTCCAGATACAAGCCCTACTATTTAATCCATAGCTGGAGAGAGGAGATAGATTCATACCTTTCCCAAGGTTATTTGTGTGTAAGTGAATGTAATGAACTTTAAAATTTAAGCATCACCTCTCAGATTTCTCATTCCAAGTCACTATCCATTGCACATCCACTCAAAATCTTATGAGACAAGATTGAAATCAGTATGGTATTAACTCCCAAAAGTTTACTATATATTCAGTATGGAATTAAACCTGCAATTACTTTTTTAATGCCATGTCTTTTCAGGATGTAGGAAATCATTACTCTCCAGATTTTTCTTCACTGTGAATTGTCATACATTTTTGAGAATGAGTCTTCATGGTTTTAGAATTCAGAGTTTTCCTTCTCCTAGACTGGTTGCAACCCAAAGCTATAGAGCCCAGTTTACCCTTCTATTTAACCCATAGTTGGAGGACAGGGAGAAGAGATGGATGTCTTTCTGCAAGGACATTTGTGTAACAGTGAATGCAACAGAATAGCCTGAACTCAGCTTAACTACATAAATTTTACCATTTCCCAAAATTTCAGAATAATATTAACTTCCAAAACAGACAAAACAAATACTAGCTCTTTTATTTGGTATTCTTATCAAACTTTCTGAAATAAAGCATTTAAAATGAATACTGTTTAAAGTTTATTATCCTTGCAAGATGAAATGAAAGTAGAATGATGCTTAACATAAAAAATTAAACCTGAACAGTTTAAATTTTAGCTCAATGTTAATGCATTTAGGAATGGTATTAAGCAATTCTTCTTAGCCTTGGTTGGCAACCAGCTTAGGAGAATTTTAAATTTAAAACTGGACAAGAAACCACTCTTTCCTAAGAACAATGATGGTAATCAAGCTCGCAATTATTAAATTAAAAGGGAACTGTAGAAAACTATGACTGTTTACATCCTGAAGGAACATGGCATTTAAAGAAAGATTCTTTCAGCAATTGGATATTTTTTCAGTCCATCCATATTTCTTATTGCTATAAACATTCTAGTGATTATACCTATTTGAGTAAACATCACTGTTGATTTACAAACATGAAATTAACACCTACCAGCATAGATCACCAAAAGATTTATTAATGAAAATGTACCCCTTGATAGGAATTTTTTTTTTTAATAATGGGTATAAAGTAATTAATATTAACAAAACAAATTGAGTTGACATTTCCCACTTTCTATGAAACTATCTTAGCTAAAGAATGCAGGTTTAAATTTTGCCAAGAATTACATTAAGAAAACTCATTAGAACATTTGCCTTGAAAATCTTCATAGAAAAATGGCAGATGGAAGCTATGTCATAGCGATAGGAAAGTAACTGAAGTTAATATACCAGGTCAGAACCAACAACATTGTAAATAGATTGCAGAAGCACCAGATCATATGTAACAGCAATATTCAATGTATGGACGAATGATTGACTTACAAATGTCTAAGATAGATTCTGGCGAGAAAAATTTCATGCTAAATTTAGGAAATGTTTTATATAATGCAGAATACAGTATTTATAAGGATTTTTATTATTGGATAAATAAGTGAAAAAAAAAAAAAAAAGGCATAAAATAATTTATGTAACTTGAAATAAATAACATTGGCAAATATTGCTAAAAGATTGCTTAACACTAGTTTTTTTTGGGGGGGGCGGGGGGCTAAAAATTTATCTGAATATTTAACATCTATACTATTTCAAAAATAACATTTGGTGACTCAATAAAGTCACCATGGAGAATGCAATGGAAAACCACTCTACTATCAATACCAAGATCAACTCACAATGTATGCAAGTGAATCCAGTTTCTTTCTTGAAACAACTAAAAAGTAGATTTATCATGTGAAACTTAATAAATCATTTTGTTTCTGTAAAGAGATCCAATCATCTCAAAATTCCTAAAGTGGGGATGAAGAGTATTTACTTGGCATGAATGATCGTAAAAAGCAGTAAAGTCATCAGTCTGCAAATATCTTTTTGTGGTATATAATGCTTCAATCGGGTATTTATGGCTCAGAAGGTGAAAAAGGAAGTGGCATTTTATCAGTTAGATAATGTCCTCATTGGAAAAAGAACTGGCGTATAGAAGTGAGGAGATTGATGATAGAAATGGAGTTGGCAGGTAAAAAAATCAAGGTAGAGAAAAATTAAGGTAAAAAGAACTTTTACCTATATAATTAATAGATTTCACTTGTTCATTTCATTTTATCACAGATATTAACTTTTTTTTTTTTGTTTGTTTAATGCCGGTTAAAAAAAAGATTATTAAGTAATTTATCAATTTTTAACAATTTTTTTTTTTTAAAAGATGTTTCAAGAAGACATTTCGACTAGTGGCTCAAAATAATTCAATGTGTTTTTCTCTTTAAAATGAAACATTCATATCAACATAAGTATTTATTAATCTCCTGCTGATATGAATGTCTTACTGAAAAGTTTAATACTTAATGTGATTTAAGGAAAATGACTTTCAAAATTAATAAAATAAATTTAAAATAAAATATAGCATACATAATAAAAATACATATACACTAAAATAGTTAATAAATAAAAGTTTAAAGGATTTTTTTTTGCCAATTTCAAATTTCATATACCCTGTTTTGCTCATTTATTGATGGATTGATTTGTTTTTTTAAGGTTTATCAACCTTTTGTTCACCTATTGAATTCATTAATAAATGTCATATTTATTATAAATACATTATATAAGAAAATACCAATCATTAACGCTAACTAAATTTCAAACTTCTTATGCTGGAAATATTATAACATGACATTTAAATTTTAAAAACATTATGTGACATTTAATCTGCAATTGTTCAATTATAGTTTTTTTTTTCTTTATAAATTCATCATTATAAAAAGGTATTTTGTGTAAAAGCCGTAGGAAAGTAAACCCAGAAAATGTTGCCAACAATCATCTATAGAGTGCAGCTGAAATACCACCCACATGTACTTCTTACTGACTTACCATTATGTGAAAAGTATTTCTGTCACACCATGTAGTTTATGAAACATTTTTATTGTTTACAGAAAATTATAGAAATGAATATCTGGGAACAAGTTCTTGGTACAGAATTTAACTTTGATATGAATCTTTTTAATAGAGTTAAGGAAGTTCTAATACTTGGTGCCATGATACAAATATAACAACTTTAATGTTTAAGAAACATACGTTTAAAGGCAAATTGGTAATACTTTGATACAATTAAAAAATTACAGATTAACAACATTTTCATTTCTAAAGTCTTTTCTTAATAACATTATCACTACTGCATTGTTATAGCATTGTTGCCTGGCTGTGCTGGCCCATTTTGAGAAAAGAAAGTAACTAGTGCTTAGTGCTAACATAAATGCTAGGGACAGGCATTTCAGTGTCAAAATAACACTCCCTTATGTATGTGCATGTAAAAGTAGGTATACAGTAAGTATTATACTAGTATTGATGTTTGTATAATAAATACATTCTATGTGCATTTTCTATTTCATTACTATATACCTACTTCTACACATAGAGGGTGTGACAGAAATACCTTCCACACTATGGTAAGACATTAGCTAGATGAAGACACCATTGCCACTAATGTCTTATCATTATGTGGGAGATATTTCTGATGTACCATATATATATATATATATATATATATATATATATATATATATATACAGGAGGCAATGTAAGTTTCAGTAAGATGTATAAGTATGTCCATACCAGCGGAAGTGTTTGATTTTCACTTCAAATGCAAATCTCCCGAGAGTGTAAAAAATTATTATAACTATTATTATCGTTAATTCAGTCTTTATAAATGAGAATTTCTGTCAACATGTGCATCAACAGAAATTTTGGCTCTTTTCCCCCTTTTCAGGCCATAATAGTAACATTTATCTCTTAGCACTCAACAGAAATTCAAGGTAATAAACCCCAGACACTTGTATTTTCCAACTAAATTATCTGGATGCTCATAGTTGCACAGCAGGCAATTGTCTGTTAGCTGTTCACAGCTACCAGAGTCGATGCCTGTGAATGTCAGGTCCTCCTTGAAAAATCATTAGTTAGTAAGGTTCAGCTTATAGCCATACCATATTCAAACACTGGTTCTTGTCTGATCACAGAAATTAAGCAAGGTGGAACCTGGTTAGTACTCAGATGAGTGAGTGAGGTGACACACCTAGCAAGTTGGTATTGGATACAATCTCACGATTCATATTAATAGAAGACCTTGTTGTGTGGGAGTTTCTTCTGGACTGAGAGGTTATGAGGAATGTCTAAACTCTACTACCATATCACCATTATCCAATTCTGACATTATGGGCTAACAAAATAGGAGGTATTACTTTTGGAGTGATCTCCATACAAAGTGTAAAATAAATACAATTTCATATTTTTATTACTATCAGCTTCTTGCTCAGAAATAGATTTCTTTGGAAAAAGAATGTCAACTGTAGAGATAGGCTCTAGAACAGTGGTTCTCAACTGCTGTGGTGCACCAGCATGCCGCAAAATATTGTCACGGCATGCATATATAAGTATGTGTGGAAGTAGTAATGGTACAGTGTTAGTATTTGAATAAATGAGTAAGTACTAAACTATTTATCCTACATTAACTAAAAAGGCTTTATTGCAGTTGTCTACTTATTTATTTGAATTGGGCCTCTCATCCCCTAAATAACAAAAAGTAAGAAGCAAGATTATGCTCAACTGAAGAAGAAATGAGTTTGCTTATCACACATCCAACCAAACATTGAAGAACTTGGGAGGGGGGAGGTTTCACATTAAATAAGATGCACAAGTATTTGAATTGAAACATTTAAATAAAGTAAGCTTATATTTGTTTTTAAATCTATGGTTTTATTTTATAACATTTAAATGCACACCTTTTAAAAATTTGGTGAAGTGTGCGTTGATATTTTCATTTGCTCCTAGTTGTGCGATTGCTTAAAAAAGCTGAGACACACTGCTCTAGAACATAAAAGATCAGTAATTTCTCAGCCTGACAGATACTGAAGTTTGATCTTCTGGAGATCATTCAATCTATGTGAATAATATTCACCACTGAATGGACAAAGAAGATTATGTTTTAAAATATTTATGTAAACTAAATGTTTTTTTTTTTTGTTTTTTTTTGTTTTTTCATAATTTGACTAGGGATTTGCTAGCTGTTCAAGAACCAGTCATGAAGGGTTAGAAAAGGCAAAATCAACAGTTGGAGATTAAAAGACAACATAGAAAGCAGAGAGAGCAATTTTAAACCTTCATTCTACATTCCAGCTTTGTCTGTTATACCCGCAGAAGAGAGTGCCATGTAAAGATTGGACTGTTATGCCACTCCAGATGCTGCTCACAAGAGGACTGAATTTTGACCAAACAGAATGCTATCGTTATCCCACAAGATAAATGGATGCCTACTAGATGGAAAAATAGTGTTTTATAATGGAAAATTTGCTCTAGTCAACGATACTGTTAGGGTCCATGTGTCTTGTTTCCAGGGAAATAAGTAGGAAGCATTCCTTGCATTATTGGTACCCCAAGAAAGGACTGGCTAATATTAGAATTAAAATGACAGACTTTAAATCTAACTCATTATTAAACACCTATTTCCATACAGAAACTCTGAGAAATCCAACAACTTAGGATTTAGAAAAAAAAATACAATAACTGTACAATCTTGTGCCATGTCTTGTTTAGTTTAAGCAAATTATTTTTCAGTTATCTTAAAAATAAGTGGTTTGCATCTGGGCACTTTTGTATTATTTTTAACACTGTATACTACTAACTTCAATTGGCTTAAATATTTGTAAAATCTTTTATACTACAGGGTATAAATACTGATAAGAATTATGGTTTCTAATTAAACTTCCAGTTTCTTTAAAAAAAAAGAAGACAGTCAACTAAATTAATGACCAATTTACCAATTCTTGTTTATTATTCAAAGAGTGGTTACTTCCTTCACTTAGATTGTTGTTTTTTGGACCGGAATGTCAAAGAGATTACAGAAGTTAATCTGCTAAATGGAATAAAGTTTTGTTGAAGTCTTCGATTTGGATTAGCCTCTCATTATTTACTTAATCCGACGTTTCCTACTCCACATGCAAGAGTAAAGGAAAAACTCATAATTACTTGCCACACCCAGAAAACTAGTGCTAATTATTTTTATTTTGTCAATAAAGTTATATTTCCAATAAATCTTCTTTCTCATCCAGTTAAAAAAATCAAAGCAAAAAAAACAACTTCTATGATTGGTGGTCCAATAACTAATCACACACACAACAAAGTTGCAAAGAGGTAAACTATATGTTATATAGGCTTGCAGGCAGGCATTCTCTGGCTTTACCCAATGCCCATAGTTTAGAAACCAAGTCAGACTGGTGAGGTTAACTATCACATAAGATAAGGGAAATGCTTTTTCAAACATTTAGAAGTTAACATCCTTAAAGCAAAAGTACAGACATAAAAAGTTATAAAAAGACAATAATGAAGAGAAAACAAATATGAGTGCAAATAATGTTATTGATAAATTATATATAAAATTTTCAGATAGAGTGACTGTAAAGGAACAAAATGAATAAAAAGACAAGAGGAAAAACTATTCTTAGCGGATGCATTTCATCTTCCAAGGGACTTTATCAAGGCAAATGTAAAGGTTTATTTTATTGCATGTGTTTATATACAAAAGCAAGGATGTCATTGGTTTATCAAGGCTTTTAAATTTGAGAATTTTCATGAATATTCATCAGGTGTTTGAAAAGTTGGTCAAAACATGTGGGGGACACAGCGATAATTCAAAGTCTGGTAAGACAAAAATAAGCGAGCAATATTCAAGAAATATTTTTTATTTTAATAGATGAATATTGCTTAAACTGTGATCAGATTGTTATGGTTTGGGATGGACATATGTGGTGTAAGTCTTCAAAACTATAAGGTAATGTATTTAACTGTTTTCTTTTGATTTTAAAAAATTTTGTGGCCATGTATGATGGCTTGGGAAAGTAGTAATTCTTTCAGGAAAGGCAATATTGGAAAGAAGCCTGTGTGTGTGTGTGTATTCTGCCCAACATTTTATCAGAAGGAAAATGTTGTCCTAGTTTATGACAAGAGAACAAAAAAAAAAAAAATTCACACAGTAATGAAAGAAAAAAGGTGATGAAGGGAAATTATGGAACATATTTATTAGTAAAATAGTTTACGAATAAAAAAATAAATAGTTCCAAGTGAGTATAAAATCTAAAATGATAAAAAATTGCATTCACGAACCTCCTAAAAGACTGAGGGAATGAAATGCTCCTCCTATTTGCACAGAGCCAGTTGATGTAATTTAATGTGGCTGCTTCAAGCAGACATAAATGATGAGTGGACCAGGCTCTGCACAAAACTGTGAAAGAATTGTTTACATATTTACTCACATAGTCTAGGTTATCATGCAAGTGTTGGCCAATGGCCAAATCATGCGGAGACTGAGTTACTCTCAAAAGTGACACAAACCATCCAGTCTTATACTGACAGGAGTGTGCCGACTAATTTAGATTTCCAGTTACTGATTGGTTCATCCTGCGTACTCAGCTTCACACTGATATTTGAATTTGTACACGATTGAACTACTTTGAAAATAGGACAAACCATTTTGACAAATGAGGGAAACACCAAATTAATCCCCAAAACAACACGCAACCTTGCAGTGGAAAAAACCTGATGTAACTCCTTACAAATTTTTTTTTCATTTTTTCTTTCATTACTGTGTGACTTGTCCTTTTCTTTTTTCTCATCATAAACTACACCAACATTTTCCTTCCAATGAAGTGTTGGCCGAAAGATGTACTAAAAGGTAAAAATGCCTTAGTGTTAAAAAAAAAGAAGAAAAAAAAAAAGGTATTTTTATGTTCTGTTATATTGCATCCTTGTTTTTTAATATATATACACACACACACACACACACTAGTTGTAATCTTATAAATATAAGAAATTATGCTCATTCAAAAAACCTTTGGTTTCTTGATTTGCAAATACACAAACCAATACCAAAGGGAAAAAAATGGTACAAAAAAAAAAGAAAGAACAGACAACATGTACGTCAGCTGAAAATAATCGTCTAGCATCCAAGTTCAGAGTCCAAAGAAAAAAAAACCCAAAACGAGTAAGTAAAATAACTAAATAAAGTGCTCGATATGCTAAGTAGAGCAAACCTAAATTAAACCTAAAGAGCCAGACAAACCTACCACGGTTTCACCTAAGCAGATCATCAGGGATTTCTGGCTCAAGAGGTAATGTGGGAATGGAATATATAGCCTACAAACTCAAAATGATTTCGAGTTTGTAGGCTATGTGTGTGTGTGTGCGTGTGTAAAAAAAACAAAAAAAAAAACGTATATTTAAGCAGCAAGTATTCATTCAAACAGCTTTGAATAAATACAACTGACAAAGTCTCTGTTTAACATTTAATTTTTTTTTGGTAATAGTAATTTTATTCCGTTTTGCTTAGTTTCTGAACACAGTCAAATAAGATGCTACTAAGTAACTTTATGTCATGTTTTTCTTTTCTTTTTTTTTTATAATGTAAAGTGCTCCTAATATCTTTAAGCATTTTTTACAATTAGGGATTTTTCTTATAGGTAAACACATCATATAGTAGGAAACAAAATAAATATATTAACAAATCCTAGTTACCATGAAAATCAAGACCCCCCAAAAATGGTTAAATTATTAGCAGAAACTGCTCAGGACAATAAACTCTATAAACAACACACAAGAACAGAAAAATTGTAAGAACAAGAAAAACTAAATGAAAAAAGGCTTACAAAATATTCCTTGTCATATTTAACAAAACATGCATACAAGGATTGCTGCAAAAATTTTACTTCGATATTGCTAATTTTCTTTAATAACAAAATAAACTAGCAAACAAACTAAGGGTTTTAAAGGCGGCAGAAGCTTCAAGAAGAAAGGGAAGAAGAGAGATCATAACATCTATACATCTTAAAAATCTAAAATTTACAAATTTTACAAAGATCTTCAATATATAGTTCCAAATCTCATTCCCTTAAAATTTAATATTTAAATTTATACAAAGCTAAGAGATATTAACTTAATATCATTTGCTTTGACAAAAGTATCATTAAGCAATTCACTCTCTCACTCACGCACATTAACAAAAAAAAATTAAAAAAATTTCCCTTCTAAATGACATTTATGTCTAAAAAGGTAACTGAACCCCAACAGGAGAAGACATGTTCTTCATGGCTAAATTCTGTGAGTGGGAGTATGTAGGGAAGGGTTTGATTGACTTGCTGAGAGTGAGGGAAAGTTAACAGCTATTTCTTCAATATATTTGTCATTAATCTAAGTTAATTATTAAATGGTGAGAGACAATAATCCAATGAACAGAAAATAAAGATACATTAAGCTCAGAAGAAGAGAACAAAGAGGAAATGCAAAAAAAAAAAAAAAAAAAAAAAAAGAATGAAAGTGGACTTGAAAAGAAATTGGTAGGTGTAACAACAGGAAGCAATTAAACTTAAGTGTTTTCACAAAGACTTGAGTGATTACCATGTGCGTGCTTATTATTTCTCTGTACTTTTCATAATTTTTACTTGTTAATTTCCTTGGGTTTTAAGATTACATTGCACTATGTAACTTACACCTTTGGTTGTTTACAGAGAAAAAATAAATAGAAAATACTTTTACATTGCAAAAAAAAAAAAAAAAAAAAAAAAAAATGTAGTGGAACTTTGGAAAATATATTAATGGAATTTGAAAACACTGATCCACACAGTCTATAATTTTGGAAAGAGTTACTATCACTCCAAGAGAATTTCGATTGGTGAACCTGTTGTATCATTTTTTTTTTGTTGTTACACCTGAAAAAATTTGAATGAATTGACCAAAAAAATTATGACAAAAGCAACAAAGAATGAGGTGAATAGTTTGAATAATTCTTGGAATATCTGTAAACCATGACATTTTTAAAGTGTGTTCCATTGTGCAGTTTTTATAAAATTTAATAATCTAATTTTTGGGGAGTGTCTTTCGCATAAACTAAAATTGCAAAAAAGAATGAGATTTAAGAATATAATTGTCTCAAGAAAGAGAATTTAAATATTCAATAATTTAAATATTTTAAGTAGGTACTGCCAAAGAAATATGATACCTGAAGTTTAAAATTAATTTTTAAAAATGAAAAATATTTCTTGAATCTTTTATTTTAGTTTATTAATTTCAAGCTAATAGATTAAATTTAATAAGCAAAATACAGTGTAACCCAGATATAAGAGAGTTGTTGAGACCGGAGAAGAAGTCTCTTATATCCGGGTTTGGTCTATATTTATATACCTTAACACAGGCTCTAATTTGGGACCAGATACAATATCTTATATCCGGGTTTCTCTTATATCCGGGTTACACTGTAGTTTGCAGTATTTCAAAACTAATTTAAATTGACTGGAAGGAGTTTTCATTTTGAAATTGCTGAATTTAATGCCATTTTTAACCATCATTCATTAGAATATAATTCTCTTCATTAAAAAAAAATCTTTCAAAAATATCAAATTTTTTTTTTTTTTTTTTACCAGGATTTAAAAAAAAAAAATTCTAAAATAATTTAATTGTTTTGCAAATAAGTCTTGAAAGTTTCATTAAAATCTAACAAATTTGATTTTTGCAAGAATTTCCAAATCAGTGTTTTTCATTGCAGTAAAGATGCTAAAATTCCGTATTCCAATCATTATAAGTTACAAAGTAGGTATCTTTACAAAATAAAACTAAGGTTTAAAATGAATTTTTAAAAATGGAAAAATCTTTCTTAAAGCATTTATTTTAGTTTTAATATCAAGCTAATAGATTAAATTTAATATTTCCGATAAGCAAAATACTTTGCTGTATTTCAAAAACTAATTTAAATTGAATGGAAGGAGATTTTTTTGTTTTTTTTTCTAAAATAGCTGATTAGCCCCATTTATAGCTGTCTTTCATTGCAGTGTAATTGTCTTTATTAATAAATCTTCCAGAAATAAAATATACTTTTCTGAAACTTCATTTGAGGAATGTTAGTTGATTTAACATATCTATTTGAAACAAATATTATTTACTTTAATTTATTTAGTTTAAAATATTGCAGAAATACATTTTTTAACCAGACAGTAGCTATGTTGACATGTTTGAAAAGGTGATAACAGGTCTAAAGTTGTTCTACAGAGACTTTAACTGTAAAACATACGTGAAGGTGACATGAGTGCCTCTTTTATTTAATTTCCAAGTACTCCGTAATCTTAAAAATTTAAGAAAACTCCATAATCTAATGTTTTATTGAATTTTAGAAATGTTGGCTTTAAATTTACTATAGTTATCGCTCTTATTTTCTGATAATATTGTGAATAGTCACCTGTACTTACCAAAAGAAGAAAAAAAAAGCATTAAATTATATTAATTAAAAAAAAAAGAATTAAAAATTTTAAAAATATTGTTGTTTGATAATTTGTATTAAGCCTTTTCATTTATGATTAATAAATATAATTTTCACTTAAAATCATCAAAACTGCTGAAATTAATAAAGAATTTTAAAAGATTTAAAACTTAAATTTTCCTTAAAAAAAAATTTTTTTTTTAAATTCTTGAATTCATTATTCATTGAAAAATTAATTTTTTCTTAAGGTAATAATAGTGCCCTTAATATATCTTATTTATAAAAGCAATTAAAAGCTTTTCTAATTAACTAATTAGTTTATTGCATTTTTTATTTAACGATTCAGAGCAAATTTTTGATAAATGATTTTTTGTTTTTAAAAAACAAAATGATCTAAATTTTCCAAGGAGTCCTGCTTTTAATTAACGAAAATTCTAAAATTTTAATTTCTTGAAATTTCATAAAATTAAGTGACAGGTGTTAAAAAAAATTAGAAAAAAGAAAAGAAAAACACCAACATTTTTCCAGAAAAATATTTAAAAAATAATTTAATTAATTTGTGAATATGAAGTCCTGAAAATTTAATTAAAATCCCACAATTATTTGATTTTTGTAATTTCCAAAACTTTTTTTACCGGAAAAAAAAAAAAAATTAATCTGACGCAAGAAAAACAAGAATAAAATAATAAAAAAAATACTTTGGTCTTTTCCGTTAACAAACGGACAATAAAATTTTGTTTTTATCAAATTTGGGGCCTTTTTTTCATCATGCTATGCTCTCTTTTTTTAGAGGTACCTAAAAAAGATGTCTCCGTTTAAAGAAAATGTCATATGAGAGAGACAAACAACAACAAACTAAAGTAAAAAACAATTAAATTATTTTTCCGGAAGTAATAAATTCATGATGTTTGGGAGGGGGTGGAGGCTAAGGTGTGCTGTCTTAGAACGCAAAAGAAATGTAAAAATTAGACAAACAAAAAACTGAACGCAAAATAGAAAAAAAAATACAAATATAACGGAAGAGAACATGCAGTTTTTAAATGGATTTATTTATTCATTTAATTCTGAAAAAAGAAAGTAATATATTCCGTAAAGAAAGAGACATAATCGAAGATCAACTTTGATTTTTTTTTATCTCCTAGGAAAAATTCAGTTTCCAATCAGGACAGGTAAAAACAAAAAAAAACGTAGTGGTAAATAGCAGTGATCTAGTTGATTGAATAGAAAAGTGGATAGAGCACGCAAACTTATATTTATTAATGAAATAGGACAAAATCTAGGTCAAGTAAATGACCACTGCTTATTTTAGGTTAAAGGTCCGAGCATAATTTAAGGTAAAAAAAGAAAAAAAAGTCTATTTAAGCAACCTATAAGCAACAAGCAAAGTACAAATATGATTACAAAAAGATTAAACGAAACTAGCTAGATAGACGAGAGAATAAAAAAATACAAATAAACTAAGTAAAGAAAAAAGAGAGAAGAGAGAGAGAGAGAAAAAAAGATACAATAGTTTCACTTAGGGATGGCGACTATTACTTTTTTTCTTTGTCTTTTTCCCTCCTTTTTACTTTCTTTTCTGATTGATCAGAGGCACCGTGTATTCTCTGATTATCTGGCTAATATGACTTGTTGCTTGAAAGTGAAAGAATGAGAAAAAAAGGGGGGATAAAACTAAAGACAAGAGATTAATAGCCTTTATTTAACTTACAGAAAAAAAGCCATTATAGAGCAAATTAATTAAAATCTAAGAAATCAAAGAGAAACAAGAACTCTTTTAAAAGGGAAAGGTGATTAAATACAAAAAAGAAGAAAAAAATTAGATTCTCTCTCATTATATATATATATATATATATATATATATATATATATATGTATATGTATAATTGCATATGTACCACTAATATTGTCTCTCTCTCTCTATATATATATATATATATATGAATGACTTTTAGCTATCTTTTTAATATTTAAATAAATGGTTAAAGACAAACGGAAAAATAAAATAGTAAAAATTAAAATGTTACCTAGTCATATCTCCTGATAATGTAAGTATGAACAGGTGAGTAAAAGTCTTTAAAAATGTTCAGTATCTCAGTTCTTCCCAGGTGCTAATGGGACAATTTTTCTGAAGCTTCTAACACTTCCACTACCACAGATGACCTCTATCATTTATGAAAAGAGGATAAAATCCTGTTACCTGTTAAATACTGCTGGAAGGTGGCTGCTGTACAACCCCGAAGATGGCACCCCTAGGAACCAATCAACATTGTCCCATCAAATGCTCCTCCCTCCTCTCTCCAGGTAAAAATCTAATTCCACTCTCCTACTCTTTCTAAGTCCGGTGAACAGGTAGAATATGACATGGTCAGTGAATTGTCAAAAGATTAGGTTAAAATGTTCAGTCGAGTTCAAAAGACAAAAAAATGAAAAGGAAGCATCACCTAGCAGAGTTCATGAACTTTTGTAACAAAAGGTAAAAATAGAAATCTCCTTTTACTGGAATTCTGATAGCTCTATTTTAAAAGTAAATAGATACTTTACCTGTCCCAAATGATATTTAAGGAATACTGAAAGATTTTTACAAGTATCTGGAAATGCTAAGGAAAGTTGAAATAGATAAATGGAGACTGTAAGACGGTAAATTCAAAACACGTTTTATATTTTATAAGCATTTTATTTAAGTGTTACTGCATTCCATCTCTTTTCAACGCGTTATTAAAATTGTCAGTCAACTTTTGAAACTTTGCACGTAATTCGCCAATGAAAAACCAGATCAACAGAAAAGTTTTTTTTGTGCAAAAAAACTGATCAAACAGGAGATCTATTATATTGCCAGTATTTTTAATGTTCTAGATTTTTAAAATCCGGATGCAAAATAATAATAATAATAAAAATACTCATTTTAAGATTCTCTAAAATGAAGTTACAAATACTTGAATAGTTTACTTTTCATCACGTGACATTTTTTAAAAAAGTCGATCTGTTCTATCATTTAAACACCTTTAGCGCCAACGATTTTTCGATGACGTGTGTAAGCCAAGAATAGAACAATGGGGGCTCTCCAAAGACTAGCAAGCATCACTGGAAAGCATATGAGTCACGACAGTATGCAAAACATAAAAAATGAAGACGAAATGCGAATCCCCACCCACAATTAAAAATAAAATAAAATTTAAGTAGGGATGATTACGTATTTAATGTTGTTTGATTCTTCTTCTTAAGTTACAGATTGTGAAAACGTTAAATAACGTCCTTTGTGGCCGAGCGTATTAAAACTAAAACAATAACGAAAACCTTGCCAAAACAAAAAAACATTTGTAATGAAAAAAAATCTCTTTGCATTTAAATCCTGACTCTAAATGGCTACAACCAGAAAAAAAGAATTACTTTGCTCGGTTAATGTGAGATAAGTGGCAAAGTGGTTCAGGAATAAATTTTCTGATTGGCTGGCTGGGATTGGCACGAATATCATGAAGACCACGTGGATACAAGACGCTCATCTCATGAATGAAAGAAAAGTGGGTAAAGGAGGAGATATATTAAGGTAAAGAAAGAGGATGAATTGATTGAGAGTTTCTTACTCCAGGAGTGGGCACGGGAGAGAAAGAGGGGAAAAAAGAGAACGTTTATGACAAGGAAATACTGATGTGTAGAAAAATATTTTAGGCGTTAGGTTTGATCCTTCCTTTAAGTGAATTGCAACAAATTGGGCATTCAGCTACTTCTCCACCTTCGCTTTGAGGTAGGATGCTACACCTCCCCTTCCCTCAAACAGACAAAAATTGAGCTGACACTGAAGATCAGCCTTCAGTTTCTTTCCGGAAAATATAGCAATCATGGTTAAGTGAGCATTAATGCGTGGTCAACTCAGTCAAGAATTCCTGTGAGAACATGCCAGTTTTCATTTAGATTGTAACCTGTAAGAATTGTATTCATCACCTTTCTTTATGAGGTGTCCTTTCAGGACGTGAGCGATCATGACTCTTCACAACTTCCTGTCTTTTGTTGCTCTAAGTAACTACTCCGCTTGACTCTGTTGCTCTTAAATCTATTCACTCAAATCTATCAAATAGGTTACTCCCTGCTTCTCTGACCTGTGTTCTGCGAGCGTTAAATTTTCCAAGTCTTCTTTATCATTATGTATCCCAGACATTCTAGTATTTTTCTTGTTGCTAGAAGCAGTTTCGTTGTATTTCCTATTCTCCCTTAAAAAAAAAAAAAACTTTCGTTTCTCACATGCTCTGTCTATACAGTCTTGGCATTCATCAGTAGAACCACATCTGTTGCTTCAATTCTCATCTTCATTTATTAGGAGATTGTCCAACTACCACCAATGGATATTATTCAATTATTTTTACACTTCTTTTCAAGATTAAGTATCCATAGCTAATAGTGTTCTTACATTCAATTTCAGCCATTGTATTTTCAAGGACATTTAACTTTTTCCTATCTTTATCTGAAGTAAGCTTTTCAAAATATATTTAGTGTCTGGGGATCCATTTCTCAACATTACACAGATAGAATCAGGGGTGTACCCTCAAATCTATGGCAATAGCATAGAACTGTATATTTTATTTATTTTTTTATAAACTTGTGGAAGGTTGGTGGTGAAAATGTGGCCTTGTAAAAATATGCAACTAGTTCACAAAAGAAAAAACATAAATGTATTACTTGAAGAGTATAAATTTTATAATAACTATACTATACAAACTTAAAAATTGAAACTTTGCAAATTAATAATTTGATATGTTTTAAATGTTATGTAATTTTTATCTTTATCTGAAAATTATAAGTTGATGAAATTTTATTTTAAATCAGGTGTCCACTCAGGAGAGAGATCTTATTAACTTTCAATAAAGACAGATTTTTACTTTATCTGAAACTGATTAATTAACAGAATACGTTCTAATAATGTGACTGCTACAATTCAGACATGTTTAATTTATTCATTTTGCCAAATTTTAATTTATATACATTTTAAATATTTTTCTTCACAAACCAAGTCATTGGGGAAGAGCATGCAGACTCCGACTTAACTGAAAAACGATCAGGTGTCACATTTTGCCATTGTAGGAGTGGTGGATCAGTTGTTTTTCTGTTGGGTTGTGATATAGAGTTTTCTCAAGTTTTACACAAACACTTGTAGGGAGAAAATTAGTTTGTTTATTTTTGGTAAATTCCAACATATCCTAATTAAAAAAAAAAACTTTGACAAAGTTATTTTATTTTGGCTGTCCTCAAATTAAATTTATCCCAAGAAAAATCACAAAATTTGCTATTACAGCCATATACGTTAATCTTAATTTTACTTATTACTAGGATATATATATATATATTAGTAAAAAAATAATTGTATGAAAGAATTGTGATGAAAATAAAAAAGTTTGAATTTAATTTAAATGTGGGAGACAAAAAAAAAAAAAAAAAAAAAAAAAGAGATAGTTTAGTCGATCATAGTAGCATTTTTTCTCATATTTTTTGATTTAGTGTCACTTAAGTTTTTTTTTCTTTTATATTACTTATATTTAAATAAATAAATATAATTTCCAGCTACTACAGATAATCTAGCAGATTAATTAGCCAGTTTTTGAATGTTAAGAACAGTAATCCAGATTATATGATGACACAAATATATAGAATTAAATCTTTTTATCACTTAAATATACAGTTCAAATTCTACACAGAGTTATTTGAACTGGTGTCATCATCTTGGTTTTGGCTCTTGTACCCTCTGGCTTTCTCTAGATGGTGGATTTATTTGGTAAAATCTCTGGAATTTTGAACTGAACTCTTTATTCAGTCTATAAAGGTAGAATATTCTTATTCTAAGAATGCTATGGAATACAAGGTTCTGAAGAAAGCCAGAGGAGACAACAGCTAAAATATTTGGATTATAACCACCAAGATGAGGACATCAGTTTGAATAAATCAGTGTCTAATAATAATTCCTCATTTCAGAAAAGTCAAATAGTTTTACTTCATTATGGACATTAATGTTGTTCATTTTACAATTGTCAACATTTTTTATTTGCAAAATTGAATAGTATAAAAGAATTTTTTTTTTTTTATTGAAGGAACTTATAGTCATTTAAACAATAATAAAAAAATGCTATCTTGTAACAATCTGTTTTACTGTTTTTTTTTGTTGTTTTTTTTTGGGTTATCTGAAACATGCAAATATTTAGAAATAAATACAGATAATTTTTGTTATTTTTCAAAATTACTAAGTGAAAAAATAATGTTTGTCAATAAATAAGATAAGAAACAGTGACCAATGATCATAACATAAGCGTAGAGTCTTAAAATGGTTGGTAAATAGAATGGTTAAAATACAAAATGCAGTAAAAAAACAAAACAACATTTGCTTATATTTAACATCCAATTCAGATAAATGCAGTATAATGTTAGGATTCAAAGAAAGCCATTTATGAGACTCTCTGTTAAGGAGCTAACGCCAAATTAATTATATATTAAGTAGAAAAGATTACATCACATGAGAGAAATTCTTTAAAACCTTTCAGATGCTTAAGATAGATGAATCAACATTTTTATTTTTTAAATTAGCAGAAATGTTTGAGAGAAAATTCATAGCAATTATTTCACAATTTATGACATTTAAAATTTTAAAAAGGACTTTCTGATTATTTTAACAATAGTCACATACTACTATTACTATTAATGATGATGCTATTCTATACATATAGCCATCCCATCTGAAATATATCTCAGCAAAAGAATTTGTCAAACTTTCAAAATATAAGGACCGTGAAATAGAAGTGACAAAAATCTGTCATTTAAAAACAATCACAATTCCAATAATAGGAGCACAAGGGATAATTAAAAAGAATACTAATGCACACATTAAGAAAATCCCAGGAAACCTGTCACTGTCTAAGATACAAAACAGCACTGATGAGCACTGCCCAAATACAGAGAAAAACTCAATATAATATGCTCAGTAACGTTATAAGAAAAACCTTCCTTTCTTCAGGTCTCAGTTAAAAGACTTGATAAAGGATTGTATCAAACAGATAATCAAGAATGATGGAAAGAATAATAACTATTATTTATTAAAACTTATCACCATATTGCACACATTTGGTTGTGAGGCAGAAGTATACTGATAGATATGTTATAAACATTCCAAGGAAACCCATCACTATCCGAGACAGAAATGGTTCACATACTCAGAAAAATTCAATATGCTCAATTACTTTCTAAGCAAAACCTTCTTTTACGTTAGGTCTTGAGTAAGACACATAGTAAAGAAATGTATCAAACAAATCAGGAAGACTAAAAATGATAATAAAATTAATGATAGTAACAATGTATGCTTTACCCCCCCCCAAAAAAAAACAAACAAATTCTTCATTCTTAGCCTGAAATTCATTTATTAGATATCAGGTCAGATACCATGTATACTTGAGTATAGTGCAAATGTGTGTGTGTGTGTGTTTTTTTTACACACACAAAAAGTAGGGGTTTGCACTATACACAGGTGATATTTTTGAAGAGGTTAAAAATCATGCAATCTCGGTGACCAGTTGCACTATATACACAGGTAAATTTTTTTCTGGAGGGGTTAAAATTAATGCAAAAAAATTCAGGCTTTGCACAATACCTGAAGTCTACTTATATGAGTATATACAGTCAATCAGTTTATGAAATGTGGAGATAACATCCAGGTGTTGTTAAACTTTAATTCACACAATGATGACCAATTCTGCATGTTAAAGTTTCTCTTTGCTTTGCCTCAACTAGGTTTAAGATATTTGTAGCTGTTTTCTTAAACTTAAATTATTGAGTGAATTATAGAAAACATGAATTTAACCAAAATTGTTTACTTCCACAAATATCTTTAACGATGGCAAGGCAGGTAAAAAGAGAAAATACTCTTTTATCCTACCATTCTTTATTTTGGTCATTTTCCTTTAACTCCTTACAGTTACATGTTTTGAGAAGTATAAAAAATGAAATTTAATAATGGAGTTGATGCTGTTTTTTTATTATTATTAAAATCTTTAAATTGTTAAAAGATCTTAAACTTTTATTCTTGGTTTCTGAATTACTCACATAATCTTATCTATAATATTTACAGTAAAAGATAATATTTATTATTTGCATCTTCAATTAAGTGAGGGTACTAACAATAAATGCTGGAATATTTTTGTGTATCTTTGGATGAGAACATACATTCATTCACAGCAGACATGTGCTATGAGCAATTACTTGGCAAGTGGGGGCTATTTTGAAAAAAGGAAATTTAGGGGTGCTCCAATAAGAAGGGGAAGGGAATAAAAATTTGCCAAAATTTTATAAAAAAAATTTTTTTTTTTATTTGATTATATGAGAAAAATAAATTATATAGTTTTATTGTCTGTTATCAAATGTGGTGCAGTTGATGGATTCATTTTTTACAGCTTATCAATCCTTTTCACATTATTTAAAGCCAGAAAATATTTTTAGATTGTACAAATTTTTTTAATAATAATGATTTTAGTGATACAACTCTTACTACTTAACCCATAGCTGGGTGGAGAAGGTGGATTCATATCTTTCACAAAGGTATTTGCACATAAGTGAATATAACAAACCCAACTGGAACTCAGCTCTCTGGTTTCCAGTTCCAAGCCGTTATCTATTACACCACCCACACATCCAAGCTTACAGCACCTGGTAGTCTCAAGCAGTTACCCATGGCTTGATTGTGGTTTGGTTTGGTTTATTTTACAGCATAATCAACCTCAGTGGGTTATTTACTGCCGACAAGATTTTTAGGATAGGTTTGTAAGAAGAGATTATGGACAAAAGTTAAGGAACGATGTTAATAATTTGCATAAACTTTTAATTTACATTGTTAAAAAACTTGATGGAGCTTTTGAACAATAAGTAAAAGTTCATTTATCATTAGGACTTTATTTTTAAGCAATATGGCAAATTCTACATGCAAAACACTCTTTTGATGAAAAAAAAACTCATTATCGCTATCAAGAAAAAAAGTCAATTTCAGAAATTTATGATATTGTTCATGGGTCTAAAAGTGTCGTTCATGTAATTAGCAGGTATAAAACCGATAAAACGTTAGATGCAAAACCAAAAACTGGCAGACCTTCAAAAACATCGCAAAGAGAAGATCGAAGAATTGTTAGAATATCTACAAAAAAAAAACGTTTTGAAACTGCTACATCAATTGCCCGTAAATTTAATGAAGAAACAGATAAGATCTCAAGGAAAACAGTTTCTCGCTGGTTAAAAAATGCAGGATTGCATGCCTGTATTCCAGCTTCAAAGCCTCTCATTTCAAAGTGATACCAAAGGGCATGCCTGGAGTATGCGAGAGAATGTTGTTTGGACTGACGCACAATAGGATACAGTTCATTTCAGTGATGAGTCCAAGTTTACTATATTTGGTTCTGAGGGCAAAACTTACGTATGCCATAGAACAGTTTGGTGGCGGCAGTGTGATGGGGAATGAATTCATCTGCAGGAGTTGGCCCTATCATCTGCGTACATGGCAATTTCAATGCTGAGATTTACAAAAGGCTTCTTCAGCAGTATGTGGTACCAAGATTACACCATAAACTTTATGAATATCCTATTTTCATGCAGGACAATGCACCTTGCCACAAGGATCAGAAGGTTATGGCTTTATTTGAAGAAGAAGGAATCGCCCTAATGAAGTGGCCAGCCCAGAGCCCCAACCTGAATCCAATAGAAAATGTTTGGAAGATAATTGGAGAAAGGGCTCAGAAAAGAAACCCGAAAAACCAGGATCACCTATGGGAGTTATTGAAAGATGAATGGGAGGGAATTACTGCTGATTTTTTGCAAGAAATTAATTAGATCATGTGGTCGACGATGCAGAGAAGTCATTGAAAATAAGGGGATGTTTACCAAATATTAAATTTTGTTGATATTTTGTTCACAATCAAGTATTAACAAGATCGTTCCTTAACTTTTGTCCAGTAGCTTATTTCCTTTGTTCCATTTAATCTTTATTTTAAAAAAAAACTTATGTAAATTTTTGTAACTTTGTATAATATTTATGCATTACACCCTAATCTTTATTCGGTAAAAATTTCATTGCTAATCATGCATTACTTTTTAAGTAATACATATATTTATGTCTTTGTTGTTTCCGTTCCTTATATTATGCCCGCTACTGTATATAGTAAAATTTCCCAGAATAATTCTGTGGATAAGAAAAATTGGTATAAGAATGACAATTGGAAAAAATCTGAGTTTTTGCTGAGGTGTTTCGTCTTGCGACTTTATTAAGGCAAACAATGAAAGTGAAATGTTTTTGTTGTCATAATTACATTATATCTAAAATTTAAAAAAAAGAGGGACACTCCTGTGTCAGCTTCTTTCTGGATGATGGTAACTTCCTTTATACAAAGAGTTTTTTTTTTTTTCCATGTCAATAATATAGTAAAATTTCCCAGAATTATATATATATATATATATATATATATATATATATATATATATATCTCCTTTAAGCTCACCACACTAAAAAATGCTGCTGTTGTTCCTGGAGCAAGTAGGATTTTAGGAAGTAGAATTGCTAGCCGCACAGCCAATCGGTTTCAAATTCAGAGTTATCCTTTGAAAATTCAGGTCTTTTCTCTTATTACTGGAGTTCAACAAGTAGATGTTCAGTCACACAGAGGTTTACAATAAATAATTAAGAGAAAAAGTCTCACAAGTAATTTTAAAACTTATAATTTAATTACTTTAGTTTTTTTAAGCTGCTAACAAAAATGTAATAGCACTGACAGCTATCCTTAAAGTGCAATTTTCTCATTAATAATGATATATAATCAGTTGCATCATAGTAAGAATATATCTTAGCAGCATCATCACTCAGTTTTTCTTTAAATTATATATAAAGATAAAGAACAAATAGGAAACATTTATCAATCTAAAACGTTTCACTTTTATTAAAGCTTTGTTAAAGAATGAGATATAGAGAAAAAAAAAAGAAAGAAATTGTGTTAATTTTATTTTTGTGTTTGGTAAATCCTGTTTTTCATTTCTTAAATGAATTAATTTCTTGAAACTTTGGATGGGCAACATCATCTCTTCTTGAATTTGGAATGCCACAAATTATACTACTATTCTCTGATGAAGCTTTAATAAAAGTGAAACAATCCATCCCAACCTATATATACACATACACACACGCATGCACAAAAGAAAAAATCATTTAGAATACAGAGCTGACAAAGGTGAGTAGAATACATGAGATAGGAGGTGGTAAAACATTCAAAGAACCTGTCAACTTGTTCCCCACCTCTGTAAGCACAAATAAGCACCTAATTTGTTAAAGTCTTCAGCACATTGCTTATTAGCCATTTCCTGTAAATGGGAGGTGGAGATGTTGACCCTCTAATTAGAATAATACCAACTTGATTCTTTGTAGAACTGAATTGTAGTTAATTTGATTTATGATAAAAGATTTGGCCAGCAGAAGAGAGAGAAAGGGAATTGTAAAAGAAACATATACTATGAACCCTAGTAGAATTAGTTTATAGATAAAAAATGGAGCTGTTTACAATCTCCTAAGAAACACAGCATAAATTAAAAGATGAGGAAGAGGCAAGGTCATCAAGTCGGAGAAGCTATTTAAAAAAAGAAAAGAAAAAAAGATAAAGAGCATGATAGGGATAGAACGTGGGGAGAGAAAAAGATTAATTCTCTGTTTAGATATGCTAGGTCAGAGTAGGGTCTGAACTCCATATTTGATTCCACCAAGAAAGAAAATAAAATTTGAATGTTTGAAAAAAAAATAATAAAAAATAAAAAAATAATAATAATAATAAAAAGAAAAATGAAAGTTGTTCGTTTTGGGTTCATTTCTGTAAGTAGAGTTCAGCTCCCAATTCTATTTTGACAGGCAATAATTAAGGGTCCTTTTACTCCAAATGACCCACTTCTGACATTGTCTTAGTCACACACAGACTTCTGACTGCTGCTTTCCACCACCCACCATTATTAAATTATTATCCAATGTCTGTAACATTCAGGTACCAAGGTATTTACAGGTGGCTTTCCTACTTCCAAGTGAGGAACAGTAATTGTGATGTTATTTTCCCTGTTTTGTTTCTTTATGCTAATATTTAAATGAGGATAAACTATGGTTTTGGAGGGCAAAGCAGTTAGAGATGAGCTCATAAGCATTGATATTAAGATCTTCAAACAGACAAAGAGAAAAAATTAACCAGAATATAAGATACTCATCAGAAAGAAAAGGACAGATTTGCACTCATCTGGTATTTCCAAAAACATGTTTCAAGTTTGATGCATTTACACTAACTGAACCACATTAATAGAAAGAGAAATATAATTTATTCAAATTCTATTCAAGACCCCAATGTTTTTTTTAATTATTCTAGTTTTATTATGAAAGAATGTTGGTTGGTAGTGAATACAAGAACAGTCCATATGTTTCTACCTTAGCACCTTTAGCTACTCTTCTATTTTCCATACCATAAAGTAAAAATGGTAACGATAGATATTGGTGGTTGTTTATTTTTCCTTTAATTTCAGTTTTATGGTGAATAATGAAGTATTAAAAAAAAAACAAAAAAAAACTTGTCTTCAGCCTCTAATAAAATCATTATGAAACTTTGCTAAAATATACATTATTTATTTAAACAAATCAATTTATAAAAATCAAGATAAACTAATATGTAGAATATATAGAGTGTCAGAGTGAATTCTGTAACCATGAAAAAAAATATAGCAAAGGCGCAATATAGTTTGAAATAAAATATGGGGGTGGAAGTGTTTAGCTGTTCACCCCCACCAAAAGTAAAAGCAGATAATTATAAAACTTTATTGAACTTTTCAGAAATTATATATATATATATATATATATATATATATATATATATATATATTTTATTCTCTCTCTCAATTTATAAAAAAAAAAATTTTTTTTTAAAGTCTGTCATTAAATTAAGATACACATGGGCTTATGCGAAAACACACACACAATTTGAATGAAATTGAAATGGACATCTGTTTCGCAAGGATTAATTTCTGTTTCTGTGTGGTAACAACCCTTGGGTATGAGGAAGAGAGTATAAACTGAAATGTTGAGCTTTTTGAAGTTATTTTTATGACTATATTTACACTGAATATATGTTTTAATAAATGTATTGTAGTATTTTAAATATACAAACATTTTAGATTTGGAATTTGATCATCTTGCTGTCATTGAAGTTACTAGTTATGAAAATACTTTTGCCACGATGGGTGGAACCCCAGTTGTCTTCCGAGAATATACTTTGCAAAAGTTGCTCAATGAAGCAATAATCAGTACAGATGTCTTTCAGAGTATAGATTACTTAATGCGTGCAAATATTTACTTCTCACAGCTGACTGCAAATTTGTCCCAAGATCAAAGTGCAACATGTCTTTCTTTTGAAGGGGAGGAGAAAGCAAAAGCTATTACAGGACCATGTTTTTGAAGCATCTATACATAATACAGATATTTTGTTTGTTGCCAATGTGTGTGATAAAAGCCACACATTTTATTCTGCTGAGAGGTAAATAAGCTGAATTTAAATTGTTTCATGGCTAAACCAGTGACAAAGGAAATATGAAAATGCATACATAATAGTTTAGACACTGAAGGATTAATTGCTTAAGGATTATAATAAAGTAATGATTATCATAATAGACTAAATCGATTTAAATTTATAAAACTCATTTATCAATAGGCTGAAAGCAGATTTCATTTTATATGACATTTTACACTTAATTTATAATTTTTTTCTATTTCTGTTTTTCATATTTATTCATTGCTTTTTTTTTCTCTTTATTTTATTTTCTACTGTATGAAGTGAAAGAAGTGGAATGGTTTACAAAATTCACAAGAACTTTATTTTTCTGATAAAAAGAAATTATGAATAAAATGTAAGCATATATTCATTTTTTAGGTCACAAACACACACACACACAGTGTAAAATTTACTATATTTATAGGGTAAGTGTACTCAGTATTGAAGATAGAATGTTTAAACACAGACAATGTGGGCATAAGATTCAACACTACTTCAATGTGATATTCAGACCAAGATCACATTGAAGTGTAAAGCTGACAGTTACCATACAATTACCTATGTCCACACTGTATGTCTTTCACCCTCTTTCTCTTGTATAATTATTTATTAAAAAATTATAACATAAATATGTTATAAAATTTTCGAATAAATAATTGTATTTGCTCTACTCTGTACTGAGCACTCTTTTAAGAATAGTATTTGTTGGTTATTGGAATTTATTCCGTATACACCAATCGTATACTTATATATTTTTATATTACTTATTTAAAAATTATAACACAAGTATGTTATAACATCACTACAAAAATAGCCATTTTGTTTCAACACTTCTGGTGTCTTGTCAAGTGATGGGGTTGCAAGCAATATAAAAAGTTTTTAAGGAGTTCAAAACCAAATATTTTTGGGAATATTTTTACGCAAGATGTAATGACCAATCAAATTACAAGTATATGATAATTCAAATAACGCAACAACAGACCCTAGATACAATTTATTAATGCTTTAAAATTAATATCTGATTTTATAGGAAATCAGGATAACTAATTAATCTCCAATTTATTATGTAATTAAAAAATAAAGGTTACGAATATTAAATTCTAAATATCACCATGCATCAAGTTCAGAGACTAACAAAATTATTCAAAGAGAAAACTGAGAAAATATGCCTAAATTTTCATGTATTGTTCTTAGAAAGTGGAAGTAAAAGGTACAATATATGGCTACAGAATTGGTTACATTGACAGGGTTGTGATGAGAGATTTAGGGGATGAGGGAGAAAGGTTTATTTGTGACAAGACTTACAGACATCACGTCACAGTAGACAAACACATAAATATGATTGAATATATGAGCACGCAAATATACGAATGACAAACAGATTCAATCATCCATATAACTACAGAGGCAACGCAAACTACCCATCAAAATTGCACAAACAAGGAAATTCAATATATCAATACATAAACCTATGCACATTTTATATATATATATATATATATATATATATATATATATATATATATATATATATATAAATAATGGATGCTCCCATCAGTTTCGATGTATGAGGATCTGACAAATTAACCAATTGATTCAGTTATGAATTTTGTGTGAGGTGAGGTCACTGTTAGATTTGCTGACCTTTTAGATCTTGCTCTCACTTCTTGAAGACGATTCAGACTAGCAGATTGAAAACTGCCGAGTCTACCAAAACACACTGATCTCCACTCTACCCGCTCCAAGGCTAAGCGCTTGAGGGTGTTATAAGGTATACTGACAAGTTGTTTTTCAGCTTGTCTTTGTATCTAAGCCATGGGTGTCCTACATTCCTGTAGCTCTGATCTGGCTGTACATTAGGATCTTGGGTATCCTGTCGTCAGACATTCTCAAGACATGACCAGCCCACTGCAACTGAGACTGTATGAGGAAAGTCTCAATTCCTCCAATATTACACCTGTTAAACAGGTCTGCATTGGATGTCCTGTCTTGAAGGCTAACTCCACAAATGTCACGCAGACAGCTCTTATGAAAAACATCCAGCTGGCATATATGATACACACACACACAGAGTGCTGGTGGTAAATAAAATGGTGCTTGTATAACAGAGCTAAAATTTATACTAATAATAAATATACATTTTGTTCCTGACTGGTAGCACAACTGAGTTTCATGCATGATACAATACTGCATGAAACTCAGAGTTGTGCTACCAGCCAGGAACAAAATGTGTATTTATTATTAGTATACATGTGCATGTGTATGATAGAGAATACTTGGCAATAACAGTTCTTTTATTGTCTCAAGACTGTAGGCAAAATACATGCTAACACCATTCTGAAATTACTCTTTTTGTCTTTTCATTTCCTCTGCCATTCTTGTAACCATGTTATGCCAACATTGGCTCTCATCTCCTTACACAGGCATGTAAATAGTCAACACAGAAATAGACAAAACTCCTGCAATACATTCAGCCTATTGATGGCCAATTTGTAATTGGTTGTTAAGTAGCTAAAAGTGTTTATAAGAAATTCTTACACAACCATACAGATGAGGACTATATGAATGTTCAAATAGAGGAAGCAATAAAGAATTAAATTTAAAAAAGTGTCATTGGAGGATTCACTAATCAAGTTCCCTAATAGCATTAAAAGCTTTTAACCTTGTATTAGTAATTAAAAGGTCTTCATTGAAGACAAGAGAAAATATACATTTTCAACATGTACACTTTTTAAGAGAGGTAAAGATGCAACTCCACACTACATACACAAAGATTTGTGCATTTTATGGATAAAGTAACAAGTAATGATCAAATGTTTAAAAAGTGATATGCAAATATTTATGCTGGAGATTTCTCACAGAAAAAATGTTCCATATTTGGTTCAACAACTTGAGATTGTAGTCAAATCAAGACAATACCTGAGAATAAGTGATATTATAGGATGTAAGAGATAGTCAAACTGTAAACATCCAAATCAAATATTGAAAACCATTTGCAACAACTTGGTTAGTTGCTTTGATATGTGGCTTCCGAATAAATGAAAGAAAAAAAAAAAAAAAAGAAACATGAAAAATTGCACAAAAGTTTTCAGATGTTTTGTTTTCAAAACCTGCAACAAGTGATGAAAAGTGAATACTTTAAAACATGCAGAATGAAAGAGGGAAACATTAAATTAACCATTACTAATGTTACAAAAAGCTAGTTTCATCCAAAGTTGATGCTGTGCATAAGGCAGAAGAGAGTCTTCTACTATGAGCTTCTTCCTGACAACTAAATGATTTGAATAAGTATTATCCAATAAACCAATTGCAAACAGTTGCTAGAAAATGTGACAAAAATCCAAAATGTACATTGGACCAGCCAAAAGTGCCTCCCAAAAATTAAAAGCATTAAGAAATAAGAAATTTTTATTGGAAACAAAGCTAAGAGTGAATAACTGTTAAGTAATATCAATCCTCCTAGATAGCAGGGGATATCGGACAATTTCCTTGCAGATGAAGAGACTTGACACAACAGATATTTGGTTCTATAGAGGGATGTCAAGAATACCAAGGATGGAATATGTGGGCAATGAGGAAGTTTTAAGGAAAATGAGAACAAGAAAGGACACTTGTGCTTAGAATCAGAGAAAATTGAAATTTCAGGAATACATAAAGAGGAAAGAGAGTTTATAGAATTTGATACTCACAGGATATATTAAAAACAAAAAGGAACAGAGTGAAACAGCAAGTAACCTATCTAACTTGGGTGACAGAAAAAGGAGTGTGTAATAATAAATACTTGCTAAGAGCTACAATGAATAGGAATTTGTGAAGAGCCATGATCAACTACATCTTCAAGAATATACCGAATACCTCTTTGCTGATGAAATTATAAAATTACATCAGCAAGTTGGCACCTAAAAAATGCCCAACAATCTGAAAAATGGCACCTTGTGGATGTATTTCTATTTTGAAATAAAATGATATTAAGAAACATCATTTGTGGAAAAAGAAATTTTTTTTAAAGAATGCTTATATTCAGGGCACAGAATATGGCATAAGTGGCAATAATGCCTTCATCTAGCTATGGTCTTACCAGTATGTGGTAGGTATTTCTGTCACACACTGTATTTTCATCAGGTCCTACACATATCTAAAAGATGAAAAACCAAAAGTGATGAAAAAAAAAAAAAATAGAAAAAAAAAAGGAGAGATTGGAAAAAAAAAAGAGATGGTAAAAGAAATGAAAAAAAAAGATGACCCCCCTCCAAAAAAAAAAAAGACAGGGGGAAAAAAAACAACAGAGAAAAAAGATGGGGGAAAAAAACAACAGAGAAAAAAGATGGGGGGGAAAAAAACAACAGAGAAAAAAGATGGGGGAAAAAAACAACAGAGAAAAAAGATGGGAGAAAAAAACAGAGAAAAAAGATGGGAGAAAAAAAAGAAAAAGATGGGAAAAAAAGAGAAAAAAGATGGAAAAAAAAAAGAGAAAAAAAAAAGATGGAAAAAACAACAGAAAAAAGATAAGAGAAAAAAATGGAAAAAAAAGTGAAAAAAGATGGGGAAAAAAAAAGAGAAAAAAGATGGAGAAAAAAAAGAGAAAAAAGATGGGAAAAAAAAAGAGAAAAAAATGGGAAAAAAAAGAGAAAAAAGATGGAAAAAAAGAAGAGAAAAAAATGTAAAAAAAAAGAAAAAAATGGAAAAAAAAAGAGAAAAAAGAAGGAAAAAAAGAGAAAAAAGATGGAAAAAAAGAGAAAAAAGATGAAAAGAAAAAAGAAAAACAGAAAAAAGATGAAAAAAAAACAAAACAAAGATGAAAAAAAAAAAAAAAAAACAGAAAAAAAGATGAAAAAAAAAAAAAAAAAAAACAAAGGAAAAGATGAAAAACAAACAAAAAAAAAAACAAAGGAAAAGATGAAAAAAAAAATAGAAAAAATGATGGTAAAAAACCCCAAAAAGATGGAAAAACAGAAAAAAGATGGAAAAACAGAAAAAAAAATTAACAGAAAAAAGATAAAAAAAAACAGAAAACAAAGATGAAAAAAAAAAAAAAACCAAAAAAAAAACCAGAAAACAAAGATGATAAAAAAACAGAAAACAAAGATGAAAAAACAGAAAAAAAAAAAAAAAAAAACAGAGAAAAAAAAAAACAGAGAAAAAAAGATGAAAAACAGAGAAAAAAAAAGATGAAAAAAAGACAGAGGTGAAAAGAAAGGTATGATTTTTTAAAACTTTGCACATATCTGAGTTGGTATTAAAGTAATCTTGCCAAAAAAGCATCATTACTCAATGAATATTCATTTTTCTGCTACATGAACACATACACTAATTTTCATTTAAAGAGAAAAGAACATAAGCTCATAAGAAAATTGTTTTGTCATTGCTATCTGTAAATTAAAGAGGAATATGTTCCATACAGAGATTACCATATGGATGAAAACATTAAAGAGCAAAAAGATGGCTGCTTCTTTATAATCTAGATATCCTAGTAATATAGGTACCTCTGCTAATTTTCAAAATCTGACAATTATTTGATTTTTGCAAGAATTTCTAAATCACCTGAAAAAAAAAAAAAAAGTGCAAAAACACTAATTGTAAATATTACATCAACCACTGATGAAAAAAAAAAAAAAAAATTTGAATGTGCTAGGAAAGATTAAAAAAATTAATAAAATAATAAAAAATACTTTGTTATTATTAAGAGGAAAGACCAAGCATTTTGATGATAAAACTTTGTTTGGGGCCTTTTTTCATCATGCTGTTTTTTTTTTTTTTTTTCAGAGAAAAAAAAGGAGGGTATACATAGTAATTTTATCTTTAGTTTTTCCTGGGTTAGAACAACTTACAAGATTAACATTAACCTTGATTGTTTCATTTTGTCTGACCTAGTTTCAATATGTTTATATTAATAAAAATGCCTATTGAATTCAATGGTCATCTTTTCCAAACTGTGAATCATCTTCACAAAACTGGCTGCTGCAGATGCAAAAATTTCTATAATCAAAGCTATGTCCAAACTTCCAACTCCATGAGTCATCTTCAAGAGTGAAAAAGTAAAATTAAGGAAAGATAATCAAAGTGTTTCAAGTTGTTGATTTTTTTTTGTTTTAAAGTGTCATATTTTGTTTGAAATTGAATCCAATAAATTGTTGCTTCATTATACTTAATTTTTATATATATATATATATATATTATATATATATATATATACACACACACACACACACACACACACACACACACACACACACACACACTGGCCTACTGGATACACCCAAATTTTGGCATTGAATATTTAGGATAAAAAAAAAAGATTTGCACACACAAATCAAAATTATAACTTTACCTTTATGTGAAATTCTCACTAACCATGAACAAACACTTAGAGTATTAGCTCAAATTATACTACTGGTATTTTTTTTTTTTTTTTTAAATAGAAGTGAGGTAAGTTTTAATTACTAGGACATTTTTTTCAAATTGATTTAGTTGTTCTTCAGGGAGCAACATCTGCACATACAGTAAATTCATAATAGCTACAAGGAAATCTACTGGTATTAGTAAATACTGCTACATATGGTAATAGTAAAAAAAAACAAAAAAAAAAAAACAGAAATATGGTACTTGTTGGTAAATGAAGTCCCATAACATATATGCAAAAAAGCAAATTCTAATATCTGTATATAAACAAAAACGCACAAAGCAAGCAGCAATATACTAATCAAAGCAAATATTTCTGTAAAATCTGGTATTTCTATAAGACATGCAGCAAAATACTGTGCAATTCCATAAATTCCTTTTTCTAGTGTTAATTTGTCAGGGATATTTCTATTGATATCATGTTTGTTCACTCCTATGAGTACTAGTTTCAGAGCTAAGCTCTATGCATGCACTTATTCCTGGTGAAAACCAGTTTTTTGTGGTCTCCATGCCTCTCTTATACATGATACTGCTGTATTTGATGCAGGGTAATTTTTGGGGGAAAAAATCCACGTCCATTAGGCTGGCAAATATGGTGTGCACGTGTGCGCGTATATATATATATATATATATATATATATATATATATATATATATATACACACACACACACACAAATAGGAACTTTGAGCTTTATGTTCAGAGTGAATCATTAAAATATTTACAAGTTCTTGAATTGGAAAGATCAAAATATAGTTTCTAAATACTGAATCACTAAATGCATGTTTAGATATCCATCCAGCAGCTGCATTATGTTTATAAAAGTTTAGTCTAAAAGTGCTCGTTAACAGAAAAAATGTTTTCCTCCATGACAAGACCATATACAATAAGAACACAGGAAAAAATTTTTGAACTTGGTTTGTCACATCTACCCTATCTGCCATATTCACCTTACCTTGCACCAATGGATTATTTTTTTTTGATTGTTGCAAAAAACTTTGATGGGAAAAACCAGATTCAAGGGTTTGTTGAAAATTTTTTCCATCAAAACCTACAGAATTTTACTCAAAAGATATTAAAGAGCTGCCTGCTAAGTGGCAACAACTCATTGCAAATAATGGGGAATATCTAATTGAATAAAATGTAAGAGTACTTTGCTATTTTTTTAATAATAAAGTTGATAAATAAAAAGAGAAATTATTTATGACACAACCTATTGTATTAATATTGTACTATTATAAAGTATATACTATTATTATATTTAGCAAGGTAGTAAATTTACATCTAATAATAAATACACACTTTTTGTATGATATAATCAAGTTCTTATACTTTCTCCTGCACTATGTTCGCTACTGGTTACAAAACGTTTTCATGAAACCTTTTATAAATAACTTAAAAAAATATTAAACATTTTTTTTATTCATAGCTCTTGAAGACATTTTGGATGTTATCAAAATCACAAACAGGTGTTTAAAACAAGGAAAATATCAATACTCAATAAGAAATATTATCATGCAGGTTGTATTCTCATTGGAGCCACAACAGACCAAAGAATCAGGCACTTCTCTGAAGTAAACAACAACATCTGCACAAAACAAAGAACTTCGGTTCAGCATGTGAAAGATAAAAACAGAATTATCTCATATGGAAGCCATAAAATAAATTTAAGCATCAGAAAGTGTGCTGCTTTTAGTTATATTTCTTTAGAAAGAAAAATGTTTGATGCAAATGAAAGAGAAGAACTGTGATTTTTTTTACTAAGAGTTTTCTTTTTCAGAAAGTTACATTCTGCTTCAAATTAAATCTCATTCGGATTCAATCAACACCAAAACTTGTCAGCTGGATATGAACACTACAAAAGCAAAATTAAGAATAAAAATCCGATTTCTGCACAGAAAAAGTATTGCATCCAATTCACAAAACAAATTGGACACCCGGTGTGTGTATATGTGTATGTATGTATATATATATATATATATATATATATATATATATATATATATGTGTGTGTGTGTGTGTGTGTGTGTATATATATATATGTGTGTGTGTGTGTGTGTGTGTGTGTGTGTGTGTGTATGTATATATATACACACACACACGTGTGTGTGAAAAGTTGAACCAAAAAACAAGAAAATATAAAGTATATCAAATAAGAATCAGAATTCAACAAAATGATAAAGAACAAATAGGAAATGGTTATCAATCTAATATGTTTCACTTTTATTGAAGCTTCATGAAAGATGAGATATTTCAGCTAGACTTGGAATCCGTTGATTTCTTAGAACTTCAAAGGGATACATGGTATCTCCTTGAATTTGTTTACTTTTGCTTAAAAACCAAAATAAAATAAGAAAATATGCTCATGTTCAATTTAAAAAAAAATCCAATGCAATTATAAAATTACTATCCATTTACTGGGGAACTTAAAATAATTTAAGACTTAATAGCATTTAATTAAGTTTAGAAAATAGTTTCTATTTTACTGTCATCAAGAGAGTTCAATACATCAATATGAATAAATTGGCTACTTTTTATTTTTTATTTTTTGTATGAATATTGAAACATTTTACATATATATGACAGCATTTACAGTTTATACTGAACAGACCTTAGTTAATGATTCTGGATGAGAGTGCATGTGGAATGATCAGCAGTTTGAACAAGGTCAGTATGTTCAAACCCTCAGTCACAATGACTTATATCTGTACTAGCATAATCATCAATGTCCTCCAAACTGTTCTGTCTACTCAATTTCGCACACAAAGTTTGGGGTCAACCCGATGTATGGTTTTCAGGCACTTTGCAAGTGCTAGTATCATTTCTAAAAGATCAATAATATCAAGAAGCCACCTTCCTGACATTGACCATGGTGAGATTCAAACAAGTCTCATGGTCGGAAAGAGTACTTTTTAACTATTTATCCAGGCACCCATGTATGAGAGTCAAGAAAATGCTACTGCCATGTCTATATTAAAAATGGCTGTGGATTTTTGCATTACTATGTATTCTGAAATATAAATTATTGTCACTACACAAAATAAGTAAAATTAATAATCTAATACAATAATAGTGATTATAAATATAAATATAGAATACAAATATAAATCTGTAAGTGGCAAATAATAACCACCAAATTTTATAAAGTTTCTGGAAATAATTACTTTTATTTTGTTGTTTAGATCCTTAATTTGATATATTAATGATTTTAAAAAAAGAAAGAAAAAAAAAAAGGAAATAAAGAAAAGAAAAAAGTGATTAAATTCCCAAAACTTCATAAAATTTTATTTCCATAAAGTCAAACTGCCTTCAATGTATTTTGTTATAACAAAATACTGCTCATGGCAAGAGAAAAAAAAATGAAAGAAGATATAGATGATTCTTACCCAGGAGAGAAAATCAAATCTTAAACCGGACACAAAAGCTACTTCTGTCCCATAATAGTTATTACATTAGCATACATGTTTTGTACACTAAATGTAACAAATATTATAGGACAGTGGTAATACATCATAAGAGGCCTTTCAGGAAATTTAGTGAAAATTCTGATTTAAAATTGGTTTATTAACATTTTTTCCCACAATTAGGATGAACTATTGTCAGAAAGACAGGCAGGTGGCACCTGTAATGGTTGTCTTCTAATAGATTTTTGTCATTTGTTGATTTAGAAGCGGCGTGAAGACACAAAAGATATAATAGAGAAAACACATGGAGGGTAATAATGTAGGAGAAAAGTTTCTATACTTGGAATTCTAAACCAGAAAATTTCACGACTGTCATCATATGAATAAACATTTAATGTTACATTCTAATTAGCAACCTTTTCCAAAAGGTATGCTTTTAAAAAATTATTTGATGGAATTCTGATATTTTTTAAGCTATCTCTTAAAATGGTTTCAAAGTTCTGATAAAAAAATAGTAGCTCTTTCTGATGATTACATATAACTTTACTGAAATTAACACAAATGAAGAATTTGTGAAAAAAAAAAACATATTGATAAGTTTATATGTAACTTTAAGTAATTTATATGCATGGCAAAAATTGTGTTTCTCAAGTGGAACAAATGAAGATAATATAGTCAGAAACCATAGATTATAATGTTAAAAGGACTGTTTTATTGCATTTACTCCAAGACACAAGAAAAAGACACTTGGATATATTTATAATCATTGATTAGATAAATTTTCAGCAATAAATAAATAAACCCACATCTCATTAACTTTTTTGCATTTAAAGAGAAAAAGGTGGAGCCTGTAGGAAGAGGAAATGTATATAAATTAGCTTTAAAACACAAAGAAAACCACCAGTATTCAAACTTTCAGAAGAGCTAAAAATATAACATGAAAAGCATTACATAAGCTTCAAAAAAAAAAAAAAAAAAAAAAAAAATAAAAATAAATCACATGTACAGGAACCCTTGGTCATTTAAAAAAAAAATCTTTTGATACACTCTGATATAAGACTGAAATCAAAATAAATGCAAAATATGAAAGGAAATTATTTTGTTAACGCCATTGTAATGAGGAAATAATTATTTTACAATTTCTATTTTTATTATTTTTAGTTCTATACAAATCATTTGCAGCATGAACATTGATCTTTATTTCTTGAAAGTGTCTTATATTCCAGGTTTATTCATGTTTTAACAAACAAACAATGGTAATATTTATGTAATTTTGCAACTGCATTATACTTATATATTACATATTATTTTAAATGTTAAAAAAAAATATGTAACTCCAGAATAATATAGGAATTATATAGGAATAACTTTTCAAATACAACAAAAGAATTGAAATATTGAATATTACTGATGTAAGAATAAAAAAATATTTATTTTAGATTTCATTCAGCTGATACATACAAGCTTTCTTAAGAAATTGAAAAGGAATCAAGAAAAAAAAATTTACTGGCCTATAAGAAAATATTACAATCTCATTTTATTTATATATATATATATATATATATATATATATATATATATATATATATATATTTTTTTGTGGTGAGTGATATGCCTCCTATCATATATCCCTTGTCCTGCTCAATTCCTTAGTATTTAGCTTTTCAAACATAATACCAGCCCATTTTTTGCTGCAATGTAATATTTAGAAGCTGTTTGGTTTTAAGTATAATATAGATAGTTTAAGAAAACAACTTCTATGGTTTAAAACAGTGGTTCACAGCTTCTTTTTTTTTTGGGGGGGGGGGTCTTCCACTTAAGCATCTCCAAAATCATGATGCCCCCACCACACCTGTGACATATTTCTTATTATTCAAAAAGTTAACTAGAGACTGCATATATGCAATAGTATTATCATTTAATTTTAAAATTTTACAATATTTATAAAAATATTGTTTTATATATATATATATATATATATATATAGTACATGCATAATTACACATGTATAGACAAATATTTTTATGTATGCACTGCATATATTAAGGTTCACACAGACTTACAAAAATAAATAAATGTAAATAACTCATTCTTGAATTACCTCACCTCCTTTAAAAATCAAATTGTGCCTCACATTGGGAACCACAGGTTTAAAAGAATGAAGCTATTTCATTTTATAGGTACCCATGTGGCAGCCATAACAAATCGCAATTTTTTAAGGATTTATTTTAAAATAGAGATTTTAATTTGTGTATAAAGAATCTTAAAATACATTGAAGTTATTTCATCATTCATTTCTTTCTAGATAGAACATACATCTGTTTAATATTATGCATAATTTACAAAATCAAGTTTGGTTTATTGAAAATTACATTGATATTAAAGAAGGTTAATTTGTGTTTATTCTTGTCTATATGCATATTTTATTAGAATATTTTGTTAAAAGTATGAAAAAAAAAAAAAAAAAAAAACATTGTCATGGGTCAAGAAAATCAAACTGAATTTAAAAAATCCCTTTTCTTCTGCAGGAAAATTTTCAAATATTTTGTGAAACATTTCTCTACTCTTTGTAAATATTTTACCAGATTTAAGCCTGTTATGGTAGTGAATGCTGGATCATCTCATTACAGATGGAGAAGAGACTTACAGCAACAGAAATGTGGTTCTACAGAATGATACTGAGAATACTGTAGACTGAACACATGAGCAACAACAAAGTTTTAGAGAAAATGGAAACAAAAAGGACATTTATGTATAGCATGAAGAAGGAAGTTGAAATTTATAGGGCTCATAATGCAGAAAGAGCATTTGGAAAATTTAACACTCATAAGATATATTGAAGTTGACAGGAACAGAAGAAAGCAGCTACCTAATGAGTTTGTGTTAATGGTTGGCAGAATAGGGATTAGGAGATATAGCAAAGACAACTTAGTAAATGACTACAAAAAACGATGTTGTGGAGAGCCATGATCACATGAGACCTAGACGAAGAAGAAGCCTGTTAAAAAGTAGATCTATCTTAGGTTACATAATGCTTGTTGACTATAACATAAAAAAGTTAAAAAAAAAAAAAAAAAAAAATTACGAGAAACTGTGACAATAAAGTTACTTCCACAGTGTAGTAACGTCAACTAGATAATTATTAAAATAACTGTCTTTACTCAATGATAACATTTGACCATTAACTTAAAATAATTGGTGTGTCTTTTCACAGTAAGATACCAGTCAGTAAATAAGTCAATCTAGAAATAAATATCTAATAGAACTTTCTAAATATAAGAGTTGACGAAAAAAAAAATAAAGATTAAGATTTTTTATTTTTGTGGGGTTATTTTTTTTTTTTTTTAAAACCAAATCACAAAAAAGCCAGCTGCAGCATCAAGATAGAAAACCACAAAGAAAAAAAAACAAAAAACTATCAAACACCCACTGGCCAATTACATAAAAGAATGTAAAAAGAAACACCCTACCCAATTCCATTAAAGAAAGAAACTAAAAAATAATCCTAAGTACAGAGTTAAAAAGTTTTTGCAAAAAATAAATAAATGGAGATTCAAAATTGCCAGACAGCTTTCTTTTATTCTATCTTCTTCATCTACATCATCCCATTCTTTGTTCTGAACAGTAGCAGGTAAGTGACTGTAGGAGATATGCTCTTGAGGACCATGTTGCCTGCCTGTCAGGGGACAGCTTTGTCAGAGGGCACAGAGATGTAGGTGTGACGTTAGTGTATGAGCTGACTCATTTGCAGCAATACACTGTTTATTAATTCCATTTGCAGCTTAGTATGTAAGGTAGCCCTCACTATTACACAGACAGTAATGCCTGCAGGTGGAACATCCATATGTTTGTACCAACGCTATCAATAAATGTCATCATCAGAGTGGCAGTTGTAGTACATAGTAGTCATGATAATTTCTCACTTCATGTTCATAGATAATTGTAGAAAACTTTTTTTTTTTAATCACAGTATAAGAAAAGTTATTGCAATAAATTGAATGAAGTGTGTGTGTGTGTGTGTGTCTGTGTGTGTGTAAATATTATCAGATGGTGTATATCTGTAGAAGAGACAATATGAATGAAAAGAGGAAAACTACACTTAGTTTAGCCAACATGTTTTGTCATTTGACGGGCTTTATCAAGGCAAATGTGATGGTTTTATTTTGCAACAAATATATATTTTACAGTTACTCAAAATCTCCAAATTTATAAATGGTCATAAATAATCAGCAAGCTAACTGAAAAGATTTAGGTAAGAGATCCTAGATCACATCACATAGCATCTTTGAAAAGATATTTTTAAATTTAAAGATGCTCAATAACAGGTTAACTGAAATGTCTAGGCATTTAGACCTTAGAATATGTCATTTAGTATACTCGAAAAAGAAAGGAAGAAAATATTTCTTGGATTGAAATATAAAAAAGGCACAAAAAATATACAACTGCAAAAAAATAGACATGTAATACTACCAATTCTATAACATCCACTATGCAAAATACCTAATCCTGTCTAAACAACATCCAAATAGTTACAACCTTTTCCAAACCATCATCGGTATCGTCAGACCTAAAAAAAACACCCATATGTAACTGTTCATTGGAAGGCATATATAAAATAAATTGCCTAGACTGTTCTTCATAATACATTGGAGAAACAAGCAAAAAAAAAAAAAAAAGTCTGTCTATGAACACAAAAGTGACCATACAAATAATAATTTAACAAATGCACTAGTCATACACAAAAATAAACTCAGCCACAATTTTGAGCTAAAAAAAATGCCACTCTCATCAAAAGAGAAAGTAATTTACACAAAAGGAAAATCCCCGAGAGTGCTGCCATTGAATATTATCAAAATAACAATCCACACCCCCGTTTTTCCCCAATCTCACCTTTCCTGAAGAATTACTGCTTTCCCAAGCCAACATATACAACAAATGAATTGAAAAATCAAAGGAAAATGACAGAATCCATCATTTCAACTTTTGGAGATGTATAATACAAATGTCTATCTCATATTTCAATCCAAGAAACTTTTTTTTTTTTTTTACAAGTATACTAAATGACGTATTCTAAGGTCTAAATGCCTAGACATATCATTTAACCTGTTACTGAACATCTTTAAATTTCCTTTTAAAGATGGTATATGATGTAATCTAGGATCTAACACCTAAATCTTTTCAGTTAACTTACTGAATATTTTTATGAGTGTTCGTAAAATTGAAAATTTTGTGTAACTGTAAAATATATACTTGTTGCAAAATAAAACCATCACATTTGTCCTGATAAAGTCCATCAAATGACAAAAAATAGTTTCTTGTCTTTTCATTCATATATAAAAAAATTAAGTTTATATATATATATAATTATATATAAAAAGTATATATCTATAGATATATAAAATAAAGTATATATAAGAATATATAATTTTGTATAATTTTATATATCAACAAACAGTATTTATAAAAATAGTATGACAAATTGGAAAAAGTTTTTGTGACACATTTCATCCAACTGGGCTTTGTTGATGTTGCCACATCTACACATGCACACAAAACAAGGGACACTGGTAGTTCCAATATTTTGGAAAGAATATATATATATAAAGTTTATATATTGATAAATAAATACATTTTCTGTACTCATCTTCATGGTTATAACCATATATATTTTTTGGCCTATTGTGCCTTTCGGCCTTCTTCAGGTCAATCCAGGTAACCTTCAAGGAATTTCAAATTGAACTCAAATAGTTTATGAATTTGGTGCTATAGTAATTCTAAGTTCAATCCCTGGGAGAGGTAGTACAGACTCCTGACTCTGTGGAATCAGGACTAGTAATAAGTAAACAGTCCTAAAAAGAACAAGATATTCCTTATTCTGTTGTCTATAACAGAATAAGAGCAATCCACCTCCGTAGATTAAATAAAGGATTCATTTTGAAATTAACCTGAAAGTTACCTGGATTGACAGACACCTACTGAAGGGCGCAATGGATAAAATGTGAAAAGAACAACAAATATGAAGACATTGATCTGAATGTAAATAATAGTAACTCCTCATTCCAGAAATTATTTTCAGTACTTTACCCTGACTTTTTTTTCAAGACATCATGAGGCACTTATTGAAAAAAAGATAATTAGTATACTGAGGCAATTTTGGTATTAATTGTAAATGAAAGGAATAATGCAACATCTCAGACAAAAAAAATATAATTCTGCTCAGCACTTCCTTAGTTACTTATTTAGCACAACCATTAGATCCTGTTAATACCTCATAAATAATGGAATTATTCTGTTTTGATGGAGTGGAGAGATGGAAAAGACATCAAAAATGCTATTTTGTTTCATTGAGAAAATTAAAGAAAGAAAAGAACATAGAGGAGGCAATAACAGTTTCAGGTGTTTCAGTGAAACAGTAAAAGTTGTCAATTTCAAATCTCTTCATTTTTACTTCTTATTTATGATTGTTGTTGCAAAAGGTAAAACTGTTAAGCTCAAATATTTAATGATGTGATAAGGGAATTTCTATAGATATTTTAATATTGTAGAACTGGCCATGAGCTTATTTAATTATTAACTTAAGAACTAAGATTCATCAGAAAATTTCAAATAGGAATAATTAAATTTTCATGGGTATTTCTAACAAAATTTAATTTGAAAATTTCCTGGTCAGTTTCATTTACATAAAAGTTTTGTAACTTTAAAGTAAACATGATTCCAGTACCAAGTAATAACATTGCTTAATAAATATTTTTCTGGCTTCAATTGTTGAATATATAAAAAGATTGGTATTAATTGAATTGTAAAAGATTATCATCTTGAAACCATCCCCCAAAACAATCATGAAATAATTTTAAGATATTAGTTGCTTTTAGAATATAGAATTTTAATCAAAAATTTTGTATCCACTTAGCACTGTCCCCAAAATTTGACCTGTCATCTCAAACTAATATTTTACTATTAGAGACAACATTAATTCAACCCTGATGAAAAGCCTGTGTCCATTGAATCTTGTGAGTAGTTATTTTGCAATTTTGTTATCTCAGAATAATTACTTGAGTTTAGCAAAGGAGAAAGAGTTTAATGTCAAGGATAAAAGATTTTTATATAATTTGTGTTCAAGAAAAGAGATTTCACAGAATTTGTATTATGTTTAGTGTCAAGGACAAAATACTAGATGTAATTTTTAGCATTTCAAACTGGTTTTTATATACCAAACACTGATTTATCTTATATCAGATAAAAAATTCTTGAGCCATCCTTTTGATATGAAAAAGTCATACATTTGAAATATAATGAAAAACCATGTTTGAAATGCAATATAATTTATTCAAACTATTTCTCCACTCCCCTAAATAAATTAAAAAAAAATTAAATTTAATAAAACATTTGTGACTATTAAGCCTCAGAATATTTAAAACAATGAAAAAGGTTGGATCTACCTGTACCAGAAATGAAAAATACTGTAAAGGAGAAGTCAACATTTGTAAAGTAAAAATCATTTGAAATGCTATAAAGTGATCATATCTAAAGATTTTATAGAATTTGTGCCTCATGTCAAGGATAAGATTTTATAGAATTTTTAAAATTTAATGTTAAAGAGATTAAAGTGTATTTAGGCAGCAAAATTTTTTTTAAACAAGTTCTGTCTGCCCATATTTTTTTTTTTTTTTAATCCTTGGATGTTTTGATTTTTCTTTTTGTGAGAGAATGTCAAAATATAGTTGTGCTTGTGTACTTGTTCACTGCAGGGTTATTTAATTTAAACAAGGTGTATTTAAGCAACCAGAATTCTTTTAAACTATATATATATATATATATATATATATATATATATATATTCCTTGGTCCTGCTGAGGTCAACCTTCACATCAGGAACATGCCATGCCACTTACATAGTAGCAAACCACCCACATTACCTCCATATTCCATCGGTGAGAAGTAAGTTCCACTCTAGCAGCTTCTTCCCATGAACCACTGCTCCAAACAGGATGTTCCTCCAATCACTACAATCTTAACCTGTTCAAGGCTAGGGTCAACTATTATCTTCCACTCCTATACACACACACACAAACAGCCTCCAAACCTAACCCTCTACTTAGAGTGGCCCTGGGTCTTGTAAAGAGTGAACCTTGCTGTATATATATAAAAAAATCAACAAAAAAAATCATGAGAAACAAGACTTCTTGAAAAATACCAAATTTTTTTTATAATTGTGTGAGTTTTTTTTTTAATATTACAGAATGCTAATGAGATCTAAAATTATTGTTTTTATTTAATGAAAATCTTTGCGCAATTAATTGGTCTGAAATATTGAACATTTAAGTTTATATGTATGGAGATAATTTATCGTATATTCTATAACAAACGTCTTCATGGAAAAAATTGGTCCTATTTGAAAATATTTTGCTATTTTATAAAAAACAATATCCATCCAGATTTATTTCTATAGTGAGATAAATAAGCTTTTTTAAAAGCAATTTTGATGTTAATTACAACAAAAAAAGATACAGTAACATGACAGGATTATGTTAAAAATTAAAAATACTAAAGCCTTCTATTATTATTTATCGTGATACATACAGCTATACAAGAGATTATAATATGTATACTTGTTCTATATGCATTTGTCAGAATTATTTAATATCATACTGAATTTTGTTAAAAGTATAATTGAGTGCATCATCAAATGATTTCTTTTTGTCTGGATTATCTAGACATGTATTTAAGCCTAACATGTTTTGAAATCAGATTAGCAGTAAAAATGAAGTGTTTTGTTGTTCATTTAGTGTGCTTTACAGCTATCACTAGACATATTGCTATACATTTTTTCTTTTACTACTAATCTACTTATTTTTGTGTATTATAGTAGAACAGACTACTCACACTTTGTCATACTTTGTGAGCCAGTAAGCCCAGATACTTATGTAAGCGATTTTTGTATAAGGTAGAGAATGAGTAATTATATAAATATAGGTAATTGAGTGACAAAATGGAAAAATCCTATGTTATTCAAAATCATAGATGCATATGTGATTTTGTGTGTGTGTGTATATATATATATATATATATGTATGAGGCAATTGAATGACAAAAATAGGGAAAATATCCTGATATGAGTTTCAGCCTTTTAAAGGACTTCAGACTAAATAGTATTTTATCAAGGGAATTATATCTAGAACAGGGAACAAAATGCACCAAACATCAGTTACAAGTCTACATTGAGAAAATGCTGAAGATACAGGGACACTTCAAATTTAAAATTTTTGGCATCTAGATGCTTCATCTAGCTGACCTCATTCAGCTTTCAGCTGCATTTACTTTATATATATATATATATATATATATATATATATATATATATATACACACACACACAAAACCAGACAGATGCCCTACAAGTTTTGATGCTTAGGTAAATCATAATTTCCATTTCTTATTTAAGTGCTATGTCACTTTAGGGCATGGGCAATCATCGTTCTCCTCAGCTTTCATTGATATCTGTAAATTAATTATATAACTATTATTAGGAAAGATAGTAGCAGTGTCTCTCACTGCATTCTGTATAGTTTTTAGTTTAGAGTTGTCCTTCCAAATTAGTTGCTCTGCTAAGGCTAGAAGATCCAGTCTATCTATTCTACCCATAGCTGGTGGGGGGAAGGAAAAAAAAATTAATGCTTTTCCAAGAATTTGAACTTCACCTGCAGATTCCACTTACCAAAGTCAATTTCTACATTACTGAAAATAGACTAATTTTATTTTCATCTTCTGTATAAATTTCTTCACTTTAAGTTGAAAAGGCATAAGTTTTCAAAAAATTGAGTGTATTATTGAGCAATTACAAATTAAAGGCCTGGAATAGCCTTAAAATGCGGGTTAGAAAGAATGGCAATTTCATTAACATTATATCCTAGAAAAATCAAAATATTTGATAAATCAGTTACTTAGAATGATTACGTTTCACTGTTTGCCTCTCACCGGGTTCACTCCTTCCCTGACTTTGAGCAGGAGTAGAAGTTTATCAGTTGTTTCCTGCTTAGGATTGGGATTACAGCTCCTCCTCCTCCTCCTCCTAAAGTCTTATTTTCTTTCACTCCCAGTAACCCTTTGTATCTTAGTGTCATTATTGCCTTGCTTAGGGTGAAATGACTGAGAAAAAAAAAAAAAGAAAAAAAAAAAGAAAAGAAAAGGCAAATGTCACACAAATGACTTTATTGAGTGATGCTTGCTGATTTTGACATATTTGAAGAAACAGGATACAGAATTTGAATACATTTAAATTTCATGCAGACAACAGCAAAAGTAAAGCCTTCTATTATGTAACAAAAATCCTCCTTATATTTTACGAATCTTAAAACAAGACCCAGGCTTTCTTGAATTTCTTGGGTCTGTAACTTGTTAATATTGTGTTTATAGAATACTTTATATATGTTGCTGCCTACAGCCTATAAACTAATAGTATTATATTACAAGTATTCAAATTTATCTGAGTGAAATCCAACTCTATAGGGTTGGTAGGAAGGTCTAACTTGGGTTCACTATTAATGTAATCCAACTAAGTGCTGTACTAAAGTTTCTGAATGGTTAAAAAGATTTTGATAAAACCAGTAAGAGAGAATTTAAGAATAAATGTTATGTTCAGAAGTGACTATTAGAAATTTTGGAGCAAATATCTAAATATACAAAAGAATAGTTTAAAACTGAAAAATAATTAATACCCTGGATTTCTCATAATTAAATACAGTACAGAGAGAGAGAGTTGAAAATATGCATTAAATCTGACAAAATTATCAAAGTAGTAAAACCTTTAATTTCACAGGTTTCATTATTCAACTTCATCGGAAATTTCCCAAACATCTTAATGAAGCTAAATAGAAAAACATGTTAAATTTATAAAAGTTTTCCTACTTGTGACTTATTTAATCATATGGATGTGTGTGCACAACTAGCATTATAGTCAAATAATAAGAGTTCACATAGAACAAATCAACATATTTATTACCTGTCAGTATTTTCTTTCATACTAGCTTTTTGATTTGGCTTATCCAGCCAAGAAATAACTCCTTTTAACACTGAAAAAAATTTAACAGATAAAATATTTAAGTATTTGCATATTTTATTATTAATACTTTTCTAAAGCAGCAGACCAGAAATTCTTAACAGGATTCACTTTGTGCAAACACTGTGAGTATTCCTTTTTGGCATAAATATAAACAATTCTTGTTTATGTATAAAATTTATGGTCTACTGTGCATAGATACAAAGAGAAAGATTAAATGTTGGACTAATTTATTTATTTTTATTTTTTTCTGGTGACAGAAGTCATGTTTTGTACCTGGATAAGCTACAGACAAAAAATTGCAGAAAAAAAAAAACAAACAAAAAAAACACGAACAGATTCATAAGTTACATAATCTTTTCATGTAAATAAAAAATAAACTAAAGTGTAGGTTTTTTAACTGTTTTCTGTACAAAACAAAATAAAATAAAATGCAAAAGAAAGGAAATTCAAGTCAAACATTCCTCTCTATTCTTTAATCAAGGATGACAAAGCCTTTTACCTAAGAATAACTTCAAAGCACGTTTATTGAACTTTAAAATATATTAAACTTTGAATTTAAGAATATAAATTGAATATATTGAAAGTTAATTATATCTTTAATAACTTTTTCATCTTATATTTATATCTTACTATTTAAAATGTAGCCTGCGCAAAGACTGTGCATATATATAAAATTTGAAACATTTTATAAAACTAATTGTATATGAAGGTCAAATTTTTTTAGTGCAAATTCCAATTCAAATATTCTTTATAGTTTTGATTTTGATAGAGATAATTCCTTGAAGTAAGATTTTTGGTTGGAAATGGTTCAGTTTAAAACAAGAAAAGAAATAGCACTAGGTAAGCAGAAGTTTATCTTTTTTTTTTTTCCCCATTCTAATCTGCAGGTAAGAATTCTGTCCTTGCTTTATTGTTCAGGTGTGACAAACCAAGTTGATCTGTCTGAATTAGTAGTCATAGCATTACTGTTGCTTTTTAAATTGCTGATAAGATCAAGTGACAAGTGAAACACGAGTCAGAGGGCGGGGAGGATCATGTACAGGTGGGTGGGAAACTGCTAGCTACACATAAGTAAAGGAACTTAATTTTTTAAATATTTCTTCTTGTGAGGAGAAACACCAGAACATGCAATTCAACTGAACAAAGATATTTGTTCAACAGTAACTTTTTACGCATCTCAAACTCAAAATTTCCCATTTGTATTATAAAAAGTACATGATAGATAACATTTAACATTCACTCACTAAATTTGCTTTTTCAATCTAAGTTTCTAGGCATTGTACCATATCCCTTCAGGATGAGGGTGGTAATAGGCCTCCACAATTTCCTATTTGCTGTAGCTCTAAACAATGCTTTCCCTCTTACTATCCTTCCCTTCATTCTGTCATCCATTTATACAAGCTTGTTAGGTATGTTACTAACTGTTTCCTTCTGCTTCTCTTGCTTTCAGTATATCTTTTGGGTGTCAAATTCTCCAAATCTTTTCTCATGCATCTTAGAAATGTTAACCTTTTCCTTCCCATTTTCTTGAAACTTCCTTCTTTCTCACATATTCTGCCCATAGTATTCTCAGCAAATTCCTGTTTTTTTAGGTTTTAAAATTTATATATGTACAGCTTTCAGAGAAATTTCAGGTACATTTTTGAAAATATATTTTAAAAAAGTATTTAAAATCTGTTCTTGGATGTGCAGTGGGTGTAATGAATAGCAACTTTGAATGAGACATCAAAGAGTAGATTTCGAATTCCAGTCCAGTTCAGCACATTCACTTATGTGCAAATACCCTTGAGAAAGGTATGAATCCATCTCTTTTCTCACAGCTATGGGTTAAATAGTAGAACAGACTGATCTCTTCTGCCTTGGTTGCCAACCAGTCTAGAAAAAAGACAACTCTGAATTCAGATACTGTATAGAGTACAGACTATATACAGCTAATGAAGGGATCATGGAGTTCACAATGACTATGAATCTATCCGCTGTTGGCCTTGATTGATTGGTAAAATCTGTTCAGCTGAATTTCATTTTTTCTTTTTAAAGCAAAGTAATAAAAATAGTGATTACACTTAATGTTGGCTAACTCACCACTGAAGTGGATTTTTCACTACTCTCAAAGATTTATATTTTATTAAGATGTACAAGATATTGTAATGATTATTTTCATGGAAAATGGAAATTACCAAGCAGAGTTCAAATTTTAGCTGAGGCTGCTTGTGTTGGCTTTACCTCCTGGAAATGTATGGATGCGCATCTCAATGATCTGTCTATCAGATATCATGATAAATATGAAAAGTTGTTGAAAAAGTTCTCAGCCAAACTAAAAAGGGATTCAAAAATAAAATTCTGATGTTTGCTTATTTGGTCAGATTTCATTTGGAAGTGGGTCAGACTGAGAAATTTTCAGCAACCTCCTTGTATATTTGATTCAATTTAACAGAGATTAAATATCACCACTTTGCAAATTATATAAAATTGTGTCTTCACCTTTGGTATTTCTAGTCCTACATTTTGGATGGTCAGCTTTTTGGCCTTGTTCAGGTGTATATCATATCTGATAATCCTCAAAAGACTTCAAACAGAACCCCACCTCCCATTTTATAATTACACTGTTGCAATAAAACAAGTGGCCCATTTTGGCAATCAGCTTTTGTGTATTTCTTTCTAAGGATTGAAAACTGCTAACACAACATAAGCTACTATGAGTAATTTTCAATCCCCAAATAGGATTAGCAGCATAAGTGGTCGGTTGACTATAGAGATAGAATACTATTATTTTAGTATTTGTTAGGGGTTTAGATCGTCTGATATCAGATTAAAGCCATTTCTGATTTTATCAGATCAGTTTTGAAATAAATTATTACACTTTCTGGATCTGGCATAGGTTACTCAAGATTAACAGTTATGCAATTCAACCAACTATGATATGTGACCTGAAATTACCTAACTCAGAGAAAAGACATAAGCTCATGCTAAAATAACTCAAGTTATATAAGCAACAAACTCCACACTCCAATCAGAACAAGTGAAACATTCAGCTGGCTGGTAATTTTTCTTTGAAAGTTACTCGATGTAACACATACTCAATGAAGGATAGAATGTTTACCAACCAAAACAAAGATGAGGTCATTCAGCCAAATAATTTGTAGAATAATGACAATATTCCATATCTCAGTTCAGACATGTATACCCCCCACAAAAAAAAAAAAAAGAAAAAAAAAAACTATACAGTTTTGTTCTGTCATTTTTTTTTTTTTTTTAATTCTTTTTCTTTGCATTCTTACAGACTTTCCATAAAGAAAGTAATCATATTCATCATTCGAGCATTTTAACCCTTTAAGGCCGGAAGTGTCCAAAAGCACTCATAAGTTTCCCATGTTTACAGTCCGGGAGTGCCTGGATGTACCCATAATTGGGTAACATTGTATTTCAAGATGCAGCATTAACACCTGTCACATAATCAACTAGCAACTGATTGACAGATTTGTTTTTTTTTTTGTGGATTATTTAAAGCTGAAAACATTTTGGATTGTAAGGATAATTCTTACTTTGTGTGTGAATATTGTATTAAGACCAACTAGAAGCACTAGAAATGTACAACTTTATGAAATTTGTAAGTTTCCCAAACCATATCTCATAACCAGTAATACCAAAAGGGTTAAAGTTTAAAAAGGCACCAATATAGGAATTTATTGAAACAAAATATGAAGAGATGATCTTAGCAGAAAAGTTTGAAAAGAGCACATATACAAATTAAAGTCATTCCAGAACAAATATAACACACTACAATGATATGACTCTCTGTGTAAGATTCCTATTCTCATGTACAATAAACAAAGGAACTCAAATCTACTGTGAACATAGTAATCCCTTATAATGCACATAGACAAAGTGGGAGTTGGAGAGACCCCACATTTAATCCTATCTAGGCATTCACATAAGCCTGTCAAGATCCATCAAACTGTTCTAGTCACGCACAAAAATGGAGTAATAACAAAAATCTTCCTTTTTGCTATTCTATGTTGACTAACACCTCAATTTATTGTATTTTCTGTTTTATCTTTAGACCCTATATTAAAGTCAAACATGATTAAATTGTTCATAAGTTTACCACCATAGCCAAACCATTTTGAACTAATATAAAAAAAAAAATACATATATATCACACTTCTATATTTTTTTAATATCTGAAGTAGATAGACACACAAATAGGTTTTATACCTGATTCAGAGATTAGATGACTCAAAATGTTAATTTTAAAAAATAAAAAATAAATTCCTTTCTAAACTGATTTATTTTAAAGTTTCTTTGTGTGTGACTTTTTTTTTTACTTATCACCATAATGGTGATGAGTAAAAAAAGTCTAAAAACAAGTTTACCATTATATCAAGAACCTTATCTATCTACATCACACCAAATTGGCAGATAAGTTTCCTTTACTCCCAATAAAATCAGTCAACCTCCATTTATCTGAATTTTATTCCATCTTCTACTATTATTAACCACAAGTGAATTAAAAATTGTAAACTAATGTATCATAAATATTACCAAATTTAAAATAAATGAATAAAAAATAAAATCTACAAAATAACTGATATCATATTTAGACTGTCTAAATTTTGTATGCAAAACCCACTTTACCAACAGTAAAAACCCAGGCCTGGATTAGAAATTAAATCCAGTCTTAAGAACCCTTCTGATGATCTGCCTAAGGCTAGTTCTAATTCCTGACCAGCCTCACAAATGAACAAGCAAAGAAAGAACACATTTCTAAACATTTTCACATACAACACTGTTTTCAGGGGAATAAAAAAATATATAAAAAAAACTAAAAAAAAACCTAAAGAATGGAGTCATTTTTTTATTATTTGAAAATGTATTAAAAGGAAATAATTTCTGAAAGTATATTTAAAATTTCTTTCTAAGAAGAAAAAACCTGCATGAGACTTGACACAGGTTGATAAGGTTTCATAAAAGAGACAATGGGTCATACTGCAAAATTTGTGAGATTATGATGATGCTAAGGAAAAAGGGAGGAGGAGACAAGCTAGGAAGATTTGAAAACAATGTTTTATAGGGGATTTTCTTGGGGAGGGCTGACTAGACTGTTGTTGATGAAGCATAGGAAAATATAGTTAGGATAGGAGAAAGATTAAAGATTTAGAAAAGAGAAATAGAGGAAAGATCAAGTTGAAACATGAGTGGTATTTCAAACTGTGATGAGAGAGTAAGTGAGAGAATTAGAGAGAGAGAGTGTGTGAGTGTGAGCGAGAGAGTGTGTGAGTGTGAACGAGAGAGTGTGTGAGTGTGAGCGAGAGAGTGTGTGAGTGAGAGAATTAGGGAGAGTGTGTGAGTGAGAGAATTAGGGAGAGTGTGTGAGTGAGAGAATTAGGGAGAGTGTGTGAGTGAGAGAATTAGGGAGAGTGTGTGAGTGAGAGAATTAGGGAGAGTGTGTGAGTGAGAGAATTAGGGAGAGTGTGTGAGTGAGAGAATTAGGGAGAGTGTGTGAGTGAGAGAATTAGGGAGAGTGTGTGAGTGAGAGAATTAGGGAGAGTGTGTGAGTGAGAGAATTAGGGAGAGTGTGTGAGTGAGAGAATTAGGGAGAGTGTGTGAGTGAGAGAATTAGGGAGAGTGTGTGAGTGAGAGAATTAGGGAGAGTGTGTGAGTGAGAGAATTAGGGAGAGTGTGTGAGTGAGAGAATTAGGGAGAGTGTGTGAGTGAGAGAATTAGGGAGAGTGTGTGAGATATCAAAGAATAGAAAAGAAAGTGAAGAGAAGAGTGAATGGAAAGAACAATAAGAAATCCATTTAAAAACCACATAAGGAAGAAGTTTAAATAAAGCCTGTAAACAAGAAAGGACGTCAGGAAAAAAATAAGATTTTTTTTCTTTTTAGTCTTTACAAGTATTGTCTAAAATAGAGTACCAATGTTCTGAAGATTTTTTTAAAGTTTAGGAATTTTAATAGAAAGAATATTAAAACTAATTAGTCCTCTAATTTAAAAAAAAAAAAAAAAAAAAAAACCAAAACATGACACCAATAAGATTGGGGAAAAAAAAGAAAAAAAGAAAGACAATTAAGATTTATTTTAAAAACATAAAATAAAACACAAGCAATTGTGGTTTATTAAAAAGAAACTCATCATTACTGTACAAGTTGCATTTTTAAACCATACCTGAAAGTAGCAACTATATGATTCACATTCGTTTTTGATAATCACTTATCCTTTGTTGGTTAATTTTTTTTTTTTTAATAGACCCTTTATCATGACATAATTATTTATTTATTTATTTTTTTTTTAACTCCTCTTGTTCTTACTTCTGTCTCTCTTATATAAACTAAATTTTATTCTTTTAGAAAACAGACATAAGAAATACTTTCACACTATAAAGGATGATATAATAATTCAATAGTTCTAGTTTGAAAAGGAGAAGTTAAAACCTAGCCAGGTATAAAGAAAATAGAAAATTACAAAAAAACAAAAACTATTTTCTTTCTACCTTGCTAGGTAAAGAGCCAAATCAAAGAGTAATGGTTTTCAGATATAAGTTTGCTCATATTCTAATCACAAAGTGTTGATTGTTTTTTCCCCCTCTAAAGAGAGATCTCCACAACTTCCTTTTCTAGATCTTAATGTGTTTTTTTTATTATTATCCCTCCCAGTCCCTGTTCTGCCATCCATTTACACAAGCTTGATAGGTAAGTTACTAGCAGTTTCATTTTGCCCCTCTTGCCTTCAATGTCCTGTGACAGTTAAATTTTTCCAAGCCTTCTTTTCTCTTTATGTGTCCCAGAAATTTCAACTGCCTCTTTCTGATTGTAGCTTATGGCCAAATCCCATTGAGACACCAGTTCTTGTACAGTCACCAAAGTTAAGCAATATTGAGTCTGGTCAGTACATAGATGGGTGACTGCTTGAGACTATCAAGTTCTGTGAGACTAGATGTGTAGGTGGTGTAATCGATGACAGCTCAGAATTGGAAATCTGATAGCAGAGTTCGTTATATTCAGTTACAGGCAAATACCCCTGGGAAAGGTATGGATCCACCTCATTTCTTTCCAGCTTTGGGTTAATTAGTGGAACTTTTATCAGTAAATCATTATTATCTCCAAAATAATTTCCTTACTATCTAAAAATATTTACTGGCTTTGAATAACATGCAAAGGGTTGATAAGTCATAAAAAACAAATCAATCAATCTTCCTGATTGTAAGCATCCTTCTTCTATGAGTTGTGACCCTTCCCTTCAGGATATAGGCAATCCTGGCTTGACATTAAAACAGACTGGTACTTTTTTCTTTTACAGTAGAGAACGTGCATATTTAAGCATATGTACTTAATAGACTGGAATGAGCAACAACAAAGGGAATGAAAATCTGACATAATAGGAAAGCACTTAATGTAAGTATATATATATATATATATATATATATATAAACTTTAAAAATTAAAAGCTCTACATGTTATTTTTAGTCTTTTTTTTTTTTTTTTTTTACACATGTATTGGGCACTTTTTAATACTACTGTTTCCTGGTCCGATTTAACTCATTGACCATTAACCTCATATATATATATAACACACACACACATTATATATATATATATATAACACACACACATTATATATATATATATATAACACACACACATTATATATATATATAACACACACACATTATATATATATATATATATATATATATATATATATATATATACACACACACACACAGGTTGGTTTGATAAAAAGCCGCAATAATGTGGCACCTAGTGAGGATTAAACTCACTAGTAGTGGCCTGAAAAACTAACCAGTTCTATGGCAGAATCTGAAAGAATATTGTTACTTTAGTCATTATATACTGGAAAAGAAGAGTGCTGTAAAATTCTTCCAATTGAAGAAAACCTTGAAAATCAGCAAAGATCTGTTTTTCTTTTTAACCAGGGCTTGAACGCTAACTACTGGTGCTGATTAAAAGTACCTACCAACCACCATAGTTGGTCCAAAACATAAATATTTATCAACCTTAGTTTTATTTGGCACAAAAGCATATGTGGGAGCACCTAGTAAAGATCAAACTTATTTATAATGACTAGTAAGATTAAATTGCTAACTACTATATTTATACTATTTCGTGAGTTTAGTATGGCGCAAGACCACAATAAAAGTTCAGCCAGTAATGACTGAACTCATGAGTAGTAGTTTGCAAAACTAACTGTTAGCTATCTCTCTCCACTAAGCACTTTAATAACTAAATGCAAATATATACCAATTGCCTGTGAGGAAAATTTGATAATGGATACTGAACAGAAATTGAGGGTGAATTGAGGAAATAAAAAAAAAGAGGTAAATAATTATCTTTCTTAAAATGTAAAGACACACACACACAGAGGAGGTTCACAAGTAGGGTTTTCTTTCTAATCACTGTGTGCACATAAGAGTTGGATCAGGATATAGTTCAGGCTACTTCTGTGCTTTTATTCATTTATTTTTTTTATAAAGAGCAATGAATTATCTCTTTCTATGAGAGAGAGAATGTGTGGTGTACTGGACAGTGGTTCAAAATGAGAAATCTGAGAGCTGAGTTTGGATTCCAGTTGAGTTCGTCATATACACTTACTTGGGAAAAGGAATGAAGCCATCTCTCCCCTCAGCTATAGGTGAATAGCAAGACAGAGTGGACCCTATAGCTTTGATTGGCAACCAGTCTAAGAGAAGTTAAACTTTGACTTTGGAAACCTAGTGGCAAACTAGGTGTACCAGTTATCTGCATTGGTTCTTCCTTAAAGTATGGTTGGTTCTGCACAAGCCTTAACCACTATAATCAAATTATATATGCTGGTAGTCTGCCATTCAGTTATAAGAAATGAGCTACTGGACCCACATATGGTGAAAATGATGGGAGAGTCCATTAAATCCAAATTTTAAAAATTAATCAGTTTGTCTAACAATCACAAATAGTGTGAAATCCAGGGTCACAAACTCACATCAATTCAACTATATATTACAGTCACACACACACACGTTTATTACAAAAGAGAATCAACTAATTGCCAGTAAAAACTAGGGTGAAACTGCAGGTAAGATGAGGCAGAATAATAACTGAAAATTGAATCATAATTTTTCAGAAATTTCTCCTTATTCTTTGCAAGTCTCTATATACTCACCTGCCTGCCAAGGTATTTCTAAGAAAATTTCAGTTTTAGTTAAATATCATCAATAAATTTAAATACATTTGTAAAACACTAGCAATGCACGATTTTAAAATAACAGACATACAATTTTATGTCAAGGTTTAAGATTTAGTGTCATTTTCAGACCCTGATTCTCCCTTGCACTTGTATTATGTTCAATGTTTCAAATGTGAAGAACATAAAAAAATGAATGACCTTGGATTGTGAATTACAAACTAACTATATGCTTAAGTATTAAAAAAATTTAAAAAATGGTTGGGGGCATGTATTATTTTTTCAAAATTGTTGTATATTCTAATACTGTAAAAATTTCAATTTTAACTTTCCATTAAAAAGAAAAAAAAAACATCCCTATGATTGGATAAACATGTAGGAACAAAGAAAAAAGTAATGCACACATACATTATATATAATAGCTTTAACACAAAAGCTGTTATGAATTATTAAGAGATTTACAGAAAACAGAAATGGACAAGCTCGCCCATGTTTTGTGAGATACAGGTTCCTATTTCAGTAGGTCGATCCTTTGCTTCCAAATAATGGAAAAATCTTTTATTACATAAACTAGTTTGCCTATGTTGTTAAAAAATTGACTGCATATTCTTTTTAAGTCTTTAATATTATCAGAAAGTTTTGATATTTTAAACTTAAAATAAACGCCCCCTCCCCAATGATTAATGCTATACTGCTCTTTCATGGAGTTGCTCTTCTTCTCTCCTGATATCTTGGAATAGCTAAACATTGGCATAATAGAGACACTGACATTGGGCATCACAAGTGCAAGGGAGATAACTAGTGCAGCAAAAAGATACACCCCAGAAAAAAAAAAAAAAAAAAAAGATTAGAAAATGCACTAGGTTTATGATACAGGGTGATCCAAAAGTCACCTAGGTATTTTTCATAGCTTTTTTTTTTTTAAATTTTAAATTTTTTGTTTTTTAGATTAAATATTAACATTATAAGATGGATAATTTCACTATATTAATCCAATCAGAAAAAGAAAGAAAGAAAGAAAGAAAGAAAGAAAAAAACTTAGGTGATTTTTGCAACACCCTGGATAAGGTATATTAAATGTAAATACATACATACACATAAACATCTCTAATTGTAATAACCTATGGAAGCTGCAGATTTTTAAATGGCCAAACATGTTAAGATTCGATAAAATATTTTTCAGTTATTAATTTCCTAAAAAGCTAAATTAGTCAACTCTTAAATTCTAATGGTGACCCAGAATGAATGTGATTAACAAAAAAGAAATTAGATAAGCTGTTCTCATGAAACTATTTTGCAAGCAAGCAAAATGAATGATAAAAATCAACACACAGGCATCTCTTGTTTGTTAATCAAATATAGATAATGTATATATATACATGTATAATGGAGATAATTTGGGGGAAATCACCTTAATTTTTTATTATCTCTTAATTATACTTGAATTAATTCAAAATACATGTGGTTCCCCAAAATTATTCAATGTCGTTTTCATTTAGTTTATGAGTTATTTTTTTTATGAAGAAATTTTATTTCTAGTCAGTTTTATATGTTAATGCATTTCAATTATTTGGTACTTTACATGTCATGAAAGTTTTTATTTTGATGATTTCATCTGTTTTTATAGAGTTTTGCACTTTATAAACAAGGTAATTCAGAGGAATTTTTCCAATATTTTTACAGAGGTTATTAATCGTTCAAATATACATGAGAGATAAATTTGCAATGAGAAATGCTGATATTTTTTTTTGATAATGAGGTGTGGCTTAGTGGTGAATACTAGGACGCTTTAATTTTGGAAAAAATAAGAATTTTATTGAAATAGTTCTAGTGCTTCTTTTTAAAATATGGCTAAATTTGTGTGTTTAAAAGCAGATAAGTAAAATAATTAAGTGAGATATTTTTTAAAACATATGGTGTATTTAGGCAGAAATTTTTAATTTATACAATTGGTTTAAAGAATAACTAAAGTTATTTGTTAACAAATTTTTAAATTTTACTAATCTACCAGGAAGGAAAATTGTCTAAAATATAGAAAAAACCCAAAAAAAAAACAAACTTTTGTTGGTCTTGTGTGTGCATATATATATATATATATATATATATATATATATATATATATAAAACTATATTGCTTATAATTTGCTATATTTATGTTTAAGAGTGCTCAATTTTGGAGATATAGCATTTGGAAATACACAGAATAGATATAGAAATCAATACTGCATTTTGAATGGTAGATCTTAAAATCACTTGAGGCCTGAAACTGACAGTCACTAGCCAGTGTTGATTTTTATACCCACACTTGTATGTATGTATGTATGTGTATATATACATATATATACATATATATATATATATATATATATATATATATATATATATATATATTTTAATTGCTTAAATGTTATTTTTTGTGGAGACCTATATTTGAGTAGATGCTTTCTGTTTATTAAACCAGCATATTTATTTGTTTCCATCTACCAATCTGAATATTCAAGAAATCATTACACACACACACAAAACGGTTTTTTTTTAGTGTAAACCCATATTTGAGTAGGCACATTGTCTATTTATTAAACAGTATATTTATTTTCATTGACTTGTGTGAATATTTGAGAAATTTCATCTGCTAAAGAGTACATTTTTTTTTTTTTAATAAGATTTGAAATATTCAGACCAGTAGACAACAATAAATATACTGTTTAATAAATAAATTGAGCATCTACTCAAATATGAGTAGACATTAAAAATAACATTTAACATGATAAAATCTATCAGATTAATAAATAAAAATCTATTACTTCTTAAAAATTGTTTGTGTGTGTGAGAATTGCACAAATAAGTACTGAAACTCAGAAAGAACTATTACAGGATATTTAACAACCAGGAAGTAACTTTTTTTTTTTTTAAGATAAAGCAAAAAAATAAATAAATAAATAAATACAAAAGTAAATAATGGAAAAATATAAAGAAACTGGAGTTAATAGAATTCATATTTCTGTAGGTTTATTGAACATTGAAAATAAATTCTGTCATCCATATTCATAAAAAAAGAAATAGTCAAACTATTTGGGTAAATTAATATTTTATATAGAAGAATATATCAAATAAAGAGATTTAAAAAATATAATTTTTACATTGTAGAGAATTGTGATTTTATACAATTCTTAGAATTATAATTCACATAAGGAAACAGTGGAAAGTATTCAAAGTTCATACATGCTTTTCTTGCATTCAAAATCTATCATGAAAAGAATTAAAACTGTATTTTTAAGATGGATAATAACAAAGAAAATGATAAAAGAATGAAATATAATCACAATAAAATGATGTGAAATAGTTAAACATTAAGAGACTTTTTTTCTACCAAATTCTTTGATATAACATTACTTTTTAGAAGAAGAATTTTTATTTTTATTTTCCCCAAATTAAAATCCCAGGTTGAGTGGAAACAGGATTATCAATGTCTGAGCAGCACTGAAAAAAGAACAAGATGTCCCAAGGTATCACTAGTAGAATAGGAACAACTAACCCCCATAGATTGAATTAAAAAGTTCAGTTTAAAATTCCTTGAAGGTTACCCAGATCAATGAACATCTGAAGTATGACACCCCCCACCCAGGTTACAAAGGCCAAAACATTGTGATAACAAAGAGGTGGATATTAATCCAATTGTAAATAATGCAAATAAAAAAAATATCACTTTATACTAAACTGATTTTATTTTCATTAAGATTAAAAAAACTTTTGAAAAAAAAAAATCATACATACAAAACTGAGCAAGCCTGATTTTTTAAAGAAATCTGAATATCTCTAAGTTCTTTGTGGTAAGGTGTGTGGGTCAAGAACAATCCGTAAAGTGGGAATTAATGAAAGAAATAAAAAAAGACACACTATAAAGAAAGAAAATAAAGAAATCTTGTTTAGAAAGACCCCAGAAAAGTAAATATTATTCTGAAAATCAAACCTGAAAATATTTCTAAAATTATTATTATAATCAAGGTGGTTAACAGCTATACAAAGTTATTACAATTAATTTTAGAGCATGATAATTCAAGAGTGTGCTGAAAATCCCCCCAAATGATCATTTGGTCAGATTTACTCCCACCTCCCACAAAAAAAAAAAAAAAAAAAAAAAATCATTTGATCAGATTTTAAGAAGTGAAAATAGCCGAGAACTTTTCATGTCAAAATTATTAGTTATTAAAACAAACATTTTTAATACTACAACTATGATAGTTCAAGAAGTCAATTATTTCAGAATATCATATTACTATTAAAATTTAACTAAAAATAAAAAAATATTTTTAGTAGCTTACAATGGAAAAATAAATTATAACTCCAGAAAGCCACTGAAAAGTTCTCAGCCTGACACTTCCCAAAGTATGACCAAATTTTATTATTATTTTTGTAAGGGTCTCTTCATTATATTATGAATTTTACAGCACCCGCTCATAATAAAGAATTATAAGCTAATAACAGAGATGGTGGTAGGAAGGGTAGGAGAAAGAGAGTAAAAATGTATAGACTCCCACTCCCATAATTTTATTCTGAAGAGGGATGATACTAAGCAAAATTATTCTGGAAAGCAAACATTGCCTGATAAGCAAATGTTAGTAATATGAAAAGAAAAAGACACGAGAAATTACAGACCTGATTTTTTTTTCAATACATAAAAATAAGTCTCAGGTGAGTCTTGTTTTTTTTAAAAAAACTACAGGTTCTACTTTAATGCACATTTTTCAATTTATTATATTTCATTTACATTTATATAGTGATGGGAAAAAATTGTCTTGTTCAGCAGATTGAAGTTACCATGTATTCATTAAATTCAACTAAAGAAGAGTTTTGTCTTAACTATGTAAGCACACACACACACAAACAAACAAACAAAAAAACCCTACCTTAACAGGTAAGCAGATTATGTTAGACTAACTTTTAAGTTATGGTTCCAAAACTTTAATAGTCTGTACCCTTTTTTTTTAAACAGACCCCCCCCCCCAAAGCACAAGTACAAAACCCTCATCCCAAAGGTGCTTTTAAAATCATTTTAATTTTTAAATTTATAAAAGAGCAAGAAAAATGTGAGATTATCCTTAATCTAAAATACTTTTCTTTTTAACATTATTAATTAAAAAAAGTAAATAAGTAAAACAAATACTATAGAGAAAAAAAGTCTATTTTTATAGTCTCTTAATTCTTTTAGGGGTAAAAACAAACAATAAAGAAGATGGAGAAAGAAAGTAACCTAAATTATAAGAAACAGACCAACAAATACATATTAAGTAAATAAATGTAGCATAAAAAAAAAAAAAGTAGAAAAGTTAAGACAACGTGATAGGTTAAAGAAAAATAACAACTCACCATTTTAGTTAGGATGAGGAGGAGAGTTTTTATAACTATTTGAAAAGGTAGCCTGAATGGGATGAAAAAGCAGCCAGGTAACATAGCCACTATCATAATGCCCACTGCCTTGTTTTTATCCTGCACACAGACTCAAGGTAGAAAATGTCCACTTGCCACTTCCACAGTACATCCACGATAACTTCCTTGTCCCCATTCCTTTTTTTTTTTTTTTTAACCCTCTTTTTCTTTTTTTCTTCACAGGCAGAGGCCAGCCCCACGGTGCCTGATGGAGACAGGCTTGATCATTATCATCCA
>OZ038494.1:67236216-67333716 GCA_964036315.1 Acanthosepion esculentum | reverse complement strand
TCTTTGTCCTATGATCTTAATGTATTTGTTCAGAAGGTTAGGAAAGAAATGCTAGTTGCAAAATTCTTTAACATCATTTCAGGTTAGGTTAAATCATAAACTGTCAAGAAATGGTTTATCACTTTACTATTCAATGATTATATAATAATTATAATGCCACTGTATTTTTTTTTATAATAAACAGAAATTCTTTGGACTTATTTTGAAATGAGAAAAACACTTTTTTGAGCAAATTGTTAAAATAAATAATAGAGAATAAAAAAACCCCAAAACATTGACTTTGATTTAAAGAGAAGAGTATGTCAGATGAGATACCAGTTGTTACCAAGTTTGGAAAGGAAAAAGATTCAAGGGTATTAGTCCCAGTAAAGTTCTGGGGACCTTTGGTAAATCATCAAGATTGAGAATAAACTGCATTACACAATGAATGAACTGGCAGAAACATTAAATTTATTAAAATCTACCAACCATGAGCACCTAGTGAAGTTTGGGTATTCAAATCACTACAATGTTTGTGTGTGTGTGTGTGTGTGTGTGTGTGTGATGGGTAAATTGTTGCAATTTCATATTTTTATGTTTGCACGTGTTGTTTTTGATTTTGTTGACTGCACAGTATAGTAGGGTCAGTTGGGCACCATCTGTGAGAAAAAGAGCTCCATGATGCTATTCACTCTGCCAGAAATTTGGAAATGGTATGCTGTACTGCTTGGCATTCTCACCAGAAGCTCCAACGCAAACATTTCAGAGTGTTTGGGTGTCAATCTGAGAACAGTGCAGAGAATTCAGAAAGAGTTGGATGGTGATTATGAAGTTGTTTGGAGTGACCACTAGTGATGGCAATGTTATGCCTCTATTCATCTTCCAAGAGGGTGTCTGACAACACAGAGGCCTACATCAAGTGCCTTGAAGAGGTAGTGCTACTCTGGGTCAAAAGGGTGGCTGCTGGAAGACCCTATATGTGGCAACAGGACTGCACCATGCCATACAAGCAGGTAAACCCAGTCATGGCTGTCAGACAATTTCTGCAACCACATCACTCCTTACATCTGGTCACCTAACTTCCCAGACTGCAACCCCCTTGATTATTATGCATGGGGTACAGTTGAGCGAGAGACCAACAAAACTTCTTGTAACACCAAAGATGAAATGAAGACAAGGATTATGGCAGCATTCACCAACTTAAGCAAGGTGACCATCCAGAAGAGTTGCAGAAGATTCTGAAGTTGTCTGGAAGCAATGGTGATTTTATTGAATAATTTACTCTTTAGTATTTCAAGATAGTTTTGTGTAATTTTGATAATATATCTGTTAAAATGAGATGTCAGTGTACATGCGTGTTCATATATAAAAATCTTTAATTTCTGTTATTACAGGATTTGAGGAACATTATTTTTCTTTATTGCTCATTTTTGTCATTTCCACAACAACAAAAACAAATAGCACATCCTCAGCCATGTAGAATGCATTAACATCTATTTTCCTTTGAAATAATAATGTGCATTATAGAATTCAAACAAGGATTTCAATTAACAAACTTTAACCCACTAAAAAGACAAATGGAAAAAAATTATTTCTATATTCCTAAAATTTCCTATCCCTAAAGTGCACATAGATAAGGATCATACTGGATTACACACAAAGGGGATGTAATTGACTTAGTAAAAAGTTAAGTATTTTGTATTCCAGTTGAATTATTTAATTCCTTAGAAGAATGTAAAACTCTTCATATTACCCTGGAGGTCATTAGTTTGATTAAATGTTTAGAATCATATCAACCTCTATGGGTTATTTAATGTCAAAATCTAAATATTTCATGTACAATTTTATGGCTTCAACTACATATATTTTGAACATAATTTTATACTGTAAGGATAAATGTGTTTTTTTTTTTTTAGATATATTGTTTGTAGATGATAAAAATGTATTGTTGGTAAATTTTGAAAATGTATTACTGGTAATTCTACTATAAAATATATTGTTGGTCATTTTGCTATAAAAATGTATTATTGGTAATCTTTTTCTTTTTTAATAAAAATGTATTACTAGTATTTTTACCATAAAACTGTATTTTTATACTTTCCTAGTGTTTTGAATTTTGTTTGGAGGGTTCATTATTTGGCCATAGCTGAAACTCTAACAGGTGGTATTGCCCTGTGTCAGGTTGGACTTGGGAACAACAACTAAGAGGTGGTTACACGATCCCCAACACCTACAATCTAGCAATTAGAGGCCTTGTTGTCAGATGTAGTTTATCATCATACCTAACACTGAAAATGATCTCTCTCTCTCACAGTGCGTGTGTGTGTGTGTATATATATATATATATATATATATATATATATATATATATATATAATATATATATATAATATCTATAATATAATATATAATATCTATAATAAAATATATATATATATATATATAATATATATATATAATATCTATAATAAAATATATATAATATAATATATAATATCTATAATAAAATATAATATAATATATAATATCTATAATAAAATATAATATAATATAATATAATATATAATATCTATAATAAAATATATATAATATATTATATATATAATATAATATAATATATATAATAAAATATATATAATATAATATATAATATCTATAATAAAATATATATAATATAATATATAATATCTATAATAAAATATATATAATATAATATATAATATCTATAATAAAATATATATAATATAATATATATATATATATATATATATAATATAATATAATATAATAAAATATATATAATATAATATATATATATATATATATATATATATATATATATAATATAATATAATAAAATATATATAATATAATATATATAATATAATAAAATATATATAATATAATATATATATATATATATATATATATAATATAATATAATATAATAAAATATATATAATATAATATATATAATATAATAAAATATATATAATATAATATATATAATAAAATATATATTATATATATAATATATATATATATATATATAAATAAAATTTTCCCTTAAAAAATAAATTATTGTAAACATTCTTTTGGAGATATGCATCAAGTGAAACATCACATTCAAGAAATTTTGCTATTCTAATAAAATCAAATGGAAAGATCATTTTTATTGATTCGTTTTCTACAGATTACCAACCCTTTACAGGGTTATTTAAAGCTAGAAAAGATTCCTAGATTGAAAGAATTTTTTTTTTTTGAGATTATGGTTTAGTGATACAAATCTTACTAATTAGCTCAGAGGGAGAAGAAGTGGATTCATACCTTTCCCAAAGGTATTTGTGCATAAATGAATATAACGAATCCAACTGGAATAGGAATTCTGCTCTCCAATTAACAATTCCAAGCCATTATCCATTACACTGCCTGCACATCCAAGCTTATAGCACCAGGTATTTCCAAGTGGTCATCCATCTACATACTGATCAGGCTTGATGTTGCTTAACTTCAGTGAATGTATGGGAACTGGTGTTTCAACATGATGTGGCCATAAGCCCAGATGGAAAAGAATTTAGGCTACTTCAACTAATTTTAAAGAATTTTAGAAACACTGACAAGTACAGAAGAGTGTTTTTTTTTTTTAAATTTACAAGACACATCTTCATTATCCTTCTTCATTCCATCTTGTTTTTAATACAGTACTATGGTTTAATGAACTATTCAGTCACTAGAATAAACAGCATGAAAGTGAAAAACAAAAAAGCCGATAATAAAACTTCAATGTTCAATCATACACGTTGAAAGCTGTTTTTTCATAAACCTTACCTTAGCCATTTTGACAATAGAAATTTCAATATAGAAATTCTGCCATCTTCTCTTTACTGATACTCTGTGCCATTTCTCTCCATAGGTTTTGGATATAATTTTTTTTTTGATGAAGTATTTTGACTATTATTATTTATTTCTATCTTTATTCCATATTAATGTTACTTTTTATAACAAAATTCTGTTAACTACAGCAAATAGGGTGAAATTAGAAAGTAGCTTCCAATCAAACACAATGCACAATTTCAGAGCCAAATTTTCAGGGATATTGCTTTAATGATGTGTCTACACAAACCTCAATGATTAGGTCAAGCATGAATCTGTAGTCATAAAGTTATTGAATTTCCTAGAAAAACAAGACTAAAAATAGTGGTAAATAGCTTTATGTACTCTTCAAATAGTAGATTATTTTTCAGAGTCTCAGTTACTTAGGACTAAAGAACGAGATTCAACTCTCTTAGCTGCCAAACACTTACTCTATCACTTTAGCTAAACCTGCAAATGCCTGTTTAGGAAATTGTACATGAAAAACAGTTTGGAGTTGTCACAAGATAATTGCTAAATTGTGTTCAGTGTTGTCTGCTGGAAGGAACACAACATAAAAATAAATCTTACCTGTTAATTTGGCAATGTTCTATAATAAGAGAGAGAGAAAAAAATGGAACATCAGAGCATGCAGTCATGACAGTATCAAATTTGGTAATCTAAAATTAAGTTTTTGATCTAATCTTCAAGTTCTGCATTCAACCGAACCGAAGTATCCGAGTCAAGTATTCATAAAAATTTAAAAGATTTTTTTTGTGCAGGTTTTTTTTTGAGTAGCTGAAACAAAATAGAAACAATTACTTTTAAGTAAACACTTCACTGTGTGGGTAATGTAATGGATATTGGCATGGAAGGTACAAACAGCAAGCCTAGTATGTTATGCTCACTTTTGCACTAAAGCCTTGGGATAAACTCTGTCCATTTTCTCCCTACCATCTGGCAGCTAAATAGCAGATTGGGCTCTTTAGCCTTGGGTAGCAACTGGTCTAAGAGAAGAAAAACTGAATTTCAAACTATGGAGAAGGCAAAAGGAAACTATGCCACTATCTTTCCCAAGTTATGGTAATTTATAAAGAAAGAAAAAGAATCTGTAGAGAGTCATGATCATCTATGTCATGATGGGATATCGCATTAAAAAAAAAGAAAGAAAAAAAGTCAGAGAATTCTGAATAAGCAAAAGAATTCTTACAATTCATTTTGTTCATATTTATATCCTAATAAATTCTTTTTACTGATATGACCAATTATTTTCTTTTTTTGTTGTTTATACATATTTATTTAACATTGCAATATCAATAAAATTCATACTTATTGTTGTATCCTGAAAGAGGTTACAAACAGATAAAGGTGGTACTCAAGTGAAAGGAACAGAGGTTTATGGTAAAAGGGAATACACTACTGAACGACAGGGAATATGTTAGCAGGTTAGTAATTCCCAAAGCAAGTCTGCCAGATATATCCTGTGCTTACTATATATATCTACTGATATAGTCAGTCCACATAGACGATAAGGAGTGTGGGACATTCCATTACAACACCTCCCCCATAGCTAATTTTTCCATGAAATTTTGCTCAATACTTCTTCTTTTTGGGGTCAGGACACAGTTGTTTGACTTTTTTCCTCTTCCTATTACTTTTCCATCACACAAGTGCTAGAAGTATCAGCTCCTCGAAAACCACTAATTCCTCAAATCTCACCAGCACAAAACTTATGCACTTGGTAGAAGCAGGAATGAATGAAACAAGTGATGAATTGGGCTCTGTAGCGTGCATAATTTTGTTGGGGAGGAGGGAGGGCGGATCAGGGTGCAACGACCCCGGGCATCCATATCTGGAGGGCATCCAATCAAAGAGTGAAATAAAAATTTAGTTTATATTATAGTTTGAATAAAGTGTTTATTTCAGGTTTCATCTGTTTTTACATATTTAAAATGTTTTCCTTTCTCACATTTCTCAGTACCTATTTGAGGTCTTAGGAACATACAATCAAGGAGTTGACCCCTGAGCATCACCAAACCTCTGCACATCACTGATTGGGATCCATTTGAAAGTCCAGTGTTATTAAATTTTGAACTTATTTTCATGTGAGTAGTCAAATTTAACCCAGATTGTTTAAAAAGTAACAAAATTCAAAATTTAGTAATGCCGGGCTTTGAAATATAGCAATCCTGGATAGAAAAAAAATGTACGAGTGCAGGCTGATTGCTAGAGGGTAAAAAATGCACAAACTTAGCTTGAAATCAAAGTTTTCCTTATGTGTTTTGTAAGAAACATCACAACCCCGTTCATGAGAGTATAAAAATTATACACAACTAACATCTCGTGCTTAGATTCAGGTATTATCAACATCAGAATAGTGATATTCATTATCATAAATAGCAGGTAGGGAAATAATCTAAATTAACGTACAGTGGTTTATTTTAATGAGTAGTCAACTTGTAAAAATCTGTGATACTCATAGGGTAAAATGTTATCAAGTACCAAATGTGACTTATATAGTTTATACAGTGTAACCCGGATATAAGAGAGTTGTCAGGACCGGAGAAGAAGTCTCTTATATCCGGGTTTCACTTATATCCAGGTTTGGTCTATTTTGTTTAGGTAAGTATGGCTCTAATTTGGGACCAGAGAAAATTGCTCTTATATCCGGGTTACACTGTATATAGTAGAAATTAAGGAAATAAAACTTATTTAAATATGGTCCATCCTGCCTAAAATCCAAAATATACATATAACTAGATATTTTGAGAATGCAAAGTAAAAATATAAGCCAGTTTGGTTTAATCTTTGACAAACACTAGTCATGTACTAAAATAATTTGCATATTGTCATAGAATCTTCAAAAGTGAGACAATATTAAAACAAAGATTACAAAAATGAATCTAATTATTATTTGACTAATAAAAAGGTTTACTTGATAAGTATTTCTACATTTCTTCACAAAATCAACCACACAACTTTTTTTTAGCTATTAAGGATTATCTTTCAGCATTTTTGACTTGCTTTACAAACTAAAAAGGAGCATTTGTAATAATGCAGTGATCAGAATATTAATCTCTTAAATTCTTTATATTGACCATTTTCCTGCTACACTTTATAAATTTGGCACAAGAGTGCTGGGGAGGGAGTGACAGTTTGATCTGGGAAAGAGTGCACAGAAACTGCACTCTGATCCTAGGCTACGTTATCCTAAGCAGAAGGACTGGAGAATGACATTTTGAACTTAGGCAGGAAGCACCAATCCATACATAAATAATCCCATAATCTTTTAATGCTGCTGCTAATAATGATATAATAACAGTAGTAGTAACAACAATTGGATATCACTAGTAATACGAGTTCTAATTAGTGTGCCAAAGAAATGAGGGGGGTCCATAATAAATGTGGAGGAGTTGCAGGAAAATGTGAATATCTAATAAATGGAGGTAGAGTAGAAAAAAAAAAATGAAGAAAGTCAGTGGAGGGGAGTCAATAAAAGAGGTGGAAAGTATTAAAAACAAATTTTTCAAACTATAAAGCCTTAAAGAAATAAAACTAAAGACAAATATCCATCAATGTCTAAATAAAATTGAAAATATTTCCATTTTTCAGTAATCTATTAAGTAAGGTGACTGAACAGTCAAAAATGAATAAAGTATGGGTCCTAATAAGCTCTGGGGGATGGGGAGGGAGTGAAAAGGTTATTTAGCATAAAAACTTGGTAATCCTTTATATAATATATATCTCTTATAAATTCTATGTAAAATTTAAGTTTTAAAGCAGAATTTAAAAAAAATCAATATTGTTTAATATTTGCAAGAAATACCCGTGAAAATTTCATGGTTTACCTGTTTTAATTTTCCAATGAATCTTAACTCTTAAGTTAATAATTGAATAAGCTCCTTTCAAGTTCTATGACTATAAAATATCCTTGGAAATTCCCCTATTGCCTTGTTAACAAAATATTGCAATAACAATCATAAATATGAATGCAGGTCATTATTTAAAGAAGTAAGGGGATACAAATGAAGAGTTTCAAAACTGACAAGGTTTTCCATTTCACTGAAGCAGACAAACACAAAAGTGTTATTACCTTCTCTATCTTCACTTTCTCCCCTCTTTCTTCCTGCTAAAACCAAAAGTGCCCTTGATATATCTTTCCTCCTGTCTATCCTTGAAATCAAACAGAAATGGCCCATTATTTGAGGTAAAGTCAGAGTGTAACATAAGTGCTAAGGAACAAGCAGAATTATAATATGATAATTAAAAAACCAAGTAAATTAAATGGTCAAAGATTTATTTCTCACATCAATACAAAATAAAGGTATATATAAAAAAAAATAGGTTTAAACAAAAATAAATCTTGCTGGTTAAGGTGATAATGAAGTCTTAACAGTATTTGCACTAACTTTTCTTAAAGCTTAACTTGATGAATAAGTTGAAATTCAAACAAAGAGAAAAAAATCTTAAAGGAATTTAAAAAAAGGACAGCTGCCTGAAAATAACTACCAATGGATGAATGACTGAACAACAGCCTGAGGGAGCAGATACCTTATTACTGATAGTCATCAGGTGCGGTAGATGGTAGCTACACTTCTAGAAAAGTGAAAGGCAGACTGATCTATTCACAGGTGATAATGATTATAGCACTAATAATAAAAATAGTAATAATATCAGTAAGAGTAGTAGTAGCAGCAGTGATACTGTCCACTGCATTAGTTGTGGTCTACTGCTAACAGAGATGCCTCATCAGCGTTATAAATCATCTTGAGGCAGGGAAGTGGTTGTCTTTTGTATCAAAGGCAGTGTTAGTGAATTTGGTCTTGTAAGGGTCAAGGTGCAATCCACCGGCATAGAGAAGCAAGTGATAGAACAGATGGCACCTTAAAGTCTACTTTTCTGCAAAACAAGTGTAAGTTAACAAAGAAAAAACATTTGAGTTTCAATTGTTTAAAATGGAAACAAGATGCCAGGTAAGTAAAAACAGGTAGAAATACCAACAGGTGAGGAACAGAGAACAGGTTTCTTTGTCCAAAGTTTAATCCCATTAAGAACATGTTTGCTTAAGAATAAAAATTAAAAATTGTTTTAAGATATTTAAAAGATAGCAAAATGCAACCAATTTATTTTAAACTAAATATTATCTAAATATTTAAGTATTATTGTTCTGCCATTAACTATTTAAAAGAGTACCTTCATCTTGTTTAAAAAAATATTGTTTCAGCTGATATATGTCTCTCATCAGGTTTAATCCAGTTTTCATTAAATGCATGGTAGTTTGAATTATCATCCAAGTTCATGCAATCTTTCTTTTTTTTAGTGAAAATTTAAATCTTTAATAAGAATGATTTGGAAAAAAAAGAAAAAATTAAGTCACTTAAATTGTATTACTATAAAATCAAATGGTTTTCCATTGGTTGAAATTTAAACGCTAAACAGAAGAGAACTTATTTTTTTTTTTATATTAAAATATTTTCAAATGTTTTATGTCTTATTTAACCCACACACTAAAAATACAAGTTTCTTCAGTTCTTTCAAAAGTTCACATTCAATAACTGATTTCAACAGCAGCACCTGATAAAGATTTTAAAAATCAGAGTTCACTTTAGAAGGAACATAAAAATCCATCAAAATCTAAATATTAAATGTTAATAACAGACAGAAAATTTAAAAAAAATTTAAATGTGGAAGATAAAATATTTTATATTAATTTTATATAAACTGATATCAAAATGAAAATAATTTATAACCCCAACTAATATCCATTTCAGTTCATGAGATAAATATCTATATAAATAAAGGCTCAGAAGCAATATATACCTTTTCTTTTTTTAATTAATGCAGATTACAAATATAATTTGTACATATACATACATAAACACCCACACAATTATGTTACAATTTGGATTTCTAAATAAAACTTCATACCATATAACTGAGTATAATCATTTTTGTGTAAAATATCTCTATTTCTCAAAATTTTTCATTGGAAAAATTAAAATCAATTCTAAGTTTGTATTCTTGGACAGACCAAAAACAAAAGGTTTTTTGTAAATCTATTCAAATTAATGTAATTTAATTGAAATTTTGTGGCCATCTTTTATAGGGTTTCTTTAAGGGGGGTGATAAAATATTCCAAGCCCCCAATTCCCAAATGACAAAATATCATACCATTTGAAAAAAAAAAAACAAAAAAAAAAACAAAAAACTTCTTGGTTGACCTGAGAACTTTTCAGCACCCTTTTCATTTCTTTAAAAATGTAAAACAATTCACAAGTTAAAAAACAAAAAGATGTTTTTTTTTTTCAAATTATACATCAGTAGAAAAATAGACTTCATTTCTTTTGTAAGTAAAATTTAAGTAATTATAAACAGTTTGGTAAACAGCTCCATTTAATCTCTGTCAATATGACTGAACATAAAGGAAGGGGACGATACACATTATTACAAATTCTATTTCTGGGACTTCAAAACAGTATCCTAATATTAACTTAAAACAAAAACAATCATGCAGGGAAGTAAATCAACTGTTTTTTTTCCTCTCCAAATATTTTAACAAAATTATTTAAAAATAAAAATTTGTCTCTTTCCCATTTAATAGTTTTTTTAAGATTTGAGAATTACTTTTCAGTATCACTCAAATATAATCAAAATATCTTTATGCAAGAAAAGTAACTAACAGTTTCTAGAAATTACAGGTTTGTAAAAGAGATAAAGAGATATAGAGATAGAAAGAGAGAGAGATAGAGAGAGAGATAGAGAGAAAGATAGAGAGATAGAGGTTTAAGACAGAATTCTAGTGCTGTTATGTCATAATGACTGACAGTCTTCTAATGGGTTCAGAGTTTCAGAAACAGGATTAAAACAATCAAAAAGATGAAATTTGAAATTAATATAAACTAGAGTTTTCACAGAATCACAAAGAACTGTACTAAATAACAAATACCTAATCACTCAAGGAATTTTAACAGCAGCATCAACTTAAATGAATAACATAACTCAAAGTGAAAATAATGATACAATCAAAATGCTGACATTCCACACTACTTCAAACAGAAGGTTAGGAAAGAAACTCCCATCAATACGGGAAAGAGCAATAACAGCTACTGAACATGAGAAACCTATTTTCATGAAAAATTGTTTTAAGAGAAAGATTTTATAAATTTCAACTGAAAGTAACAATGGCTGCTCAATCATTGAATGTTTCTTTATAAGGAAACAGCTAATATTACCATTGTTCTTGATTTGATAAATGGGGATATTATTTCTCTATTAGTTAAAATATTTCATTTGTCTAGTAATTATTTTGTATTCTGGTATTTTTTACAAACTCAAAATGTTTTTTTAAACAATAAGAAAAATTTTATTCACTGGAAAAAAAAAATGTGATTATTTGAAATTTGTTTTCAATAACCTCAATTCTTTTGTCTATATTTCTGAGATGAGGTATTGCAATTATTTACACTACTTACATTGTTTAGACTGTTGTCTTCATCTTTGTTACCATATTCACAACGTTTCGAGCGTTGTACGCGCTGGCCTTCTTCAGGTGATTGGAATTTTGAACTGAACCCTTATTTTGTCCACTGGGGTAGATTGTTCTAATTCCATACCTCTTCTGGAACTGTCAGTATCAGTTATCTCTCTTAACTCAACTATCCAAGTTTTTGTTCACCTCTGCAGTAGGCAGGTATTGAACTCACAACTGAGTCAAGTCACTGGATTCAACCAATGCTTTTATCCATTGGGCCATGTATCTCAAGTAAATATGGCAACAAAGCGAACAATACTCTGAACAATGTAAATAGTGTAAATAACTGCAATTCTTGTCTATATCTCTGATATGAGGTATTATAATTACTTACATTATTTGTACTGTTATCCTCATCTTCATTGCCATATTTACAATGTTTCAGCTATTATACGCTCCGGCCTTGTTCACATCCAGAAGAGGCAATCATGTGGAACTAGAACATTCTACTCTGGTGGACGAAATAAAGGGATGAAGGCTAGAGCGCACAATGGCTGAAACATTGTGAATATGGCAATGAAGATGAAGATAACAGTCCAAATAATGTAAGTAACTGCAATTCTTATTTAAAAAAAAAAAAAAAAAAAAAAAATAGTGAAAAGTAATTATTCCAACATACAATGATTATTTTTTTTTTAATACGATACCTGTACAGATGTTCATTATTAAAACAAATGGCTATCATCAAATATTTACAAAAAAAGAAAAAAAAAAAGAAAAAAAAAAAAAAAAAAAAAAAAAAAAGCAAGCAAGCCTTTTTTGGAAGTATGGTAATTTTTGAACATTGTCCAAAAATACAGCAAGACAGAATAATACAAAACAATAAAAATAATGTTGACCATAATGGTGGAAATATATATCAGGAAGGGGCAAGAACACACAATGAAAGAACACATTATGGCAGAATGATGGTATGTTAGTTCAGTGGATAGGGTTGATCGACATATATAATTTTTTCCCTTTCTTCCAACACCTCCTGCCTAGCTACCTTAAGATTTCAATCACCAAATAAGCTATAGAAAGATTCTTCAAAAATGCCACTAGTGTCTATGATTCAGCACTTACAATTTCCATCCGTTTCCTATCTTGTTCCATAAAAAGTTCTTGGAAGCCGATCTAGTAAGAATCTACCAGAAAGAGCTAGAAATACTCGCTCAAGATATTTATGATGTAAATGTTCAGGTGGTAGTGGGGGATTTGAGTGAGGGGGGAGAAGACGAAAAATAGAAAGAGATGCAAAGAAATGGGAGTGAAGGAAGTAGAGGGGGGAGAAGGGTTGTGTTTATTCTACTAATTGACATTGTGTGGATTTGTAGCCAAAAACCCGAAATATCATTGCTTGTATTGATCTGGGTATAAGGTGTATGCTTGGAGAAGAGTAGAAGGGGAGTCTGTCTATGCACCATGCACTTCACCTTACTAAGAGCAACTCACTCACTCTCTCACCCTAGTTGCCCTTCCCTCACCAATCACTTCACTATTTTAGGGAAAACCAATTGCACAGAGTAGCCAAAAAGGAAATGGAAAATCGCTTCCTAATAAAAGGAACAAAAAGTTTACCGTGAAAAATAATTAGAAAAGAGTGATACAGTTTCAAAAAGATTAAGCATTAGTTGTTGAAAGATACTTTGAGAGAGGAGGGATCTTTGTTTTAGGTGCAGAAATTAGGATTTCAAACTATGTTTGAAATGCGAGGGAGGGTGCTGAAAAATTCTTAGCTTAACCAAAAAGAAATTCCAAAACAATTAATCCAGCTTGGTTAAATTTAATAAGTGGATTGGCTAGAGATTTTTCAGCACATTTTCTGAATATTATATATATATATATATATATATATATATATATATATATATATATATATATATATATATAAAAATATATATAATCGAAAAATTTTGCAATTTAGGAACAAAGAAAGGAAATAATTATTTTAGGAATATATAAGACCTCTATCCCAAAGATCTGATGTTCACTCCTATGATAAAATAAAGGAAACTATAAAATAAATAAAATATTTCCATATTATTATTATTATTTTACTGTATTTCTGAGAAAATATTGTCAGTTCCCCCCTCCTAATTTCCTTATTTCTGTTGCTTTTTATAATTTAGTCATTTGATAACCATTAGTAAGCCACATAGACCAGAAATAAAGAATGGTAATAATGAGATTAGTCATTTCCAGACAAGAAACATTCAGCATTCATTGACTGAACAGTTATCTCTTAAAATTTGTAAAATATTTCTCTTAAAAAAAAAAAAAAAAAAAAAAAAAAAAAGGTAGTTCATTAGGAAAAGAGACTTCATATCCATTATCTGTTATTGCTCTTTCTAGTAGTAATGAGATTTTCCTTCTTAACCTTTAGTTTAATGTAGTGTGGAAAGTCAACATCTTGATTATCGCATATACTTGAATATAGTTTTTATGATCAGTTTTTTAATGCAAAATACAGGGGGGGGGATGTACTTTACATAGGTAATTTTCATTGAAGAGGTTAAAAATCATGCATTTTTTGTGACCAGGTATACACAGGTATGTTTTTTTTTCGGAGGGATTAAAATTCATGCAAAAAACTTTCAATTGTCACACTATACATGAAGTCAGCCTATACGTGAGTCTATACAGTACATCATTATTTTCCATTCTAGTTACATATGCTACATATTTTAGTCATTGTTGAAAGTCTTTGAGTGATATGGACTTTTTGTTATTTGTCATTCTGTAGCATCAGCCTATAGGATCTGATGAAGAATTATCTTCTTTAAGATCTAAAGGATTCATTTGCTTGAATTTCCTAATACAAGTTATTTTTTGTGGGCACATGTATTTGAGTTGCTATCAAAATTATCCTTCCTACAGGAATCAAACTTGCATCCTTTTTTTTCTGTCAGGGAAACCACATTTTTAGCCAAAGTGTGCTGCTACGAGTTTGCAAGGGGTGAATTACCTATTTAAGGAAAGTACCTTTTCTCATTGTGAGTGGCACGCTTGGGCTAAAACTGGTTTCCCAATGGAAAAAAGGGAATGCTGGTTTGATGCCTGTTCGAACAAATTTCTTTTAGTAGGACTACTCAATCTAAGCTAATTGTCATTAATTTCACTATTAAAAAAAAACAAAAACCAAGGATAGCAACTTCAAAAATACTACAAGTGTATGTAAATAAAAAGTGATAGTATCAAACAGAGAAAATAAACATTGGCTAGATTTGACTGAATGCAGCTTGTGGGTCTCTGTAGCCTAATCGAGATGGCAACTTTCCTTGCATCCTGAAGGCAAAGGATATGCTTTAGGCTTGTTCTTTATCTCGATGTTATTTTACTAACAGCTGTAGAATGACAGTCTAAGAGTTGTGATAAAAAAACAACTGAAATTAAAATGAAAAATACAATTTGAAAAATTAAAATACAGGAGTTACTCAAAGAGTTCTTTGAAGCTAGGAACATAAAACATGAACCTGTTATTTTAATGATAAAATGAATAGATTTTTTAATAATTTTAAAAGCTACACCCAATCAGTATCTGCACAGCTGTAATTTCCTTGTAATTTTAACATTTACAAGGAGAATTATTTTTACATTGTTTGATAACAAATATGAAATTATCAAATGACAATATATTGTTACATCAAAACATTTGGTACAATGCAACTTTTATTTATACATAAGTTTATGATAATGTGTTAAATATAAATGTAACAGGATGTAGTTAGAACATCATTCACATCGGTAATTCCTCTTCTTTGTGCCATGTCCCTTTAGGACATTGGTGATCATGGCTCTCCACAATTTTATGTCCTTTGTAGCTCTTAATAAATTTTGTTTTTGTTATCTCTCCTAAACCGGCATCCATTTACTCAAGCTTGCTAATTAGGTTATGTGTTGTTTTCCTCTGTCCCTCTTCCCTTCAATCTGTCCTGTAAGTATCAAATTTTCAAAGCCTTCTTTCCTCATTATGTGCCCTAGATATTTCAACTACCTCTTCCTGATGTTAAGTGTAAGTGTCTTTTTTGTTTCCATTTTCTCTACAACTTCATTGTTGATCCTATGTTTGGTCCATGATATTCTCAGCATCCTTCTGCAGATCCACATTTCCCTTCCTCTGTGAGTAGATTGCACAGCATTCACTGCCACATGTGAGCATTGATATTGCTTAACAGTTCAGTTAGTGTATACTTAATTCTACACAAGTACATAACATCATTTTCTTAGGACATTTAAGGTTTGGACTTATAATGACTAAAAATATAGATTATAATGTCAAATACTAAAATAAATAAAAAGAGGAAACAGAAGAATTACAAACTTAGGTAAAAAAAACAAACAAAAAAAAAAACAGAAATCATGTTTTTCCAAATAAATGACATTCCTTGATAAAGAATTTGCAGAAAAGAATGCAAAGGGGTTTTTATTCATCTACATAGATATCTCTTATTACTCTAGTGGGTAAATGTGCTTCAGTAGACATCCCTGTATTACAGTAAAATTAATGCCTGTATACTAATATGTTATAGCAATAATAAATATTATCAGAATAAAAACCCATTCATTGCTTGAAAAAGAAAAAAAAAAGATCTCTAAATTTTTATGACTGGTCTGAGAAACAGAAAAATTTCATTAGAAACAAAAGAAAAAAAATGCTGGATTGCTATGTGATAACCATCTTATTTGGCAGTGAATCTCCCCACAGATGAGGAAAATCCTAAAGGCAGCAGAAATGTGGTTCTACAGAAGGATACTGAAAATTCCATGAATGGAGTAAGTAAGCAACAAGAAAGTTTTAAAGAAAATGTTAACAGAAAGAACATTTATACTCAAAATCAGAAAAAGAAATTCCTTGGACACAATGAGGAAGGAGGGCTTGGAAAACTTAACCACTATGGGGATTATTGAAGGCAGGTGAGAAAGAGGAAAGTAGCAAGCCACTTACATGAAGACTTGTGTGAATGGATGGCAGAATTGAGGGCAGGAACCTTAACAAAGAAGGGAAAAAAAAACTGCTAACAGCCACATGAGACAGGAAGTTGTGGAGAGCCATGATCACTTACACCCTGAAGGGATGCAGTATATAGAAGTGTCTTTAATATCTCTTCTTTAGACAGATATTTTTATGCCTGATAAGTTAAGCTAATTAGTCAATACAAACAGGGTACGATGGATAAATTGTCAAAACTGAAAACAACACAGATATCTCATTTTAACAGATATATTTACTAAAATTACACAAAAATAACTTTAAATACTAAAGAGTAATTTATTCAATAAAATCACCACTGGCTTCAACCTCGGCCTCCAGACAACTTTGGAATCTGTTGCAACTCTTCTGAACAGCCACCTTGTTTAAGTTGGTAAAAGCTGGCATAACTCTTGCCTTCAGTTCATCTTTGGTATTATAAGGAATTTTGTTGGTCTCTTCCTCAACTGCTCCCCACACATAATAATCAAGGGGGTTGCAGTCTGGGGAGTTATGTGGCCAGATGTAAGGGGTGATGTGGTCACAGAAATTGTCTGACAGCCATGACTGGGTTCTCCTGCTTGTGTGGTATAGTGAAAAGTACTGTTGCCAGATATAGGGTCTTCCAGCAGCTACCATCTTGATCCAGGACAGCGTTACCACCTCAAGACACTTGATATAGGCCACCATGTTGAGTCTGAGGCCCTGTGGGAAGATGAATGGAGGCATAACATTGCCATTACTAGTGATCACTAGAAACACCTTCATAATCACCATTAGACTCCTCCAACTCTTTTTGAATCCTCTACACTGTCCTCAGATTGATGCCAAACATGCTGAAATTTTCATATTGGAGCTTTCAGCATGAGAGCAAAGCAGTACAGCATACTGTTCCAAAATTTCTGGTAGAGTGAATTGTGTCATGGTACTCTTTTTCTCACAGGCAGTGCCCAACTGATCCTACTATACAGCAGTGAACAAAATAAAAAAACAACGTACATGTGCGGAATTAAAAATATAAAACGGTGACAATTTACTCATCACACCTTGTACATGTGCAACAATTACATATATTAAAAAAAAAAAATTAAAAAGAAAAAATTTGTATATACAATTAGGATAAAAAAAATAAAAAGAAGAGAAAAGTTTCCCTACCCTATCTTTACTAAGCACTGATTTGCTACAAAAAAATATCCTCATGGTTGTTAACACCACAATGTTTTTGTTGTTGGATCCTCCGTACAGTATCTTTGATTTTGCAAGTATATTGAAAAAAAGTAATATAAAAATATCAACTTTTGTGTTCTAATTTTGATGTAAGCTTGATGACATTCATTATAAATTCTGGGTAAAAAAAAACAACAACTGAATTCAAATTAAAAGATTCCTTTTACTTTGTATAAAATAATATTTTAAAGACTGGCTTTTATAAAAAGCAATTTTGCATTGTTTCTTTCCTTTATGAGAAGGGCTTTAGGAGAGGCCATTTTTTGAAAGTATTCTTGTACAAGGTATTCTAAAAGGCAAGATGGATCATAAAATGGCTGACCAGTTGTAGTGTTAAGATCAGGCTTTCCAAGAGTTCTAATCAATGTACAACTCACCTGCAGCAGCAGCAGTAGCAGGCATGGTAACATAGCAACACTTACCTGAAGATAGAAGAACACAAACAACTATTAGAATCAATACTGACAAGTTGAAGGACAAACAGTGAAGCAAATAACAATAAAATGTGATATCATACAAAGTATTAATGAACTTAACAATATATGTCACATGGAACCAAATCATGTTTTAAAAGAAAATCAAATCTTTATGAATAATAATAATAATAATCATCTTTATGAATAAACAGAGAATTTCAAACAAATAATATTTTCACCAAATTAACAAATAAATATATTAAGAAAGGTTCAAGTGACTTATTTGGTTAACAGATAAGTCACTTAAACTTTTAATTTATTGAAGATTATAACTTGTGATCTATTGAGCTCTCTTTGGCTGAAGGCCTGTTAACACTTTAAATTTTCATAATTTTCACATTTTTTCAGTTGTATTATCATATATATATATATATATATATATATCCCCCCAACATTGTGCCATACATAGGCAGTCAAACACACACAGAGAAGAAGAAAAAAAATAAAAATCAACCAAACACCAATAAAAAGCACATTTTTTTCCTTTTAAATTTAATATAAAAATAATAAAAATCATCAGACAATTGCTTATGCCTCCTGATGAGTTAACCATACAATTACAAAAAGATTTGTCTATGAAACTCTGGAGTCAGGGTGCTGAATATAACATCAATAAACAAAGTGACAAATTTTATATTTGTATTAATTATATATATATATATATATATATATATATATATATATATATATATATGTGAAGAAATATAGTTTTAAGGTGTGCTATATTTATGGGATAAAGTGCTCAATATTAGAGAGAGAGCATATGTAAATATAAAAGTGAACATTGAAGTCAACACTCAGAGGCGACAGGCGGTTTCATGCTAGACGCAATTGTCAGGCCAGAAGTGTTGGGTTTTTCTTGACTATTTATATATATGGGTCAGTGGTGCATTGTGGGTAGTCCATTCTGGCAGTTATTTTGGTGGAAGTGGTTTGTTTATTTACTTATTTATTTGGGTTAATTTATTTAAAGCCATATTTTTCCTTGTGTGCAGTGTTATAGTGAAGGTCCTAGTTTAAATGGTTATATATATATATATATATATATATATATTCAGAATTTTTGCTTATTGTCTATCCAGAACATCATACCCCATGTGGATTAAATAAAGGTTTCAGTTCAAATTTCCCTGAAGGATACCTGGATCAATAAACACATGATGAAGGTTGGAGGGTACAGTGGCTGAAATGTTGTGGTAATAACAAAGAGAAAACAATACTCTACAGATAAATATTGACAACTCGTCATCCTAGAAAATCAGACAGAAACCTTTCAATGTTCAGGATAAACAGCAGAAATAGATATTTCCATTTACTTTAATTTCATCAATTCTATTATTGTTATTTTCAATGAATAATCAAGAGTAGTAACCTTAACCTTGCTGTTTTGATCACTATTTTTTTCAGCAGATGGATTCTCTTGCTATCTATTGCAACTGATAATCTGCAATTATTCACTCCACCACTCATAACTTTCACCTTGACAAAGATTCTGCTGATGCCTTAGATCTTTGTTGAGTAGGCAAGTAAGGGAGGAGGGGGGACTGAACAATTACCAGGTTCCTATGTAAACTTGAGGAAGGCCAAAGAGCCTACAGGTCAAAATATAGCAATTGAAGCAAAAATGAAAATACAAGCCTAGAGTAATTTTAGAAATCAACTTCTTTATATTAAAATTCTTTCACTTGTAGTAATTATGTCAGATCATGGTATTTTTTTTTTTTAAGCTTATCACCCCAAGGAAGGCTAATCGTGTTGTATGTTTATTTGTAAACAAAGCAAAGCAAAATTTCCAAAATGACACAAATGTTGCAGAGAATATCTTTGAAGAATTTGCATGCAAGAGCGCTTCTACCTGAATGTATACAATATTCATGCAATCCTGAAATACAAGGTTGAACAAAAAAAGCTGTGTCTTTCCCTTCAATATATTAATCAATTACTATGAGTCCTGGTCAATAAGTGAATGAATAGCTACTTGAGAGTACCAGGTGCTTCAGCTGAAAGATAGATAACTCTGAACTCAATGATATTCTAGTGTGTTTGTGTGTGTGGTTCATGTAGCTGTAGGAATAACTCAATAGTTAAAATATAGAAATACAGGTCGGGTTTTATTATTGTAATCAGATCAGTCATACACATTGAAATGTGCTCTTATATTTTGTTTTTGGTACAAAACTCAAGTTAGCATAGATGTGCTTCAAAAGGCGCCAACAATGTGCAGCTCTTAAAGTGATTTTCCAAGCATAGTTCAGATGTGGCACAAGGCCGAAAGTATGGGGCACCCAGTGAGGATCGAACTCACTACTCAGTAATGCAAGGTTTATAGTAACATGAAATTATATAAGAAACACATGGATTTTTTTTTATAACTAGAGAAAAGATACTTTTCCAAAATTGATATGTCAAGGAATTGTGAATTCAGTAATATATATATATTTTAAATCATTATACCTCAAGCAAGACAATAAAGCCACTAAGAAACAAAGGGTTGCTGAATGTGACAGAATGTGAGAAAAAAAACACTTAAGGAGAGAGAACAATAAAATTACAGGAATTAAGTATGGAAGATAACAATTAAAATTGCATATAAGTTTTTGAAGATCAAAGTTGATTGAAGAGAGTTCCACAAACGTGAACTGTGATAGAAGAAAATATTAGCATAGAACATGGTTTCATTGAGCAATTTCAACTGTAACTCTAGTACTGCACTTAAGTTCATAAAGTCTAGGTACTAGAGAGGAAAGTTCATCAGATTATTTGTAGGGAAGCTACATTATGGTAGAGGGGAAGTGACTAAAGCCGAGATGCCAGCTCAGAACAAATAACATTGCAGATTATTCTTTGGATTTTATCAAGAATCTCTAAATGTATAGCAAAAGCACTAGACTAGATGTGGCAGCAATATTCAAAGCAAGGACAAATGGTAGACTTATAAATATGTAAGATAGACAATTTTTCTTGCCAGAATCTAACGCAACACAGCAAACCAACTTTCCTAGCAGTAGACTTAGTAATTGATTCAAAGAAAACAAATTAATTTTAAAATTAATAAAAAAACAAAAAATGCATTGAAAGTTAAGATATTTGACTTAACTTTCACATTATTGGTTAATAAAATTTTGTAATGTTTTTAATATTTTCCACAAAATAGATATTAGCCTTAAAGTGACATCAAATAAACAGGAGCGGCACAATAATAATTAAATAAATGATGAATTATTAAAACAAATTAATTATTTATTATTCATAAACTTTTAAATGAACAGTGAAATTGACTTGTATTTTTTTTTTTATTGTATTTCTGTAAAGCCATACCAAATATGTTTGAACATTTGAACTTTTTCATATAAAATATAACATTTCAGATTATCCATTCCTCAACTATATATATTTTATAAAGAAAAAAGAAAATGGAAACCTTTTTACAAAGAAAAAACAAACATGGTAGCAGAAAAAAGTAGTCACTAATATAACAATTGGTATGGTGTATTTAGTACTACTGAAATGGATTGATCTGGTTGGTATATAAGCAAAGAGGAAGGGAACATGAAAAATAATGTGAACTAATTTTAATGTGCTAATTCTTACAACATAAGACATTCATCAAACATCTGTCCAGCACTTGATACTTTCCATTTGTACACAAGGAAAAAAAAAATCATTTATTTAATTCATAAAAAAAGAGAATTTACCCTTTTTATATATGACATTTTTTCCAGTCTGGGAACTGTTACCCCAAAGTTAGTGTTAGAATTCAAAGAATTAGCATAAAAAAACCTCACACCATTTCAAAACACTGATGATGAGCACATGTGCATAAGGTGACCACTTTCTTCTCTCATCACATTGGTTTTCTTTTAATAAACACCCAATGAGAGATGAAGCATTATGCTAAACTCAAATATATGAAGAAGGGGTTCAAATGGCTCTTATGAAAGTTATAAACAATACTGAAGCCATAGATTTTAAAATTGGCTTACAATTGGTCTAATTTTTTTCATCCAAATTCAAGTTTGTAAAGAAGATAGTCTTAGAAATGTAATAGACAAGTTCATGAAGAGTTTTTGCAATTAAAAACATTTTCAATTTTTTCCTTAAACTAGTTGACAGATTCAAAAATCTCCAGTCTATTTAAAAACAAAACATCCTATATATATATATATATATATATATATATATATATATATATATATATATATATATATATATGGTGTAACAGCAAAATTGTTAAACTTTGAACTGTTGTATCTTAGAAATGGTTAAATATATCTTACTGGAATTCTCCAATGTTTTTATAACACTATTGGACTCTACTTTGAATAATAAGAATGTATTTAGCTCTAAATTGAAATGATGATTCCTCTTCCTGTTGTGACCTCCTGATCCAGTTTTCTTCTCTACTGTCCTCTCTTTTTTTTTTTAACATTCACTGTTCTCTTGATGGTTTTTGAATGGACTTTGAAGATGGAAGCCAGAGTATGAATGTTGGTACCATTAATGAAGGCCTGAATGATGATCTTCCTCTCACCATTGCTCAGTTGTGAAAACCTAGTGGGACTGGCACAAAATGATTTTAATCAGTTCTCTTTCTAGCTGAATAATTGTTTTTTCAGTGATTCTTACAACAAATGGTGTCAAGATGGTTAAACATTTTATTTGAAAACCTGGAAAAAAGAAACTCAATTAGTTTAGTGTTTTTTTCTAAATATTAAACATTTTGTGGGATGGACAATTATCGCATGCTATTACACGATTTGGACAATTTTGCTGTTCCACCCAGTCTGTGTGTGGGTTATATAAATTAGTGAAATATTAAAGACACTCTAGCCATTTTGGTGCCAGTACTTGCAACTCAAAATGTTTTAATGGCACTTTCTTAATAATTAGTCTTTCTATCCAAACAAGAGAATTGCTGATTCATTATGATTAGTTCAAAGATTTGTAGCAAACTTCCAAAAGGTGTTTCCAACTTTCTAAGCACTAATAAGCTTCATTAAAAGATCTTGTTATCTCAGTTTTGTCTAAATTGTCACGTTTCTAGTCCCAAATCAAAATTATGAATATCAATCAAGAACAATATGGTAAGATCAATCCTAAAAATTGGCATTCAAGACATTGATTATAATTATAGCATTGGAATTAAATTATTTAAATGAATGGTAGTTTTTGCTCAACAAGCAAAAAGAAAAGAGAATGAGGCAATAAACAAAATTACAAGATATCTTTCTTCAATTTATTGTAGATTGTGTCAAACAAAACAATGATGTAACAAAGGTAGAATTGAAAGTTATGATAATGTCTGTAAAAGTCAAAATAGTATATATAAATTCATTCCACCCGTGCCATTTTTACCTAAATTGACTTTATGGTTAAATAATACACTGGATATTTATCTTAAGGGTTACTGTCAAGAAATTTGTTTTTCATGGTGCCTATATTGTTCATGTAATAACATTTTATCTTAAAAATGATTTACCAAAATAGCACCCCCCCCCCTTTCAAATATGTTTTTCAATCTTATTTTGTTGTTTGCTGCTGTTGTTTTTTTTCACTTTATGGTTAAATAATACACTGGACATTTATTTTCAGGGTTACACTAAGTTAATGTTAGATTTTTTACATTGTACCTATATTGTTAATGTGATAGCATTTTATCCTCAAAATTCATTGCTACGTATGTTTTTGTTCTTTTTTCATATGCAGTCAAAACAAAATTAATGATCATAATTTTTATCTTCCATTATATTTTGTATATATCCTGTTTTGAAAAATTGTTTAGAGAGATGGCAAATTCTACAATTGCCCTGGGCAGCACAAATGCTAGGTATGTCACTGCCTAATATTCACACAAAATACATATAGTACCACTTTTGATGACCTAGACTGGCCACAGAGAGAAAAAAACTTCTGTGAGTGTTTTTAAAAAAAAAAAAAAAAAAAAAAATAAAGTGATAGATGAGTTTGCAGTGATAAGCTTCCTTAGTCAGAGGCAAACATTAAACTTCAGACCTCTTTCCCATTACTTAAGATAAATACTTACATGTCCATTTGCAGGTGTGTTCAATTTTTTATCTTCACAGGGCTATTTTTGAACCATGCTAAGTTTACTGTGCTATTTTCTCTTGGATTATCATATTAAATGGCAATACTTACCACATTCCCAGTTTATCATAAAAGTTTTCTTGCAAAATAAATTAAAACCCAGAGATGTAACAAAATAACATTTTCATTTATTCTTTTGAATTATTCAAATATATGGAGAAAAAAAAAATAGATGCCTGATTTGGATGCAGAAGAAGCTGCTTGTAAAATCCCTTTATAATTCTTAATAGAGATCTACTGAGCTGAACATTTTCCAGTAGAATAAAAAAAAGCTAATTAATCATGTATTAACTAGACTGTCTAATTTTGACCACAAGAAGCTCCTAGTAAAATCCTTTTTAACAAGATCTGCCACCACTGAAGTTAGAAATAAGTAAAATATACAATATAAACCTTGTACTGAAAAGTTTGGAGACTATACTAATTGTGTTTAGGGCATGATTTTACTGGAAAATAGACAACTTTAAAATTTATGAAAGAATGAGTTTTACAGAGATTCAATAATTATGCTTCAAATCATGTAATTTATAAAGTAAAAAATATTTTTCCTATTGGAATTATTCTATCGGTCTGTCATAAACTCAAGATTTTTCTCATAGGGACATCACCTCAAAATTCATAACAGAGCTGAATCTGGTCAAAATAATTATGAAATAAGGTCTAAAAGGAAAAAAAATCCATCTCAGGCTAAGCAGACTGTCCGATTTGAATGTACTAGAAGCTGCTTGCAAAACATTTTTTAACAAGATTTCTAATCATAGAATGTAGAATATTTTTCTAAACAGATGAAGGTGTTATTTACCTAAGAAATCAAAGAAAGAATGTTTATTTTGGGGGTAATCACAATTTGTCCTGACAAGAGTGACAAAAAAAAAATTAAGAGAATTTGTGTCACAATCTACATCCAATAGATGGATATATGAATAAGCTTAGAAAGTTGAAATTACTTTTGGTCTAATTCAATTAGGAAAAAGAAAAGTGCTGAAAAGTTATTGGCAGAACCAACTTCCTAAAATCTGTGCAAATATCTTAGCCTAAAAACTTTTCTTCAGAACTCAATATAGTGCCCAATAGGAATGGAAGATTTTTATTTTTATTTGTGTAAATTTTCTTACCCAGTTTATTAATTTTCTACATTTTAACCCTTCCAATGATTTTTCACCCCTTACCTTTAAGTCCTTTGCCAAGTTTATTGCACATTGAGAAAAGTTCTGACCATCCAATTATTAAGACCGACACAAGTGGTGATGAAAATTTTATATATTGTTTAAAATGTGCAATATAATGGGGGGAAGAGAACTCAATATGTCTTAAGATGTCATCAGATTGTCTTGTGACCACTTAAGGCATGACAGTCACCAAGCAATGTTGATTTCTATATCCACACTGTTTATATATAAAATGTCTGGTTATTCATTTGCTAAGTACACCCATCTGTTATGGCATCTAACCAATCCCTGTGGCAAATGCCTGTTCAGGCACATTTGTTTGTTCAACACCCACAGAGCTACATGTGGTTTGTTCTGTAACTATGCTGAACGAACCTTACTTACAGTTACTGGAAGAGAGCACAATTTGGCATGATCAGAAGTTTGAATAAGCCAGTATGCTCAAATTCTCGGTTATGATGATTTGTGATTTCATGCTAACACAACCATCAACTGCTTTGAAATAGTTTTATCTTGAATATTACTGCCGTATCTGGTTTTGGGCTCCTACTATATATCTCAAAATCCTTGATAAAGTCCAAAGGGTGTGCAATGAAATGAGTCCTAATTTGGCATCTTGACTTCAGTCACTTTCCCACTCCCATGAGCTAGCACCCCCTCTGTCTTTTCTACAAATATTTTCATGTTAATTCTTCTCATGAGCTTTCCTCATCGAGGGATTTGACTGCATGAATCTAAGCACACTACTAGATTAGTAACTAAGTCTCATTGTCTTATTGTTGAACTAGCTAGATACAACCATGTTTTATTGTAATAGAGCTTTCTTTTCTAGTACTTCTTGCCTGTGGAACTCTTGTGGTTTCTGGCTTCCCTACCACTAACAATCTTCAAATATTTAAATACAATGTCTGATTCTGCTGCATCAGAATTCAGATAAATTTTGTTATAGAGCTCATTTGGTTGGTTGATTGATGGAGTTCACATTCATTTGCACCTAGCTTCTTAGGCAGTGATATGAAAATGGATCTACTTAAGTTTTTATGGTATATCACCAGTGTTGTATATTCTAGAAATTTTTATACTAACATGCTGACCTTTGTTGTTTTGATCACTATGCTTTGGTCAATGGGCTTTCTTGCCCATCTCAGATATATATTGATTCTAGGATCTTCAATTTTTCCTTTTAACCAACTGCCACAAAAATCTATCTTGTGGCATAACATTTAAACAAAAATATGGTGTTGGATAAATCTTTATCAAAGTGTAGTAGTAGTAGTAGTAGTAGTAATAATAAAAAACAACACAGATGCGACAAACACTTGAGGATGGTAGGAAAGCCCCCAAGGACCAAAATGGTGATCAAAATCAAGAAAAGAGTATGTCATAACTCTGAATAATGACATTACTACACATTAGATCTCAAGAGAATAAATTATATAAAAAAATTTAGTGATTTGTTTTGTTTAAATTTACAATTAAACAAAATGCAAAGATAGCCACTTCAGTGAGCAGGCAATATCATGTCTTGTGACTCTTTGATGGTTGAGTGGTCTGACTTTCAGTCATTGGTGTTGAAAGGCAAACAGGTTATAGAAACTCTTCCTTTCTTCAGGTATTCAAAATATGCAGTCACTTATCCAAACCACAGAGTAATTAGCAAACAAATTGAAGGAAGAAGGTAGTTAAGACGGCAAATTAAATTCAGCAATAAGATAAAATATTTTCTGAATGAATGCAGAGAGGTGAAGGATTCAAGAAGAAAAAAAATTATAGCTTCATGCTAAGTAAACAAAACCTTTGTGTCTCTCCAACTTTACATTTATTTATTTTTTAAATAAGAGCCTTATTGCAGTTTATGGCTTCAGGAACATGGAAACATTATCTTTGGTTTATTACTAAGCTTAGTCATCAATGAGACGCTACATGAGAATACGGGTTGAAATTATATCTGTGTGTTATATATTGGTTGAACTTGCCAAACTTTGGTAGATTGTGACAATTCAGTTTATTCTAATGACATGCAAGAATAGCAAATTAATCACTGTGAGTAAATGTTACATTTTTGGGATATTATTAAAAATGTGACAAGCATATGCATAACTCAAAGTTTGTTTATGGAATTGATTGTCAGATGCTTAAAATTAGGACAGTTCAGTCTACTATTACTACTACTACTACTGAGAGGAGGAATGGTGATAGCATGATAGTCATTGCTTATGGGTATGAATACAGGTGAAAAATGGAATCCTGGCTTAATTTTAAGTGTCTGATGAATGGTTCTATCACCATGAAACTTTTAGTTAAATTTATGCTCGTCACATTTTTAATAAGATCCCAAAATAGTAACATTTACACTATATGTGGCTCTGTCCACAGTATATTGAGCATTGTATAAAAACAAAACATTAACCTGCATTTAATTGGAATTGCATTTCAATTAAATAATTATATATATATAACTGAAATGTAATTCCAATTAAATACAGGTTAATGTTTTTTTTTTTAATAGAATGCTCAATATCATCTGGTCATAATCATTAAGCATCTGTTGTCAACCACTCAAAAAATGTGACATATAAACATGAAACTAAAAGTTTCATAGTGATAAAACCAATCATCAGACATTTAAAATGAAGACAGCTCTGTTATTTCACATGAGCACTGTTTTATTACCACCAGCACTCACTCTCTACTATTATATATATATATATATATATATATATATATATATATATATATATATATATATAAAGTAATAAAGCAATTGTTAGACATTTAACTTTCAGTAATCCATGTCCTTGGTACATTTTAATAAGATACAGAAAAATGTAATATTTACACTGTAGCTCTGGCAAAAGGGTACTGAGCACTGTATTAAAAAAATAATGCAAATGAACATGTTCATCTGCATTTAACTGAATTATATTCAAGTTAAATATTTATCAGTTTATATTGTGCATTTATTTATTTATATATACACATATAGCTTGCATCTGGTAATTGAGAACAAATTATAACAAAAAACATATTCAAAAGCAAAAATAGAGAATACATTTTAAAAAACCTATATATGTTCACCTTAGAAAAACTGAAAAAGATTATTCAATAAAACAGTCTTGAGAAAAATCTTCATGTAGGCTCTCAAACAACTGCATGCGATTCTTGTTCCTTTTGGTTATGATGTCTATTGTGGTTGCCTTCATTAACTCCTTGGTATTGTTGGGCTGCTGATTGATCTCCAAGACAAAAGAGACAGCAGTTTAGAGGATTCAAATCAGGAGAGTTAGGTGGGCACATGTTGAAGGATGACAACTGAAAATTCTCAGTCAGCAACTTGTGAACCATATACGAGAGAGCAGATTTCTGCTGGAACACCAAATCTGCCCCTTTGATTCAGGGCTGGATGACCATGAGAAGCATCTCAATGGACAGAGAAAGACTGATTCTGAGACCTTGCATGAAAGAGTGGGACAATATGATTATACTTATTGCTCATGACTCCCAGGAATGTCAAAAACAACATGAACTTGATGTTTATCACATGCAAGTGTCTTCATGTGGTCAGTGCAGGAGCCACATGCCATTCCTACTATTCATTTTCAAGAAATTGGCTATCTCTGATTTGTTGTGGTTGATAGGTAGTACAATAAACACAGTGTCTATGTCAGAGTGGAAATTACTGTGTTAATGCACTCAATATATCAAAAAGGAAAATGAGAATTAAAAACTTTGGTGTATGTTGCATAACATTGTTAGGTTATCTTCTATTCTGGGGCAGGTTATGTATTATACAAAGTGTGGCAGGTATTTGTGCATATGTCATTCACAAATGCATGTCATACTGTATAATACATAAAAACTAGTTGACTCAAGAATGACAGCATGTATGAAATTAATATTTTGATCTTACTAAATTAATATCAAGATCTTACTATTATTAGATTTTCATTTTTTTTATACTAATGTTTTCCCAAGACAAAACTCAAGAGCCACACAAGGTTGAGGGTAAATGTTTGTTTTCAGTTATTATTTTTGCATTTTGCTATTGAATGAAGTTGGTTTTCCCACCTCCCAGTTTCATAAGCATGTTTGAACAGGTCATGACTGTCAAAGACACTGCTATCTCAAATCACCGGGGCAAAGGGTCACACTTCTACAGTGTAACCCGGATATAAGAGAGTTGTCAGGACCGGAGAAGAAGTCTCTTATATCCGGGTTTGGTCTATTTTGTTTTATTAACACAGGCTCTAATTTGGGACCAGAGAAAATCTCTCTTATATCCGGGTTACACTGTAATATAAAAGTATTAAAGGATGGTATCAGTGCAAGGGAGATAAAACAATTGGTATATTTAATAAGATGTATACATGTTGTATGTGTATATAGCTAAGTGGTTAGAATGTTCCTTTCCAACCATGAGAACTGGGTTCAAATTTCATTATAGTAGATTTATTTGTTGAGATGAATTACTGATGTTATCAACCAGGGGAGACAATTCCAGTATGAAGCACCTTTGGGAAGTATCTGAAAAACCTTACCATGAGTTGACTGAAGGTTTGAGTGAAATTGGATCGACACAAGCATTCAGAAGTTGTTGATGGTTGTGGTCGCACAAAGTCACAAGTTGCCATGACCAAGGGTTTGAGTGTACTGGACATATTCAAGAAGTTGATCATACCAAATTATGCACTCTTCCCCAGAAACTGTAACTAAGTTTCATTAAGGAAAATTGCAGTTTAAACCACAGGTGAGCTCTGTGGATTGAACAGGCACCTGTAATAGGATTTGGCGAGCAACTCTGGCAAACAGATTTGCTTGGAAATGAATAGTAGCCCACCATATATGTTGGTACATCAATAAATTCATAGCCTAATGAAAAAATATTTATTTTCAATGATCTCTTTCCTTGTCAATGCACTTAATCCAACATTTCTCCATTTACCACAGAAATCAAACATTATACAGTTAAAATTTCTTATCTTAAAATTTTCTTATCCAAATTGAACTGGCTGTGAACTTATTGATCCATTTTTGTATCTATAAACTGGCTCCAAGACCAAATAAGACTAAGAAAATGCATTGAAATAAAGAACAGCTATATAAATTCAATTATATAAACTAAAAATGTTTCTGCAGTTTATTTTTGAATGTGAGAAAATTTTGATAATTATCCAAGCAGAAGAGCCCTCTACACAAGCAAGCATTGATTGTTCATTAATTTTTTTGGAATAACATTCTTATCTTTTATGACAAGAAAGAATAGTAGTGCTGGATATGGATATCTTAGATAAGACAGAATAGCCAACATGAATGCCTACACTTGAATATATATTATTCATCTTGAAGAGCCATTTTCTTCACTATGCATTGAGTTGGCATCAAATCATATGAAACTGTTAAGATTGATTTGTTTTCGATTTCAATCCTTCTAAAAATATCAAATCTACTTCAAAGAACAAATTTACAAAGTGCCCAAATGAAAGTGACTGGAATCAAAATTTATTTTAAAATTCTTCCAATCAATAAACTACATTAAATTTGTTAACTTGAATTCACATGTTTTGATAAATCATTAAAATTTGATATTTTAGTCTTAATATGTTCAATGCTATGTTAGATATTTAAACCATTATATAATGTCATCTGTTTTCAAATTTAACAGTTGAAATTACTATACAAGACTATGCTTTAATTTTGGTAAATTAAATTTGTTAAACTATAAAGAATGACAATGTATCTTTGGAAGAGGGTTTTTTTTTTCTGTAGTACCATTTGAGGCATTTGTGTATCATGGTTATTTTTAATAATAAAAAAAAACAGCTCTACAAACCAAGGTACATTGATGTGCTAAAGTAATGGGTTAGTAGTATGTAAATATACTGACAGGTGGCACCACCATACCCTGATGTTATGGAAATGCTCAAACAGTTAAGTTCTAACATTTGGCTAGTCAGTGTGAATGCTGGTTAGGTTGCATATAGCAGTGAATTATAATAGTACAAATGGTAGCACATTCCATTTTTGAAACTGTGGGGACATTTAACTTCCTTTGATTTACAGTGTCACATGTATACTGTGAATACCTGATGGTAGGCATTACTGCCTACCATACAGAGAGCACTGGTTGACAACAGATTCTTAATGATCACGGCCAGACGTGTTTAACTAGAATTGTAATGGACAAATGACACTGGCTTAAGGCATATTCACATTGAATGTAGCAGTTACCAGGCACATATCCAGCAGGTTCAGTAGTTTTCATGGGATATGGGAGCAGAAGACCCACCAATGTACTCTTGTTAACACCCTGATAATAGACAATGCACCTTATCTGGGTTTATGATATCATGAATTGGACCCTGCAGGATGGAAAACATAGTGAAGTTTAAGGAATCAGTTGTTTTGGGTTGATGGTTGAGTGTGGTATTGTCCCCATGAGAGCATGAACCCCAATTATCAACAAGGCACTATACAGGGAGTTAGTGGTTCCATAATAACATGGTGTATGTTTATGTAGTAAAAGTTGTGTCTGCTGGTCCACCTAAATATGTCACTGATCAATGTCCATGATGTTACACTGCTTCATGACCCTTCATGGATGACATGTATCCCAACAATGATGGGTTATCCCAGAAGGATAATTCACTGTGTCACTGTGCACAAGTGGCTCATTCTAGACATATTCACCTGACATGATCCCAAATCCAAAGAAAAATTTGCAGTATTATTGGTCCTCACTGAGAATCTTGGATTCAGTCATTTTCCCACCACAGTCAAGTTGCTTCCCTGTGCCTTTTCTATAAATATTTTCATGGCAACTGTTCAGATGAGCTCTTCACTATGGTACCTAGACTTTATGAATTTAAGCACAGTAGTAGACTGGTCATGAGGTCTCATCAATTTACAGTTGACTTGGGTAGATGTAACTAAGTTCTATGCTAAAAGTTTTTCTCGAACTTCTCACTTGTGGAACCTTCTTCCGGTTCCATGCTTTCCAGTCAATTTTAATCTTCAAAAATTTAAATGCAATATCAATCGTTATTTACTACTTTCTTGTTCTCACTCCTTAATAATGTTTCTATTTTTTTCTTATTTACATTCAGTAATTCCTTGTGTCTTAGTGGCATCAAATGAACTCTATTAAAAAAAAAAAAAAAAAAAAAAATCAATCTTCATTTCCTTCCTTTCTTAATATATACATTAATTAAATAGGCTGTTGTTTTACCTAATGATTTTATAAAATTCCCTCCTATCTCTTGTTATAATTACACCAACATGCAGAATGTATTTGAACAGCTACGCATGCACAATGTTATGTTGATAGAGATAAGATTTTTTATAAGCTCATCAAAATTGATTGGAGAAACCAGATTCAGATTACAAAACTTAATTCTTACATCAGTCTATTAATGCATAATGATAGATTTTATTTAGGAAATCATGGCAATATTTAAGTTTTTGATAGGTACAATACAATTACAAGACTTTTGCAAACTAAAAATAATCTATATGCTAGAATAAGCATTTAAGATAAATAATGGATGTTATTTTCAAATCCAACAGACATTTAATGGCATCAAGGCAGGAAAGAAAAAAAAAAAATTTCTGGCCATAGCATTTCATGAGAATCTTTATTACATCTTCCTCACATTCCAATGCACTTTCATTACACACAGGTTTATTTCTCATTCCAACCTGAAGACACCTACTATAAGGAGGTGACATGCATAGTCTGAATAGCTTTTCTACTTTAACACCAGTTTATATGTGGATTTGGCGAAAGAATACAAAGAAAACAAAGAAGAAAAACTGATAAAACATTCTTACAAAGATTACAATTGGCTTCAAAGAAAAGCTAAGAACACACACACACACACACACACAAATATATTTAATTACACATAAAAAACAAAAAATTCATTGATGCACGTGTCAGAATAAACATAATACAATAAATAAAGAAATAAAATTAGTCTCTCTCATTATTTTCCATTTTTTAAAAACCAAACTCAAAACAGAGCCAAATAACCAAATATGATTATTTTAAAAAGAAAGCGAAATGTACACATTATATATGAGAGTACAATGAAAGTTCAGTCAAATGAAACAGCAACATCTGGTAAAAAAGAAAAACAAAAGAGAAAGAAAGAAGCCTACTCTAGAAGGAAGATCATCCGCAAAGAAATGTAAAGAACATAACAGCTTTTTGGGAGAAAGAAGTGGAGTTAGAAAAAGTCATCAGTTTCCAACTGCTAGACTTGCATGTTATATATATATATATATATATATATATATATATATAAGCACCAAAGAAGACTTTTATTGAGAAAAGAAAAACTTTTGAAGGAGAACAAGCTTGCTGCTATGTAAAGAAAAAAAAAATTGTCAGCAAGCAAGCAAGCAAATGAGTGAGCAAGTTGTGCTTCAATAAACAAGGCCAGTAGTCATGGCAGTGCCAGAGTAGGACAGTTGCAACAGACTCACAGCCATGGACAAAAGACATTTCTGAGGTGTGTCTTTTGCTAAAAAACAAACACAAAAAAGTATGTGTATGTGTGTGTGCGTATATATATATATATATATATATATGAGGAAAAAAAAATCCAAACAAGAATTACCTCTCTCCCATTAACAACAAAGTATATAAATAAAACTTTACTATTAAAAATTTTGCATGACAAATAAATGCAAACAGCTTTTTTTCCATCTGAATTTTATAGACTTTCAATAAATATTTTGTTCCTATTTTAATGCTCATGGAGGGAGCGGGATAGGAGAAAGAGGGAGCGAGATAGGAGAAAGAAGAGAGTGAAGAAAAAAAAGGGGCAGTTAAGTATATTATATTAACCCAAATAATACCAAGGAACTTTACAATCTATGCATATACATTAGCATACATATTACAATACCCCCCCTCCCCCAATTTCCTTCCAGCACGAAAGCTTTAAGATTAACTCAGATTATTAGTCTTGGGAAAGCAGACAGAACTGAATCTTGTGTAAGCAACCTTAATCATTAGAGCATAAGAAAGACCAGAACTTGAATGGAATGTAACACCCATCCCCACTAGCAAATGCTCTTGTGGCACAGCAGTGAGGAGTGTAAGTGCAATTACTGAAGCAAAACATTTTTGCTTTTGTTAACCAGATTTCTTCAGAATGCAAAAGCCTTTTTCTTTGAAAGTAGAAAGTTGATATGAAAATAAATATAAAATTTAAAAATAAGTTGGGCAACAAAAGAAAAAAATTGAAAAAAAAAAAACAAACAAACAAATTTGTTAAAAGAAGAAAAGTAAGATAAAAAATTAGAGTCCAGTTTGAAGTTCAATTGTTCTCACTAACAGGGAAAATTTGGGAAGATCAAAAATCATTCCAAATAATTGCATGTCTCAAAGGTGTTTTAAACAGTCATATTGACATAAATACAAGAGAGCGTTTAAAAGTTCTCAGATTGACTCACTTCTCAAAAATCAGTATTTTAATGACTAAATATACTAATACCAAGAATACTGATCTGAGGAAGTGGGTTGGGCTGAGAACTTTTCAGCAACTTCTCATAATTATACAAGTTCAAGAAATCAAAGCTGAGAGTAAACCTTCAAAAATCTTGTCTATTTTATAGCTTCTTGTAAAAACCTACAAATCAATTACAACTACTCAGTTGGAGAGGGAGAAGATTATTCAATCCCAACTATTCAGAGGACAATCTCATCAAGAAATGATGAAGTGTCAATTTATTTTTTGTTGTAAAACATATTTCCTGCCTCTTTTTTTTGAGAGTTGCAAAAAAAAAAAAAAAAAAAAAAAAGGTTCCGTTCCAGAGGGCTGTTCTAACTGGTACCTCCATGTATTATTTAAAGTGGATTGTGTCAGTGTGATATCTGAGGTGTCCCAAAAGATAAGCACCAGGAGAATAGGACAATTTATGCAAATAACCACATGTATTGAACCTGCAAGTGTAGCGGTAAAGGCCAAGTAACTAAAAAAAAGAAAATGCCAGTTTCTTGTTGACTTAACAGTATTTAATCATTTTATATTAATTTCTACCAACTTCTGATTAATATAAAAGAAAGAACTTAAAAATTATAAACATTAAAAACAAAACAACAACAAAAGGATCTTAATGAAGTCCTCCAACATCTTTATTTCTTAAGATTTAAGTGACAAATGTATTAAATTAGAATCTTACAAAATAAGACAGCACAAGCTAATAACATTAGATAATCTTGCTTACAATACATCATTTAGTCTGTGCATGTTTAAAAAGATTCCTTAAGAATTTCATATTTAGAGAAAAGTAAAAAGATCAAAAATACACTTATGTACTTGCAGGCATACCTCAGTGATTAGAGTATAATACCAGATTCTGAGAGGTTTTAATTTATTTACTAGGCCTTGCTTAGTATGATCCAAAGTCCCAAGCTGCTTCCAGTCATTGGTGATCTGACGTGGTCATCTGGCTAAATACTAATCAGAGTGGACAATGTTTAACTCCTCTGATGACCAGATAAGGACAGGTCCTTTCAACATAACTGCAAGGATTTGGACAGGTATGGTATTTTATTATTTGTTGTAGACTAAATGGATAGTATTCAAACAGGAGCAAAAATTTTCTTTTATTTTAAAAGCACTTTTTCTTACAGATCAGTATTGAAATTTTTCATAGCGGCATAATATAATTAAAGAAATGAAAAGAAGTTGGATAATAATAATAAAAGGTTTCATAAATTTTAGTAGTAACGTGGCAATTAAAAGATCACAATTAAAAATAAGAAAAATGATAAATAAGTGTTGCCAAAAAGTCAATAAAAACCTTGTGGAAACTGATGGACCAATAATCATCTGAAGTAAAAAGAAGAGAGAGAGAGAGAGGGAAAAAAAAAAAAAAAAAAACCAGAATGGATATATAAACAACATCTGGGAATTTTTTTTTTTTGAGGGGGGGGGGGAGAGTTAAAATTAAGCTAAAAAGCACTTGGAGAAAACAGACTGTGCAGGTGATAGCAGACAGCCCTCCCTCCTGTTAGAGTCATCCTTCACCAACCACCTGAAGCTTCAGCTTGTGAGTGGGACAACTTTTAATAGACACTACAAAGCAGTCAAGCCATCAACTCTGAGAAAAATCTTTGGTTGTTCTGTTAATTACCTAGGTGAATGAGCAGAGAGTTCTGTCTGTCTGTCCCCTTATGCCATTGGGACATAATAGATACATCCAGAAGGAAAGGTAAGATAGGAAAATTCAGTTGGTAATCATAATCATCACTGCTACCATAGTAGTCAGGGCGTGGTGCCTATCCAATAAGTTCCAAGCAAACAAAGAGTCAAGCAAGCAAGTAAACAAAGGCACAAAAGAAATACTTGGTGAGTGCATTTATTACATTGCATCTGTTGCAAACGAGTGAACAAAGTCACAAGTCACAGCAGATGTCACCTACAGACACTTATTTTTACCTTGTCTCACATATCAAAGAGAATTTTATTAAAACTTAACAACATTAAGCTTTTGAAGTGATAGAATAAAAATATAGTAAAACATCATAGCAGAAACCAGTTTTAAATATCAAATTAAGTCCAGTGGATTAAAGCATTGGCTTGTGAATTTAGTGGCATAGTAATTATGAGTTCAATCCTTGGGCCAGGTAGTACAGTGACTTAGACTAAGTGGAAACAGGGCAAGTTAAGCAATAACTGAGCAGTACTAAAAAAAAAAAAGAGATATCTTTAGATGTAGACAGTGGAATGAGAACACTAACTCTGGAGATTAAATAATGGGTTCAATTTGAAATTTCTTGAAGGTTGCTAGAATCAGAAGATACCTGAATAAGGTCAGAGAGCACAATGGCTGAATAAAGACAAGGACATTAGTCTGAAAGTAAATCTTGATAACTCATCTCAGAAATTCAGGCAGAAATCAATTCAAGTGCATAATTTTTTGTCTTTATTCCAAGTCTCAACAAAATACTCAAGTCACAAAATACTCCATTTCTGGTATATGTAAAGTTTTTTTTTTTTTTTTTTAAATTCTAGATAGACTATAGAATATATACATTTTCAAACAAAATGACTCGGAAAGAAAATATGCTGTTTATTTTGTATGTCTAAAGATGATATAATTCGTAAACAAATATTTGGTCTTTACTAACATGTATAATCAATATTTCTTGCAAATAAGATAAAGCATTTATTTAATAAAACAAAAACCCCAAAATAAAAAATAACACTTATGCCTTCTAAATTCTATCAGATATAGTGACTTCTTTAGTTAGCATGCAGTTTCTTTTTTTTTTTTTTTTTTTTGGGTGGCAGCTTTATTTCTTAAAATAATTGTTTATAATTTGAGATCTAGAAAAAATAATACAGATATTCAAATACATCAATTCCAATTTTGAATTTTTTCCCCCTTTAAATTTGGAAATTCAACATTTCATTTTTTAATTTACTTTCAAAATCTTGAGTTTTACAGAAACTTCATACCTCTCAAAACAAACTGAATGAAATCAAAATAGAATTTGTTCATAGATAAAAATATGAAAAAAAAGAAAAGTTTTTAAAAATATATATCAGCACTTACATAACATTTATTTTGTACCAAGTACTATTGATTTTTTTCTTTTTTTTAAGTAGGTAGTTATATGTGATAATAATAAGATTAGCCATTTCCCTATAAGGAAACATTGACTGAGCAGCCAGTGCTACTTTTGGTTGAAATTTATATAATCTTTCTATTAAAACAATTTTTGAAGAAAATATGTTTTCCAAGTCCAGTTACTGTTATCATTCTTTCTAGTACTGATCGGGGATTTCCTTCCCAACCTTTTATTTGGAGTAGTTCTCTTTGAGTTACATGTGCTATGCATTTTAGTCATATTTGCTGTTGAAAGTCCCTTCTCCAACCTCTTAAATAGCAGATTAGACTGAATGTTGGCAATCAGTCTAAGAGAAGGACAACTGAATTCAAAATGGTGGCACACTGCATTCTGTTATTTGTCCTAAAAGGTGTAACTGGATCTGCATATGCCTTCACTACTATAATCTTCAACACAATCTTCAGGTGAGTGTATATATATATATATATATATATATATATATATATATATATATATGTGTGTGTGTGTGTGTGTGTGTGTGTGTGTGTGTGTGTGTGATGAATACAGAATCTTTAAAAATCTATCAGGTCAGGTTATAAATTTATTTTGTGGAACTCACATCTTTTTCATTAATACACAAGGTAAAGGAAAAAAAAGAAAGTTGTTTTCAAAATGGAGTGCATTCATTTTCTTTAAAAAGGAATGTTTTTTTGTCCAACACTTCTTCAGAAAGTTTCATTGAAATAAAACTCAAACATAGGGGGGGGGGGGGGGGGGGGAGAGAAAAAAAAAAAAGGTAAATCAAGAGCCACAACTAAAATAAATGTATTGATACACTTTTCAGTTTCACCATTTATGATTGTTTTTTTTGTATGTTTGTGTTTTATTTTTTTTTCCAATGAATCTTTCTGAAGAAGTGTTGTATGAAAAAGGTTCCTTTGAAAGAAAAATGCAAATACACTGTCTTTTTAAAAAATAAAAAAATTATATGTTAAAAAATTTTTGTTCATGTGTGTGTGTATATATATATATATATATATATATATATATATATATATATATATATATATCTCCATCCAGGTATGATGAGAACGAATAGAGTACAATTCCAATGTTTGCAACATTTAAAAGAGGGCTCAATACAAAGTAGAGCAATATTCTTTATTTTAAAAAACATGTCAAAATTGCTACACAATTGCAGTTGTATCTGTCTATATTTCTGAGATGAGGTATTATGTACATTACTTACATTATTCAGACTATTGTCCTCATCTTTATTGCCATGTTTATCACAACGCATTTATCCACTTTATCCTTGAGGATACATGGCACAGTGGATAAAGGTGTTGGTTAGATCCAGTGACAGGACCCAAAGAGAGTGAGTTCAATACCAGGTTAAGGCAGTGGAGAACTTTCAGAGGGAAATTAGCAGGAGATAACTGATAACTGACATCCATTAAACATGGCACGTGGAACTAGAACAGTCTACCCCAGTGAGCGAAATAAAGCGTCCAGTTCGACATTCCAACCACCTGAAGAAGGCTGGAGCGTACAATGGCCGAAACGTTGTGATAAACATGGCAACAAGGAGGAGGACAATAGTTTGAATAATGTAAATAATTGCAGTTATGTTTCAATGAGTATCAACGCATCTCATCAGGTGATTGTAAATTACTGGCAAATGAATGATTTACTTTGGTTTAAAAGCAAAACACAACCTCTTTTAAAGAAAAAAAAAAAGAAAAGGTGGGGTGTAAAAAGAGGCTGTATTTTGCTTTTAAATCTAAATAAATTGTTCACTTGCCAGTAATTTACAATCACCTGATGAGATGTGTTGATACACATTGAAACACGGCTGGAATTGTGTAGCGATTTTGACATGTTTTTGATGTAATATCCTGTGTGTGTGTGTGTGTGTGTGTGTGTGTGTGTGTGTGAGAGAGAGAGAGAATGGATGAGTATTAGATTTTTTTTTCTAGTTTTCTTGCCAAGTTATAGGCGCAGGATATATGCCAAAAAAATACCATAATTAATTACAGAGCTAAGATGAAAAAGAAAAAATCATGGAAAATTACAAAGATCAGATGCAAACTTTGGGCCAGGATCAATGCATGGTATCTGTTTTACTCATTAATTAATGGAGAAGGTGTTTGTTCCAGAGATTCCAACCCTGTGGCAACACCTTCCTTATTACACTAAATGAAAGAGAATTGGTGGAATATTGACACAATTGTGACAGTGGTCATGGGGACTGTAATTTTTGTCCTTGGCTCATATGTATACACATTAAAAACAACTGTCACATCTTACACTCATGGAGGGATGGATAAATACCATCAAATGCAAACTTTCTACTTAATGCCATAATATTTTTTGCTCTCAGAACTATGGACAATCCAGATATTTGTTTACACACAAAAGGCTTTGACTAACATAAAGAAAACAAGAAAAGCATATCACTTGTAATTTCTAAGGTCAGGATAATTCTACTTAAAACTAAATTAAACAATTTTACATAGTATATAAAAACTAAATTCCTCATTAGTAATTGCTGTCAAAGACAACAGACAGTGAGAGAAAAATTAAGTCCCGACTTGCAATTTTATTTCCCTAAGATGGGCAAGGTCATTTAATGTCACTTAGTGAGATTATCTGGGCAATGAGTGATTGTATAGGAACCTTCATCCAGTATCAAAGAGCATTGCTGGAGAGTTAAAGACAAAATTGTGAATGAAGTTCTTTTGTGAGAGCCTACACAAGAGCTGGCGAAGAATGACAAGCTAAGACCTTATATCAAGCAGATCTGTGATGACAAACTGCAATCATTCTGACCTGCTAAATATGATGAACAATAGAATTCAATAGAAAAAGAGTCACAGGAATCTGTGCAAGCAGTGTGACTGAAAGCTGCTGCTCACATTGCCAAAAAAAAAAAAAAAAAAAAAAAAAAGTCAGAAATATATCCTGATGTTTGTAGTAATAAAAAAAAAAGGAACAAAAACAAAAAGTCACCAGGAATGATAAAAAAAAAAAAAAAAAAAAAAAAAAAAAAAGACTAGGAAAGAAAAAAAAAATGTAATAAATAACTTTTTTTTAACTACATCTTAATATTTTTAAATTTGCTTGGGTCAGCCAAGCAAACTCTCTTACATCCACCAAGAGAGGGAGATAACAGTGAAAAGTGCCAAGTGTTTGTACACACTCAAGAGCCTCTAAAAAAATTACTATTAAAGAATATTAGGTGACATTAGAATTGTCTCAAGTTTTACTACCTGGACCAGTGTTGATGTATCTCAAATAACAAAACTCATTTTGATACATTGTGCAAAGATCTAATAAGATTATACAAAATACAGAGATCCTGCTGAGAACCTCAGCTCCAGGGACCACTATCACCCTTGGTGGCCTTGCTTATGTCCGTGACTAATTGCATTGTACTATAGGTAGTGAAGAAAATGAATGGAGTAGGTATATCCCCATTCATTCATCTCCATACACTTCTTACTAATAGGAAATGGAAATAATTCATTGAATTTGAGATTATATTTTTTATTATTTCACATGGAGTGAAATATACATTTAAGGTAAAAACATTCCTGACTTTTAATTTAATAGTACAAATTCCAATTGCTTCTCTTTAGTTTATAAACTTGCAGACACTGAAATGAGAATTTTTGATACTATTTTGAAAATACTGAAATCAGTATTTTCAGTAATTAATATATACAATGACAGCTGTATTAGGATCACTTTTATGATAATGATGATCAGCAGCAATGGGTCTGCAAGTATTTTGCCAGTTTTGGGGCACTGAGGTAATAAACAGCAAGGAAATAAAAGATAAGAGAAATGAGAGGAGATAATACGAGTTGATTAAATAAAGGATTCAGTTTGGATTATCAGGATTGAAAGATACTTGAAGAAGGCCGGTGGGCACAATGGCTGAAACATTGTTATGACAAGAATATAAACAGTTGAGAAGAGGAGAGATAGAAGGGCACAGAGCTAGAGAGAAATGGTAGTGTAGGTAAAGCAGAATTAAAACTAGAGGAGGGAGAGAGAGAGACTGGAGACAGAGAGAGAGAGAGACAGAGAGAGACTGGAGACAGAGAGAGAGAGAGAGACTGGAGACAGAGAGAGAGAGAGAGACTGGAGACAGAGAGAGAGAGAGAGACTGGAGACAGAGAGAGAGAGAGACTGGAGACAGAGAGAGAGAGAGACTGGAGACAGGGAGACAGAGAGAGAGAGACAGACTGGAGACAGGGAGACAGAGAGAGAGACAGACTGGAGGGAGGGAGAGAGAGAGAGACAGACTGGAGGGAGGGAGAGAGAGAGAGACAGACTGGAGGGAGGGAGAGAGAGAGAGACAGACTGGAGGGAGGGAGAGAGAGAGAGACAGACTGGAGGGAGGGAGAGAGAGAGAGACAGACTGGAGGGAGGGAGAGAGAGAGACAGACTGGAGGGGGAGAGAGAGAGAGACAGACTGGAGGGAGGGAGAGAGAGAGAGACAGACTGGAGGGAGGGAGAGAGAGAGAGACAGACTGGAGGGAGGGAGAGAGAGAGAGACAGACTGGAGGGAGAGAGAGAGAGACAGACTGGAGGGAGAGAGAGAGAGACAGACTGGAGGGAGAGAGAGAGAGACAGACTGGAGGGAGAGAGAGAGAGAGAGACAGACTGGAGGGAGAGAGAGAGAGACTGGAGGGAGAGAGAGAGAGACTGGAGGGAGAGAGAGAGAGACAGACTGGAGGGAGAGAGAGAGAGACAGACTGGAGGGAGAGAGAGAGAGACAGACTGGAGGGAGAGAGAGAGAGAGACAGACTGGAGGGAGAGAGAGAGAGAGACAGACTGGAGGGAGAGAGAGAGAGAGACAGACTGGAGGGAGAGAGAGAGAGAGACAGACTGGAGGGAGAGAGAAACTTGAAACAACAGAAATGTGGTCCTATAGAAGGTTGCTGAGAATACAATTAACCAAGCATAGAGCAGCTGTGAAGTTTTAGAGAAAATTGAAATAAAGAAGACACTTATACGTAACATCTGTAAGAGATAGTTGAAATTCCTAGCTCACGTAAAAGAAAGAGAGCTTAGAAAATTTGATACTCACTGGACAAACCAAGAGGGACAGCAGAAAACAATGCATAACCTATTTGGTAAGCTTTGTAAATGTATGATGGAACAAGGTTTAGGAGAGATAATGAAAAGACAAAATTTATTAAAATCTACAAAGGACAGAAAATTGTGGAGAGCCATAATTGCCAAAGTCCTGAAGGGAGGTCTTCTATTGATTTTGAAATGTCTTAAACTATACTAGGAATAATCATAAAAAAGAATATGTAATCAATAAGAAAACCTTACCAGAAGGCATCAGTAAACTTTTTGTGGAAAAAAAAAAAAAAAAAAAAAAGCCTTGGATATTTGAAAGAATATAAAGTTGCATTTGTGTAGTGTGAAAAAAAAGCCAAGAATGTGTATAATTATTTATCAAAAGAATATTTAAACAAGTAGAGACATCAGAAAAAAAATTCAAGATTTTCGTCAAGGTATCATACAGCATTCATAAAGTTTTAAAAAGTGTCACTAGAGATTTGTAGAAACATGGTAAATATATTTATAACTAATGAACATTACACAATTTGCTACCCTCTTAGTTTAAAAATTTTTCACCTCTTATTACAAATTTAAACTTGTTTTATTTAACAAATGTCATTAAAGAATCTGACCTGGTAGCTCTGTCTTGTATTCTCCTCACTACCACCCCAGATTACACCCATAAGTGAACATACTGTTGAAATATGATAATTTGGGACACTTGTCATGGTGCATTGGTTGGAAAGTAGTTACTGGCCATAGCTCAATTCTCACTCAGTGCTTCATTATGATCTTGCATCAGACTAGATTAAGCTTATTAAATATCTCTAATAATCTGATCAGATGAAATAGGTTTGGTTAAAATTTTACCATTTCTGTCTTGTATTGAGTAAATGGCACTAATATGGTTATGCTGTTGTTAATCAAGCTGTGATTGTCTGCTACCTGCAATGTCTACTCAAAGAGACAGGAAAGGAAGAGAGTGTTACTTGAGAAAGGTAAGAGCTAATTGAGGTCAAGCATCCTACCTACCTGTGCAGGGTACTCTTCAGACACTAGGACATAGACCAGGAGGAGGTAGGTGTGTGTGCGTGTGTGTGGGGGATCAGACAAAGTAGAGTAAGGTATTGGGAGGGTCAGTAAAGAGTAGCAGCTGCACACCAGAGCTGAAAGTATGAAGAGTACCTCTCAGCAACAACGATGAAAACCATGATAACAGTCAAGTAGGCATTACCTATGCAAAGGAATCAGTAAAAATCATAGAATTTTTTCCAGACAACTTTTTTGTTGTTGTTAAATACGAAAATGTAGTGGTAGTTAATAAGAGTAAATAGTCCTTTACTTTTTCAATCGATTTTTTTTCTATTGTTCACTCAATATAAGACCCAAGAGCCACTCAAGATAGAGGGTTACTAAATGAGGTTGTTGTAAGAGCGCTCTGGGAGAGACCAAGGTGTGCATATTATGAGGATATGTAGGATAGATAACCGATGACTCTTGATGAAGAGGTTAAGATTGTAGTGATTGGAGAAGCATCTTCTTGGGATCCTGTCCTACAAAATAACAGTTACGAGGAAGAAGCTGGCGGAGTGGAACTTTCTGCTCCCCAATGGGATATAAAGGGAATGAGGAGGAGTTGACTGTGTATGTGGTCTAGCGGATTCTAGCTCTGAAGGTCAAGACTGGTGGATGCATGCCTTGTTCCTTCAGGAAATAGGTGATAATGGCTCACCACATTATCTTATAGCTTTGCCTGCTTTCAACAATACTGGCTCCTTTATAACCCCCATTTATTTTGTGTTATTTGTTCCTCTATTCATCTGTTCAAACTTGTCAAGTAGGTTACCTGATTCCTTTGCTGTTCTTGCTTTCAAATAAGCCCTGTGAGTATTTAATTCTCCAGGCTTCTTTTCATCATTATGTACTCCCCAAAGTAATCATCAGAGACACAAAAATATCTACTATCACAGTTCATACCTAATGGATAATACCTACAACAAAACTGAACACAGCCAGGAATGAAACTACAAAAAAAAAAAAAAGAAAAAAAAAAAATGATGGACACTAAAATGCAAGAACACCCAAACCAAAATATAACCACACACACACACACACTAATTATTAATATCAATTAACAGTATTTTTTTTAATTATTTCTATTTTATTTATTTATTTTTTTAATAACAATTGTCACTTTATAAAAGGCTCAAGAGCCACACGAAGTAGAGGGTTACAAAGTAAAAAGGTAAGAGGCACAGTTTATAAGGATACGTGGGGAAGATAATACCTAATCCTAAATTTGAACAGGTTAAAATTGTAGTGATCGGATAAGCAGCCTCTTAGAAGTTCCACAAAGTAGTAGTTTGTGGGTTATTTAGAATATAATCTACTTAAAGAGTTTATGTATTTAAAATGTAAGATTTGGTAAGTTTTTGTTTACTAACTTTATGATAAGGAATCTCATTATCACCCTATTTTTTCAGTAATTCTTGCCTTAATACATGACCATGGACTGTTCTATTTTGTTTTTTCTTCATGATTTTCAATCTCTAAAATAATGAGTGCAGAATTTCACTCAATAAATTTTAGGTTAAAAACTGCAAAGTGCTTAACCATGAGAATTTTTTCTTTGCTACCAGAAATATTTAATTTGTTAGAGCAGAAAATGTTGAAAGCTAAGTCTGATAAGTGGTCAATTAAAAGCTATTGGGTACAGATAAGACTGAACTATAAATCTTAGATTCAAATCCAAAAGTACAATCATGATTATTGTTTCGCTTCTCACTTACCCCTAGAATTTGTTGTGTAATGCATATGTAATCATGAGTGAATAAATCCTATCCATATCATATATCCTGGATTATATAAATAGCTAGTATCATATTTACTTTAAAGAATGAATGGAATAAGATATTTTAATTTGGATAATTTAGTCGACTTATTTAAAACTGTTTATGAACCAAGAGAAATGAGAAAAAAAAAAAAAAGAACTTTTCCTTTCAATGCTACATTTTAGTAGGTTGCCAAATGTAATATTATGAATTACAATGAAAGTTAAATAAAAACTAACAAAGCTCATGGAGATTCTATGGTGTATTCAAGAAAATAATATTTACAAGTTCCCAGAGAAATCAAATCAATTGAAAAAATTGAAGCTGCTTAAAATTATACCCTGAATTCTAAAGTAAAACTAGAATATTGTTTTGTTTCAAATGTTCTTAATTTCTTTTTTAATATAATATTCTGTAGATTCAAACCAACAAATTAGCTTTAAATTGCTCTTTGTTCAAATAAAACACCATGTTCTTTTTCAAAATTAGCTTTCTGCCTTTTTCTTTCTCTGCATAAGTATAACTTTTACATTCTGAAAAGTTCTGCCTCTCTCTCACTCTCTCTCTCTATATATATATATATATAAAACACTGAATACAGGGTTGGTATAGATGGAATAAAATTCCAATAACCAAAACCACTATTTTTAAAAGTGCTCAATAATACAAAGTAGTGTGAATAATATTTATTTAAAAATTATAACATAATAAACAGGGAAACACCACCATCACTTGACCAGACACCAGAAGTGTTGAAACAAAATGGCTATTTTTGTAGTGATGTTATAACATGCTTATGTTATAATGTATGTGTGACATTATTACTTGTTGGTAATTTTTTTAATTTAAATTTTATTTTTTTTAAATAAAAAAATAATGTATTGCTGGTATTTTTACTATGAAAAATGTATTTTTATACTTTCATGGTTTTTTTGTTTTTGGTTGATGGTTCATTTTTGGCCCATAGCTGGGACCCCAACAGGTGGATCTGGCAACAACAGCAATTAAGAGGTAGTCCCACACTCTTCAAAAGCTCCAATCTCCTGATCATAGGCTTTGCTTCTAGAGAAGTCAGAATGCAAACAGCAAGCAAGGAACTATTTTGAAATAGACAGTAAAACTAGGTGTTAGGGTAAGTATTAGGGCTATAAAAAAATATTTACTGGATGAAAGGATTCCAACTACTTGACTATTTATCTCTAGTTGGGGTGAGATGCAACTTCATACCTTTCCCAAAAGCATTAGCATGAAAGTGAATGCAAACTATCTCGGCCAGAATTTAAACTTCATTTGCTAATTCCATTTTTTATGTAAACATACAATGTGACCCCAACCCAACTTTCCACTGACCAGTCAATGTTGCATCTCAATTGTCATTTATGTTGATGTACATTGAAAAAGAGAAAGGCTCACTGCACGATCACAGGGGAACAAAGATGAAAACTTGTGCCACAGAAGAAATGAGGATTTGAATCCTGTTGTCAATAACATAATATCAGTGTTTTATTCAGAGCTTTTACTGGCTTGGTCTGGATGGATAGGTATGTGATAACTGGAGACAATTTCTGCCCTGTCAGTCTAGGAGCTTGGCTCTTCTCTCCTACCGACACTCCAACCATCTACATATCCTGACATGTGGCTGGCAATACAAATGGGTGGCATCGGAACTATGTGAAAGACAGTCTGTCCATCACAAGGGTAAACCAGAATTGGCTCCTTTGATCACAAGTATGATTGTAAAATATAAAGCAGCAACAGGAACTAATCAATGTCCAGTTTTTGTCACGATTTCCAAAAGCCCATATCCACTCATTTGCTCTTCCATTCCCCTTTGGTAAAAGTGGATACTGCTTAGAAAATTTAAAAAGAACCCATCCACTGGATATAAAACAGAAACACTTGAGAGTGAGATAAAATCTCTCCTTTTCTACATGGGTGTCCCAATCATAGTATCACATTTGTACTATAGGCCACCTGCAATTCCAAGATGGGGTTTAAAACTGTCTTATTAGAATATCTTACCAAAATCATTAGTTTACCACATCCTCCACAAGAACATTGAAATAATTAAACCTTGCAACATTCTTAACACTTTCACTGCTGTATTGTTATAATATTGTTGTCTGGCTGTGCTGACCCATTTTGGGAATAATAGAAAATTGGTATTTTGACAAAAAAAAAAAAAAAAAAAAAAAAAAAAAATAATATGCTGACAGTGATTTCTCATGGGTGTTGCTATTTCAGTTTCAGTTAGATACTCTGCAGTACAGACTAAGCTAACTGATACTCACAACACATAGGCCATATTGTTTGCTATTACATGTCTATGCTGGTATGAAAATTGCACTAAGAGCTAGTGAGTTTATAACAAAAAAATTGCTGGTGACAGATTTCAATGTACTGAAACATTTTATATATATATATATATATATGTGTGTGTGTGTGTGTGTGTGTGTGTGTGTGTGTCAGCAGGCAATGTAAATTTTTAAAGATATATAGGTACATCTTGAAAATACATTATGTGTTTGTGTGAGTGTTAGCAGTTAATGTACATTTTCTAAAATATGTAGGTATACCTTGAAAATGTATATTTTTATTGCCAGCAGGCAATGTACATTTTGTAAAGATAAGTGGGTACATTTTGAAAATGTATATATATGTTCTCAGCAGGCAATGTAAATTCTGCAAAGATGTGACAGTATGTTCACAGTAGTGGAAATGTTGAACAAAAATCAGTGTTAGAATAAGTTCTTTGGAAACATTAGCATTCACATGGATTAATATCCCTTCAAGCACAGTTACTTTCTGCGTTAGCAAGACTGTTTTATGACAAACAGAAGGTAATGATATATTTAAAATTTGCACACCCAAAATTCTGAGAATTCATTTTAATGACAAATGAAAAAAAAAAAAAGATAACAAAAACATCTTGTGGCAGCAGAAAAAAAAAAAAAAAAAAAGAAAAAAGTGCAAACGTTATTCATCATTCTCTTGTGACAGGGTCTTATCTCATAACCTTAAGTATTAAGGGCCATCTCTTTCCTAATCTATTTACTAACCTCACTTCCTAGTCACTCACCCAAATTTTATTCTAAAAAAAAAAAAAAAAAAAAAAAAAAAGAGAAGAAGAAGAAAAAAGTTTTTCTTATCTTTGATCCTAGCTACTTCTAAATTTCCGTTGTTGTTGTCGTCATTGTGTTACTTCTAATCAGCCATCTTGACCTGCTTGGTATCAAACCATTTTCCCAGTCACCCTAAATTTATGAAGCTCATGTCTGTATTTGAAAAAAAAGGACTATAATATCTAAAGACCACAGGTATTAGCTGCTGCAATTAACAAAAACATACTCCCAAATTTTTTTATAAAAGTAACCATTTACCGATATCCTCACTATGAACATAAAATTATGATCAAAAGTGTAAATTTCTACTGTAAAATTAACTAGGAAAAAAGAAAAAAAAAAAACTTGGTAAAAAAAAAGTACCATTCATTTTGTTCATTATAGAGAGAAAATAAAGAGTGCATGTTGTGATTTAACAGGTAATTGTTACTTTCCATACCAAAATGGTTAAGATTGTGACAATATTTTTACATTTAGGAAATCCTCTATATCAGCAATATTATATAAAGTTTTTCAAGAAAATGCTCATCTAATTAGCAAAATGACAAATGTGTGTCTTTTTTTTTTTTTTTTTTTTTTTTAAATAAAATGATAAACAAGCAAAATGCTTGGTTAGACATAGCTTGGTGGTTAAAACATTTTATACAGTCAGTTTTTCATGTTTTTTTTTTAGTAATAAAGCCAAACTGATAAAATATAAAAAGGTTTAAGATATAAATTTCCAAGAAAATGTGTCACATGATCATCCAAAAATGAAAAAAAAAAAAAAATCAAATGAGTTAGAAATATCTTAATATCACAATATAACTGCCTAATGAAATGAAAGAAACTTGAAAATAATATTTCACAAATAATAAAATTAACTGTTAGTAATTTGTTCAATTTATTTTCCTTTGAGTCTTAAATTCCATCAAATATGATACTAGTTAATTACACAACAAAAAAAGAAACAGTATCTGCAAATTTTTCTTATCTTTTCATTTAATTTTAATTCCCTCTCTCTTTGTACAAATAATTTAAATTCATTTTTATTACCATATATATTCCAAACTCCACATATAAGCAGAGGCAGCTAATGAACACATTATACCTAAATGGCATGGTTTTGTAAATTCCCATGAGTGGAGAATATTTTATAAAGTTTTAATATTTTGTTATTTAAAACATTTTGAGGCAGCATTTAGAGTATATTTTTTGTTTATCACACAAATACACAATATTTTACTATTTCAGTTGTTTTATAAGGTTCAACAAGTTTCTTGAATATTGTTAACTTCCTTTTAGTAGACACAAATAGTGCCATCTTCCAAATATAATAAGATTTTATTTAACATACAAATCGAATGAAACCCGCACCTTAAAAATCTTGGAAACCACTTAATGTCCTACATGTCGATCTATTTTTGCAATGTTATTAAAGCATTATATTGTGAGTTTGATGCCGACATATTGTACAATAGGAAAATAAAACATTGCACAAAATAGTGACTTTAATGAAAAATGAAAGTGTAAATAAAGATTAAATGCTAAAAAGATTCTGTAAAATGCTTCTAAAATCTAAGTAAAAAGCGTTTCATTGTAATGCAATCACTTCAGATATTTTGGTACTTATTTTAACTAGATATTGAAGTTGATGAAAATTGGCAAAATATTGACCTCATATATAAGCCTGCCCTCACCATTTTATCATTGATTTTTATTTGGTCACATATTTCTTGGCTTGTACATTAGCATATATGGTATATAATTTAAGCTATTTTTTTGTATCAGCAAAATACTTTCCAACACCAGAATTATTAACTGAATGCAAACTTTACCAAATTTTAAAGTTAAAAATATCAGGATGCATCTTTTTTTTTTTTAATAAATAAATCACATTTTATATATCAGAAAGTTAAAATTAACAATAAATTCCATATTTTGACCCCTACCTAGATAATAAACTTTGTCTAAGTACAATACTTATTCATTAAATGTGATAGTTTGTGACTTGTGACAACAGAGAAATAAAGATTCACTCAAAGATCTCCATTTTGGTGACTACTATGGCTATAATGTGTGTTCTGTTGTGTCAGGCTGTATTCTGCTACTTGAAATGTCTGTCCAAAGAGACAGTGTTACCTGAGAAAAGCAAGAGGTAATAGATAATTGAGGTCAATCATCCTACCATCCTCCCTGCTTGTTTGTGTGCTGCCTGTGCAGGGTACTCTTCAGACACTGGGACAAAGACAAGAAAGGGTGCATGGGTAGGAAAAGAGGAACTAGGTGTAGGGATGGCATAGAATCTTCTGGATAATTAATTTACTGCCCCCCCCCCCAAATGAAAAAGAAAAGCAGTGTAAGAAATATTGTTCTTCCATAATTTGGAGGAACAAAGTGCTATATATGATTTTGGCAATAACGCCGTAAAACGTTTATGTTGCATCTGACATGTTTTTATAGAATCTTTGTGCAAGTCTCCGGGACATTTTTACTAATGGTTAGAAAATCAATATCCTTAAGAAAAATAAATCAATGTTAGATGGTAAAAAAAAAAAAGAAAAGTTTTTTAGAAAAGGATTGTGGCAATATAAAAATAATGGAGGTGAGAGACAATGAAAACTATGCTTTCACATTACAAATATGTATGTCGTGCAGTGGTTAGTGATGTTAGATGTGTAAGCAATTGATTGTGTTTACTCTTATTATAGGCTACAAAATTTGTACTTTGTGTTAGGGAGAGATTAAGGAGACATTTTATTTAGAAATGAACCAGAAACTATGTAGAAATCTTATAACGCTTACTTTCTTAATATCTCAAAAAGAAAAAAAATTAAACTATTTAGTATCTATGGTGAAAATAGTTTTTGCAATAATAGTTGACACTTTATTGCATGATTAATGATATAAGTATGTGTGGGCAGCGTAGTGGTTATCTGTCTCATTTGTTACTTTCACACAACTGCTCCTGAGAGATGCATGAACCCATTTTTTCTGCTCTCAGTTATGAGTTAAATAGCTAGGTAGATTGGGCTTTAGGTGGTAACTACTTTAAGAGAAAGAAAAAAAATCTGAATTCAAATCTATAGAGAAGGCAATGAAAAACCATTCTACTAGCTTTACCAAGAAGGCAGGGCAATTCACAGATAAAGTAAAAGGAACTAGAGAGAGTCAATCGTCTATGTCCTGAAGGGACAAAGCATTAGAGAAAAGGAAATAAGGAAAAGAATAATGATACACAAGTTTCTGTTTTTAATGTGATAACCATGCAAATAAGTCTAAATTATATCTTTACAAACTTGGAAGTATTTGTTCTTTTTGCGAATCAACTCTCAACAGAGATTTTATGAATTTCAAAAATTTCTGGAGTTTTATTACCATCACCATTTGGTTAGTAAATATCTCATTTATTAAATTAGAAAATATTTTGTTTACATTCTAATAATTAAAAGATTCCTAAACATATTTCTGAATAAAGAAACAAAAGACTGTTGCTAAGATACCAGAAATGTAATTTTTTTTTTTTTCAACCAATAAAGCAGATTTTGGTTTTTAATGCATTAAAAGTAAAAATGAGAGCAGATAATAAATATCCAATATGGAGGCATTACTTAAATATTTTTCTTAAATTTTCCAACTAAAAATAACCTTGTGTAGGTGTCTTTGTATTGCCAAGATAAAAATCACTCTCCTTGAAAAGCTTGCTAATTTATGACAAATATTTCATGCCATACAATTTTTTTGTGCTGAAAAAGACATTTATACTCGTCAACTGAATCTCAACAGACTGGCCAAAAGAAAAAAAAAAAGAAGACTGTTTTCAATCTAAATCATTTTTTTAAGACTTGAATGTTAACTGTTTTTTTAAAGCTTTATAATCTATCAGTGGTATCACAACAATCATTGACTTGTGAGATAGATGGGATTTTAAGCTTAAAACTGAACAAGGATATTTAGCATTTTTTTTAAAGTAGGATAATATGATACAATTGTTAGTTTTATAATTTGATTAAACCTTATTTTTTGTCTGCATTTTTCTCATTTAGATTAGAATTGTTTTCATTTTTTTACTGTAATAACAGTAAAAAAAATGAAAGCAATTCTAATCTATTAAGAAAAATTATGTTTGCTGCTTTTATTGTTTTACCCATATTGTATGGTGATCATTTTTTAAAAATCAACTGAAATACTGAACAATAAAGTCATATAACTACTACTGCAAAAACTGCAGCAATGTCTGCAACAAAGCCTTCATTAGATGATGAACCTAGGATTAAGTATGATTTCAAGTCCCAAAGGATCATGACCACTAACCCAAAATATCACAACAATACCATCAAGCTGTTTGATTTCTGCCAGAGTGTAAGACTACCAGATCCATGCAGATGCAGTCTGTACCTGATTTTGAAATATCTTAATGTTTTATCTTTTCTGTTAGTGCCAATCTGAATTTAGTCAGGTATACTGAGGTTGATGATAAAACCTTGGCATTTGACTTCAGTAGGAAATATACTGATTATCATCCAGCCATTTCTTTTAATGCATTGTTCTCAAAGATCGTCATACTTTTCCTGCTTACATTGAAGTGTTTAGTTGATATTTTCCTCAAAAATAGCACCAAAGAGGAAACCCTAAGAAAACAGAGGAAAATATGATGACAAAACAGCAGATGGGGGGGGGGTAGCTGAAGAAAGAAAGGAAAACAAAAATATCAGATAAAAATGCAAGATGAATATAGAAAGAGCGATTAGCAGGGAAAAAGCATCTAAAAACAGAGAGGAAGTAAAGGCTCAAGAGAAAAGAGAATAAAAAAAAGGTAAGGCTATAAGATAGTGGGTGGTAGCAAGTAAGAAAAAGAAAGGATATCAGAAAGATAGTAACTGTAAAAAACGAGTGAGTAAGGAGGTAATAAAAAAAAATGAGAGAATGTTTGTGCAAGAGAAAGGAGTTATATGTATATCTGATTCAATATTGTCAATATATTGTTATTCTTTGTAGATAAAACAAGAATCAGAAAGCAAAGACATCAGCAATTGATTCAAGTATATGAAACAGGTTTCTGTTTGAAAATGGTAGAGTGCATCTATACATTTACATTGGTGACTGTAAATGACATTGTTAATGTGAAATAAAAGGATGTCATACAATCGGTCTTGAAAATCTAAGAAGTTACTGCATAGTTTAATGGCATAAGTTATTAGCATTCTACACTACTTAAAACAAAAGGTTAGGAAGGAAACCCCCTCCATCAATACTTGAAAGAGCAGTAACAGTAATTGGATTTGAGAAGTCTGTTTTAAGAAAAAACATTTGATGACTTTCAACCAAAAGTAGCAATGGATGCTCAGTCATGAATAAAGCATTACAGGCCAGAAAATAACAAAAAAACACTGCAGAATTATAGAAACCACCCCAAATAAAAGTCCCCTTCTTGGAGGCAAATATAAAACCAACAAACAGTATAAATGGTTTAATAATTTCTGCTGCACTTTTTCTTATATAACTCAGGCCATGGTTTCTGCTACCATCTCTAAACAAGATCTATACAATCCATGCAGGCTTGATGGTATCCCTGCAATAGCTCTTAAGAAATATGCTTCTGTTCCCTCTAATCTCTACAATAAAAGCCTTGTTGCTTCTTGCTTGTTGTAAATCTTCTGTAGTTTCAATCTTTAAAAACTTCTACTTCTCTTTTGGCAAGGAACCAGAGATAAATCAACTTCGAATTAGTTAAGCTTCTCATCTTGCAAGGTCTTCTTTCAGATAAAAAATATGGCTTTTGCTTCTCCAGGTCAACTGCCAATGTATCAACAGTTATTGTTGAAATAATCTGTCAAACTTTAGATAAGAATGGTGAAGCTCATATCTCAAAGGCTTTGACAGGGTTTGGCATGCTGGCCTTGATGAAAGGTTATGGCATTTTCCAGACAAATTTTTGATTTGATTCAACCAGTCTTATCAAATCTGGAAATGAAAATTGTTTGAACAGCCACGCTTCTAGACATTTTTATATTAACGTGTGTGTATGTATGCGTATGTGTGCACTTTATAGTATCTCTGCTGATGACAAATGTTGGTAAGTTTGAGAGGGTTGATAAATTGCTGGCTGATTTTAAAAAATTGATCTTCAATCTGTTAACTGGGGCAAAAAATGGCTTCTTAATTTTAACACCGCCAAAATGAAACTGCTCTCTTTTAATCATCTTAGAGAAATCTTTTCCCTTCACTAGCATGGCTGATGCTAACCTCCAGGAGATTGACTTATTGCACCTTCTTGGGTTAACATTTTCCACTGACATAAAGTGGAATGATTATATTGAATTAATTGATAGGTTTGTTGCTAGGAATATTGGTTCAATGTGTCGGGCTAGGCAATTTTTCTCACCAGAATCCATCTTACACCTTTATAAGTCAAGCATTCTTATTTGCTTTGAACATTGCTGCCACATCTGGTTTAGTGCTGCTCCTGTTTATTTAGAGATTCTTCATAAAATCTGAAGAAAAAAAAATGTTATTGATCCTGACCTGGCATCTCTGCTTCAGTCACTTTCCCATCGCAGTAATGTAGCGTCTCAATACTTTTTCTATAAATATTTTGAAGGTAATTGTTCTGATGAGCTTTCCTCTTTGGCATAATAAATTTAAGCTGAGTACTATTTTGGTAGCTGAGTTATTTTACAGTTGAAATTGCTCAATGTAACTGTACATTCTGTGCTAATAGTTTCTTCTCTCACACTTATCACTTGTAGAACTCTTCTGGCTTTTTGGTTTCCACTCACCTTGGATCTTCAAAAATTTAAATGCAATGTCAATTGTACTCTTATCTCCTTGAATCCTATTCTTTTATTGTTCTCTCTCAATGTTTTTTTTTTCCAGATTCTTTCACACCCAGTAACTACTTGTATCTTAGTGGCTTTATTGTCTTGCTTGGAGTGAAATAATTAAAAACAAAAATCTGTTTGATTTTGTTTTTATGTCTTAATCCTTAGTGGGTTATTTAAAACCAAAACACTTTGGATTGTAAGAGTAGTTTCTTTTATAAATTTATAATAAATAGTGTATCAGAGTTTGAAATACTCTGTTAAACTTGATAAGAAACATCAGTATTATGAGCAGTAGTACTCATAGATAGCAATACAGTAAATTTATATACACACACATGCCCCATTTTTATATTTAAACACAATTAGCATATATAGTAGGTACACAGACAAATTTGACTGTAAATGATCATGTAAGTTCACACTTCAATATTATAAGTACAGGGTGTGATTGGTAAATTGTTGCCATTCTATAATTTTAATTTCACACATGTGCGTTGTTTGTTTTCTGTCAACTGCACAGTATAGTAGGGTCAGTTGGGCACCATCTGTAAGAAAAAGAGCACCATGATGCAATTCACTTCACCAAAAATTTGGAAATAGTAGGCTGCATTGCTTGGCATTTGTGCCAGAAGCTCAAATATGAACATTACAGAGTGTTTCGGTGTTAATCCGAGGACAGTGCAGAAGAGGGTTTGGAAAGAGTTGGATGAGTCTGATGGTGATTATGAAGATACAGCAGCTCAGAAAACTCAATCTGATCATTCTGATAAGAAAAGAACTCATGAATTTGTTGTTGAGATCCAGGCCATGGTTGACAACAATTCCTCCAAGTCAATCAGGTCCATAGGCAGAGAAACAGGAGTGCCTGAGTTTCTTATCAGGCAGGTAGTGTATGAAGACATTCGGCATTTCTCATACAATACAAAATAGGGCCAATTTTTATCCTAAACCATGAAGACAAGTGGAAAGACTGCTCTATAAGGTTTTTGAACAAACTCAATCATCCCTTCGAACCAAACATGCTTTGGTTTTTCTCAGATGAGAAAAATTTCTGCCAGGATAAGATGGTGAACACACAGAACAACCACTTGCTGTGTCCCCAAAAGATGTACTGAGAGTGATGAAAACCAAATATCCAGTCAACATCATGGTGTTTGGAGTGATCACTAGTGATGGTGATGTTATGCCTCTATTCATCTTGCCACATGGCCTCAGACTCAACATAAAGGCCTATACCAAGTGCCTTGAGGAGGTAGTGCTGTCCTTGGTCAAGAGGGTGGCTGCTGGAAGACCCTATATCTTGCAACAGGATTCTGCACCATGCCACACAAGCAGGAAAACCCAGTCATGGCTGTCAGATAATTTCTGCAACCACATTAATTCCCCAGATGGCAACAACCTTGATTATTATATGTGGGGTGCAGTTGGGCGAGAGACCAACAAAACTCCTTGTAATACCAAAGATGAACTAAAGGCAAGGATTATGGCAGCATTTACCAACTTAAACAAAGAGACCACCCAGAAGAGTTGCAAGAATTTTTGAAGTCATCTGGAGGGCATAGTTGAAGCCAATGTTAATTTTATTAAATAAATTTACTCTATAGTTTTTCAAGGTATTTTTGTGTACTTTTGGTAAATATATCTGGTAAAATAAGATGTCTGTGTTATTTTCATTTTTGTGCAATTTAGAAGACAATTTATCCAACATTATCCAACCCCAGTGGATGAAGAAGGCCGGAGCATATAATGGCTGAAACATTGTGAATATAGCAACAAAGTTGAGAACAACAGCCCAAATAATGTAAATAGTGTAAATAAATTTAAACATGAATGAAAAGAAAAAAAAAATTGGACCACACCCCTCCCCCACACAAGAATCTAAGAAATTATAATCTCTTTATAATGGCATTTAAAATATATATTGACCCTAAAACTGCTCATCTTCAATTTCTGGATAAAGTAATATCACAAGATACCAACAGCGAAAATTTAAATGATCAAAAATATATAATCTACAAAAATCCCTTTTGTGAGGTAATTTCATTTGAGCAGATCTCCAAATCAGTGTTTATTTCAGTTTACAATAAACATTTAATTTTTATTCCCAAATGATAATGATCTTTCTAGTAAATGTTCATGTTATAAAAAAAATAATCGATGTGATATGTTATATAACTTGGCACTAGAATAAAAATGAATTTTTATCTAGTATATAAATGTCTAGACAGAGGCCAGTGAAGATCAAAATGTTTTTGCGTATCAATCTCATATGCTCACACCCCAATGGTGTGTGTGACAGATAATGCACATCTTAATGATCCTGTCTATAAGTAGTGGTGTTGTGTATGTGTTTTGTGAAAACATTGTTGGCATGGATTTGTAGCATTGATTACTTTGCAATCTGTAAACTGTGTTCTCTTCAGCAAGAGAAAAAAAAAATCAATGTGGTTGGTGATACGAGAAATGGTGGTGGTGGTGCTCTTCACATGGAATGAGGGAGAAGAGGAAGAGAGAATGCAAACAGTTGATCCTTGAGACAATGTTAAAAGATGGCCCAGGTGATTGGCCATTATGGCTATCATTCTGATTGGGAATAAGAAGTAATGTTACTTGCTTACCAGGAATGGCAGGCTGGCTTAACGATGATGAACTGAAGGAGTAAAGAATAATGTCAATAGCAGTTGGAGTGGGCAAGGAAATATGAATCTGGATACTGAGTGACAGAAGAAAAAGCAGGAGTAACAGGGAGGAAAGCAAAGAGTTTGATCAAGAGTACTAAAGAGGAAACCATGAAAATATAGAGGAAAATATGACAAAAAAGAGAGGAGGGAAGACAGGAGTATCAATGAAAAGAGTAGAATGCAAAATATATAGGAGTGATGGGCAGGGAAAAGGCATCTAAAAACAATGAGGGTGAAAGGCTTAAGATCATCAGAAAAGGAGAAGTAGAAGAGGAAGTAAACACATCAGAGTGGATGGTAACAAGCAAGAAAAAAAGAAGAAGATAATATCAGGAAGAGAGAGACTCTAGAAACAAAAGGGAGTAATAAAGTAGGAATAAAGAAGTGTGAGAGAGTGCGTGTGTGCGTGCATGTGTGTATAAGACAAAGGAGTATCTAGACACATCAAATTTAAATGCAAGTCCCCCTGTATTTTCAGCATTTTCTCTCGATGCTTAATTATAACCAGCATTTGTTGATGTTTTCATTCCCTCCCCCTATATAATATATAATTCCATCAATAAAAACAAGTCTGAAGAAGCAAAGGGTCTGGAATGTAATTGATCTTGACTTCAGTCACTTTCTCACCAATGTCACATGGCTTCCCTCTGTCTTTTCTACAAATATTTTCATGGTAACTGTTCTGATGAGCTTTTTTCCCTGCTGTCTCAACTGCATGAATTTAAGCAATGCTACTAGATTGGCAACTAGGTATTGCTGTTTAACTGTTGAACTAGCTAGATGCAACTACCACTTCCACTCTAACAGTTTCTTTTCTCGCACTTCTCACCTGTGGAACGACCTTCCGATTTCTTGCTCCCAGCCACTTGCAGTCTTCAAAAATTTAAATGCAATGTTAATCACCATTTTTTGTCTTCTTGAACCCTGTTCCTTTATTGTCCTTTCCTCAATTCTCCCCATTAAAGTTTTCTCATTCTCTTTCACTTCTTGTAACCGCCTCCATTCTAGTGACATTATCTCCTTGCTTGGGGTGAAATGATTACAAAGAAAAATAAAAAAAAAACCCTTTCAAAGGAAGAGAAATGTGTTATACGGGATTTCTTTCCATTACCCATCTTTCGTCTGATATATACAATTAGTATATAATATTCTCCCACAAAAGAGTATTCAATAGATGCTAATATTTTTGAAGTATTAATAAGAGGGTTGGTGAGGGTAAGAGAGACAGATGCTTGAAATAGCATCAAACTAACAGAGAGAGAATAAGAGGAGTAGGAGTAGCAAGAATCATTGCTTATAGCAAGATTATAGGCAAGTGGAAGAAAGAAAAGGTGTAGAGGGAGAAAAAGTAATAAAGAGAGAAGCAGGGTTGATACATATATATCTGTAATTATAAAACTCTAATCAGTTTAGTCAAATCTCAACAATGTTGTTAGCAGTTGCTGATGCCAGTTATTCAACCTGGAGGCAAAAGTTGAAGGGTAGAGGTGCATTATTGTTAATTGTGAAAACAATGATGCAACCAGATCATTTTAAAAAAATAAAATTAAAAAAATTAATATCTAAAAGAGAGAATGAATTTGCAAGATGATTTCCTTTTTTTTTTTGCTAAAAGGCAGTGAAATTGGGATTTAAAACTGATAATCATATCTTGCTGACACATGTTGAATGATTTTTCAGAGATTATTTAACCTGTCCTCCTTGACTGAAGTTTAAGCCAAATGTTTTGATTGGCTCTGACAAAGTTTGTCTATTGGCCTGCTTGTCACAGCTAGCATTATTGATTGAAGAATAAAAATACAGATAACTCTACAACTATTTATTAAAGGTTTAAAACTCTTATGATTATAAAAAGGTACTCTTGATACATTGACACCAATTTAATTGTCAGAGAATTTTAAACGTTGTTATACACATATATCTCCCCAGTTAAGATGAGAATGAATAGAGTACAATTCCAATGTTCATAACATTTAATTTAAAAGAAGGCTCAATACAAAGTAGAGCAATGCCATTATGTCAGCAGGTGGTATAATGGATAATGGTTCAGAATAAGAAATTGGAGAGCAAGTTCGAATACCAGTTGAGATTGTTACATTCACTTATGCACAAATACCCTTAAGAAAGGTATGAATCCATCTTTCTCTACCCAGCTATGGGTTAAATAGCAAAACAGATTGGGTCCCATAGCTTTAGTTGGCAACCAGTCTACTGCAGAAATTCTTGTCAAGTCAATCATGAATTGAAAAAGAGATTAATAACCCAAGCATGCATTACGCATGGCACCTAAGGAAAGAAGGAACACTATCATATTTAGCAAAGGCAACAAACTATTAAAAGGGGAAATTAAAAAATGAAAACACTTTTTTAATTTTGTGTTTTTTTTTTTTACTCCTCATTATTGATAACATCAGCCACCGATCATACTGTTAATTATGAACTCCATAGTCTTTGCCAGGATTATGAGTTTTTGAATTCAGTTTTTCTTTCTCCTAGACTGGTTGCCAACCACAGCTAGAGAACCAAATCTGCCCTGCTATTTAAGCTATAGCTCCTCATTATGGTACAATTAAAATCTTTCTATACAAGTGACCATAATTAAAGCTTTCCATTTCAATTTTTTCACAGGTTAACACTTTCCTTTACAAAGTTATAATTATGAGGTTTTAATTTAGGTTTCAAATTCTAAAATATTGTAAGATGCTGTTTATTACAAGTACATTATACTGCCAAACATTTTTTGTCAATCACTTCCTTTTAAATGAATTAAAAATAATTTCAAGTCAAATTTCCTTCTTTTTATAATTTATGTTTTTTTATAAGAATTAATTTAATGAATAAGTGAATGATGCGGGAAGAATTTATTAGTAACACATTTTGTTGCAAGAAGGAACTTCTTCAAACTAATAACAGCTTTGTTGATGGAATCAGATTTACATATTAAAAGTCAAGAGTCAGAAAATACAACAAATGTTAGCTACATTGAAATACAGAGATGCTCAAACTTTAAATTTGAATTTTGACATCTCATATAACTGAACCTATCTCATCCAACTATTTATCAGTTTTACTTTTATCATTATTGTTTTTAATCACAATATCTAAATACATTAGATGTCAAAATTTAAAGGCTGAGTGTATCTTTAATGTTTACATGTAAGCGTTTACCAGCATTTGTTGTATTTTTTGCTCACACCTTTTTCCTGGTTTTTATATTTATATTTATATATATATATATATATATATATATAAAACTGATTATATCAACAAAACTTAATAGTCTGCAAAAGTTTCTTCTCAGAACAAAATGCATCACAAGTAAGTTTTTCATGTTGTCATTCACTTACCCACCATTAGACTGATATGTACTTTTTTTTTTATATCATCTTTCATAACAATAAATGTAAATTGTCCAATTTTTATATTTTTTGCTGGATGCTATCTAAAAAACCCTGTAGCAAATTAATCACAATAAGGGACTTAGTCTATATTTTAAATTTACATACTAAATTTTATTGCCAGTTCTTTGTTTAAGCACTATAAACTTCAAGATTAAAGTTGTATAACAAGTAATATAGCAATCCATCAAATGAGAGAAAAAACAGAAAACAAAATTTCTTCAAAAACCAAGACTTTCTTGTTCAAAATATGAACACTGCAATTTGAAGAAAACAGAAAAGTTTTCTAACATTGATATCAAGATGAGTGCAAAGAGTGCCATTTTTGTCTTTCTGCTAAATAAAAACCACTCCCAATGATTTTACTGTGAACATTGTGCTTATTGGGTTCAGAAAAGACATCTGAGAATTTGTACTTCTATTTAGTCTACAGGTTTAAAAGTTGATGGTACAAAAGGTCAATAATTCATGTTCGAAATCATAAACAGCCAACTAATAGTATCCTAATCTTTCTGATAATGCAAAAGATATTGAAGTTTAGCACAACATGACCCGAATAAATGTTGACCTGATATTTAAATCTTTAGTTTGGATAAGTTTCATGGCACACACAAAAAGAATACAATTAAAAAAAAATGTGAAAGCTGTGCAAAGAGAATAAAGAATTTGTTTTTGCAGAATGACAAGGCATAAATATTTGAGGGAAAAAAAAAAAAAAGTGATTAAACATTGAAATACTTGTCATAATACAACCCATAATAAAATGGAGGCCTATAAAAGAAATTTTATAAGTTTTTTTTTGTTTTTTTTTCCTGAGGAATTTTTGTGTCTTTAATCTTGCTAACACTGCATTTTAAACAATCTGTTTAAGGCCTACTTCAAATGTATTGACCATATGGAAAAAGTGGATCTCTTCTAGCAGTATAAAAAGCAAAAAAAAATGATAGCAAACAGAATTTTTTTATTTATTATTTATTGATTATGCATTCATTTTCTATGGATTAACCCTTTATGTTATTTAAAGCCAGAAAATATTTTTAGACTAAGATTTTTTTTTGAGATAATGATTTAATGATACAAATCTTACTAATTTCTTGGGGCAAGAAAGGGTGGATTCATACAAATCGAAAGGTATTTGTGCATATGTGAATATAATGAACCAAACAGGAATCAGAAATCTACTCTTTGATTAACAAATTTGAGCAATCATCCATTAAGCCATTGACCAGGCTTGATATTGTTTAACTTTGTTTATTGTATGGGAACCAGTGTTTCAACATGATGTGGCCGTAAGTCCAGAATTTCTAAAAACGTCATCTAAGCATCATCACTTATATCAGTTAGAATTTCTTTTTTTTCTTAATCAAATATGCAGCTTTCCATTATGTGGAGATATTCTCTTTGTAAAATTCTCCAACGTTTTGTTGATGAAAGAAAAATACAAATGTAGACAATACAAAAGATAAAGTCTTTAATTTTTTCTCTCAAATCACCCAAACTAAATATGGATTTGATAAAGTAAGAAATCAGTTTGGAAAGTTATGTTAGTTCAGGGGTTAGAGTTCTTGTTTTGTAAGCTATTGATAAAGTTCTAAACTTTATTTTTTGTGATTTTGAATGTTTACCAAAAATGAGATAACCAAAGTTTATGATTATGAACTGAAAGATTTTTTGTTTCAGTAGAAAGAAAAAATAATTGTTTAACAAATCAGGATTGAGATATTTTTGTATGGCACCATATTAGCAAGACATTTCATGAGTTGCTCCAGGAAAAATCATTGGTTTTATTATCTTCATCACCATTGATGAATTGCCTTGAATTCATATCCAATTCACTGCCAGTGTAGGAAAAAAGAAATTTGTTGAGAAATATCACATTTGCCACACATAAGCAGCTAAAAGTTTCTTAAATACTTTCAGGATTTTAAACTGAATTAATAATTAAGTAAAAGAAACTAGTTTCAGTTGTCAAAGACACAAACTGTATTTGTTACAATAGGAGACCTCTCCTATAACAGCATTATAGATTAAAAGGTAATTAAAACATTTGTAGCTTTTAGCATCTGGTTAAACATTACCTAACAGATACCTTAGCGTCTTATACAAAATTCAGATAGTGTTTTTGTGCTATTAAAAAAATATCTGGATGAGACTTGTCTAAGCTATCAAGTATGGTTTTTCTATGTGCCATGCCTCTTTAGGATACTGGTGATCATGGCTCTTCAATTTTGTGTTCTTTGTAGCTCTTAATAAATTTTGATTATTTTAATATAAAACTTGAGAAAAAACATAAGATTAATTTATTTTCATCAGAGGATCAGCTTGGATATACAAATATTTTTTTAGTAACAAATATTAAATCTGACTGTATAACAATTGATGAAAACAAGAAAAAGAGTAAATTGTGATATTTTCTTTGATGGCAAATTTGTGTGTGCCCATGCAAGACAAAATAAATCTGGTAAATTAAAATGGAAAATAAAATTAAAAGATTTCAATAAGTTAAAAATTGAGAAAAACTAAGCAAAAAAGAAAAAAAGATTTTACTGCAATCTGTGAGGCTAAAGTAGATTGTCAAGTGATATATTTTGGGTATTCCATTCAGGGCCTAAGGAGATGAGTTTTTAATTCTGTAATCAATTAGACATTGGTAGATCCTGGAAACAACTACAACAGCAGTGTATGCATGCACATGATAAAAACAGTTTTAAAGCATGCAATATTTAAGGGTAAAAATGATCAATGTCAGAGAGAGTGTATATAAATATAAAAATGGACAGAGGTCAACACCAAGTAGCAAGAGTGTCTCATGCTTGAATTCAATCTTCAGAAAAAAACTAAAAAGAACTCCAACTCATGGAGGACAATGCTTCCAAGGAAATCAGATTCCATAAATAAAGTTCTCAATATTAAGAAATAGAACATTTCACAAGTGCACACCATGAAAGTGGCTTTAAGCTCAGCCAGGGACCAATACCCTGTCACATTATTAACTTTCATTGTTTTTGAGTGACGTTTTTTTCAGCTGTGACTAGGCATTGTGCTTTAAACACAGAGGTCCTGTAGTAATAATACTTTTAATGAGCAATACCTGGGATTGAAGCTTTTTAAAGTAAGTAAAAACCTTGTATGAGACCAATCTCACTCTCTGAACAATGATAGCATTTACTAAAGAAAGAAATACATGCACACACAAAATAAGCAAGCTGGTGTATATGCAGATGTCATATACATGAACTGTATTTACTAGCATAAGAAACCTTTTCTATAACAGTATCATAAAATGAGGTTAAGTACAAATATTTGTAGCCTTCAGCATCTGGTTAAACATTAACTAACAGATACATCAACTTTCCATACAAAGTGGCATCATAAAAAAATGAGGAGAGTTTTCTCTGCTATCACATATGGTATATACTATTGAGACAGAAGTAAATGGTAGTGTTATCTGCATAAATGCTTACTAGGGAATTGATGACAGCAGAAAGATCAATGATGAAGATCAAAGTTAACCTGGCCACTGCTCTTGAAAAGGACTGCCAATTAGTGGTTAACTGGGGAAAGAAATGGCTTGTAAATTTTAATGCCCCCAAAACTAAACTGCTCTCATTTAAACACCATAGAGAAACTTCCCTGTCCACGATCAGCATTAATGATGCTCAATTCCAGGAGAGCGTCTAACTGCACATTCTTGGCTTCACGTTCTCCCCTGACTTGAAGTAGAACAACTACATTGAATCAATATTTGCATCTACTGCAAGGAAAGTTGGTTCATTGTGTTGTGCCAGAAGGTTTTTCTCATCGGAATCTATCTTGCATATTTACAAATCTACCATTCATCCATGCATTGAATACTGTTGCCATATCTGGTCTGGTGCCCCTGCTGTTCATCTGGAGGTTCTTGACAAAATCCAAAGAAAGATCTGCAATGTAATCAATTTTGACTTGGCATCTTCACTTCAGTCACTTTCTCACAGATGTAAATGTGGCCTCTCTGTTTTTTCTACTAATATTTTCAACTGCTCTGACAAGTTTATTTTTTTCAACCCTGGTGCCCCAACTAAATGAATGGGGTGAAATGATTAATATATATATATATATATATATATATATAAAGAGACAAATATCAACATAGATTTCTTTTACTGAAGACAATATTTTGGAAAAAAGACTCAATATTTTGTTTGACATTTGTAATCATTTATACACTTAAAGAGATTTTATATATATATATATATATATATATATATATATATATATATATATATATATTACACACACACACACACACACACAATTGTTTATCTTCTTTTCCACAGAAAAATTAGCACTAAAAATTGGCAAGAAATGTTTCATTTGTAAAATGGAATTTTGTACTTCACTGGTACAGTAAAAATAAAAGCATAATTGAACTCTCAAAACAACTTATTAATGAAAAAATATCTGATTACATTTGGTTCAATGCATAATGCAAGTTTTTCTCAAAATGTATTGTTGATTGATTGATTGATTATTTAACCAGCATATCGACCTTCCAAAATGTATTGACATTTAAATTTAATAAATTGATACTTAACACATGCCCCCCCCCATTAATGTTTTTTGTTACTTTACCTGTTGGTGCAAGAGAACAAAAAGAAAGAAAAGTGAAAGAATAGCACTGAAGGTGTTAAGAGTAATGGTTACTGCAATGATTAGATACAAAAGTAACAGATATTTTATGCATAAATGATCAATTATTTCAAGTGTTCAAAATGTCCCAATATAGTGCACTGCACATCTGGATAGGCACTCTGTATATTACCCATCTCTTTTTCACTGGAAGTTCTCTTATAATCCGAAAAATTGAATGAGGTTAAAAAAGAAATCAAACCTTGGGCATGGTGTAAAAACTAGAGGAACAGCATCAAAGGATATGGAAGGAAAACAAATAAGAAAACAGAGAGGAAAAGATAAACAATGCAAAGAGAGAGAGAGAGAGAGAGAGCATATAAATCAATTTTTGCAATTATGACTACAAATTTTTTGTCCAGTCAAAAGATTATTTCAAATCCATTTCACATCATAATTCTCTTTAAATACTTCCAGAAAATGTTAAAATTGTACTTTCTCTTTTTTATTGATTTCATAGCATTTTCTCTGTACTTTTTCTTTTCTTATTAGTTATTGTTCTTCTCTACTTGAAAATAAAGAGTCCTGCCAAATCCAATCCAATAGCAAACCTTTTCAAAACATCTTGGCTATGTTTAGTTGCTCATGTAAAATGGTAGCAGTTTGCTTTTTTTATTTATTTTTTTCCCTTTTAAATTATCAATTTGCAAAAGTCTGGTATGCCTGGCTGATTATTTGGGATAGATCTTATTGACTAGTTAGACAAGCACCTGCTTACCTGGTGAGAATAAGTAAGTCTGAGGCCCAGGTCTGCTGGTCTGTTTAACAAACATGTCATAAAGATTGTTTTAAGAGGCCAATAGCACTTTGGATGAAAGAAAGGGAAAACAGTAACTTCCCTAAGGAATTAAATCAAAGAAAAAGAAAAAGTAAAGACCATTTCCTTTGCCCCCCTCCTTTGGATTAAGGAAACAAAGACAATATACCATATTGATAGCATTAAAGACGCACAGGCACATTAGACAAAGCACGATTCTAGCAGGAAAAAAAAACGTTTTTAGTGTATTTTTCTGTGGCCGTAATGTTGTTTCCCAGGTTAGTGTTTTAACATTATTACTATTTCCTTTCTTCTGTAATTTCGAGTTGGTTTATGATAGGAGTGTGCTGAAATATATTTAAGTATGTTGGATTATCTGGTACCAATGAATGTAGCCAGTACTTTGTTATGAGAATTTCTTTTACAATAGTAGTATTAGTAGTAATATTATTTGAGTACATAATATTATGGAGTGAGTTTGATCCTCAATGGGTGACCCATACATTAAGCCTTGTGCCACATCCAACTTATACTTAGAAAATCATTTTGGGCATTTCAAGGTGATGTAATGGTTAGCAAGCTTGTCTCGCTAGAACAATTATGTCTGAATAATGAGCTCAATCATCACTGGTTGCCCCATAATTTGGGTCTTGTGCCATATCTTAGAAAATTGCCATTAATATTATGGAGTTGGGTTCAGTAGAAGTGAATATCTGAGGTAAAATTATGACAATTTTATATGTCACTTTTACTTAGATAATATTACTAAATGGGGACAAAATTAGCCTACAGGGAGCCTCATGAGTGTTGGGGATAAAATTAAATTTACAGGATGCCTCATAAGTTAACTTTGGCTCTTAAAAATAAAAAAAATTCAACGTTATTGACCCATTTCATTTACGAGACATTAAAATATATCACTTAGCTTCTTCCATAATTTACCTTGATTTTCTGTTTGGCTGATGTATAGTTATGAATGTTCTTAAATTTAAAAATGTTAAAAAACAAACATTTTTACATTTGTGTATAAATACTTGTTGCAAAATAAAATCCTTAAGTTTGCCTTGATAAGGTCTATCAGATGATGAAACATGTCAACTAAATTTTCCTTTTGCCTTTAGTCATATTGTCCTTTTACAGATATATTTTTAGTTATATCTAAAGTTTAAAAAATTTTTTTTTACAAGATCATTATATATATATATATATATATATATATATATATATATATATATATATATATATATATTACTTCTTCCCATCATCATTGCTGAGGGTTGGGGACCATCAACAACTGCTATGGTTTTGAATTCAGAGTTTTCCTTCTAGACTGGCAACCAACCAAAGTTAGAGAACCCTGTGTGCCCGGCAATTTAACTCACAACTGAGAGGAGATAAAATGGATACATACTTTTCCCCATGGGAATTTGTGCATAAGTGAATGTAATGAACTTGACTGAAATTCGAACTTGGCTCCCTGATTTCTCATTCCAAGCCACTATCCCTTACACCACCTGTACATCCATGATTCGCATTAGGGGGGGAAAAAAAAAAAGTCATATCAGTGGGTCTCAAATCTTCTGATCATTACTTGGAAGCTGACTAGCATGCCAGAGCTTACCCCCCCTCATAATAAGGATGAAGCCATTAGCTACTTGAACAGGTTTCAAAAGTAATGAAGTTCCCATCAACCTTGGTTTTGAAAAAAAAAAAAAAAAAAAAGACAGACTGCCAACCAAGGCTAATGAGCTTTGTCTGCATTTTACATGTTTTTAAATATGCAGGAAGTGTATGTGTGTGTGTGTATGTATATATATATATATATATATATCTCAAACGGTCAGTATCCTGCACCTGGAGATTGCGTATCTGCAAGAAACGGAGTCGTGCTATTAAGATGGGATAATATGCATATTCATTAATATACTTAATAGCTCTATTATATAACATTAAGCACTGTTTTTATAACGCCTGAGAAAAAATATATAAGTATGTGCAAGTATATGTGTGTATACATATGTGTTATTTATATATATATATATATATATATATATATATATATATATATATATATATATATATATATAAGCCTTTAGAAGGATCAAACTTATAAGCTCCAGTTTACCAGAAACCGATGTTTTTATTCACTTGTTTGTCTATTACTGTTCAACTTACCTGTCACACCTACTCATTGGAATGTATTTAGCATATGGAGCTCAATAGAAGCTCATGATATTTCTCTAAAGTTTATTCCAGTCCTGTTGAATCATTCAGTCTACTTTAACATTCTGTAGACATCAGAATAGATTTACAATGACCCATTCCATTCATCATAGTGAAAGTATGTTACAGTAAATTTCTTCTTATATATAACAGGAAGGACAAAAAAAAAAAAAAATAAATAAATAAATAAATAATATTTTATAAATGACTTAAATGAATGACTGAATGGAAATATACTGATGGAAACAGTATATTTCATCAAAATATATAAACTACAGAATTCCCCATGAGCATTAAGGGATAGAATTAGCCTCAGGAGATCTTGCAATCATGTGAAGTTAGGTAGTAATAATAAGCATGGTACTCAATACTAGAAGCTTACTGAATCAAGATGTTTATAGCATGTCAAGAATTTTTTAAAGAGTATTTAATATGGCATAAAAGACTTTTTTGTTATTCCAATTTGTTTTAATGTTTTCTTGGTAAATATGAAGGGTTGACCTATACGTATATGCATATTTAAAATGCAAGAAGGATTCTAATTTCAGGTCACATATAGTTTATGTCTTTGTACTTGTTCATATATTAATGACTTGAATAAAAAAATTTTTATAGTGGAGGTGGGCTTTTATAGAAAAGAGAAAAAGAAAGTTGTTATGTGGTCACAGATCTCACCAACCTAGCATTTAAATCTCATCAACCACTATGGCACACCCACAAGGGCACATTGTCTTGTAACAGACTGAAAATGAATCTTTGCAAAATAATCCACCCAACTCCAAACTTCATTGTTGCTGTATAAAAAAATAAAAAATAAAAAAAATCAGTTGAAGATCACATACAGTCAGTTCAAAATCTGCTTGTTATTCTAAAAAAGGTGGTAGTCTTGGCTCATTTGGCAAGACTATATATTTTAAACTTGATTGATTAAACCAAAGCTTGGTACAGTGTTAATATTTGCTAATAACTGTGCAAATCTTGTTTCTTTTTTCTCGTTTCCTATCCACTATATGAAAATAAATGTTACTCAGTTGCTATTCAATTAATTTCTATACTCTGATATAATTGACTATTGAGTTTTAATATAAGCTGCTGACAATGACATCAAGTGTTTCAAAAAGAATTTAACAGTCAAAAGATATCAATGTAATACTTCCAGATAAAAATACACTAAACTTGGAGACCCACTTTTATGATATATATCATTTGGTATGCAAATACTCATCCATATATCTATTTCTTTAATATCTTCATAATACACAACACAGATTTATGCCAAACAAACATTTTATATATATATATTTTCAGTATAAACATTACTTTTAGTGGGTACATGTTTTTAAGTTACTGTCTCTTTTTTTTTCTGTTTTATTAATGAGTGAGATTAATAACAACTGGCCTAAATGGAGAAGTTCTAAAGAAAAAGTGTGCCTCCAACAGGAATTGAGCCCACATCTTTCTTTCAATTAGGGAAACTGCTTTTTGACCCAAATTGTGCCTCAACAATATTTCTTATTACTATAAATGTTATTTTTACCGAGTACACGTGTTTGAGTTGCTGTCCCCATTTTCTTTTTTTATACACACATACACATCGCAACAAAACATGTGAGAGTGCGCAATGTAAAAATTAAAACAACGGAGCAAAAAAATGAGTTTCTGTCCTTCACTAATGCTTGTGCTGATACACATGAAACTGTCAGTAGCAGGATAATTTTTGAGTGAAAGTTTGTTATTTCATATATATATATATATATATATATGTATATATATATATGTATATATATATATATGTATATATATATATATATATGTATATATATATATATATATATATATATATGTATATATGTATATATATATATATATATATATACACACACACACACATATGTGTGTGTGTGTGTGTGTGTGTGTGTGTGTATGTATGTATGGACATTCAAGTCAACACTCAGAGGCAACAGACTGTTTCATAAGAAACAATCGCCAGGCCATGAAGATTGGGTTTAGCAGGAAACAGTCTGTTGCCTCTGAGGGTTGCCTTCAATGTCCACTTTTATATGTACGTACACTGTCTTTGTTATCGAGTACTTTATCCCATAAATATAGCATACCTTAAAACTATATTTCTTTGTTTATATATATATATATATATAGTGATAGAAAAGAAATAATTGGAACCTTGTGAAATAGTCATTTAATATACATCTAGTGCTTGCATTTATTTCAATTTTATACAGGTGATGTATTTTGATATAAAATTTACAATTAAAAATTTTTTTAAAAATATACAATGCAGAATAAAATATAAACAAATATAACCACCAAAAATGTATTGGAATAGATTTTTTTTGTATATTAATACTTAATTTTGTAATACTTGACCGATTGGAGATGTTTTTCATTAACTCTTCCACTAGTCTTTTGAAATCTTAGCCCACACTTTCTTGCAAATGACCTTCAAATCATTAATTTTACGGGGGTCCCTCTAATAAATTCAATCTTTCCATAAATTTTCAATTGTATTCAACTCAGGTCACTGAAGCACATCTAAAATGTTCTGAAAATCTATTCACAATTGTTTTAGCTATATACTTGGGATCATTACTTTATTGAAAGTTCCAACCCTCTTCAAATTCCCACAGTTGCATTGAAGAGAAATTGGGTTTCCAAAATAATAAATCACTCCATTCATAGTTCCTTCAATCACCCCTATTACTTCCACACTATTTTTTTTTTACTGTGAGGATTTTTTTCCCCCATTTTTGCTCAAAGATGGATCTGTCTTTAATTCATACATTGTAAGCTGGATTTTCATATTATTTAATGAAAAAATTGTTCTAAAAGTTATTAGACTTCTTAGAATTCTAGTGGAATTATATTGGAAGATTCCAAAAGTTTCTATGCAGAAATATCTAAACCTGCATTCCTTTCTTAATTAAATTTTTAAGATAAATTTTTTTTAACCCCATTGCTTCTGCTTATATTTTATCCTGCACTGTATGCTTGAAATGTCTGTTGGTGTTTGGATAAATGCTCTCTTGTGGGATTTTCCATAGTTGTTAAAATCTGTTGTGTTTTTGTGTTCCAGGTGTAGTATCTGCATCCCATGTCTAATCTTCTTTATACTGCTTCAGGTGGCTGAGGTTTGAATTCAGAGTTTTCCTTGACCTAATTTGGTTGCAAACCATGGTTAGAAATCCCAGTGTCCCTGTCATTTAACACATAGCTGGAGGGGGAAGAGATAGATCCCCCCCCCATATATTTACACAAAATTGTTATATAATAAATTCAAAAGGAATCCAAACTCAGTAAATGTAGGTTTGAAAGTAGGGATTTTTTTTTTTTTTTAGTAATTTTTAATTTCATAACAAAATATTAATAATACATCAGCTGTGCAAATTTAAAGCACATCTAAGTATCAGAAGTATATTAAGATATTTTGCAAGTATCCCCACTTTATATATATATATATTTTTAAAAAGAACTTTAGGCATTCTTTTTTTCATTATAATTTTCCTTAAGAATCTTATCAACCAACACTTCTTCAGAAGGATTTACTGGCATGATTTGGGATAAGACAAAAGACGGTATTTCCAAGAACTAAATAGTAGAAAGAGGAAGGAAACTTAATTACGGAAGATGACTAAAACAATTTATTAGTAAAAATAATTAGCAAATAAAATATAACATTTTATTCGGTAATTATTTTTACTAATAAATTGAATAAATTGTTTTAGCCATGTGCCGTAATTAAGTTTCCCTTTTCTTTCTACTATTTAGTTCTTGTGAATATTTAAATCAACACATTTATTCTGTGGTTATATATATATATATATATATATATATATATATATATATATATATATACATACATACATACACAGACAGATCTCCAATATTCGCACAATAAAAAAGAAATGCAGATATGTCATGTTTTCAGACATCTAATGACAATATTGTATTTCTTTTCTCCAAATCTCATATGCAATGAAAAATTCTCAGCCCAACCAAGAAGCTTTAAAAAAATCTAATACTTAGTCATTTAGTTATAGTTTGGAAAGTGAATTAAGCTGAAACCATTTCAGCATTTCCTCCTTAGCTAAAAGCAAACACAAATTTGCCCATAGAAACATTAAGAAATATAGAACCAGTCAGCCAGAACATGATGATTAAAGTTGATTATATACAATAAAAAAGTTAAAACAGCCAACCTCATCAACAATAACAACACACAAGCAGGATTCAAACCAACATAGGACTAACATTATTTATGAATTTACATATACCTTGTGGAATTGTGTTTCTGAGGAAAACAAATTCATAAATAATAATTACATCAGACATACAACTACATGCCTATGAAAAAGATGTACTTTGCATCTAGTTCTATTAGGACCCATTTAAATACACACGGATATCTACCAACCTCTATCCACAAAATACTTGTAGTAAAACAAACATAATACACTTATCTAAATGCAGAAAGCTGTTAAAAATAATGACAGCGTTAACAAAAAAAAAAAAAAAAAAAAAATCAGTTACGAACACAGCCATAATGTGCTGACTGTTTGGAAATTAAAACATTCCTATTGCAAAAAAACAAACACAACCTCGATAATGGTTAATAGATTGGCACTCAGATGCACAGATCATTTGGAGTTCTCACACACAGAGTCCCCCCCCCCCCAAAAAAATTAAAATAAAGTTTTGTTAGCACACTGTAGGTCATTATTTTTGACAAACAAAATGTTAGTTCTGCCAATGCAAGTTGAATTTGAATTTCTTGTTTGTCATAACCTATGGCAACACGTAAAACAATCTTGACTGACAGTGAAAGCCAGTCTACTGTAATTTCAAATATATAGAACTAATATATAGAACACTATATTTTGAGGGGATGCCATATACAGTAAAAGGGGAAGTAATATTTATAAATAATGCAGAGTGCTAAATGTTGTCTTCAATGAAATGTATATATATATATAAATTAAATCTTTGATTTCCATGTATCTTTTGACATACAGAAACCTTCCCCTTACTTTAATGAAGACAAAATGTTATTAAAAAAAAAAAAAAAGAATAAATAAATAAATAAAAAATATCAGTATTGATTTGGTTAAATATATTGTTCCAGTTCAGTTAATTCTTACATGAATTTTATTGATTTCCTGAGCAGACTTAAATGAACAAATTTTATACAGGAACACGAGAAAAAAAAATCTTTGCACCGCAAGTGACAATGAAGTTTTCAAGTTTGTTCAACTGTTAATACTTTTCCTCAAACAAACAGCAACCAATTGAACTTTTTTTTCGTCATTTAACTCAATCCAATAAGATGCAAGGGATTACTGAGGATGAGAGAATATGAGAAAAATTAAACATTATTAAAAAGAGAGAGAGACCAATAAATGAATAGGAATTAAGAAGCCAGAAGATAACAACTGACATTGCATTTAAATTTGTGAAGATCAACGTTGATTGGGAAACAAGAAGTTGTCAGAGAGTTCCTCAAGCGAGAAGTGTGAAGGAAGAAACTGTTAGCATAGAACTTACTGTTACAACTAGCCATTTTAACTGTATAATAATGAGACCTTGTTGCCAATCTAGTATTGCACTTAAATTCAAAAAGTCTAGGTACCAAAGAGGAACGTTCATCAGAACAATTACCATGAAAACATTTATAGAGAGGAACAGGGAAGCTACATTACAGCAGTGGTACAGTGACTGAAACTGAAACAGAGATTCCAGGTTAGGACCAATAACAGATTCTTCTTTGTATTTTATAAAGAATCTGTAAATAAATAGCAGAAGCACCAGACCAGATGTGGCAGCAATATTCAATGTACAGATGAATGGTAAACTTATAAATGTTTAAGATAGATTGTCTAGCACAAGCACAGCATGATGAACAAACTTTTCTAGCACCAGACCTAGCAATTGATTCAATATAATCTTTCTACTTCATGCCATCAGAAAACATTAACACAAGAAGACACAAGGAGTCACTCTCCTGAAGGTTAGCATTAGTCATGCTGATGGAAGGCTTAAAAGTTCTTTCAGACAATTTAAAGAAAGCTGTTTTATTTTGGAAATGTTAAAATTAACAAGCCATTTCTTATCCCAGTTAACAACATATTGTAAGTCATTTTTGAGATCAGGTGCTTAATCTGACCTCATCAAGCTTACCATTAAGACAGGAGTAAATAGTTGTGTCATCAGCAGAGATACTGAGTTGAGAACTGATGACATCAGGAAGGTCATTGATGACAGGAACAACATAGGTCTAAGAATAGAGCCCTGGGGTACAGCTGCATTAATGCAATAATATCTAGGTGAGTAGCCATTCAAACAACTTTCATTTCGCGATTTGACAAGTGAATAAGATCAAAAGTTTGTTCAGAAATGACAACCTTTCAAATTGTGGAGATGACCAGCATGCCAAACCCTATCGAATGCATTTCAGATATCCAAAGTAAGAACGTGCTTCACCATTCTTATTTAAAGCTTGACTGACTTTCAATAATAACCGTTAATACATCAACAGTTGAACTAGAGAAGTGAAAACCATATTGCTTATCTGAAAGAAGACCTTGCAAGGTGAGATGCTTAACCAATTAGAGTCTCTAGTACTTTGCCTAAAAGAGGTAAGAGGCTAATAGGTGGAAGGTGAAGATAAAGAGTGCGAGTGAGAGGTGGAAAAATGAAGAGTGAGTGCGTGAAGAGAGTTCAAGCACATGGGAAAAAAAAAAAAATGTTAAAAGCAAAATATTGTGACTAAAACGGCGGGAAAAACAGAAAAATAAATAATGTGCTAAAACTCAGAGAAGAGAAAGAGTAGAAATTTCATCACATATCAGTCTGTTCTTGATTCAGAAATCTTTTATTCTCCTTTTGCATCTTCATGAGTTGAAAAAGCAAAATGCAAAATAAAAGTTGAAGCCGAAAGAGAAAGAGAAAGTATTAACAAAAAAAAAAAAAAAAAAGTAAGTGGGGGGAAAAAAGAAAATGAAAAAAGAGAAACAAGTGGCAATAGACTCGATTAAGATGGCTGTGTGATTTATGCAGAGACTTGATAGTGTCCTTACAATTCAGGAAGGATTAACAAAAGCAGTTGATGGAATCATGGAGACTATCCATTACAGAAATCGGCCACTAAAGTGTAGCGTTTAGAGACTCGGCACGGTTCATCAATATATCGTTGTGACAGACAGAAGTACAAAATGAAAGAGTTGAACCCATGACTGACATTATGTAAGTATGGCTCTTCATAAAATGCTTCAAAACAGGGGATGCATACAACATTCCCATCCACCTTCTGTTCAAGTGATAAAGAGGTTAGAAAATAGAGTGAGAAAGAAAGAAAAGCGGGGTTGTAGGGTAATGGGAGGAAAGGTAGCAGGTGGTCCATTCTACTCAACTATAATTGTTATTCAGACTTGAAATCCAACATGACGTCCTTATGGTAATGGTCTGACAAATTTGTGGGTGGGAGAGTAATAAATAAAAGTCTGCAATGTGGAGGAGTCATGACAGAAAACTCAGAAGAGGGAGTTCACAACAGTGAAGGTCTCCTTCCTTAATGGAGAGAAATACATCCAGAGAGAATGAGACAAAGGGAAAGACAGTGGGGTGGCAAAGACAGGTAGGTGGGTGTAAAGAGAGATGATGACAAAATGAAAAAAAAAGTTAGCTTAATGTCAACAAAGGAAAAGAAAAAAAAAAAGGAAGAATATTTAAGGTTATGAATAAAAATTAAATTGCTGCTGGCGGTGGGGGTTAAAATCTGTTACATGTGAAGATCAAACATGCAAATTTGGTACTACTTATTGCCTTTATGCTTATCAACAAAAGGAAAAAAATTGTATTTCAAATAAAATCAAATGCTTATAGCTAAACATCAGCCCCCCCCACACACACACACACACGCACACACAAGAAAAGAGTTATTGACTTAAAAAAAATTTTTTTTTAAATTACATTACATCATTATCATTTGTTCCAACACTGGTTTATCAAATGTAACAATATCCTTTTTATAATCATGATAATTTTTTTTTTTTTTTTTTTTTTAAAGCCACAGTGTAAATTAATGTCCTTCAAAAAAGAGGACAATGCCATTGAAAGCACCAACATCAATGTATGACAATAGCTGTTGCGGCGAAAGAGTGATGCTGAACAATGAGTACTTTTGACATATAGTGGCTGAGGTTCTTCCAGTGCATAGGTTAAAACAGAACAATAGACAAACTGGGTTGCATTTCTCAATAATCCTAAGTAGAAGATTCTTTAGATCTGCAGCTAAATGTAGCATTTTGGTAGGGAATACACTTCCAGAAGTGTCAACATTTACAGCTGTTTTATGATGCAAACACAAATATTAGGAAGTCACAAACATATAATTTTAATTTTGAGCTATCAAAACTAAATTGATCAACTTGTTAAATTTCAAAATCCTCCATAAAGAGACAGGTATTGGAAAAAAAAAATATATATATATAAGTAATTGAGGTATTTTAGATTTCAATATACATTCTATTTGGAAAGCAATATTTGTTTTGGGTCTCTGATTTTCAGCACAGGGTTAAGTGAATTCTGACTTGAATTGTAATAACATAGTGGTACAATTTTTTTTTCTCATGGAAATTTACATTCATCTTTGGTATTTAATACTTCAAAATAAGGTAGTTAAAAATTTAAAGTATAATGAATTCCTAGTTCGTGGGCTTTTATAAAATTTCTTTACAGCAAGTTTCAAATTATATATATTTTAAGAAAAACAAAACTTTTAGAATATTTGTTCTCCTAGAAGACACATTCAAATAAACAAATCCAAATATCTCTAATATTGCTGTGACATCTGGTCTAGTGCTCCTGCTATATATTTAGAGATCCTTGATAAAATCCCAAGAAGAATCAGCAATATCCCGGCATCTCAGCTTCAGTCACTTTCTTACAGCCATAAAGTTGCTTCCCTGTTTCTTTTCATATATACTTTCATGGTAATTGTTCAGATGAGCTCTTCACTATGGTATCTAGACTTTATGAATTACCAAATTGGCAACAGGGTCTCATCAATTTACAGTTGAATTGGCTAGATGTAACCACAAGTTCTTTGCTAACAGTCTCATTTCTCACACATCTTGCTTAAGGATCACACTTCCAGTGCCAGGCTTTCCAGCCAACTTTGATCTTCAAAAATTTAAATGCAATTTCAATTGTTATTGACTGTCCTTCTGATTACTCTTCTACTTATCTCACTCTTTAATAATGTTTCTGTTTTCTAATTCTTTCACACCCAGTAATCCATCGTGTCTTAGTGATTTTACTACCTTGCATGGGGTGAATTTGATTAAAAAACAAAAAAAAATATACATTTCACTGAATTCAATGTACTGGTTTTGCAGATAAGAGATTGGGCAAGTACTAAAGATTTGTGGTATACAGTTATGTGGTTAAGATACATTACAGTGAGCAATAATCTAAGAATGTTGAAAAGACATCTAAGAATGTGGCTAAGAGAATAAGTTTTACTTAAATGTTAATGTTTTTGAAAAAAACAAAAAAAACAGATGAAACATTAACACTTTATTTTTTTCTTTTTAAATGGCAAAACTCTTGGGGGCTTTAAAAAGTGGCGTGTTTTGCTAAGTTTTTATTTTTCAAAATTAGGTTTTGCTAAAGATTTTTTTAAATTGATTTTTTAAGCTTTTTACATTGTTTTTCTTAAATTAAAAAGTTGGAGGGATAAAGTCAAGTGAATTTTTTTTTTATAGTAAATTCGAGTCCATTTTTTTTTAAATGGTAAAGTCGAGTGCATTTATTATTTTTAAATAGTAAAGTTTTTAACAAAATTTTTTTTTGAGGAGTTTACATAAATTTGTGTATATGAAAGAAATAACAGGGGATAAAAACGTTTTCTGTGATTTAGAGCAGTACTAATTTTTAATTCACTGTCCATATTTACCATATATTTTATATATGGTAAATATATTAAATATAGTAAATATATAGTAAATATATAATGGTAAATATCTTTAATATGGTAAATATATGATAAATATATTAAATATGGTAAATATATGATAAATATATTAAATATGGTAAATATATTTAAATATATTAAATATGGTAAATATATTTAAATATATTAAATATGGTAAATATATTTAAATATATTAAATATGGTAAATATATTTAAATATATTAGACATGGTAAATATATTTAAATATATTAGACATGGTAAATATATTTAAATATATTAAATATGGTAAATATATTTAAATATATTAAATATGGTAAATATATTTACCATATATTTTATATATGGTAAATATATAAATATATTTACATATTTACCATATATTTTCTGTAAGTAAGAGCAGAACTAGTTTTAATTCACTGTCCATATTTACCAATTTGATGAGAAATTGGTTATACTTGTTTCTTAGATTAAAAAGAAAAAAAATGTCATCTCTAACAGATATAAAAGTACAGTTTTCTTAAAACACAAGAAATGGAAACATCACTGCTAGTTATTTGTATTAGAGGCATTTATTAAGCTTAACATTGTCCGACACAAAACTATAATTGTTGAGCAACCAGTGAGAATCACACACATTGCATAGTTCTGCTAAACTAACTTGCTAACACCACAATAGGTAGGAAGTTATGACCAAGAAGATGAAAAATAGAGCAATTTAAAAGAAAAGAAATTAGAATGAAAAATATTTAAAATTAGCCAAATAATCTTTTTTTTTTTTTAATCATATGAGGACAACTATGTTAGTGGTCATGACCTTGCATCTCTGCTTCAGTCTCTTTCCCACCTCTGTAGCATAGCTTCTCTTTGCCTCTTTTATAAATATTTTCATGATAATTGTTCTGAGGAGTTTTCCTCATTGGTACCTCAACTTAAAATTTAAGCAAAGTACTAGATTGTTAGCTAGGTCTCAATTTTGCAGTTGAAAATGCTAATTGTAACCAAAGTTCTATGCTAATAGTTTCTTCTCTTGTACTTCTCACTTTTAGAACTCATTAGCTTCCTGCTTTCCTGCCAACTATGATCTTTAAAAATTTAAATGTCAACTTCTGTCTCCTTGAATTCTGTCCTTTTATTGTAACCCTCTGTTTCTTTTACTGTCAGTAACCCCTTGTGTCTTAGTAGTTTTATTGCCTTGCTTGGGGTGAAATTATTATTTCCCTTTCCCTCTGCCATGCACTGATAGCTCAGGTGCAAAATCTCAGTCTGATGCCAAATCGGTTGGGTTTCAATCCCGACTTGAAGCGATCAGATGTCTAGCTGCACTGACGAGCTGTGACACAGCAAAACATGCCTGTATGTGGATGACATTATATATATAAATAATGCTGTATAGTTGAGTAATGGATAGTGATTCAGTTTGAGAAATCAGAGAGCCGAGTTCGAATTCTACTCAAGCTTGCTACATTCACTTATATGCTATTACCTTTGGGAATGGCATGGATCCACACCTAGTAGGTGAAAAACAACTCTGAATACAAGCCTTGAGGAGGATCGTTTAAGGATCTTGTGGTAAACTATGTGCAACAGTTCTCTGTGTTCGGCTCTCCCACAAAGTGTGGTTGTTTCTGCACAAGTCTTCATCACTATAATCAAATCATATGTGTGAATAGTCTGGTTTTAAGAACTGAATTGCTGTGCCCACATATATCAAAAACAATACGTGAGTTCTGACATCATTATATATATATATATATATATCATTTGATTGAAAGTTATCACTACCAAAGACAGTTTCTACTTCATTACCAAAAATGTTTGAAAATAAATGAAAAAAAAAAAAAAAGGTTGAAAAGAATCAATATCTACAGATTATACACTTTTACAATGAAATGTCAATTTGTTTATTAAAAAATAAACAGCTGTCTGCAGAGTATCAGGTACTAAGTGTTTATTATTACAATACCTCAGGCCTGTAAATTTCAGGTGTGGCATAAGGCTGCAACACTATCACCACTCTCAGTGATACTGCTTTAGTTTCAGTAACAAGTACGTTTTACAAGGTGAAGTTGCTAAGCCCACAACAAACCAGTTTGAATTAGGACAAGTTGTCCTCTTCAACTGGTCGCCAACCAAGAACAGAGAGCTCAGCCTGCTCTGCTATTTTACCCATTGTTAAAACAGATTCATTTGTTTCCCAAATGTATTAGTGCAAAACCAAAGTAAAAGACTTAACCTTAATTTGAACTTGGTTTGCCAAGTTCATTTTCAGCACCGATAAATATATATTACCCACATATCCTATTACAATAACTTGGTTTATATGTGGTGAGGAAGCAATTACAAAAATGGGTATGAAAGGCTCTTTGCTGAAGCAGACAGTTAACAGGCAATTATATATCTGTGAACTTGCATATTTAAGAATGGATCAATAAATAATCCATAACCTGACAGTTATTAGCTTAATTTTAATCTGAAAACTCTACTGTATACGGTTTGATCTATGCAACCAATGAAAAAGAGTTGGGTTAAATGCAGTGCCAAAGGAGGAGATTATGTTAAAAATAAATATTTATTAAGCCAAATAAATGCCTTTGTCCACCATTAGGTAACAGATTTATTGACAAACCTATGTATGTTTACATATATACTAGACAAACCATGTAACCATTGACTATGGAAAGTAACAGCTTTTTTTTGTTCTTTTTTTTTTTTAAATTTATATTATTTACATTACATTAAAGTCCATATCTTTGGCATTATTATCACAACATTTTGGCTGTTGTGCACTCTAGCTTTCATCAGGTATTTGTAATCATTGGGGAATTTTGGATTGAATTGTGATGATTAAAATTAAGAGGAGTTTGAGTGTAAATAATGATAATTTCTCATCTCAGAAATTAACAGCTTTTTGTTACTACTGCTCAGGTAACAGCTCTGATTGAGGCATGAAATGTAGTTCAGTGACTTGAGGTAATGAGAGTTAAGAATTTAAGTGAGGGAGTAAAAATACTAAGTGAAAAAAAGTATGGAAAATCACTTAACCAGATTAGAACCTGATAGAAGGGTTAGTTTAGAAATATTAGTCAGAACCTACAAAGTACTTACAAGGAAGGCATTAATACAGTTTGAAGAAATTGGATTCATGGCTTTACCAAGATCATTAATGAAAAGACTTATTGATGTACATTGTCTCCCCAGGCTATGGGTTAAATAACAGGGCAAACTGAGCTCTTTAGGTTTGGTTGGCAACCAGTCTAGAAGAACAACTCTGAATTCAAAACCTGATGAAGATCATTTGGAAACCATCTGATATACTATGTGTACCAAAAGATAGTGGTTGGTCCTGCACAAGACTTCATCACTATTATCTAATATGTGTCAGTAGTCTGACTGTCTGGTTCTAACATCTTAGCTGCTGGACCCTCGTACGTTGAAGACGATGTGAGAGTCCATTATATATTTCAATTTACGATGTTGCATGAAAGGTGGGAAGGGAGTACACCTAACAAAAGCTCATAATGTACAGCACAGTACAAGTATTTATTTAATTTACCTTTCAGCAACTTCAAATTTCATGGGATGTTTTATATATATATATATATATATATATATGTGTGTGTGTGTGTGTGTGTGTGTGTGTGTGTGTGTGTGTGTGTGTGTGTGTGTGTGTGTGTGAATATAGAAGTCAACACTTAGAGGTGACAGTCTGTTTCATGCTAGATGCAATCGTCAGGCCTGACGATTGCATCTAAGTGTTGACTTCTATATTCACTTTTATATTTATACATGCTCTATCACCGATATTGAGCACTTTATCCCATAAATATAGCACACTTTAAGACTATATTTTTTCATATGTGTGTGTGTGTGTGTGTGTGTGTGTGTGTGTGTGTGTGTGTGTGTGTGTGTGTCGCGCACGCGTGTGCATGATAGAAAAACAATTGACCATTTCACTGCCTGAAGAAAAACCTTCATTAGTAGAAACCATGCTAGCGGAAAAAGGTTAATGTTTGTAATTATATATATATATATATATATATATATAATGATCAATACAAATAAAATTTGTCACTTAGCTGAATGATGTTATATTCAGCACATTGATTCAAGAGTTTCATTGACAAACCTTTATAATTGTTCAGTCCACTCTACAGGAGGTTTCAGCAAATGACTGCCAATTTTCTCATTTTTCATTATTTTTATACTAAATGTACACACACAAATTTAATTCTCAACTTTTAAAAGTCCCAGAAGAGGTGAAGAAAATATTTAAATTTGGTCTGAAATTCAAACAAAGCTTTAATGAAAATTTGATAGGTGAAAAGTGCTTTCAGAGAAGGAAAGCAAAATATCTCATTATAACAGATTAGTGATAATCCTCAGTAAGGAAAAAACCCAAAAAACACAAAGCAAAGAGCAGCATTTATTCTCTTCCCCCACTCTCCTGTAGCACCTACACTTGACCTTATACTTAATTTGCTAATATTACATGTATTCCTATCTGTCTTTCTCTTTCTCAAAAATAAACATTTGCTGCTGAATGCAAATTAGCCAAAAATGAAGGGCTGTGTACACAAACAATATAGAAGAGAAACGGAGAAAATCCCTCTGGTTGGGTTATTAGCTTCTGTTTCTTAAATATTATAAAAAATATTATTGGGATGATGTGAATTACACCTGTAATTCAGAAGACAATTTATCCATTGCACCATGTACTATAATTCTTTAATAAAAGAACACAATATCAATAGGAAATATATTAAATATATTGGAACTTTCTGTTTGGTATTGTGTTTATGACATTCATGTAACTAAAAACTGTAAAGGTCACAACACTTGATCACATCCTCATAACAATGAAATACTATGATGCAACAGGAGAATTACACAGAACCAATGAGTGAATATCTTATTAATAAATAGGGAATATCAGGCTGCTAATACATTACTTTTTTGTTTATTTTGTGTTGTTAGCTTCCTTTCGATATTTTATTTTTTTAATGATTTTAAAATAGTTCTTTCTTACATGTGGCAGTAGTGTTAATAGTATAGTGTTAATAGTATAGATAAAACTACCAGATAACTCATGAACAGATAACCAATGTAACTACAAAATTACTTTAATTCGGTCACCATTTTTTATCATATGGTTAAAGTAGTTCCATATATTTGTCCTGATTTCAGCCTTTCTGCTTTACGCACTGTTCTTGGGTGGGAGTGACAACTCACACAGGTAGGCATACAGGTAAGCAAGCAAAAGTATTGATATTTCTGGTAAATTCATCTTATTCAGTATCTGGTTGTATGTTAAAGAAAATTTTCCATCATAGAATAATGTAACTACCATGATTCTGTTAAAAAGTAGTAGAATCAGATTAGTTTACTTTTTCATAGTAATTTTAATTATAAAACATGCCATCTGCTTGCTATGAAACATTTTATAAGATTGTTTTAGCTACTATTATCCACTAAGTAATCTTCTAGGTGATGTGGAAAGATCATAGCCCTGTCTTTAATTTCCTGTCTTTGTAGCTCTTAGCAATTTGTCTTTTTGCTATCTCTTCTAATCCCAGTTCTGCCAGTCATTTATACAAACTTGTTAGGTAGGCTATTCACTACTTTCATCTGTCCCTCTTGCCTTCAAGATCCTGTGAGTATCAAATTTTCTAAGCCCCCTTGCCGCATTGTGTGCCTGAGAAAAATTATTTTTCTGATTCTAAGTATAATACCAATCCTTAAATGTATAATACTAAGTATGGATGCAGTATAATTATTATAAAATTTTATTTGGGGTGGATGGAATATAGCTTAGAAGTCAATAAATATGGTAAATAAGTCAGGTTTAATAGATTTGAAGCTCTGAGAATCTTCCTTGCATAATGCAATGGCATATTGGCCTACCAGATAAAAGATGTTAATTTTCTACTTCTAGCTAGTCAGTTAAGTTCATAACACTTAATGTCAAGTGGTACACATTTGACAGGTTCATTAGTCCTATAGAAGATTGTCTTCAAAGCCTCTACTAATTTGCTTCAATGTATCTAGCTAGTCAGCAAACATCCATTTGCCAAAGAACTAAATTCCTTCATGAATTCAATATTGTCATATAAATAACAAAGCTCAACGAAATACAGAATTAAGGAAACACAAAATAACTTTTAGATAATTTATAAATTGAGAGTCCGAAAAAAAGAAAAGAACACAAACCTGAAATTAACATTGTTATTTTACCATTTAAACATGCATAAATATACAATGTAAAGAAAACCCAAAGACTTGAGAGATTGAAGAGACACTGACAATTAAGAAAAACAAAAGCAAACAGAAGGAAACATGTTTTAGTAAATGGCCAAGTCTAAGAGGCTTGATCTGAGAAAAGTGGAAAGTAATGTAACAATATTCCTGTAAATAAAAGAACCAAAAATGTCCATGAGACAGGTAGGTAAGGGAAGGGAAAAGACAGACAGACAAATGGGGAGGAGGGGAATAGAAGACATACAGATCAGGAGGGATAGAAAGACAGAGAGACGGGGAGGGGTGCTGAAAGAAAAAAGACAACCGGAGGGGACGGGGATAGAAAGACAAACAGATCAAGGGATAGAAGACAGACAGATACATAGAGGGAGGGGAATCAAAGACGGACAAACAGGGGTGGGAGAGGGAATAGAGGACAGACTTGGAGGGGGCAACAGAAGACTTGGAGGGGGCAACAGAAATATCAGTAGATTTTGAAGACACTTCAGTCAATGATACTTATTTCCCTTTCCAAAAGGGATAAGAATGTCATCTCATGTCCCTGTCTAATCATTTGGGAGATTTATAAATGACAAACTGCAAAGCCCAAATATTCAAATTTCCCTTGGCACCAAATTGTACCTAAATATCAAAAGGCTTCTTGAATAAATACTTTGGCACTGGTTATTTTAATGTGAAAAGTAAGCCTGGCCATTTTCCCAATCATGTAAACACAAGTGGAGAATTCAGTTTTAAGTCTTATGACAATGTTATTAACACAACTAATCCTGTAATATTTACTGTAACTTAATTTCCACTGTTGAGTTGGTTAATGAAGTTTAACCAGTAAAAGTTTTGCTTGCTTAAATTATGAAATATGTTCAAATTTTGGGTTTAATTAGTCAGACATACACAGGGATGGTGAAAGGTTCTTGGCCAGATTCACTTCACAAAATCTGACAAAATAATCAGATTTACTTTGGGAGAGATTCTTGGATAAGAACTTTTCTGCACTACTTCCTAATGTTTTAATGTAGTGTAATTGATGATAAATAAGGTATATCTAGCAATTTACATTTAATATTAGAGTATTATGAAGTTAGTTAGTATGGCACTTGAATAAACATTTTTTTGCTATGTCTCTTCAGAATGTTGGTGATCATGGCTCACCACAATTTCCTGTCCTTTGTAGCTTTTAGTAATTTTTGTCTTTTTGTTATCTCTCCTAAAACCTGTTCTGCTATCCATCTACACAAGCTTGTTAGGTAGGTTATGAGTTGTATTCCTCTACCCATCATGCTTTCAATCTGTCATGTGAGTTTCAAATTTTGCAAGCCCTCTTTCCTCATTATGAGCCTTAGAAATTTCAATGACTTCTTTCTGATTCTGTGTAAAAGTGTCATTTTTGTCTTCATTTTCACTAAAACTTTGTCAATGCTCAAATGTCTACTTTACAGTATCCTTCTGTAGAACCATATTTCTGTTGCTTCAAGTCTCTTCTTTATCTGCAAGGAAATTGTCCAGCATTCACTGCCATATAGGAGAACTGATATTATGTAACAGTTCAATTTGGTTTCTAATGGAATTTTCCTGTTTTTTAATACTTTGTTTAATTTTTAGAAGACATCTCTCACTATCCAAATGCATCTTTAGATTTCAAGGCTGAACTTTCCCTCTTCTGTTAAAGCACTTCCCAGATATTTAAATTGTTGTACTTGCTTGATTTTGGCATCTCCAATTTGTAATTTGCATGTTGGATTGTTCATTCTGCTGACAACCATACATTTTGTCTTCTTACAATTGATGTTTAATCCCCACTTTCCATTTTCCTTTACTCCCTTCTGTAGGAGTTATTGTAAAGAATTATAATTTTGCAGTCATTTTTAGTGGGAAGAGAGTGGTCTTAAATGCCATCAAATACAGTATACATATAACTTTCATCAGATAAAAATGAAAGCACAAGTGGAGAGAGGGAGAGAGAGAGAGAGAGAAAAATTTTCAAACACATTTGTTTTTATTTGTTCTCACATTTTCACTTGTTGAAGAACAAAGATTTACATTAACAGATGACATATTGACATTAATAACATTTGCATTTGGATGACAGTTCAGTTTTATTTTTTAAAAACTGAACCGTATGCATCATTTTGTTAAAGTCAGCGTTTGGAAGAGAACCAAAACATGTACAGATATTTACTAAATTTTACACAATTTGGTACAAACCATGATATTCACCTACTAAGGATTTAACAGATTAAATATCTGTTGGTGGAGACTAACTCACAGAAAGCTATATTTAATGAATAACAAACTTATTATCAGTTACTTACAAAACTAATCTTTACGCAATAAGTGCTTCACACTATCAAGCAATTATGCAGGTGATGTAATGAATATTGGCTCAGAGTGAGAACTCAGATGGATTTTTTTTTTTTTTTTTACAGCTTACCAACCCTTTGTGGATTTATTTAAATCCAGAGCAGATTTTGAATTGTAAGAATAATTTTTTGAGAAAAACAATGATTTTCGAAGATACAAGTCCTGATATTTAACCCATAGGTGGGGGAGGAGATGGATTCATACCTTTCTCAAGGGTAGTTGGTTCTACGATTCCTCTTATTTGAGTGAGAAATCGCAGAGCCAATTTCAAATTCCTGTTGAGTTTCATTATATTCACTTTTGTGCAAATATCCTTGAGAAAGGGTATGGATCCCTTTCTTCTCCCACCACCCCCAGCTATAAATGAAAGAGTAGGGCAGGCTTGGATTTTCAGTCATGGTTGGCAACTAGTCTAGGAGGACAACTCTGAATTCAAACGTGTATATAGCACTGGTGAAGCACATACTATACAACTAATAAGAATCATGGAGTGTACAATCACTATGATCCAAACTATGATCATTTAATCAATCAAAATGGATATTTATCAAATATAAGAGAAAATGTTTCACAATATATAAAAGTCATATTTTTCACTTGTTTAATAATTAGCAAGTTCTTTTTTTAATAAAGTTATTCTGATAATATATAATCAATATTCTGAGCTTTCTTCTTTCATACCTAGACTTTATGAATTTAAGTGTATTACTAGATTGGTGTTGAGGTTTCATCATTTTACAGTTGAAATGGCTAGATGTAACAGTAAGTTCTATGCTAACAGTTTCTTCTCATACATGTTTTGCTTGTGGAACACTCATTCAGCTTCTTGCTTTCCAGTCAACTTTGACCATCAAAAATTTAAAAGCAATGTCAATTGTTATCTTCTTAATTCCTGTTCTTTTATTGTTCTCACTCCTTAATGTTTTCTTTTTCTCAGTTTCTTGTACTCTGTAAACCCTTGTGTCCGAGTGTCTTTATTGTCTTGATTGGGGTGAAATGATAAAAACAAAGAAAAAAAGAGAAGAGGATAAGGTACTTCAAAAGCTAATGAATAAAAAAGAATCTTTATCCTCCTGGTTTGCTGTGGGAGTGCACCAAGGAAGCAAGGTCAGGTAGCATATATTTTTGGAACAGTTAAATTTAGAATGGACAAAGGCTTCAAGAGTAGTGGGAAAATAAAGGTAAACCTTCACATTTTATTTATAAAGTGACCAAAAAGAATTAAGAAATAAAAGAGAAGAAAGGGAATCAAACGGGAAGAAAATAAATTTCAAGTTGAGATAAAGTATTCTTCTTCTTAGGAATTGATGTTTGTTTATAAAACCTAAAATAGTCTCTGGTACAAGGACTGTTCAGAGTCTGCAGCCATTTTGAACATCTAGGGGACTGGTTGTACAACCAATGATTTAACTTAGCAACCAATCAGAAAAGACATTATTGTGCATGCTTGAAGATGCTTCCATGGGGTAATTAGTGAACTTGTGTACTGTGGGGTTATGTTCTGAAAGGTTTTCAAACAAGTAGAATACCTGCAGACTGCAAAGGAAATTGGCTGTTGACAATGCAAGAATTAGAAAATCTGAGTATTTCATAGACTTTCAGGAATCTATCCAGTCATTCTGAATATCTCAGCTGCCTATTTGTCATATTTTCTGTAGAATTATTTAGACAAAAACATTCAATTAGCCAAGTCTGTCAGCCTCCACAAAGTCCAGATTTGGGAGCCTATGACTTCTGGCATTTCTTCCTAAAGCTAAAATTACCATTGAAGGTGAGATTTCAGAATGTGACTAAGATTGAGGAGAACATGACAAGATAGTTAATGGTGATCCTGAAAGTAGACTCCAGACTTTTTTGAAAATGGAAGAGTACTGGAATAAGTAGGAGACATCCAAAGATAAGTATTTTGAACAGTGCAATGGAACCACTGTTCAAAACAGGCTATTACTTTGTTATTTTTTAATAAAGGAATCATTTCTGGATAGACATTATATTTAGAAAACATCCCCTTTTTCATGTAATATTTTCCTAGCTTTAATTCATAGAGTGAGAAAAATTATCACAAAATGAAATGGCAAAAGAAAATGCTTTTCATTAGATGTTTTTATGTCTGGAATTTAGAACTCAAAATGAAGATACAAAATATAACCGCATAAAGTATAATTAGAAGTCCTGTCAGGATTCTTTATTGGCAGCCACATTAGATATGCAGCAGACACAGATAGGATAATACAAGAACTCCTACAGAAGGTAGTAAAGGAAAACAAGAAAAGACTAAACAGCAAATGTAAAACAGAATGTATAGTTGTCAACAAAAAGAACACAAGCAAATTAAAAATTCAAGATACCAAAATCAAGCAAATACAAAAATTTAACTATCTAGGAAGTTAGTAACAGGTTGAAAAGTGCAATATCAAAATCCAAAGGTGCATAGAGATAGCAAAAGATGCCTTCCAAAATCTAAGCAAAGTATTAAGAAACAGGAAAATCATGTTAGAAACAAAGAAAACTTCATACAATATTAGTCCTCCTATATGGCAGTGAATGCTGGTCAATCTCCTTTCAGATGAAGAAGCGCCTTAAGACAATAGAAATGTCGTCCTACAGAACAATGCTGAGAATACCATGGACTGAACATATGAACAATGAGAAAGTTTTAGAGAAAATGGAAACAAAAATGATACTCTTAAAGAAATAGTTTTAAACTCCTAAGGCACATAAAGATGAAAGAGAGCTTAGAAAATTTGATACTCACAGTACATATTGAAGGTAAGAGGGACAGAGGAAATCAGTGCATAAGCTTGCATAAAAGATTGACAGAATAAGAATTAGATAGCAAAAGACAAACTATACTAAGAGTTACAAAGGACAGGAAATTGTGGCAAGCCATGATTGTCAACTTCCTGAAGGAACAGAGCACACAGAAAAAGAAACAAGTTTGCTTTTGAAGAAGTGTTAAGTTCAGATATTCTAATAACTTTGAATTAATAAATATGTTATACACTAAGCTTATAGTTCTCTTTTGTCTTACAAACAACTTAAAATCAAAGTCATAAATAAATATAACTAATTAGATTTACTTAGAAAGTATACTACTACTACTAATAATAATAATAATAAAGGCCAACAATTTTTTCAGTTTATCCACTTTGGCTCTTTGTTCTTAGTGAGTGCATTTGAATTTAATCACGAAAGTAGAATAGGTATTTCTAAATATGGGAAAGAGTTTAAACAAAGAAGTGGGGGTGTAAGTAGAAAGTAGAATGTCCAAATATGTTCATTTGGCCACATATTCTTACACGATAGCAAAAGGAATGGCAACAGAGGTTTGTCCATAACAAGGCCAGGGGCTACAATCATACCCACACACATACCACACCTAAGGTGCTCCTCCACCACTTCAAGTTTCTGCCCCTCCCTAACTCCTCAGGAATCAATAGACAGACAACAAGAAGACTTGAGGTGCTGGCTTTCCAATATTCTTCCAAACAAACAACGAACAACCTCAAATATAACTATTGATTTATACAAGAAATTGGACTCCTTCCTGATTTTCGTACAACACCAAATGATTATTCTAGCGTTGGCGGGGAAGCAAAGTGGGTTGGGAAGAGATAGCCAATGAGAGGAAACAAGAGAGTCAAGATCAAATTCCTAAGAAGAAACTTAATTAGAAGTAGTCTGCTTAGAAGCCAGGACATTTTGGGATCTATTAGGGAGGTTATTATTGTGATATCAATACTCCTTGATGGTCCAAACTATACAGAGAATCTGTGTCATCGTAAAAGAGGGTCAGGACCTGAGCAGACGTGTTGGTGTTCGCAGCAGGTTGACCCCAACAGGTTTGGATTGGGCAGGTTGGAGATGTGTTTTGGCAGAAACACTTCCCTTGGCTCAAAATATCTTCAGCCAACCAGAGAGAAAGACACTAAGCTCAATGCCTTTTCAACAGATGAGGAAACATCTTTTAGAAGATTTTGAACAGACCGATGTCTAAAAATATAAAATGGTTAACGAGTTAAAAGCGTGGGTGGCTAGAATAGAGGAATTTAAGCATCACCAATTGGAAATAAAAAGAACAAGGTTTTTAAGAATGGTAGTAACAACAATTATAACATTTAGTAGAACTATTATTATTGATTCTTGCATAATATTTGATAATTCCATGGTTATTTATATAAATAAAAGAGTAATTCGAACATCCTTTATCAAATGTACACCAAATAAATAAATCTATACATAATATAATCTTACTTTATCAAAAAAGTATTATATAGACATAATGTGAGCTACAAGGAAATCTTAAGAAAAATTGAAATAAGAAACCTTATATTTACAATCAAAGAGACAGATTAAATTTCTGGGACACAATGAGGAAAGAGAGCTTAGAGAACTTTTAACTCACAGGACATATTGAAAGCAAGAGAAGCTGAGAGAAACTATGAATAACCTATTTAATGTTTGCGTGAATAAAGACAAAGAGGGATAGAAGATAGGTGACCACTTTGAAATACCAGGTGCTATAAGATTTGATGTGCAGGTGGTGCAATGGATAAGGGTTCAGAATTGTTAATTGGAGAGACAGGTTCCAATTCCAGTCAGGTTAATTATATTCACCTACATGCAAATACCCTTGGGAAAAGTATAAATTCACCTCTTCTCTCCTCAACTATGGGTTAATTAATAAGACTTGTATCACTAAAACCAATATTATCTCCAAAGAAAAAATAGAATTGCATAAAAAATAATTAATATTTCAGCATTAAATAAGCCATAGAGGTTGATATGCTGCTAAATAAAAAACCCAACCACATCTTGAAAAAACTCAGCACATAAAAGATTATTGGGATTAGACAAGTTACCATATTAACACACTTAAATCTTCAAAATTTCCAATATCTTTTATCTTAATATATTCTAAATGTTATAGACTTCTCTCCTACAGCTAATAAGATCAATTCTTATAACCCCTTGGTTAATACATTTTAATAAGTATTCTTTAATTTTTCCTTGAATTTCTGGGATGAGGAATCCTTATTATTTACATTTTAACTATTTATTGCTCCTATCTGTTATCACAACATTCTGGCCATTGTGCTCGCCAGCCTTCTTTAGATAAAATCCTTTATTTAATTTATGGACATTGACTATTCTTGTTAACTAATTATATCTAGGGATATCTCATCTTATTCTTATTTAATAGCGCTCAGTTATTGCTCACCCCTATTTCCACTAAATCTAAGTTTATACTGCCTGACCCAGAGGTTAAACTCACAGTTACTATGTCACACTGAGACATGGAGAGTGGAATGAGAACAACCTACCCTTGTAGATTAAAAGGGTTCAGTTAAAATTTTCTTGAAGGTTATTCAGATCAAGAAGCACCTGAAGAAGGCTGGAGGGTATAATAGCTGAAACATTGTGATAATAACAAAGATGAGAGGAATAGTGTGACTGTAAATGATATAAGTACCTATACAACATTGTTGTAATGGAATGTCCCACACTCCCTATCGCCGATGTGGACTGACTATATCAGTAGATATATATAGTAAGCACAGGATACACATGGCAGACTTGCTTCAGGAATTACTAGCTTGCTAACAGATTCCCTGTATTTCAGTAGTGTATTCTCTTTTACAATAAACCTCTTTTTCTTTCATGTACACCCGTGTTGCTGTTCCTTTCACTTGAGTACCCCCTTTTTTTGTTTGTAACCTCTTTAAGGATACAACAAACATCCTTCAGACATATTCTCCCCTCCCTTTTTTCATCAATTACACAGAATTGTAAATCATAAACTGCATTCATATTTGTTGCATGAATCTATAATTCATGACAGTTGATAAAATAATTTATAATTATTTTTATAGTAAATACTATAAAAAGTAAAGAACTACTTAACTTTTTACTAGGATGATTTGAACATATTTCTCCCTATGGTTACATATTATTTGTAGAATTTCATTTTCTTTGTACATTAAGAATCAGATATTTGAAGTTTTAAAAAGCCAAGTGTATCAATCTTTAATTCCAAACAGTTTTTTTTAACAACACAATAAGATAAATTTAAATGCATGCATATTGGCATAAGAAAGAGGGAAGTATCTATAGCTTAAAGAAAGAAAAAGGTTAATAATTTAGTGACCCAGTAAAATGGATAGCACATTTAGCTTAAAGAGAAAACAATAGCACAATCAAAATGTTTATATTCCACACTACTTCAAATAAAAAGTTAGGAAGGAAACTGGAGAGACTAATAACAGCTAATGGAGTTGAGAAAACCATTTTTCTGAAAAAATTGTTTTAAGAGAAAGATTTCATAAATTTCAACCAAAAGTAGTACTGGTTGCTCTGTCAATGAATGTCAAATGTTTCCTTATAGGGAAATGGCTAATATTACCATACAACCAAGAAATTGAGAATGTGTCTCAATATTTAAATCCTTAAAGTACCCAAAGAATGAATTCTGTTAACCTCATTGTTAATGATAATCTTATCAAACTCTTGAATAAAAAAAAAACTTGCTTAGTCATTCTTACAGAGATATATATATATATATATATATATATATATATATATATATATATATATATAACACCCACCATCAAGTGTCTGAAAATCTTGTCCATTACAGATAAACAAGAAAGTAACACCGCAAAACATACTTTTTGGTAATCAATCAATTAACATAATATTCCTGTTGATAATTCAATTATCAACATGAGAATATCATAGATATAATAAAATTCTGAATTTGTATGTTGTATATAATCTAAGTAACTGACACACCATGCTCTAGCCAGAGGTATTAAGATAGAACATTTTATAGCAAACTAAAAAAAAAAAAAAAAATTAAAAAGGAAGATAATTATTAATATTATATAGTATTATTCCTAATTCAAAGAATGCAACAAAACAAAAACAAAAAATTCAGCTTATTTACAAGTCTGTGTCAGTAATTATGATTGGAAATTGAAAAATTATATAAGGCCAGTTTGGGTGTTGAAGAAAACTTTTAAAATGGAAGATAATTATTAATACTAATTCTAAAGTATTATTCCTAATTTATTAATTTACTAATTTGGGAAGGAGGTAAGGATTAAGTAGGGAAAAAAGAGGGGGGAAAAAGGAAAAAGGTCTAAAGATGAAGTAAAAGAGGGAAGAGAGGGAAAAGGAAGGAAAAGAAAAAGAAAGACGTCCCATTTTGCGCATAATACAGAGAAGACAGCATATGTTGCAAAGGAACAAATTTAATGATAATCTTTTTATCCCCATGATAATTTTCTCTCAAAGGGTGACCCAATGGGCTGCAGGGTTATCTAGTTCAATATAATCATGAGAACATTTATGAACAAAACCAACTTTTTTGCACTCCATACAAGCAAAACTAAGTGAACAGAATTAAATGGAATAAAGGGTAGAGTTATTCAATTGTTTAAATCACAAAGTATTGATAAAACAATTAAGTATACAAAGATAACAAAACAGGAAACCCCAGATCCAGGCAGTCTGGAATTTAGATCTACAGAATTTTTTTCAGTATAACCTAATTTTATGGACTAAACAAAGTTACACAGGATTTCATCTAAGAATTTTAAAAGAATTTAGTTGCTATATTACAAACTGAAGGAAAAACAAACTTACACATTGAGAAAAACAAATGGACACAAGTATCAAAATGTCATGTTTGTTCAAATAATAATTACCCACATCACATTTTTATGAAATTAGCTTTAGTATCTAATTTGCAATAATATTTAAATATGTATATAAAAATAAGTAGAAATCAAATTGTATAAGAGAAAACTTCATGAAAACTCACTTTAAAGTAATCAATATTTGAGTAACAAGCTAACAGGTACAGTTGATTTTCTTCCAATTTTAATGCTTATTTAACAAAATTCCACCACACATCCTAGTTTGTTCAGTTGTGAATAAACAGGTTGTTGATGTAACCAATGATATTACAAGTAGGATTTATACATTAAAATTTTTTATTCATTTTAGCCATTACACATGTAATGGCACAGTAAATTCTGGTGATAACAGAATGGAAAATAAAATAAAAATTATACTGGTTTGAAACGAAACAAAACAAGCAGCATTTTTAAGTGAAATTGTTGTTCACCAATTCTACTTTCATCTTTAGCTTTAGTCCTTTTCTGTAGAATGAACAACATTTTTGATGACAGAAAATCATTTTCATGATTAAGCATTGAATTTGATAAGTTCTTCGTTATGCTGTGAAAAAAAAAAAAATGAAGAGAATAAATGGTGAGGAGATTAAATAGTCAGGAATTAAGGTAAGCATTTATATATGGTTCCGATTAGTGCCCACTTCAAACTATCTCTTGAGAAAGAAAGCTTAAAATTACTTAATTCATGTCAATTTTGTATCCCAACAAAAATGGTAGATTTTAAGGTGCATTTTATACAGTTGATGCTTTTTTTTTTTTTTTTACTGTAAAGGGACAAAAATGCCTTGCAAGCGTAAAAAAAAAAATTAAAAGAAAAAAAGAGAAAGAAAAAAAGAAAAAAAGAGAAAAAGAGAAAGAGAAAAAGAGAAAGAGAAAAAGAGAAAGAGAGAAAGAGAAAAAGAGAAAGAGAAAAAGAGAAAGAGAAAAAGAGAAAGAGAAAAAGAGAAAGAGAAAGAGAAAGAGAGAAAGAGAAAGAGAGAAAGAGAGAAAGAGAGAAAGAGAAAGAGAGAAAGAGAAAGAGAGAAAGAGAAAGAGAGAAAGAGAAAGAGAGAAAGAGAAAGAGAGAAAGAGAAAGAGAAAAAGAGAAAGAGAAAAAGAGAAAGAGAAAAAGAGAAAGAAAAAAAAAGAAAAAAGAGAAAGAAAAAAAGAGAAAGAAAAAAAAGAGAAAGAAAAAAAAGAGAAAGAAAAAAAAGAGAAAGAAAAAAAAGAGAAAGAAAAAAAAGAGAAAGAAAAAAAAGAGAAAGAAAAAAAAGAGAAAGAAAAAAAAGAGAAAGAAAAAAAAGAGAAAGAAAAAAAAGAGAAAGAAAAAAAAGAGAAAGAAAAAAAAGAGAAAGAAAAAAAAGAGAAAGAAAAAAAAGAGAAAGAAAAAAAAGAGAAAGAAAAAAAAGAGAAAGAAAAAAAAGAGAAAGAAAAAAAAGAGAAAGAAAAAAAAGAGAAAGAAAAAAAAGAGAAAGAAAAAAAAGAGAAAGAAAAAAAAGAGAAAGAAAAAAAAGAGAAAGAAAAAAAAGAGAAAGAAAAAAAAGAGAAAGAAAAAAAAGAGAAAGAAAAAAAAGAGAAAGAAAAAAAAGAGAAAGAAAAAAAAGAGAAAGAAAAAAAAGAGAAAGAAAAAAAAGAGAAAGAAAAAAAAGAGAAAGAAAAAAAAGAGAAAGAAAAAAAAGAGAAAGAAAAAAAAGAGAAAGAAAAAAAAGAGAAAGAAAAAAAAGAGAAAGAAAAAAAAGAGAAAGAAAAAAAAGAGAAAGAAAAAAAAGAGAAAG